>JAWDJD010000004.1:175552500-176152500 GCA_035047305.1 Bradypodion pumilum | reverse complement strand
GTACAGGTGGTGTGATCCCTGGAGTTGATGTGGAGAGATTTGTAGCTGTTGCATTAAAAGCCATTACAGCAGGGCTCCTGCAACAGGGAGAGAAGCAGGGCAGCTTGGAAATTGGTTGCTGTTGGAATTCTCTTCTCTCCACATTTGGTGCATGAGTCTGTTTTCATATTTCCTTCCCCTTTCCTTTCTTTTCCCCCACATCTTTCCTGATATATGAGGGGATGCTTAGAATAGAAAATACTCACAGGGAAAAGAAAACTAACCCCAAGTTACGAACACCCCGAGTAACAAAAAACTCGCCATACGAAAGAAATCCCAAGAAAACGATGCTTCAATTTACTTATTTTTTGCCATATGAACATATTTTTGGCACGGCAGGCACAATTGCGCCAATTTTTCGGCTGCTTAGGCAGCCTCTGCCACTTTCCATGATGGCAGGAGGGTATAGAGTGCATTTCCACGCCATTTCTGGAATTTTTCTTTGTTTTTCGGTGTGTTTCGATAGCTAAAACACGGCGTTTTCAGCACTTCCAGATGGTAGGGGAAGCAAAATGCTGATTATTTGGGATGAGTCCGGCACTTTATCAGAGCTGGCCACTAGAGAATGCTGTTGGAAGTGCTGAAAATGCATTGAAAACCAATTAATCCCTTCCGGAGGTCAGAAAAAAGGGCTGGGGGGGGAGACATCTTTTATCTGTTCAAATCTCTTTATAAAGTGGCAAAAACATGGCAAAAATATAAAGTGCACTTTATATAGAGTTTGGAACAGAAAAAATACATTTTTTACTTTCTTTCTGACCTCTGGAACAGATTATTTGGTTTTCTATGCATTCCTATGGGAAACCGTACTTCGAGATATGAAATTTTCATGATACGAAAAACCCTGAGGAATGAATTAATTTCGTAACAAGAAGTGCAAACTCCTTTTTTGTTGTTGTTCTGTTTGCTTGTTTTTGTCAGGGTGGGCAAAACTCCCATAGCTTATAATGGAAGGGTTTTTCCATTGAATAGAACAGGCCATGCTCTAGGTTGGAAGGAAACAAACTTTTTGCAGCCTATCCAGGAACCAAAATCCTTCCTTCTACCACTTATTTATAAACAGTATTACAGTTATGTGTAGTAAAAATGTGTGTGATCAGTGCCTAAACATTAGTTCAAATGTGTTGCATATCCTAGACCAGTGGTGGCAAACCTATGGCACGGGTGCCAGAAGTGGTGCAGAGGCCTTTCTGATGCTACATGTGCCATCGAGGGGAAGCCCCGCCCAGCCCAGATGCACCACTTCCCCACCACCTCTCTCCCTCCACCAAATGGGAGGCTGAAATCCTGCCTGGAGGCTGCGGCAGGGTGAGGTGAGGCAAAGACTCCCCAACCCACCCCCTCCCCATAGGTGCACCCAACCCACCATGTGAGTTCACCGTAGATGCGCTGGCAATGTCACATGGGTGTGTGGTCACTCATGGTGCCTGCCCATGTGCTGCCTCCTCCTCCTTGGGCACTCAGTCTCTAAAGGTTTCGCCATCACTGTCCTAGACTATCACTCCCTCCACTACCAACTTTTTTCTCTCCTTTGTTAAATGGAGATGAACAGTGGTTGGGGCCCCTTAGTCTCTCTCTCTCTCTCTTTCTCACACAGAGAGAGAGAGAGAGAGAGAGAGAGAGAGTTTAAGTAAGTCCTATCTTTTAGAGCAGGGGTAAGCAGAGTGCAGGCTGCAGGACACTTGTGGTTTCCTAGGGGTCCAGATTTTTTCCTCCAGTAAGCAAGGAGAAAACCAAACATGCAACAAAACAAATGTGTTTGTTTGTTTGTTTTAAATTGCTCTCCCTTCTATCTTCTGGCAGGCATGGAAGACAATTTTTGTAGGTTTTGCCTCTCAGCATTTCAAAATCCATCACACCTCTGTGTTTAAAGATTTTTTTAAAAAAAGAAAAATCTCCAAGAGAATAAGTAAAGGAAAAGTTAGCCCTTACTCGAAAGCCAGTCTTATCTGACTCGAGGGTTTGGTACTCATCTCCATTTGTAGCCGTTTCTGTCGTCATGTTGCAGGCTGTTTACACTGTTTACCTTCCCACTGAAGTGGTACCTATTTATCTACTTGCAATTTCTTGCTTTCCAACTGCTAGATTGACAGGAGCTGGGACAGAGATGGGAGCTCACTCCGTTGTGCAGCACTCGGGTCTTGAATTGCTGACCTGCCAACCTTCCAGTCGTCAAGCTCAGCATCTTAACCCCTAAGCCATCACAGTCCCTATAAGAAGATGGGAGGTTCAGTTTTTAAAGGGGCATCTAATGATAAAAGAAACATTGTAGTTGCAGGCATGACATAGAAGTGGTTGTAGCTTTGAATAGCTAGATTACTAGGCTTGTGTGTGCACAGCTAGAGAGCATGTCTGCTCAGGTAATAAATTAATTTTGAAAACAAGGAAATTAGGAGACCACCAGTTTGAGAGGCTGGTTGGGGGTTGTTTGGCACATGTTGGATAAAAGCAAAGTACTTTGACTCGATCTAAGACTAAACAGATGTATGTTTACGCACAAAAACACAAACAGTCACAGAGAAGCATAGTGGCACACACACAAGAGATCTTTCTTGATCTGGCACAGTGATCAACAATTAACGCCTGATACAATCAGTATCCAGAGATTTACTGTGCAGATCAACCACCCTGTCATGAACCAATTCACTCTGTTTCTAGATTGGGTTCAATCCCTGTGAATGGGAAGCACTAAGGGCTATTTTTAGGATTCAACAACATCACTTTTGGGAATCTGGTCTATCTTTTTACCAGTTTCCTTCCTTCTTTCCACCCCTTTTAGGAGCTGTGCATTCTATTCTCTTGCCAGTTCCCACCCTTCACTGAATCCCCCCAACCTATATCTACTGGGCATTGTTGTACAACTGACACTTCTTCCTGTATCATCTGAAATGAAAGCTGCTGATGGTGTCATTGGCACAGGAAAGGTTTTGTGCCACAGAGATGTTGTTGTTCCGTCACATAGTCAATTCCGACCCTTTGCGACCCCATGGGCCACTGAACGCCAGGCTCCCCTATCTTCTGCCATCCTCCGCAGTCCGCTCAGCTCTACGCCCATTGTGTCAACAATGCCATCTAGCCACCTCATCCTCTGCCGCCTCCTTCTCATTTTGCCTTCAGTCTTTCGTAGCATCAAGGCCTTCTCGAGTGAGTACTCTCTTCTCATTTGATGTCCAAAGTACTTGAACTTCATCTCCAATATTTGTCCTTCCAAGGAACAATCAGGGTTGATTTCCTTCAGGATTGACTTATTTGTTCTCCTTGCTGTCCAGGGTAGGGCACTTGGCAGAAAAGGACAGGTAAGGAGGATGAAAATGCATGTGTTAAACTATCCCCTTGTAGTTTACCCAGAAATGCACAAATGCTCTACCCATTTGGACACTTTCCAGCAACATCTGTGCGCATTCCTAATTTGGAGTAAGAAAGGCAAGTGGACCAGGAGGTACTGTTCTCTTGTCCAGCATTTACATTGGGGAAAACCTCAGCTTGACAAATTATCATCTGCGAACTAACAGGCACAGCCTGATCCCCAATTTCATGCAAAACATCCTGTCACAAAGTCCCAGGGACTATTCATTGGGGATTTTTGGTTATTCCTCTTGGTTAGCAGAGTAAAACATAGAAAAAACAACAGCACAGAAAATGTGGAGAGATTATCTCAGACTTATCATTGCCCCTTGTCCTTGATTTTCCCCACACAAACTAGCACTTTGAAGTATAAAAACACTCTAGAAACATTTAAAGTAGAAAAGAAGGTATATTTTCTTACAGTTACCATTTGTAGTTACAATCAGGAGGATAAACAATCTTAAAATGGAATCTACATGCTTAGTTAGAAGTCAGATGAAGAAGGAGGCTATCAACCAAACAATGGAAGCAAGAAAAACATACAGGAAGAAGGGTGGGGGCTTGCCTCAAATGCCAGAGACAGGAAAATAACTTCACCAATCCAGTTAATGGCAAAAGACAATCACATTAGGCTGTAAAAACCCCTCCCACTAATACCCAGTCTTAGCACAAGTAAGATTGCTATTATCCCAACACTACTCTGAGTGTAAGGTCCATTTTTATCGATATAGCATGAATCATTCATGGTTGACATGGAGGCTTACTTATTGACATCAGAGACTCCGCTCTCAGGAGTGGTGATAGCTCTCCAAACATTATTTTTAACACACTCTAACAAAGCCTGTGCCATGTAAATACATTTTAATTAATTAATAAATGGGATTTAATGAAATCTGGCAGGGTGACATTTGAGCACTGAGAGAGGCTTAAATAGATCTTGACAAGTGTTAGCTGGGAAAACACAGCCTGCCTGCACACAGAGAGACCATTTTTCTATTTCACTGGTGAAATTATGTAATGTAGAATGGGATTTAGAGGACATGCCATGAGGCAGAAAGAAAGGGCTGGTATTTGTGTTGCTTGTTGAACTTCCAGTGAGATTGTGTAAGTGTCAAACGTAAAAGGGTCTGAAACAGCTTGTGATTTTTTTTCCTAAGAATATAAAAGTGGCTAAACATATAAGTTCCTACAGAAAGCTTTCTTTCACTTAGACTGCATGAATGCTGACTTGGTACACCAACCTGTTTGTCTGGAGAGTGACTTGATGTTTGCGGACATCCTTCATACACAACAGTGTGGATTTCCTTTGCCAATACAACATAGCTAGTAGCGGAGGGTGCCGTTGCCAGGGTCAGCAGATTTATTCAGAATATTTGCTATCCTTACACTTGGGAAACCTTTGCTAGGATGGAGATGGTAAAATGGAAGAAAGGCTGTATTTTCCCTTAGGATGTTTGCCTTCAGCAGATGGTACCATAGTCTGAAAATGCATGTAAGGTAATGGTTGCCCTTCTTCCAAAGCCAGTCATATCTGACTGTAGGGTTCAATGCTCATCTTCATTAATTCGTGTCAGAAATTACTCTGGGTTGAAAGGATTTTTGCTGAAGAATCTCCATTTATAACCAAAGAACATGTGCTGTCTGTGTCTGCAGACATTTTCATGGTCATATTGCAGCCATAAATAGACATCGGGGCACATGGAATGCTATTTACCTTCCCACCAAAGTGGTACCTGTTCTTGTTCAGTCACACAGTCGATTTCGACCCTTTGCGACCCCATGGTTTCCTTTGCTCAAAAGCCAGTCGTATCTGACTTAGGGTTCAGTGCTCATCTCTGTTTCAAAGCCGAAGAGCCAGTGCTGTCTGCTTCTGCAGAAGTTTCCATGGTCATGTGGCAGGTATGCCTAGACACCCGAGTGCACAGAATGTTGTTTGTCTTCCCACCAAAGAGGTCCTTATTTATCTACTTGCAATTTCTTGCTTTCGAACCGCTAGATTGTCAAGAGCTGGGACAGGGATGGGAGCTCTCATGCAATACTCATGCAATAATCCATTCTCAAACTGATGACCTGCCGACCTTCCAGGCATCGTCTTAATGACTTGAGCCACCGCAGTCCTTGAAAATGCATGTACACACTGTCAAAATTTGCAGTGTCTGGCCAGAACCCTAATCACTTATGGTGTAAATCCCGGGTGCCCAAACTTTTCGGGCCATGGGCCGGTAATGTGTTTGAGCATACCGGTCACATGGTTCCTCCTATCAGAAGCAAAACATGCATGTGCATGCAAATAATGCACCATGCATGCGCATAATGCTGCACATTTACAATAGCCGCGGGTCATTTACTGAAGCATTATGCACATGCATGGGCGTGTTACATACATGCGTGTTTTACTTCTGCTTCTGCGAGCGGCGAGGGCTGGTCAGATGATTTGGTGCTCTGGGCCAGAATTGGCCCATGGGCCAAGCTTCTGCCCGTGGGCTACATTCAGCCCATGGGCTAAGGTTTGGGTACCCCTGGTGTAAATCTTGTGATTGCATAATGGCAGTTGCATGTTTTCTCCAGAAAACTTCCCTTTGCATTTTATCTTTAGCATTTATTCATTCAAGCTGTTGTCACCATTTGAAATTTTGACCTTCTTTCTCCTTTTATGTGCTGGGGTGTGTGTGCGACAGAGGCAGAGATGGTGAGTAGGAGGCTTATCTGCTGCTAATACACATTGGAATGAGACCATGAATAGTAAAAATCCAGTGAAGGATGTTTCTTTTTTCTTAATTATCTACAATTTTCACGTCTACAATTTTTGCAGTGGCTCAAGTGGCTAAGACGCTGACTGGGAGGCGGAAGGTCAGCAGTTCGATTCCCAAGTACTGCAGGACAGAATGAGCTCCCATCTTTGTCCTAGCTCCTGCCAACCTAGCAGTTCAAAAGCAAGAAATTGCAAGTAGATAAATAGGGACCACTTTGGTGGGAAGGTAACAGCATTCCGTGCGCTCCGGCATCTAGTCATGCCTGCCACATGACCACGGAAATGTCTGCAGAAGCAGACAACGCTGGCTCTTCAGCTTTGAAACAGAGATGAGCACTGAACCCTAGAGTCGGATATGACTGGCTTTCGAGCAAGGGAAACTTTTACCATTAATTTTTGCAATAAAAGTCTCTCATCAAAAATGCATTCATTAAGGGAAATTGTATCCAAAAGTTGCATGTAACCATTTATTATTCATTAAATGTATTGATAGATATATTAAGGTCACATTGTACATTCCCACCAGGCAATTCCTCATATTAAGGGAAAATAATAGAAAAATACATGTAAAATAGGCAAAAATGCATTTCAAAATGTATGTGATATTTTCATGCATACAAAAGGAAAATACTGTTGTGGAAAAGGAATAGCACAAATTTGTGCTTGAAAAAATGCAAAGTTTGTGGAAAACAAAAGAGATGCATTTGTCCATCCCTAGCCACTTGAAGGCAATCTTGGTTCTCTCGGATCATCTTTTCCTGGCAAAGAAATCCATTCTAACCATTCATAAAATTGTAGAATCATAGAATAACTGGATTGGAAAAGGCCTTTTAGGCCATCAGATCCAACCCCATTCAATTTAATTTTAATTTAATTTTCAAACTTATATGCCGCCCACTCAGGAAAAGGCGACTCAGGGCGGCTTACAAAGCAAAACACAATACATGGTCACAAATAACAAAAACATAAGCACAAACAGATAAAAAAGGTACAACATTTAAAAGCAGATCAATGTAGGAATCTGAATCAAAGTAGATACAACAGATGGTTGTCTGACCATTACATAAGAACATAAGAACATAAGAACAGCCTTGCTGGAACAGGCCACAGCCCATCCAGTCCAGCATTCTGTCTCACACAGTGGCTCACCATTTCCTTCAGGGTATTCCCAAGCAGATGCCTTCACCTGCTTAGGATTCCCTGGAAATGATATTGAGAGATATCCTGCCTATCTCTCCAACCCGGAGGTTGTCCTTAAGTATCCATTATTATAGCCATTGATACTCTTGTCCTCCATGAACTTGTCTAATCCTTTCTTAAAGCTGTCAAGACTGACAGCTGTCACCACTTCTTCTGGCAGGGAGTTCCATAGACCAGTAATCCTCTGGGTGAAAAAATACTTTCTCTTATTTGTTTGAGAACTAGTACCCAAAAGTTTCATCGAGTGTCCCCTAGTTCTAGTGTTATGCGATAGGGAAAACAGTTTTTCCTTATCTACTTTGTCCACACCGTGCATGATTTTATAAACTTCAATCAGGTCACCTCTTAGACGTCGTCGTTCAAGAGTGAAGAGGCCCAACCGTTGCAGCCTCAGATGGTAAGGAAGGTGTTCCAGTCCCCTAATCATTCTGGTTGCCCTCCTCTGCACTTTTTCCAGCTCCATAATATCCTTCTGGAGGTATGGCGACCAGAACTGTACACAGTATTCCAGATGGGGCCTCACCATAGATTTATAAAGAGGCAAAATGACACTTGCTGACTTATTTTCTATACCCTTCCTAATGATCCCTAGCATTGAGTTTGCTTTTTTCACTGCTGAGGCACACTGGGTTGACACCTTCATTGAGTTGTCCACCAGGACACCAAGGTCCCTTTCCTGGTTTGTCGCAGAGAGTTCAGACCCCATCAGTTTATAAATGTAATTGGGGTTCTTTGCCCCAACATGCATCACTCTGCACTTACTAATGTTGAAACTCATTTGCCACTGTTTTGCCCACTCCCCCAGTGTCGAGAGATCCCTCTGAAGCTCCTCACAATCTCACCATTGAAATTCCTGCTTGTATATAACCATGAAAGATGCAAGATGCCCTGTTTGTATGTCATTGCTTGTTCTATACTCAGTAAGGCAAACAAAGCTGTTGGCTAATAAAGTCCCAGATCCAGGAAAAGATGAGAGGGGGCCTAAAGCTCACAGTAGGAGACAACCAGGTAAGACAATCCAAAGACCTAGTCTAAAAAGCAGTCCAAATGGTCAAATGAGGGCCAGGCAATTCAGAACAAGTGACTCAGGAAAAAGGAAATGGCTTTCAGACAAGCTGCTTCTGCCAGTCTACTGAGCCCACTGAAGTCTGTTTTTCTAACCATGCTGCTGGAGCCCCACCCAGGACACAACTGCAGGTGTTCAGGCAGAAGAAAAGAACCCAGCTTCAGGGTTTGGCCCCTGAGAATCTTTGATGTTTGCAGATTGATACGCAGTAGGCAGCAGTTATGGGGCCAAACACATCTTTATTGCAAGGTATGCAATCTGAACATGAGGTAATGGCGGAGGCGCAGCTCCTTTTATACAGAGTGGTACATTTGAATCTAGCCACACGGTTCCCCATTGGTTCCTGTATTTGTGATGTCATGGTGACGCCCCGCAATCTTTACCTGGTTTACCTGTGGCGGGAATGTTTCCCGCGGTAGACTGTGATTGGTTGATTGACTGTGGCAGGTGAATCGCGTTCCATCCAGCTAATTTACATTGAGTTACATTGTATTCACTGAGGTTACATTCTTTCATCCTTCCTGTTACAATTTCTCTTAAAGGCATAGACTTTCATACATAACATTCCTCCCCCCCTAGGATGGGACGAAGTCCCTCAGCCAATGTGGCTTCCCGCAATTATGCTTGGGTCAGACGGCTGCTTGGCCGAGATCGGGGGAACTAGGGGTCCTGTTCCGTGGTTCCTCGTCCTGCAATGAGAAGACGAGGAGACTCGTTAGCGGAATTCCCCAACTCAAAATCCTGCCCGTTTCTGTGGGTGGTGGGTAACTCAATAGAAGGATGCCTCACTCTCCGGGGGCTGAGGGTGAACTCCAAATTAATTGGACCGGGGGTACCTGGGGCTAAATCAAAACCCCGCTTCTTGCTCGGACAGGTGGTGGACCACTCCGCAACCCCCCCCCAATCCCTTAAATCAAAATCAAAATCGTCAGGCACCTCGGGCTCTTCCCCTCCTGAAAGGTGTGTTGCACCTGGGCTCAAACACGCATTTCTGTGGGAGGAATAGATACTGGGGTCCCCCCTTAGAAGAACGTTCTCTGTGTCTCTGTGGAGACTCCCTGACGGTGTCTGCCCTGTTTCTCCCCCTTGGAATGAGCGGGTGGGAGAGTACCCTAACGTTGATTCATCGTCTTCCTGGGTATCCGTGACCCTACACCTGAGCTGATTGGGGTGTCACCACCATACTAACCCCGTACTTGTTTCTACCTTATACAATACCGGACCCGTCTGCTCAAGTACAACCCCTGGCACCCAGTTTGGTCCAATCACGTAATTTCTACAATACACCGTATCTCCTGCCGAAAAGACTTTTGAATGCTCAATTCCTATATTTCTCCCCTATCCTCCACCCTGGTTGGATCCAGGCGGTCAAGAAGAGTGACCGGTCTCCTTCACATCAGGAGCTCCGCCGGTGAGCATCCGGATGCGAGGGGAGTTACCCTATAGCAGAGTAGGAACTGTCACAATTGTAGGTTGAGATCCCATGGGCCCATTCACCGAAGTGCCTCTTTAGTCATCCGCACTTGGTGCTCAATTAGCCCATTTGTTGCAGGGTGGAACGGGGCTGAGGTAATGTGTCAAATCGTGTTCCTCTCTAGGAATGCTTGGAATTCGACAGAGGTGAAAGAACTGGCGTTGTCGGTGACCAGTATGTCGGGTAACCCAAAACAACTAAATAGGTTCCGCAACCGCTTGATGGTTGCACCCAAGGAGGTGTTGGTCATTGGGAAAACCTCCAACCATTTTGAAAATGAGTTGACCACCAGGAGGAAGTACGATCCCCTGAACGGCCCCGCAAAGTCAATGTGCAGCCTGGACCAAGGTCCATTAATGAAAGCAATGATGGAGGTTTGGAAAAATATTAAAGAGAAAATAGTGCCGGGAATTTCCCCGATAATGGATTTGGAAGATGTTATGACTTTCCCTTTGAAAGTAGACAAAAGAATAAAGGATATACTTCTGAGAAATGATGTGTTTCTGTTAAAAGATTGGATAAAAATGATGGATAACTTGGAATTAAGAGCTGAAGTGTTTAAACAGATGAAATTGAACTGGTTACAAATAATTTTGGTAAAAAAATGGGGGAAGAGATATAAAAAGGAGTTCAGTTTACAGAGAGGGAAAACAGAATTCGAGGAGATGATTTGTAAAATAAGAAAAGGAGAAATTGAGATAAAAGGTTTAGTGAGTAAAATATATAGAATTTTGAATAAGGATGAAAGCTCACAAAATGTGTTGAGAATACTATGGGAAGAAGATTTAAATATAAGAATTTCGAAATCACAGTGGAAGAGTAAATGGAGGAGAAGAATTATGAAAAATCTTTCTGTAAGATTAAAAGAACATAATTATAAAATATTGTGGAGGTGGTACCTGACTCCAGTTAAATTGTATCAAATGGATAATAGTAAATCAAGAGATTGCTGGAGATGTAAATGTGAGCTTGGAACATATGAACACATGTGGTGGAGTTGTAAAGTGGTTAAGATTTTTTGGAAACTAATTGAGAAAGAGATTTCAATGATTACTAAAGTTGATATAAAACTGGAGCCAGGTATCGCCTTGCTGACGGGATTGGATGATATAAATATGAGTACAAACAAAAAAGAATTGGTGTCAATAATGTTAACGGCTGCAAGACTGTGTATAGCGAGAAAATGGAAAAGTGATTTAAGGTTAAAATTGATGAATGGTATAAAGAAATGTGGGAAATTGCATTAAATGATAAATTGACATGTGAATTGAATGTGAAGAAAGGTATTTTAAAAGAGAACACATTTTGGGAAATATGGAAACCATTTGTGGAATTTGTCCTTGTGAGTGATAAAGGGGATAAGCCGGTACCTCAACATATGAGTTTCTGGGGAAATTAAATTAGAAATTCGATCCTCATGGATTGTAAATATCACTGGGTGTTATAATTTGTAATACAACAAATTAATGTAATGTGATTTTCTTTTTTCTGATTTGTAATTTCTTGTATTTGTTGTATTTTTTAATATATCATTTGTATTTTTTTAAAAAAACTTAATAATTTTTTTAAAAAAAAAGAGGTGAAGGAACTGGCGTTGTTGGTGACCAGTACGTCGGGTAACCCGAAACAACTAAATAGGTTCCGCAACCGCTTGATGGTTGCACCTGAGGAGGTGTTGGTCATTGGGAAAACCTCCAACCATTTTGAAAATGAGTCAACCATCAGGAGGAAGTACGATCCCCTGAACGGCCCCGCAAAGTCAATGTGCAACCTGGACCAAGGTCCACGGGCTGTGTCCCATTCTCTGTGAGGGAGTCAGGACTCTTCGGGTCAGGAGCTCTGGCAACTTTCGCAAGTGCCCACCATGTGCTCAATGTGCTCACATCAGGAGCTCCGCCGGCCAGTTAACTTCTGGCCAGTAACTTTGAGCGCACAATCCCCGGGTGGCTTACGTGGAGTAATTTAAGTACCTTTGAGCACATTTCTTCGGGAATAACTACCCTCTCCCCCCCCCAGAGGAGGCAACCCCTCTCAATGGACATTTCTACCTTCCTCCTGAAGAATATTTGGAATTCTGCGCTCGGTGGAGTTGTGGGCCACCCCTTTTTTACCCAGGAGCTAACTAGAGATAGGACCTTATCCTTTGCTGTCGCCTTGGCGAGGTCTGGGGGCACGATTGGTGCTGAGTCGAGAGACTCAATCAGTAGCACCTGGTGGTCCTGTTCTACCTCACATTCAGGCTCCCCTAGTGCAGGCAGGGGTGAACGCGAGAGTGCATCTGCGTGGCTGATTTCCTTCCCTGGGCGGTGTGCCAGTGTGAACTGGTACACATTGAGGAATATTGCCCACCGGAGCATCCTAGGGGACAAAATTTGGGGTGGGGGTTTGGCCCATGGTGAATATGCCCAATAACGGCTTGTGATCCGTTATGATCGTGAATGGCTGGCCGTATAGGAAGTTGTGGAACTTCTTTGTCCCAGCGATTATGGCAAGGGCCTCCCTTTCTGTTTGCACGTAATTGCGTTCTGCCTTGGAGAGAGACCTAGAGTAGAAGGCTAGTGGGGCTTCCCGCCCATTCCCGAGCACGTGGCACAGTACGGCACCCACTGGTGAAGCATCGCACACTAACACTATGGGCTTTTGGGGTCAAAGTGTGTGAGGATTGCCTCTGAGGAGAGGAGCTGTTTGAGTTCCTTGAACACCTTCTCCTGGCTGTCGCCCCACCGCCAAACTGCATCTTTCTTTAACAGATGGTGTAATGGCTCTGCTATGGATGCTTTCCCTGGCAGAAATGAATGGTAGAAGCTTAGAAGTCCTAGGAAGGACTGTAATTCTGATTTCACGGTGAGGCATGGGGCATTCCTAACAGCCGCTGAGGTGTTAATTGCTGATTGCTGCTTCAAAGCATTCCTTTGAATTTCATTCAACCTGCCTCACATGGTGCGCCACTTGTAGGAATCTGATCCATGTAAAGATAATCATTCAGCCTCATTAGCAGCAGTTTATAGCCCCAGATCTTTTAAGAGAGAGAGTTAAAAGGTCTAACGGAGTCCAGCTTCATTAGACGGAGTAAGAGGGAAACAGAGATAGAGAGAAAGCAAAACACACACACGCTGCACTGTTGGCTGACAAAGGAATAATCATATTGAGGTTATCCAAGGACTGTACTTTTACTATGCCAGGGTGTGTGGAGGCTCTTCCCACACTGGTTGATGATGTTATTCCCCAGGGCATGGTGGGCATTGTTCTTCCTTGCCCAGACGCTTTACCCGCTTCTGTACACATTGCAGCAGGGTCAGTTACATTGGGTCACCAAGAAATTGTCATCCCTGCATCAGCCACGCAACATCTCACCCTGCCTAAGGGACAACCTGTAGGACGCCTTCATCTGCTCCCACTAGGGACCACTGCAACTCCATCCCAGGAGGGGACTGTAACAGCAGCTATGGCGGTGATACAAATCACTGAGGATAGACCGACCCGCTCGCTGATTATGGGTGGACGTACAGTGTCTGGACTAATCGATACGGGAGCCGATATTTCAGTGGTGGCAAAAAAAGATTGGCCAACTGGATGGGCCGTCCGCCCCTGTAGGGAAGTTTTTGGGGTGGGCGGGTACGAGCCAGCACAGCAGAGTGTTCATCCAATCGTCTTTGAGACCTCAGGGGGAACAAAAGTTTCTCTTCACCCCCTGATTATGGATATTCCTATTACTCTGTGGGGCCGGGATCTCATGGCTAAAACAGGGTGTACCTTGCAGACAAATTTTTGATACGGGCCTCCCCTGCAGCGCCGTTGCATGCACTTCCACTACAATGGAAAAACACCCCGCCAGTGTGGACGGATCAATGGCCGCTCTCAAGAGAAAAGCTCCAGGCGGCGGAGGCCCTTGTACAGGAGCAATTAAATCTGGGACATATTCAAACAACCACTAGTCCTTGGAACTCTCCGATTTTTGTGGTGAAAAAGAAGTCTGGAAAATGGAGATTGTTGCATGATTTGAGAAAAGTTAATGAGCACATCTTGCCAATGGGACCTCTACAATCTGGACTTCCTAATCCGAACATGATTCCTGAAGATCATCAACTCATGGTCATAGATTTGAAGGACTGTTTTTATACAATCTTGCTAGCGCCACAAGATAGAGAAAAATTTGCATTTACATTGCCAGTATACAATAATGAACATCCTACTCAACGGTTTGAATGGTGTGTCTTGCCTATGGGTATGGCCAACTCGCCGACTCTATGCCAACATTTTGTGAACATGGCTTTGGAACCTTTCAGGCAACGTCATCCAGAGGTTAAAGTCTATCATTACACCGATGACATTTTATTGCATGGTCCACAAGTCACGGAGAAACACCTGCAGGACCTAGCAGACATTTTGCAACAAGCGGGCTTGATCATAGCTCCTGAAAAGGTACAGCGGATGTATCCATTCTGGGACATAGGCTCTCAGCTACAGCTTCAACTCCGCTATTGCCAACAATAGCTATTCCAGAGCAGTTCACTCTTGTACAATTGCAACAATTGCTAGGGAACATAAATTGGGCTCGTCCCTTCTTGGCCCTGAGCACGGAGGAGCTGTCACCACTCTTTGCTGCTCTTTCTGGACACACTTCTCCAGCGGACATCATTTCCTGCACAACGGAGATGCGTACAGCTCTTCAACGCCTCAACGAAAAGCTGCATACCATCACTGTGGATCGGGTGCCCTCAGGCACCGTTGCGCTGGCATGCGCTCTTCTTCCCACACCGAGGCTGCCCACTGCGGTTTTGTTCGCGCCTGTCAACGCTCAGAAGGTGGCCATCATGGAATGGCTGCACTTGGCGCACACTCCCTTGAAAAACTGTTATCGCCTGCCTGATGCGATTGCTGATCTTTTCCTTAAATGCCGTACTAGGGCAAAGCATTTGACTGGCTATGACGTTGACTTTGTTTGTTTTCCTTTTTTGCAGGTTCAGCTAACCGCCTTGCTACAGCATTCTGAGGCATTTCAGGTGGCCATGGCGGACTTTGTGGGACAAGTTAAATTTAACCCCCCCCCCCAAGGATAAGCGGCTTACCTTGCTGAATCTCACTTCTTACTCCCTGTCATCCCCGCTTTGCATGCAACCTATCTTGCATGCCGTTACTCTTTTCTCGGATGGCTCCCCCTCCCGTGGAGTACTTACATGGCAGGGTCCTACTGGGGAATGGGAGGTTGTTTTTACAGGACCTCAAGCATCGGCCCAGCGGTCGGAACTGGCAAAGGTCATACTTGCTTTCTCTACGTGCCTTTTAACCTGATTGTGGATACTCAATATGTTTACTGCCTTGTTTTTACTTTAGCTCAAGCTTATTTGTCTCCATCGATGGATAGGGATCTTTTTGCTTTATTCCAACAGCTTCAAGGTTTTCTTTCCAACCGTACGGTCCCATTCTTCATTGCCCACATACGCTCTCACACAAGGATCCCAGGTTATTTGACGGAGGGCAATGCACGAGCAGATTCTGCTCTCCGGGACTCTGCTGAGGTTTTTTCTCTCTTTGACAACCCCATTGACAGTCATGCAATGTTTCATCAATCTGCTAAGGTTTTGCATAAACGATTTTCCATTCCTATGTCACAGGCTAGAGACATTGTGTCATCCTGTGCTTCCTGTACGAAGTCTCCTATATTCCTGCCATTTGATGCTGTTAATCCTCGAGGAACAGAAGCCAATCAGCTATGGCAGATGGATGTCACGCAAGTACCTGCTTTGGCTCCGCTTTCTAAGTTACATGTGACTGTTGATACCTTCTCTGGATTTATATGGGCTACACCCTTACGGGGTGAAACATCCAGACATGTTATACAGCATTGCATTCGTTCGTTTGTGGTAATGGGTAAACCTAAAAGCCTTAAGACAGACAATGGGTCATCATATGTTTCTTCTGTCTTTCAGGACTTTTGCCGTCAGTGGGACATTAAGCTAACCCATGGAATACCCTATAACTCGACTGGACAGGCGATTGTTGAAAGAGCCCACCTGACATTCAAAAATTTGTTACACAAGCAAGTGGGAGATAGAGGGGTTCCTGTGGCTGAAATACCTACAGCTGTTGCTAAAGTACTGTATACTCTTAATTTTCTTCTTGCTCCCCATAACAGGTCACACTCTCCAGTCGAATTGCATTTCAGGACTGAGGAGTGTCTTCCTAAGCCATTGGTCTTTTATCGGCAGCAACCAGATCCTGAGTGGAAGGGTCCTGTACCTCTAATCACCTGGGGACGAGGATACGCAGCGGTTTCTATGACCTCAGGACCTGTGTGGATTCCTGCTCGAGCGATCCGCCCATGGAGAGAGAAGAAGGTTACTCAGCTCCAGGATGGTGGTTCACCAGTAGACTAAATTTGCTGACATTTGTTCTTTTCTTTCTTACTGTGCTTCCAGCTGTAAGAACAATGACTCATGGGGGCAACCCCAACTTCTGGCTTCGTCATGCTAACTATATGTTTGAGGTTCATGGTAAGAATGCAACGTTATACTATGAGCATCCACTGGCAGTGTCTCAAATGGCCTTTCTTCCGGCATTGTTCAACATGCCTGAGTTGGTTATTGGACACTTACAACATGTTGATAGGTCTACACTCTTCTCTAATCCCCCAGAACAATTTAACAACACCCGCTGGCGAAGCATGACATTCAAGAAGTACACTAAAGGACTTTGTTTCTGCTGTCATAGTTCTGGAGTCTGGAATAGTAAATGGAAGCACTGGACTCAAGCACAAACGGTTTTGCGGAATGTAGGCAATTATACAGGATGTGACGATTATTTTTGGTTATGGGGTAGTTATAACAGTTCTTATAAGCTTTATTATACCTTGCTTAACACTACTATTGAAGATATATATGATGTGTTTCCTATGTTTACTCCTGATTATTCTGCTATAGATAGTGGTTCAATTTGCAATGGATGGCAAATTAAGGATCCCAACATGTGGTTCTTTTTTAATGGAGTTGCCACGAATTTCCATCCAGGACAATATCAATGTGCAGCATTGGGTTATTTTACCTTACCCGTACAAGTGCAAATGCCGCTTCAGGCAGATGCACGGCGCTGGAGAGCTGCTGCCGGCCCGATGGGTTCTGGTTGCAATGATGAAGTGATAATCGATGTTCAGCTTTCTGATGGTAGCTCCTGGGGAAGAGCTATAGGGGGTGCTATCACTGGAGCACTCACCTTGGGATCATACCCAGGTGTCATTTCCCAGGAGAATAGAAGGTCCATTTTGGGACTCACCTGTAGGCTGGAGAAATCAATCAATGCCACAGGGAGGGTCATACGGGATCTTCAAATGGAAATCACTGAGCTTCATCAAGACCAAATGCAGGACAGACTGGCCATAGATTACCTGTTAGCAAAATCCAGAGGATTTTGTAAACTGGTCAGGAACCAGGGATGTCGGGTAAAATTCCAGGATCTGAATAATACTATTGAGAAAGAACTTCAGAATTTACAGGAGAGCATTACTAACAATGTACGCACTGATGTTAATCTATTTGATTGGGTGACTTCTTGGTTGCCTGATTTGTCTGTCCTTAGACAAGTTTTCTTTTATGGGTTCATTATTATTATTTGCCTTATATCTTTGTGTTTCTGCATTAATTGTATTCCTAACCTTATTTCTATGTGTAACACATGTGCACTGCGTAGAAGGGAGACATCGGGTTTTGCACGACGGCAATTGTACTCAATGAGGTGTCATCCTCCGGAACAAGGTACCAGGAGTCAGGAGGGGTACGATGTCCAGGAGGACAGTGATGCTGTATATGGAGGAGTAGTTATGGAGTATGATGACATGCAGGGGTATGATTAGCCGTCCCTCTCTCAAATTTAAATGAAAAAGGAGGACATGTGGGAAGGCATCTGGTTTCTGTCTCCTGTCTGCCTTCACATTGTGTAAACAAAGGCCTCTTTGTCTGCATGAGAGACAACGCTTGATTTTGGGCATGCGTAGAATATGAGAAGATTTTTCCTTTCTTCTCCTTAATTGGGTTCTGACTTTCTGATTGGCTCTGTGTCTTAAGTTTTGTTTCTGTTAAGTTTCGTTTCTGATATACTCTGCTTGAATAAAGAGAAGCCATGATTATTCCTTTGTCAGCCAACAGTGCAGCGTGTGTGTGTTTTGCTTTCTCTCTATCTCTGTTTCCCTCTTACTCCATCTAACGAAGCTGGACTCCGTTAGACCTTTTAACTCTCTCTCTTAAATGATCTGGGGCTATAAACTGCTGCTAATGAGGCTGAATGATTATCTTTACATGGATCAGATTCCTACAAGCCACAACCTTTGTATCTGAGGGCTTAACATCTTCTGGGGTTATCCTAAACCCAAGGAAACCTACCTCCCTTGCTTGGAACACACATTTGTCTTGCCGCTTTCTCAAATACCGTCAGACCTCGATCCAATCTCTTGGCTAGCTCCACCTCGCTCCCTGCAGTTATTAATACATCATCAAAATAGGGGAGGACCCCGGGGAGCCCTTTGAGGAGGCGTTCCACAAGAGATTGGAATATCCCTGGGACTGAATTTATGCCGAACTGAAGGCGAGTTACCTTAAATGCACCCTTGTGCATGACTATTGTTTGGGCAGCTGCAGTAGCTGGCGAGACTATGAGCTGCTGGTAGGCCTGTGCCAACTCTAGTTTTGCGAAACATTTACCCCCATGTAAAGTGGTGAGCAAATGGCTAACAACCGGCACCGGATATGCATTAGGGCGAATGGCCTTGTTAATGGTGCATTTGTAGTCCGCACAAATCCTGACCTCCCTGTTTGCCTTTAACACTGTAACAATTGGCGTTTCCCATTCTGCAGAGTCCACTGGAACCAATATCCCCTGACCCACCAGTTTGTCCAATTCTGCCTCAATCTTGTCTTTGAGAGCGAACAGTACTCGGCGAGGCTTGAGCCAGATGGGTTGAACCTCGGGGTCCAGGTCAAATGAGACTGGGGCCCCCTTATACCTCCCAAGCCCCTTCTCAAAAAACGCTGGATGTGCGTCGCACACATCTCGCACTGGGTCAGAGTCTATGGCATGAATGCTGGACAGTCCGATGCCTAAGGGAGCAAACCACTGACTCCCCAGGAGGCAACTTGTCCCTCGTTTAAGGACCACGAGGGGCAGCTTCTCCCTGAAACCCTTGAACCTCACCTGACAATCCCCCACCCCCAAAACCGGGATTTGGTTCCCCTGTACATCCCATAGAGTGGTTTTTAAAGTCTTAAGCTTCAGGCGCTCATTTGGGGGAATGCACAAAAATTATTTATGGGAAATGATGGAGTACGATGACCCTGAGTCCACATCCATCCGAACAGGGACCCCCTGTAACAGTACCTCCACAAAGAAACGTTGGTGAATTGACACGCGGCCCACAATGGCCTCGTCCTCACTGATCCGTCCGATGTCTCTATTTTGTCGCGGTCGCTCGGTTGGCTCCTGGTCTCCTCCCTTTCGCCGTCTGCAGACCCTGGCGATGTGGCCTCGCCATCCGCAGTGGTGGCATTCGGCTTTCCGGAACAGGCACCTCTTCCTGTCATGGGTGCCCCCGCACCCGTCGCACTGGCGGTTTCCGTTGGCGGTGGCTCACTTGCCGGCCTGCCGTCTCTGGATCTTTTGGACGTCCGGCTCCCCATCACTTTCACTGCAGTCCGATGAGGATGTGGCGGCAGCTGCAGCGGCTCCCAGTTCCCGCCCTTTGTGCGACGAGCAGCTGTGAACCGGAGCCCCGGGTGTCGAGTTCCCTGGGGTGGGGGTCTTGGCCCTGAACAGCCGCACCCCGTCTTTGACTGACTCAGTGGCCTGAGCGGCCCTTAGTACCTGCTCAAAGGTAATGTCCTCGTCTTGGGCCAGGAGTCTTCTCTGGGCCTCCTCATCTCACAACCCGAGCAACAGTCGGTCCCACAAGACCTCGCTTAGGGACACGCCCCACTGGCATGGGACGGCAGCCACCCGCAGGGCCGCAACAAATTCGGCCATGGACTCTCCAGCCCGCTGGTCGTGCCGGTGGAATGCCAGCCTTACTGGGAACATCGACACCTTTGGGCGGAAATGTGCCCTCAATGCTGCGAGGATTTCTGCAAGAGGTACTGATCGGAGTGGCCTTGGCATTAGGAGGTTCTTCACCAGCTCCAGGGTCGGCAGTCCACACTGAGCTAGTAGGCAGGCTCATCACTTTGCTTCGTTATCAACGCCCTCGGCATCCATGGCTTACAGGAACTGCTCTTCGTAGAGGTCCCATGTCTCCGGCTTCGAGGTGTTGAACAGGGCGAGGGTGATCTGGGAAGCCATAATCCCACCTTCATCACCAATTTGATGTTTGCAGATTGATACGCAGTAGGCAGTAGTTATGGGGCCAAACACATCTTTATTGCAAGGTATGCAATCTGAACATGAGGTAATGGCGGAGGTGCAGCTCCTTTTATACAGAGTGGTACATTTGAATCTAGCCACACGGTTCCCCATTGGTTCCTGTATTCGTGACGTCATGGTGATACCCCGCAATCTTTACCTGGTTTACCTGTGGCGGGAATGTTTCCCGCGGTAGACTGTGATTGGTTGATTGACTGTGGCAGGTGAATCGCGTTCTATCCAGCTAATTTACATTGAGTTACATTGTATTCACTGAGGTTACATTCTTTCATCCTTCCTGTTACAATTTCTCTTAAAGGCATAGACTTTCATACATAACATTCCTCCCCCCTAGGATGGGACGAAGTCCCTCAGCCAATGTGGCTTCCCGCAATTATGCTTGGGTCAGATGGCTGCCTGGCCGAGATTGGGGGAACTAGGGGTCCTGTGTTCCGCGGTTCCTCGTCCTGCAATGAGAAGACGAGGAGACTCGTTAGTGGAATTCCCCAGCTCAAATCCTGCCCGTTTCTGTGGGTGGCGGGTAACTCAATGGAAGGACACCTCACCGGGGGTACCTGGGGCTAAATCAAAACCCCGCTTCTTGCTCAGACGGGTGGGGGACCACTACGCAACCCCCTCATCCCTTAAATCAAAATCAAAATCGTCAGGCACCTCGGGCTCTTCCCCTCCTGAAAGGTGTGTTGCACCTGGGCTCAAACACGCATTTCTGTGGGAGGAATAGATACTGAGGTTCCCCCTTAGAAGAACGTTCTCTGTGTCTCTGTGGAGACTCCCTGACGGTCTCTAAAAGGTTCACCATCACTGGTATACTCTCTTGGATTGTCTCTGGTGACATCAGTGATGCAGCTGGGTTGGGATAGACTCAGCCACAGTTACAGGATCTTTCCTCTTCCTCCAAATGTGATTCCCAAGTTGATCCTTGTCCCATCAAATTCCCCGGCTGCACTCTCTGGCCCTGTTCTGAATCCCTTTAATATCAAGCATGGAGACATATAACCCAGAGGAGGTCTTCCTTTCATGTCTTCCTCTCCCTCCCACCTTTTGTAGCAGATCCTGCATCCTGCTGTTGAGAATAACAGTGTCGGGTTCGTACCCTAGAAAAGGGACATGCCATGGGCTCAACATGAAGTCCAGTGAGATATAGAGGTAGACACTTCCTAGGAGCCTAAACTCACCTGCTCACACTTGTCCACTGTATGCTGTTCCAACTTGTTTGGGGCATTTAAAGTCAAAAGAGTACTACTTAATGAATTTGATGTAAAAAATATTGTGTGCCAAACACAATCTGCTAGTTTGGGGATACATTTTTATTAACAAATGCCAGCTCCAGCCCATTCTATTCCATCTTTTAACAAAAGGGAGATTAATCCTTTTTGTTTCCTTGCTTCTCCAGGTGCCTAAAGTATTCCTCTTAGAGGATTAAATAATAGGAAGTAAATAGTTCTATTTTTTCTTTAAGGATATATTGAATTAGGTTTTTTCTTAAAGGACCTAACATCTTAAGCTGCCATCATTGTCAGATGATATCACTTCTTCAAGTGTGAAGACTGTTGACAAACATAAATACCTGTGAGTTTGGTTGGATGAAAAACAGATTATAGCCTTGCAATAGAGATGGCTCAGAGTAGTTTTCTTAAGATGATGGACATAAAATGTAACAAAAACATAGTCAGGTTTTGAGAATGTGAACTGTATGATGCCATGTCTTTTTGGTTCTGTTAAATGCTGTAGGATTGTGGACCACAGGGAGCTATAAAAATACAGAAGCATTTGAAATGAGAATGTATTGTAGGATTCTGCAAACTACTTGGCTCTAAAGGATGACCAACAAGCAAGTGATTGAATGAAGGTAAAGAAACAATAAAACGCCTAAAATGCAGAAAGCTAAACTTTAGCTTTCTGGTGGCAAAAAAAAGAAATCTGAGATTTCACATTCTCTGAGAGGGGGTCACCCTTGCTCAAAAGCCAGTCGTATCTGACTCTAGGGTTCAGTGCTCATCTGTTTATAGCCAAAGAGCCAGTGCCTAGACACTGAAGTAGACAGAGCACTGTTTACCTTCCCACCAAAGTGGTCCCTATTTATCTACTTGCAATTTCTTGCTTTCGAACTGCTAGGTTGGCAGGAGCTGGGAGAGAGATTCCATCATGCAGTACTTGGGTTTTGAACTGCTGACCTTCTGCCTTCCAGTCAGTGTCTTAACCATTTGAGCCACTGCATCCCTCTTTCTCTGAGAAGAACCCCATAAAGAGAAGGGTCTTTGTTTCTCTTGTAGCAGGGCTTAGGTCTTTTGACAGATGTAAAGGTCTGAGAATCAGTGAAATACATAATTAAAATATGTGGCCACAGACGGAAGAGGGACAGTTTAAAATCAAGCATTGAATTAATAAGCAGTCTCCTTGTTGTTGTTCTGCCACTAGAGGTCAGGTCTTATCTTGGATATCCTGACATCAATGTTATATACAGTATGTGATATATGTGTGTGTGTGTATTTGTATAAGCATGTGCCTGAGTGTGCACTAAGAATTCAATCTTCCTCAATCCTTATGTCCTCCTCAAAGCATGATACTGTATAGCATTTTACCCACCACAAATTATATTATGCACATAGATAAAAGGACTGCCCCAAATGACATATTGCACCTCAAAGCGACCCTATTTAAAATGATCTAGATTCTAGACCAAGCCAGCCAATTTACCACAAATGACAAATAAGCTGACCGAGTGCCTCTATACATATGTGTTTGTGTGGGTATGGGTGTGCAAGTGTGATTGCATATACATACATACATACATACATATATATATATATATATATATATATATATATATATATATATATATATATATATATATATATATATATATATATATATATATATATATATATATATATATATATATATATATATATATATATATATATATATATATATATATATATATATATATATATATATATATATATATAAGTCCATCCTGAAGGAAATCAACCCTGACTGTTCCTTGGAAGGACAAATACTGAAGCATTAGCCACCAAATGAGAAAAGAGGGCACACCGGAGAAGATCCTGATGCTGGGAAAGATCGAAGGCAGGTTGAGACAGCTAGACAGCATCGTTGATGCACTGGATGGCAGGAAGAATGGGAGGAAAACTTGAGTATTCAAAGTTACTATTAAGAACATAAGAACATAAGAACAGCCTTGCTGGAACAGGCCACAGCCCATCCAGTCCAGCATTCTGTCTCACACGGTGGCTCACCATTTCCTTCAGGGTATTCCCAAGGAGATGCCTTCACCTGCTTAGGATTCCCTGGAAATGGCATTGGGAGATATCCTGCCTATCTCTCCAACCCGGAGGTTGTCCTTAGGTAGCCATAATTATAGCCATTGATAGCCTTGTCCTCCATGAACTTGTCTAATCCTTTCTTAAAGCTGTCAAGACTGACAGCTGTCACCACTTCTTCTGGCAGGGAGTTCCATAGACCAGTAATCCTCTGGGTGAAAAAGTACTTTCTCTTCTTTGTTTGAGAACTAGTACCCAAAAGTTTCATGGAGTGTCCCCTAGTTCTAGTGTTGTGTGATAGGGAAAACAGTTTTTCCTTATCCACTTTGTCCACACCGTGCATGATTTTATAAACTTCAATCAGGTCACCTCTTAGACGCCGTCGTTCAAGAGTGAAAAGGCCCAACCGTCGCAGCCTCAGATGGTAAGGAAGGTGTTCCAGTCCCCTAATCATTCTGGTTGCCCTCCTCTGTACTTTCTCCAACTCCATAATATCCTTCTGGAGGTATGGCGACCAGAACTGTACACAGTATTCCAGATGGGGCCTCACCATAGATTTATAAAGAGGCAAAATGACACTTGCTGACTTATTTTCTATACCCTTCCTAATGATCCCTAACATTGAGTTTGCTTTTTTCACTGCTGAGGCACACTGGGTTGACACCTTCATTGAGCTGTCCACCAGGACACCAAGGTCCCTTTCCTGGTTTGTCGCAGAGAGTTCAGACCCCATCAGTTTATAAATGTAATTGGGGTTTTTTGCCCCAACATGCATCACTCTGCACTTACTGATGTTGAAGCTCATTTGCCACTGTTTTGCCCACTCCCCCAGTGTCAAGAGATCCCTCTGGAGCTCTTCACAATCTCTCACAGTTTTTACTACCCTGTATAATTTAGTGTCGTCAGCAAATTTGGCTACCTTGCTTTTTACTCCTACCTCTAGATCATTTATGAAGAGGTTGAAAAGCAGGGGTCCCAGTACTGAACCTTGGGGGACCCCACTCTTTACTTCCCTCCACTTGGAAAGCCAAAATGTCATAACCAGTCAGTGTTTCCCAACCTTTGGTTTTTGGACTTCAATTTCCAGAAGCATACGCCAATTTTCCAAAGCACTGATCAGCCAATGTACTGACTTAGAATTCTGGGAATTGAAGTCCCTTTGTGGGGCCTGGGCCCCACATTGGGAAATACTGTTGTTCAGTTGCAGTCGAGTCCAACCTTTTACAACCCCATGGACCACTGCATGCCAGACTCCTCTGTCATCTGCCATCCTCTGGAGTCTGTCCAGATCTACACACACTGCATCAACGATGCTGTCTAGCTGTCTCAACCTCCCTTCGATCTTTCCCAGCATCAGGATCTTCTCCGGTGTGCCCTCTTTTCTCATTTGGTGGCTAATGCTTCAGTATTTGTCCTTCTTTGGAGCCACAGTGAGGGCTAAAACACAGCTTTATTGCATGATGGTCAGGATGAACATGGGGTGATGGTGGACCAAACAGCTCTATTTATGTGAGCTGGATGCTGCTACTGCCACGGGCAGTAGCATCCTTAGCAGAGCTGGATGCTGCTACTGCCACGGGCAGTAGCACCTTAGCAGAGCTGGATGCTGCTACTGCCATGGGCAGTAGCATCCTTAGCAGCTTGCTACAATGTGTCTCTGATTAGTAACAATTGATACAATTGCCAGATACAATCAGTTAAAGAGTACTTGTCACATTCTATTCAATACATAACAGTCAGATTACATTCAGACATTCTTAAAGTGATATAGTTACATACACAACACCTTCCAAGGAGCAGTCAGGGTTCATTTCCTTCAGGATGGACTGATTTGATATCTTCGCAGTCCAGGGGACTCTCAGAAGTTTTCTTCAGCACCACAGTTCGAGGGTGTCTATTCTTCTGTGCTCAGCCTTCCGTATGGTCCAGCTATCACAGCCAAATTAATAGTGTCATCGTTATGACTGAAAGCAGATGTTTTCTTGAGTTTCCAGTCCTACATGGTTGATGTTAAGTGTTCATGCTACCTGGTAAATGGTGCTCATGGCATCCATTGTAGTGCAGTAGTTTAGGCCAGGGGTGTCCAAACTTTTTGGGCTGTGGGCCCGTCATGTGGTTCAGTGGGCCAGTCATGTGGGTCCTCCCACTGGAAGCAGAAATAAAATTCACCTTGTAATCTGTTTTGCAACAGGATGAGATAGATTTTAAGCTGCCATTTTCTCTGCATAAACCAGGGGTGCTCAAACTACAGCCCGTGGGCCAGATCCGGCCCCTGATGCCAATTCATCCAGCCTGCTGTGCCCTCATCACTCTTGGAAGTGGAAGCTTCCACTTCTGGGAGCAAAGAGGGTGGCGTGGGCTGGATGAATTGGTGTTGAGGGCCAGATCTGGCCCTTAGGCCATAATTTTGGCACCCCTAGTTTAGGCACTGCTTGCTGAGAACCATTGATATGTTTCATTTTTAATTGATGTGTGGACAAGTTTTAAGGGCAGGGATTTAAAAAAAATACTTCTGCACATAGCACAAACATACAATCTGATTAACTAGAAAACGAGAGTGTTTCTTCTGAAGATCGAGTCACCTGTACACACTGATTTGATTTGCATTTAAAATTCACCTGCTCCTCACTGGGGACGAAGCATGAGGATTGGCTTAACATATACTTGACTGGTATTTTTCTTGCCACTGACAAGCAAGTAAGACCTGAGCAGTCGATAGAGTGGAGAGCTTAACGCAATCACCTCTTTTCCATTCGGTCACAGTGAAGGCAGGATTTATAGCAACCTTAAAACCCCAACCTCTCTCTGTTTTATGCAGATAATTAACCAAGATTATTTCACACCAGAGATTTGCTATACCAAGGATCACTGACATCACTAACTGCTATTAAATGTATTATACTTAAAACTCCATAAAAGAGAGAAGCAAAATACCCTTGTCAGCAACATAAGAAAGAGGCCCATTATCGGAGTCCTCTCCAGTGAAGCAACATTTACCTGCAGCCTTTTGTCTGAGACAGAGACCTCACGATATCCATTCAGAGACTCTGAAACCCTATGCCTGCCAGCTGCCTGCTTGCACTAGAAAATATTGGTATAAAGGGGGTTGTTAATTCAAATGCATAGTTGTATGGTACCAAGTACAGTAATACCTCATACAAAGTCCGCTTCATACAACATCAGATTCATACAACATCGCCTAATTCCTTGAAAAAAGTTGCCTCGTACAAAGTCACTGCAACTTTGTATGAGGCATTGGGGGTTTTCCCAGGTTGCATTGTGCCTGGGCAGTATAAAAGGCAGGATACATGCGTGCATTTCTCTTGTGGGTTTTGCACGAGGCAAAGAGTATTTAGGAGTGGTTTTGAGCGCGATTTTGGATTTCTTTTTAAATTTTTTCGTCAGAATTTTTAGAAGCATTCCTGGGATTTTTGCAGCATTCTTCAGGTTCTTGGACAATCAGGGTTGTTTGACATGTTTTTGTAATGTATTTAGCCTTTAGACAATTATTTCTTAAAGTTCTGTCAGTTTCCTGTCTGCTTCCTTGACTTTGCCCTGACGTCTATGCTGTTACAGTACAATGTATTTCTATGGAAATGATGTTGTATGAGGCATCACAGCAAGGATTTGGACATTGTATAACACATCACAGCTACGATTTTGTATGGCTCATACAAAGTCCAAATCCATATAAAGTCCAAACTTGTGGAACCAAGTTTGGACGTTGTATGAGGTATCACTGTACACTTACACAAGTGCATCAGTCTATACAAATAACACTCCAGTTCCACAGTACCTCTATGTCTGTGGTACAGAGTAGTAGAGGAAGAAAGAGGTCAGAGTTATGCATTATCAAGTCGTCCCTGACCTATGGTGGCCTATGAATAAGAGATCTCCAAAAGGTCCTGTCCTCAATAGTCATGTCCAGGGCTTGCAAACTCAAGCTGTGGTTCCCTTAGGGCAGGGGTGCCCAAACTTTTCAGGCCGCAGACCGGTCACGTGGCTCATTGGGCCAGTCATGAGGTTCGGCAGGCTGGTCATGTGGTTCCTCCCTCTGGAAGTGGAAGTAAAATGCAGCTTGCAATCTGTTTTGCAACAGGATGAGATAGATTTTAAACTGCCATTTTCTCTGCTTAAACCAGGGGTGCCCAAACTACGGCTCGGGGCACAGATCTGTATGGGCGCGTTTTACTTCTGGGAGCAACAAGGACAGCATGGGCTGGATGAATTGGCATCAGGGGCCAGATATGACCCGCATAGTCTGGGCACCCCTGCCTTAGGGAATGAATCCATCTTGTTTTGGTCTTCCTCATTTCCTGCTGCCTCTAACTTTTCCCAGGATTATTGTCTTTCCAGAGAATCCTGCTTTCTCACAATGTATCCAAACTAGGGCACCCTCACTTTCATCCTATATATATGCTTCCAGAGATAATTCAGACTTGATTTGCTCTAGGATCTACTTGTTTGTCATCCTGGCAGTCCAGAGTATAAACAGAGCTCTTCTCCAGCATCATTTCAAATGAGTCAATTTTTCCCTGTCAGTTTTCTTTACACCGATACAAGAGGGTGGATGATCTTGAACATGGTCTCAGATCAAGGTCAGAGTAAGTTGCCATAATTAGATTATGTGGTAGTGCTCAGAAATGTGGGGAAAATAACATATATATATATATATATATATATATATATATATATATATATATATATATATATATATATATATATATATATATATATATATATATATATATATATATATATATATATATATATATATATATATATATATATATATATATATATATATATATATATATATATATATATATATATATATATATATATATATATATATATATATATATATATATATATATATATATATATATATATATATATATATATATATATATATATATATATATATATATATATATATATGTTATGTTAAGAACATAAGAACATAAGAACAGCCTTGCTGGAACAGGCCACAGCCCATCCAGTCCAGCATTCTGTCTCACACAGTGGCTCACCATTTCCTTCAGGGTATTCGCAAGCAGATGCCTTCACCTGCTTAGGATTCCCTGGAAATGGCATTGAGAGATATCCTGCCTATCTCTCCAACCCGGAGGTTGTCCATAAGTATCCATAAAGTATATTCTTCTGCCTTTTTGCAGGAAACTTGATATACCAGAATGAGCAGGTGACAAAATAGCCAGAGGAGCAGGTTTCTTGTACAGTGATACCTCATACAACGTCCAAACTTGGTTCCACAAGTTTGGACTTTATACGGATTTGGACTTTGTATGAGGCATGCAAAATCCTAGCCGTGATGCCAAATTCGATGTTGTATGAAGCAGACTGTAGGAATCGGGGCCGCTAGGACGGCCGTTGGGTCCCGGAGGAGACTGATCAAGTAACGATATGAGGCAATATGGAGCGAGATCAGATCAGTGGTTTATTGAGGGAAAAGCATCATCATATATAGATCAGAAGGCAATGCAGGAAAGAATCGTCATCTGACAGAAAATCACATCACCCATTTACTCGGGTTAATGGGGAATCGCTCTTGGGGAAGTTAATTAACTCGGGCAAACACTGACAGGGGAAAACCATTGTCCGAGGCTTACGCCAGAGTAAATATGGCTTCTATTTGCACCAAAGATTGGGCTGATCTGTGAGTCAGTAATTGCTTAATGGGTAACGGAGGTTAGCAATCTGCTCTCTCAGCAGAACCGCCGGTCAGGTCAGGTGTGGGTGAATAAACCCTTATGATTTATACTATTAATTCGCTCCCCCAATTTCCGTACTGGCAAGGGCCAGTGACCAGGAACCTCCTTCGCCGGTGTAACCTCTGCCAGAGGCTAGTTATGCCAATTGGGCATGTGGAATCCGCATCTCCCCTTTTTCTATTGTTTAGGAACCTGACAGGCGACTCTGCGCAAGAGGGGCATCAGCTAATGTGCGGGAATGACACTTTGGGGCTCCCCCCACGAGAGACACCTTGATAACAGTGAGGGAATACACTGCATGAAACAGCATCCTGCTATGCCAAGTATTATCACCCCCACAATCACTTGAAGCGTCGTCTGGAGCCACCCCCACGGGAGCCATGACCATAACGAACTCCACCAATCCCATATCGAACCCTGCTTAATGTTCTTGACTAGGGTGTGGAGGTCCGTGAGCTGGCTCTGGACTTTGCGTGAGTTGTCAGTGAGATTAAAGCAACACATGCCATGAACAGATTCGCAACCCAAGTGATGCAATAACAGGAGATAGTCTATAGCCGCTCGATTGTCAAGAATGGCATGGCGAAGCTCTGCCTGCTCCTGATTGAGCAGCGCTATTGCCGAGGAGGTATGGTTAATGGCTTTTGCTAATTCGCAAGCCAATTGACCAATTCTCCGAGCGTTGCCGACGGCTAAGCCTGGCATGCCAAGTATGCTGACTGCTAACGAGACGTACTCAGCTGAGCTAAGAACCCTAATGTTGCTATCACACGAGCTGTCTAACTGGGTGGCACGAGTGTGTCGAATGGGTGAGGAGACATCTGAAACATTTGTGCTTGGGGTGACCATATCATTAGTAGGGAGTAACAGTGTCAAATGACTAATGCAACATATAGAATCTGATACATTTGCGGGAATGTAGTTCCAAGTATACTGATTACATGTAAAGAACCAACCCAAAGGTAGGGTGACATGAGCATACATTGCGCCAAGTGTCTGTGGGTTATTGCAAGTCCAGTTGCCGCTGCCGACCTCGAGGCAACGGCGCCTACGGCCGACTGCGGAGCAGCCGGTCATTCGAGCACAAGTAGAGTTCGGGCTGACCGCCACTCGAGGAGTGTGGAGAGTGGCTGCGTCAGCCGGCAAAGTCATAGTCAGCCGCATCTCCCAGCTGGCATATTCCGAGGAACTTGCTGGGTGGTACGGGCTGAAAATCCGTTTCACTAGCCAGTCGCCATCCCTGGGGTGCACGCCTGGAGTGTGGCACACTGGGATGAGACAGGTGCTCAAGATTGAGGCAGAACCAATGTCCTGCTTCAGGCAAAAATCGGACTGGTTGACGAGACCCGCCAACCTCTCCCATATGTTGTAGTGCATCCGGGCAGAGAGGTCTCCGCCTGGCATCAAATCGCTGGCCTTCAGTGAGGCAGCCTGAACGCCTCCCGCGGCAAGTAGGGAGAGGATCAGGATGATGGTGACTGCCATGGTGTTGGCAGTAATCAGGGAAAAAACTGCAGCTACGATGTTCTCCGGCGTTGGCTCCCATTCCTCGCGCTGGACGATGTCCTCGGCCTCACGGCAAAGGATCTTGACCATCCCCCAGGTGACCTTCGGCTCCGTCCGCTGTCGCCGCTTCTTGCGTCGGGTCCCCTCGGTCAGGGTGAGGTCCTCCATCTCCGGGATCGGACTCGGGTCGGCCTGGGTCCACACCATGTGGTTCCAAGTGAGGCTTAACACACCGAGCTGGAATCCAAACGACACCTGTAGGAGACATAACTGCAGCATACCCTCTTCCCCAGGTTACGAGTGGCGCCGGGCCCCTCCAGCAAGGGTCCGGTGGCACCCGGTATCGGACCATCGGTCGCAGGAGAGCTTCCGAACGGCGGAAGTGTTTCTCCTGCAGTGTGCAATCGGAAAAAACATTAAGGTGATTGTACATGAACAATACCTTATTCAGACAATGCTGTGCCTGACCCTGTGACTTGGGGAGGGCTGGTGGTTCCCCCCTTTCTGTTTGTTTGTCAATGTAGGACTTGAGCGTCCGATTGACTCGTTCCACAATCGCTTGCCCCTGCGGATTGTAAGGAACGCCAAAAGTATGCTTGATATCCCAAGTGGCCATGAAGTTAGCTAACTGCCTAGAACTGTAGGATGGTGCGTTATCGGTTTTCACGTGCCGCGGTTTGCCCATTGCCGCGAAGCAGGAGAGGAAGTGCTGCTCCACGTGGGAAGCTGTCTCCCCTTTTTGCGCTGTTGCCCAAACGAATTGTGAAAAGGTATCAATGCAAACGTGCATGTACTGCCATCTGCCAAACTGCGGAACGTGCGTGACGTCCATTTGCAACACCTGGTTAGCTTCTGTCCCTCGTGGGTTGACCCCCCACGAGGGCCCCCCCCCGGTGCCCCTGCACAATGCTGGCAAGAGCGAACTATGCCTTGGGCTTGAGAAAGTGGCAGATTGAATTGTCTGGTGAGCGCTTTGGCATTCTGATGAAAGAATGCATGACTTTGAATTGGAGTAGTGAAAACACCTAACACTGAACGTTGCTGAATTTCCTTTGCAGCTGCATCCGCTCTGCTATTGCCCGCGGAAATCGGACCCGGTAGGTCTTGGTGACTTCGGATGTGGGCAATATAGAGTGCTTCCGTGCGGTTTCGCAAATGAAATTGAGCAGTGAGAAACATACTCAGCAAATTCTTGTCTATCGCGGGAGTGATGTATGCTCCCGGTAGACTGTGAAGCAAATTCCTAACATACTGACTGTCAGTAATGATGTTTAGGCGCTCTTTGGCGAAGGTGCGCAAAGCAAGGTTCACCGCTGCCAACTCTGCCCGCTGCGCGGACTTCTGAGGAAGAGTTAACAGCGTGCGCCAAGCCTGGCCCTCCTGCCAAGTCAAGACACCATATGTGCGACCCCCATCCGTGAAAACTGTCCTGGCCCCCTGAAGTGGGACCAGCAAGAGCAATTCGAACAAGCTGACTGTCTGCGTTTGAAGTGAGACGAGTCTGGGGTCTTTCGGCAAGTGGTATGCCAAGCATCCAGTGAATCCTTCCAAAGCAATTGGAAGTGAGTCACCGAGCTGCATCAATTGCTGAACCTGCTCTTTGGTAAACGGGACCACGATTTTTGCTAAGTCGTGCCCTGAAATGTCCCTAGCTCTCAGCCTTCCGCGGTAAACCACCGCGGAGACCAATTCTTGGGGAGGAACGATGTTTCGGGAAGAGGTGTTCGGCAAGTACACCCATTCCACGATACTCGCCCCTTTCTCGGAATCTACCCCTAGGGCTCCGGTGAACATGGATCCTGCCCGAACTATGTACAAGTTCAGGATTGGGGCATATGGCCCCTGAGCAATCCTTTCCACCCACCTTTGGCTGAAAATTTGGTTGACTTTCTCGAGGGCCAAGCGTGCCTCTCGAGGAATTTGTATCCGGTCTGCCGGCTGCTTGCCTAATGTGAGCAGCGAGAAGAGCGGTTTCAAAAGATCCGTATCCAATCTAAAATACGGTCTGGCCCAATTAATGTTTCCTAAAACTTGCTGCAATTCTACCAGGGTGACTGAGTCTTGTAAATTGATCTGAGGCAAAACTGGTGCTGCGAAGGAACGGAGAAGCCGATGACCCAAGTATGAGAAGGGCTCGGTTCTCTGCACTTTCTCTGGGACAATGAGTAACCCTTTCTCCCCCAGGCTGGCCTGGAGGTCTGCAAACATTTCGCTGCCGAGTTGCGGCACTGCGACCAAGATATCATCCATGAAATGGCATACTAAAGCTGTGGAATGAAGGTTTTGAAACCTTGCCAGTGCGTTGTGAACATAAATTTGGCACAGGGTGGGCGAAATGAGCATGCCCTGTGGCAAAAATTTTCACGCGTAACGCTGCGTAGGCTCACTGTGGTTCACAACCGGCACCGTAAAGGCGAACCTTTCCCTGTCCCTGGGGTCTAAGGGAATGGTATAAAAGCAATCCTTGAGATCTACAACTAGGATCTCCCACCCCTCGGGAATCATATTTGGATTTGGGATGCCGCATTGAAGCGGACCCATTGGCTGTATGCATTTATTGATCTCTCTGAGATCGTGGAGGAGTCGCCACTTCCCCGACTTCTTTTTAATGACAAAAATTGGTGAATTCCAAGGACTGGTGGACTGTTCTATATGTCCTGCGTCTAGCTGTTCTTTAACCAGTTGCTTTATGGCGACTAATTTCTCTCCCACTACCGGCCATTGTTCCACCCAGACCGGCGTACTGGTGAGCCATTTAAGTGGCAGCGCCATTATCCGAAGGTAAGCGTAGCACCGTACTGCTGTAAAATGTCTCGCCCCCAAAGGTTGATGTGCACGTCCAGAATGTGAGGCCGAATGACCGCTGTGCCGTCAGCCTTTGGGATCGTGACTTCTACCCACTCCCGGCTCCTAAACGCTTCTTGGATGCCACCTACCCCCCACACATCGGAGACCGGCTCAATGGCCCACTCCCGTGGCCACTGGCTTCGGCTGACCACGCTCACATCAGCTCCGGTATCTAACAGCCCTGAGAATGATTTTTTATTCAAAAATACCTCAATAACTGGTCGCTGTTTCCACTCAATGTTGGTCTCCACTGTCACTAAGACTTGGTATCCTTGCACTGCCTCCCTTGCGCTCGAGCGGTCTGCTGACCCGGACTCTGAGCTGTCCCTGAGCCTTCCCTGGCTATCTGCTGGCGAGTGACAAGGAACCATAATCAGTTGCGCTAATGTGTCTCCTTTGTGAATGGTTTGGGGTAGGTGCGTCCAAAGCTGAACTTGGAGAACGCCTGAAAAATTGGAGTCAATGACTCCCGGAATTACAAGAATTCCGCGTGCTCCTGCTACACTGCGAGGCAAAACTAAACCTATAAAGCCCTTGGGCAGGGGTCCCATGTACTGGGAGTCCACCAGATAGACTGTGCCTGGCAGGTCGCATGTAACCTCCGCTTGGCAAGTCAATTCTAGCCCTGTACTACCCTTGGGGCTGGCCTGCGCCTTCGCAATGCCTGGAATGTGAATGGAATCTAGTCTAGCTCTGGCGCGCCCAGAGCAGGGGATGTCTCTGTTTGGACCGGGGCCAGAGACGTGCCCGCGTTCCGGTTTCCCAAATTCGGACAGTATCTGGACCAATGGTAGCCTTTCTTACACTTCGGACACGGGGTGTTTGGAGCCTTGGAACGGCCGGAATTTTGTCCGCCTCCCTTGGATCGGCACTCCCTAGCGTAGTGACCGACCTTGCCACAATTGTGACATGCCCCTTGATTTCTATTCTTAGGTCTTCTACCCCCTTGCACTGCTGCTGCCAACAGACCCATTTTATAGGATTCTGTGCCAACGTCGGTGCAAGCTCTAATCATGTCCGTGAGAGTCAAGTCGGGACGATTGCCCAGTGACTGCAAGATTTTACGGCAGTCTAAATTGGCACTGTCTTTGGCCAATTTCATCATGAGCTCTTGTTGGGCTTCCTCATTATCGATCTGTCTACTGATCGCTTCCTCTAAGCGATTGCTGAAGTCCATATAGGGCTCCTGGGCTCCCTGTTTGACTGCGGTGTAATTTTTGGCCGCTTTGCCAGTTGCTGGAACCTTGAGGAAAGCCTTGAAGGCAGCCTCGGCTGACATTTGAAGAGTGGCTAGTGGCAAGTTGGTCTGCGCATCGATGGATTCGAAGGCACCTGAACCATATAACTGGTCAGGAAGTACTGCGCCTCCCATCCTGGCAGCCATTGTCTGAGCCTCGAGGCGATACTCGCTGTCCCATAGCAAATACTGGCTGGGGTTGAGCATCATCCGCATGACGGCTTTCCAGTCGTGCGGGATGAACATGGTGTTCTCGCACACTTGCTGAAGCGTGCCCCTAGTGAAGCGACTCTGGAGTCCTGTCTCTGTAATGGCTTTCCGTATAGCCCTGAGAAGCTTATACGGGACTGGTGAATGAACTACCTGCTGGGCCCCTGTGAGGGCATCCATTTCCAAGCGAATTGGACAAATCTGACTAAGCTCAGCTAGTTCTTCTGCTGGCAATTCCCCCTTCCTGATTTCTTCCTCAATTGTGCGCTGAAGGGCACTCTTGGTCTGGGAGCCTGTAGCTGTCAGAGAAGCGCCTGCGCTCCTCATTCCATGCATTCCGTCAGTGACGTCTGCAGCTGTCACCGAGGGAAAGCTCCCTACACTACTCTGCTTAAACTGCAATGATGGATAGAGCGCCGTGGGTGCCGATGGCTCGACTGGCGCTGGGAGTTCTTTGGCCTCTACCCGGACTGGATCTATCTCCGCTAAGAGCTTCCTACATTTGCTCCATGTGCGAATTATGCCCTCTGGAGCTTTTGGGGGTTGCTGAATGCAGTCTCCTATCTGATCCCAAAGCTGACGGGTTAACGTACCTACTTCTGGGTAAAGCAGGCAGTGTTCCCTTAGGTACACCAAAAGTCTCGCTAGCTCTCCGCTGTGAAAACGTAACTGAAATACCCTGGCCAGGATTTTGAACTCTTCCTCATGAGTTCTTTGGCTAGCGGACGGACGTTGCCGCTGAGGACAAGTCCCCATATTACCTGCGGGGTTCTCCGAAGATTCCTCCTCGGGACGAGTCGACGTGTCTGTGGGCCAGGCAATAGGTTTTGGCAACGATTCTCTGGGTAGAGCTCGGAGCGTGGCCTCCTGCCACGGGCCCTCGGTGGCCTCTGCGCTGTCAGGGGTTCACAGCTGACCCTGAGTGGAATGCGTTTTTCCGTTACTGCAAGCCGCCGCGAAAGTCGGGAGCAAGCTGTAGGATGCCTCTTCTGTAATGCCCCGCCGCTTGGGCCGTCTTCCCGATCGGCTGGCTTACCGACCAGGCTGCCGCGCTGTCCTCCGGGCCGATCGGACGCGGTTCAAGCGCAGAACCGGACCATGTGATCGCTTACTCTCAAGTAGATCACGTCGGGTTCACCAGGTGTAGGAATCGGGCCGCTAGGACGGCCGTTGGGTCCCAGAGGAGACTGATCAAGTAACGATACGAGGCAATATGGAGCGAGATCAGATCAGTGGTTTATTGAGGGAAAAGCATCATCATATATAGATCAGAAGGCAATGCAGGAAAGAATCGTCATCTGACAGAAAATCACATCACCCATTTACTTGGGTTAATGGGGAATCGCTCTTGGGGAAGTTAATTAACTCGGGCAAACACTGATAGGGGAAAACCATTGTCCGAGGCTTACCCCAGAGTAAATATGGCTTCTATTTGCACCAAAGATTGGGCTGATCTGTGAGTCAGTAATTGCTTAATGGGTAACAGAGGTTAGCGATCTGCTCTCTCAGCAGAACCGCCGGTCAGGTCAGGTGTGGGTGAATAAACCCTTATGATTTATACTATTAATTCGCTCCCCCAATTTCCGTACTGGCAAGGGCCAGTGACCAGGAACCTCCTTCGCCGGTGTAACCTCTGCCAGAGGCTAGTTATGCCAATTGGGCATGTGGAATCCGCAGCAGACTTTGTATGAGGTATTACTGCATCAGAAAAAGAGGGTGATTTCCTGTGTTTAGGTTCCATAAAGGGAGGAAATTAGAGAAAATATGCAAAAATATCCTAATTAGATGTTTTAGCAGTCTGAGAAGATCTTGCTGTCTGAACTCAATGTCCGGATACAAAATGAAACAAAAACCTCTGTAGGAGGTAGCATTTAAAAACCCAGAAAGCCAGGATTCCTCTCACCATTTGTAACTGTCAGTACCAATTTAAGCCTTTGCATTGTCTGGATGTTGAGAGAAAAATGCCCACATCATCATAATCAGGTTCATACAGGCAAATAAATGCTCCATTTGTATGAGCTTCTAAATTGTTTCCTGCAAATATTTAACATGTTAGACATTTACCCATTTTGATTTGTTTTAAACCCCAAGCTTTAGTTCCTAGATGTGCTGGACATTTTTATTGGGAATGTTGTTAATGTTGTTGAATGTCCCCTAATCACTTCTGGCTTACAGTGACCCTAATACATGTTTTGAGACTCATGGAATGGTTTACCATCATCACCCCGCACTGGGCTGCAACGGCCAAGCAGGGCTATGAACTCTGGGCCTCCTGCATCCTGGGCTGACATTCTGTCCATGATACCACCAAGGTTTTCAGACCACACTGGCTCCTCTGCATTGTGAGAAAAGGATTGGTTGAATTTCCAAATTGTTGTCTGGCATGGGTAGTACCAGGTGGAGTACAGGGGAAAATGGACAATTCTGTTTTCCAATTACAGTGGTATCTCATACAACGATTTTAATCCGTTCCACGGGGCTTGTTGTTGTACGAAACAACTGTTATACGATGCATGCATCGTATAGCGATTTTCCCTATGGGATGCATCATACAACGATTATTATTTTTTTGCTAAGTGGTTTTTCCCATTGAAAAATTCCCATAGGGAAAATTGTTATGTGGGACGCCATCCCCCCCCCCTCCGGAAAAAAAACCCTAATCGTTATGCGGTTTCATTGTTATACAGGGTTGTGTGTGATTCCACTGTACTATTTTCCAATTCTGTTTTCTCATTACTATCCTTAAAGCTGTTAGGTACTGAGGAAAAATTAAGTTTTGTAAGGGCTAGCACAGGAGTTCTCAACCTTTTAAAGCCAGGGGCCTGGTCATGCTCCCTCAGACAGCTTTGGGGGTCGGATGGCTACTTTGCCCTTCCTCCACCACATGGCACTTCTTGGCATGATGGAAGCAGTGGGGGCCACATGAAATGGTGGTGGGGGCCACATCCAGCCCATGGGCTGCAGGTTGAGAATCCCTGGGCTAGCTAGTGAAATTAGAGAGCATTCTCTTCAACCTTCTCTTTTCCTGAGATTATTTCTCCTCTGTCAGTTTCTCCTTATGCTACCTGAATACATAGAGAAGTCTGCCTGCAAGTCTGCCTCCTCTCACAACTCAACAAGGCAGAATTTATATCATGGAGGTCTCTTTAAATTAGTCCGAAAGGATTTCATTTTACAGGTCTGCTTGACTTGAATCCTTTTGGCATGATGGGCTCAGCTTTGTATACAACCTGGATTCATATTTTATGTGGATATAAAAATTCAAGTCATGAATCTTTTGGCTTAGAGCCTTGCTTTCACTCTTTACCCTTCAATTCAGACAGAACACGGCATTCCTAAAGGCAAATAGCTAGAAATCTGACCAAGGGTGGAATGACAGAATAGTGGCAGGAGGAACTATTTAACTACTTGACTGTCTTTGCACGCATATGCTAAAAACATATAACATAAAGGTCTCTGCCCAAGGCATCAAATTTTGAGAAATACCACTTTGCCATTTCTTGAGCTGGATGCTTTTTGCACATGCATGCTATTCCTAAGTGGAAAATAGGGCAACATGTAAAGATTTTCATGAATGCATGAACATATGCATGTGTGTGTATTAGACAAAGTGAACATATGTGCTTTTAAAATGGCATTTGTATATAAAGAGTGAGAAAACAAGTTAATCATTTTCTCCTCCCTTCCATTTTTTCAGCTTCAAGTTATTTTCATTCCAAACCAGTAATTTGAGATTTTTTGGTTTTAAAAAAGCAAACTGAATATAAAATTTTACCCCTCTGCAACTGGGCATGGGGAGGTTCATATTTATCTATGTAACCTATATATGCCACTGAGGAGGAATATTAGTGGGAAGTGTGATTCAGCATTAACACAATAATTCAAACTGTGTGGTTTCCCCGTGCCCCCGTGGGCACGGAACGGCCCAGCAGAGGCCACTTTCGGGAGAAAGGCTCCCTGGCCCGTGGGCTCTGCGAGCACCCAAATTAAGGGGGGTGGATAAATGATAGGGTTTGATTCACCCAATTACCTGACCTGACCAACGAACCTGCTGAGAAGGCAAATACGTTACCTATTAGAGTAATCCCTCATCTCCGAGTCTCAGTCTCATCCCAGAAGCAAACAGGAGCCATGATTGCCTTAGTCTAATCCCGAAACAATGGTGTTGTCTCAGCCAGTGTTTGTCCGCACTAATTAACTTCCCCCCGAGAGATTCCCAATTAACCTGAGTAAATAGGTGATGTGATTGACTGTTGGGTGACGGTTTTTTCTACCTTGCCTTCTGATCTATAAATGGTTATGCCTTTTCCTCAATAAACCACTGATCTTATCCTCCTCCATGCTGCCTTGTATCGTTCTTTGATCAGTCTCCTCCGGGACCTCCGGCCCTCTGCAGCCCCGATTCCTACACCTGGTGACCCCGACGTGATCTACTCGTGAGTAAGCGACCCCCGAGCGGTCTTCCTCAGAGTAGCGATCACACGGTCCGGTTCTGCGCTTGAACCGTGTCCGAATCATCCCGGAGGACAGCGCGGCACTCCGTCCGGCAGCCAGCCGATCGGAGGGACGGCCTGCGGTGAGGCAGTCCAAAGAGGCATCCTACAGCTTGCTCCCGACTTTCGCGGCGGCTTGCGCCAAAGGGAAAAACGCGTTCCGCTCAGGGCAGCTGTGAGCCCCTGACAGCGCAGTGGCCACCGAGGGCCCGTGGCCGCAGTCCACGCTCCGAGCTCTACCCAGAAGCGTCGTCGCCAGAACCTGTTGCCTGCCAAAGACACGTCGACTCGTCCCGAGGAGGAATCTTCCGAGGACCCAATCGCAGGTAATATGGGGACCTGTCCTCAGCGACAGCGTCCATCCGCTAGCCAAAGAACTCGTGTAGAGGAGTTCAACATCCTGGCCAGGGTATTTAATTTGCGTTTTCACAGCGGAGAGCTAGCGAGACTTTTGGTGTACCTAGGGGAACACTGCCTGCTTTACCCAGAAGTAGGTACGTTAACCCTTGAGCTCTGGGATCAGATAGGAGACTGCATTCAGCAACCCCCGAAAGCTCCAGGAGGCGTAATTCGCACATGGAGAAAGTGTAGGAAGCTCTTGGCGGAGATAGAGCCAGTCCGGGTAGAGGCCAAAGAACCCCCAAGTCTGCCAGATGCGCCAGCCGAACCAACGGTGCCTACGGTGCTCTATCCGTCACTCCAATTTAGGCAGAGTAGCGTAGGGAGCTTTCCCTCGGAGACAGCTGCAGACGTCACCGGCGGAATGCAAGGAATGAGGAGCGCAGGTGCTTCTCAGAGAGCAACAGGTTCCCTAGCTACCAAAAGTGCCCTACAGCGCACAGTAGAGGAAGAACTCAGGAAGGGGGAATTACCAGTAGAGGAGCTAGCAGAGCTCAGTCAGATATGTCCCATCCGCATGGAGATGGATGCGCTTACAGGCGCCCAGCAGATAGTACACTCCCCAGTCCCGTATAAGCTTCTCATGGCTATACGGAAAGCCATTTCCGAGACAGGGCTCCAAAGTCGTTTTACGAGGGGCACGCTTCAGCAAGTGTGCGAGAACACCATGTAGATTCCCCATGACTGAAAAGCCGTCATGCGGATGATGCTCACCCCTAGCCAGTATTTAATTTGGGACAGCGAGTTTCGCCTAGAGGCGCAGACAAGGGCTGCCAGGATGGGAGGCGCAGTACTTCCTGACCAGTTATATGGTTCAGGTGCCTTCGAGCCCATCGATGCCCAGATCAACTTGCCTCTAGCCACTCTCCAGAAGTCGGCCGAGGCCGCCTTTAGGGCGTTTTTCAAAGTCCCAGCAACTGGCAAAGCGGCTAAAAATTACACCGCTATCAAGCAAGGAGCCCAGGAACCCTATATGGACTTCATCAATCTCCTGGAAGAAGCCATTAGCAGGCAGATTGACAATGAGCAGGCCCAACAAGAGCTCATGATGAAGTTAGCCAAGGACAATGCCAACTTAGACTGCCGTAAAATCTTGCAGTCACTGGGCAATCGTCCTGATTTGACCCTTACGGACATGATTAGAGCTTGCGCCGACGTTGGCACAGAATCCTACAAAATGGGATTGCTAGCGGCAGCGGTGCAAGGGGGTAAGAGACCAAAAGGAAAGACCCAAGGAGCATGTCACAGTTGTGGCAAGGTCGGTCACTTCGCTGGGGAGTGCCGATCCAAGGGAGGCGGACAAAAGTCCGGCCGTTCCAAGGCTCCAAACACCCCATGTCCGAAGTGCAAAAGAGGCTACCATTGGGCTCGAGACTGTCCGAATTCGGGAAACCGGAACGCGGGCATGTCTCTGGCCCCGGTCCAAACAGGGACTCCCCTCACCCAAAGCTCACCAGAGCTAGACTAAATCCCGGTCACACTCCAGACATTGCGAGGGCACAGGCCAGCCCCAAGGGTAGTACAGGGTTAGACTTGACTTGTCAGGCGGACGTTACATGCGACCTGCCAGGCACGGTCTATCTGGTGGACTCCCAGTACATGGGTCCACTGCCCAAGGGCTTTATAGGTTTAGTTTTGCCCCGCAGTGTAGCTGGAGCACGCGGAATTTTCATAATTCCAGGAGTCGTTGACTCGAATTTTTCAGGCGTTCTCCAAGTTCAGCTTTGGACTCACCTGCCCGAAACAATTCACAAGGGAGACACCTTAGCGCAACTGATCATGGTTCCTTGTCATTCGCCAGCAGATAGCCAGGGAAGGCTCAGTGACAGCTCCGAGCCCCGGTCAGAGGACCGCTCGAGCGCCAGTGAGGCAGTACAAGGATACCAGGTCTTAGCGACAGTGGAGACCAACATTGAGTGGAAGCAGCGCCCCGTTATCGAGGTATTTTTGAACAAAAGAGTGTTCTCAGGGTTACTCGATACCGGAGCGGATGTGAGCGTGATAAGCAGAAGCCAGTGGCCATTGAGCCGGTCTCCGATGTGTGGGGGGTAGGCGGCGTCCAGGAAGCGTTTAGGAGCCGAGAGTGGGTGGAAGTCACAATCCCAAAGGCTGACGGCACGGCGGTAATTCGGCCGCACATTCTTGACGTGCACATCAACCTTTGGGGGCGAGACATCTTACAGCAGTACGGTGCTACGCTTACCTTCGGGTAATGGCGTTACCACTTAAATGGCTCACCGATATGCCGGTTTGGGTAGAACAATGGCCGGTAGTGGGAGAGAAATTAGTTGCCCTCAAGCAGCTAGTTAAGGAACAGCTAGACGCAGGACATATAGAACGGTCCACAAGTCCTTGGAATTCGCCAATTTTTGTGATTAAAAAGAAGTCGGGGAAGTGGCAACTCCTCCACGATCTCAGAGAGATCAATAAATGCATACAGCCAATGGGTCCGCTCCAATGCGGCATCCCCAATCTGAACATGATTCCCGAGGGGTGGGAGATTCTAGTCGTAGATCTCAAGGATTGCTTTTACACAATCCCCTTAGACCCCCGGGACCGGGAAAGGTTCGCCTTTACGGTGCCAGTTGTGAACCACAGTGAGCCTACGCAGCGCTACGCATGGAAATTTTTGCCACAGGGCATGCTCAATTCGCCCACCCTGTGCCAAATTTATGTTCACAACGCACTGGCAAAGTTCCGAAGCCTTTACCCTAAAGCTATAGTTTGTCACTTCATGGATGACATCTTGGTCGCGATGCCGCAACTCGGCAGCGAAATGTTTTCTGACCTCCAGGCCAGCCTGGGGGACAAAGGTTTACTCATTGCCCCAGAGAAAGTGCAGAGAACCGAGCCCTTCTCATACTTGGGTCATTGGCTTCTCCGCTCTTTCACCGCACCAGTTTTGCCTCAGATCAATTTACAGGACTCAGTCACCCTTGTAGAGTTGCAGCAAGTTTTGGGTAACATCAATTGGGCCAGACCGTATTTCCGATTGGATACGGATCTCTTGAAACCGCTCTTCTCGCTGCTAACTTTAGGTAAGCAGCCGGCAGACCGGATAAAAATTTCTCGAGAAGCGCGTTTAGCTCTCGAGAAAGTTAACCAAGTTCTCAGCCAGCGATGGGTAGATAGGATCACCCCAGGGCCATATGCTCCGATCTTGAATTTGTACATCGTACGGTCAGGATCCATGTTCACAGGAGCGCTCGGCGTAGATGCCGAGAAAGGGGCGAGTATCGTGGAGTGGGTGTACCTTCCAAACACCTCCTCACGAAACATCGCTCCTCCCCAAGAATTGGCCTCCGCGGTGGTCTACCGCGGACGGCTGAGAGCTAGGGACATTTCAGGGCATGATTTGGCCAAAATCGTAGTCCCGTTCACCAAGGAACAAGTTCAGCAATTAATGCAGCTCGGTGACTCGCTTCCGATAGCCTTGGAAGGATTCACCGGGAGCTTGGCATACCACTTGCCAAAGGACCCCAGACTTGTCTCACTTCAGACGCAGACAGTTAGCTTGTTTGAATTGCTTTCGCTGGTCCCACTTCAGGGGGCCAGGACAGTTTTTACTGATGGTGGTCGAACATATGGTGTCTTGACCTGGCAGGAGGGCCAAGCTTGGCGCACGCTGCTAACTCTTCCACAAAAGTCCGCGCAGCGGGCAGAGTTGGCAGCGGTGAACCTTGCTTTGCACACCTTCGCCAAAGAACATTTAAACATCATTACTGACAGTATGTATGTTAGGAATTTGCTTCACAGTCTACCGGGAGCATACATCACTCCCGCGATAGACAAGAATTTGCTTAGCCTGTTTCTCACTGCTCAATTTCATTTGCGAAACCGCACGGAGCCGCTCTATATTGCCCACATCCGAAGTCATCAAGACCTACCGGGTCCGATTTCCACGGGCAATAGCAGAGCGGATGAGGCGGCAAAGGAAATTCAGCAGCGTTCAGTTTTGGGTGTTTTTACTACTCCAATTCAGAGCCATGCATTTTTTCACCAAAATGCCAAAGCGCTCGCCAGACAGTTCAATTTGCCACTCTCTCAAGCCCAAGGCATAGTTCGCTCTTGCCAGCATTGTGCAGGGGCACTGGGGGGGGCCCTCGTGGGGGGTCAACCCACGAGGGACAGAGGCTAATCAGGTGTGGCAAATGGACGTCACGCATGTTCCGCAGTTCGGCAGATGGCAGTACATGCACGTTTGCATAGACACTTTTTCTCAGTTCATTTGGGCAACGGCGCAGAAAGGGGAGACTGCTTCCCACGTGGAGCAGCACCTCCTTTCCTGCATTGCAGCCATGGGCAAACCTCGGCACGTTAAAACCGATAACGCGCCATACTACAGCTCCAGGCAGCTGGCCGCCTTCATGGCCACTTGGGATATTAAGCATACATTTGACGTTCCTTACAATCCTCAGGGGCAAGCGATTGTGGAACGGGTCAATCGGATGCTCAAGTCCTATATTGACAAACAAACAGAAAGGGGGGAGCCACCAGCCCTCCCCAAGTCACAGGGCCAGGCACAACATTGCCTGAATAAGGTATTGTTCACTTACAATCACCTTAATGTTTTTTCGGACTGTACGCCGCAGGAGAAGCACTTCCGCCGCTCGGATGCTCTCCCGCGACCGATGGTCCGTTACCGGGTGCCACCGGACCCTTCTTGGAGGGGCCCGGCGCTGCTCATAACCTGGGGAAGAGGGTATGCTGCAGTTATGTCCCCTACAGGTGTCGTTTGGATTCCAGCTCGGTGCGTCAAGCCTTACCTGGAACCACATGGCGTGGACCCAGACCGACCAGAGTCCGATCCCGGAGATGGAGGACCTCACTCTGACCGAGAGGACCCGTCGGAGGAAACGGCAACCGACGACAGCACCCAAGATCACCTGGGGGATGGTCAAGATCCTTTGTCGTGAGGCCGAGGACACCGTCCGGCGCGAAAGGAAGGAGCCGACGCTGGAGAACCTCACAGCTGCAGTTTTCACCCAGATTCATGCCAACACCCTGGCGTTCACCATCATCCTGACCCTTTCCCTGCTTTTGGGGGGAGGCGCTCAGGCCGCCTCGTTGGAGGCCAACGATCTGCTGCCCGGCGGAGACCTCTCTGCCCGGATGCAGTACAATATTTGGGAGAGGTTGGCGGGTCTCGTCAACCAGTCCGATTTTTGCCTCAGGCAGGACCTTGGTTCTGCTTCGATCCTCAGCACCTGCCTCATCCCAGTGTGCCACTCTCCAGGCGCGCACCCCAGGGATGGGGATTGGCTTGTGAAAAGACTTTTCAGCCCGTACAACCCAGCGGCTTCTTCAGAGTATGCCCGTTGGGAGATGCGGCTAACCATGACCTTGCCGGCTGATGCAGCCATCCTCCACACTCTTCGGGTGGCGGTTAGCCCGAACTCTACCTGTGGACGAATGTACGGCTGCGCTTCAGCTGGTCGTACCCGGCGCCGCTGCCTCAACGTTGGCAGTGGCAATTGGACTTGCAATAACCCGGTGCCGCTTGGCACCATGTACGCTCATATAACCCTGCCATCTGGTTGGTTCTTCACATGCAACCAGTACACGTGGAACTACATTCCGGCTAATGTTTCAGACTCTATATGTTGTATCAGTCGCTTGACATTGTTACTCCCCACCAAGGATATGGTCACCCCAAGCACAAATGTTACAAATGCCTCAAATGTTCCCTCACTCATACGGCACACTCGCACCACCCAGTTAGACAGCTCATGTGAGAGCAGCTTTAGAGTAATGAGCCCTGCCGAATATCTCTCTTTGGCAGTCAGCATTTTTGGCGTGCCAGGCTTAGCCGTCGGCAACGCAAAGAGGATTGGTCACTTGGCTTGCGGTCTAGCAAAAGCCATCAACCACACCTCCTCAGCGATAGCGCTCCTTAATCAAGAGCAGGCAGAGCTTCGCCATGCCATTCTTGACAATCGAGCGGCTATCGACTACCTCTTATTGTTGCACCACCTGGGTTGCGAATCCTTTCATGGCATGTGCTGTTTCAACCTTACTGACAACTCCCGCAAAGTGCAGAGTCAGCTCACTGATCTCCACACCATAGTCCAGGGCATCACAGAGGGTTCTGCATGGGGAGCTTGGTGGAGTTCATTGTGGAACTGGATGTGGTCATGGATCCCCTGGGGGTGGCTCCAAACGGTACTCAAGGTGGTTGTGGGGGTGATTATACTAGGCATCGCACTCTGCTGCTTTGCGCAATGTATTCCCTCGCTGATCTCAAGGTGCCGCCCCAAAAGGAAACCCCGAGACGTCATTCCCGCTCATCAGCTGGTCCCGCTCCTACGCAGGGTCGCCGGTCAGGCTCTTAAAAGAAATTAAAAGGGGAGATGTGGTTTCCCCGTGCCCCCGTGGGCACGGAACGGCCCAGCAGAGGCCACTTTCGGGAGAAAGGCTCCCTGGCCCGTGGGCTCTGCGAGCACCCAAATTAAGGGGGTGGATAAATGATAGGGTTTGATTCACCCAATTACCTGACCTGACCAACGAACCTGCTGAGAAGGCAAATACGTTACCTATTAGAGTAATCCCTCATCTCCGAGTCTCAGTCTCATCCCAGAAGCAAACAGGAGCCATTATTGCCTTAGTCTAAGCCCAAAACAATGGTGTTGTCTCAGCCAGTGTTTGTCCGCACTAATTAACTTCCCCCCAAGAGATTCCCAATTAACCTGAGTAAATAGGTGATGTGATTGACTGTTGGGTGATGGTTTTTTCTACCTTGCCTTCTGATCTATAAATGGTTATGCCTTTTCCTCAATAAACCACTGATCTTATCCTCCTCCATGCTGCCTCGTATCGTTCTTTGATCAGTCTCCTCCGGGACCTCCGGCCCTCTGCGGCCCTGATTCCTACAAAACTGAATCTAGAAATAGGTGTGCAAAACTCTGAACTTTACAAATTTAAAAATTTACCACCCCATCCCACCCCGCAGCCAGAAGGCAATTTTCAGCAGAAAACCGGCATGACTCCCTAGTCTTGATTAGGAGCACATACTGATTGGAGCTTTATGGCTGCTTTTCTTCAACATAAAAGCATCCAGCTTCAGCATTTGTTTTAGAATAAAGGAGTAACACCATCTGTAATTTGGCCCTGAATGCAACTGTAGATTGTATCAAGATATAATAATAATTTTGTGTCAGAAATTATTCTGGGTTGAAAGGATTTTTGAGGGAGAAACTCCATTAATGGGATGCACAAATGAGGCTCCTTTAATGTCCCCAAGAGCTGGGACAGAGATGGGTGCCCAAACTGTTATGCAGTACCCGGATCTTGAACTGCTGACTTGTCGGCCTTCCAGCTAACAAAGCAAGCTTCTTAACCACTGAGCCACCACAGTCCTATCAAAAGGTTTTATCAAGATTAGATTTATTGAATTAATAACATGCATACAAATGCTGGTAAGCAATGACCCAAGAGGCTCATTCTATTTCTGACTGGCAACCAGGCACAGGAACATTTATTTATTTATTTTTGCAGTTGCTTTAAGAAGTGTGCATTTAAGTGCCATGAAAGGGCTACAAACTATACTTTTACTTATTTTTAACGCACAACATAGTGTAGTGGATAAACTGATGTCCTAGGACTCCGGAGACTTGGGTTGGAATTCCTGCTTGGCCAGAGAAACTTACTGGTAAAACCTTTCCTTAAATATCTCACTTACTTTGAAAGCCCTGTTATGGTAACTGTGTCATTTCTGACTTGACAGCAAGTAACATATACACCAGGGGTGGCCAACCTTTTTACGCCATGGGCCTCATCATGGCCCCAGACAGCTGTGCAGGCTGGATCATGCCCCCCCCTGGAAGCGAGCGCATTTACAGTTGTCATAAATGCCCCCACTTCCGCATTTATGACAGTCACACCCGCTTTCACTTACGGGTGCGGTGGTGGCGTCAACGGGCCAAATGGAATGGCATTGCAGACCAGGTCTGGCCCATGGGCAATAGGTTAGGAGCCCCTGATATACACAGTCTATGGTGGTGATATATCATTTGTATTTTTCTCTACATACTAAAATGCATGGATGGTGTACTTTGATACTGTTTGATCTTTTGTACTCCCTTCTAGTAAAATTATGGAGAGAGGAATATAAGTAAAACACCAAATGCTTATTACCTTATATGTGAGTATTTTATCAACCAATTATTTCTTTAAAAAATATTCTTCTGCTATGTTTTAGAAATGGCAGCCAATTTTATAATAAAACCTCTATCTCAGTCATCTTTGCTTGCACCTACATTGAGCGCTCTAGCTCAATTGTAAGCTTCCTTGTAACAGTGGCAAGTCAGGGTACAAGCACCAGGAGAGGCTTACTGCGATACACCTCCTCTTCTTTCTCTCAAAATCTGTCCATTGACCTACAAATACCTTAGTTAGTGAATACTGTCATATAGCCATGCTGGTTAAAATAATGGGAGCTGAAATCCAACCCAGGAGATTGCCAGACAGAGGAAGATGCTGACCATTTCTTCTTGGTGTCAGCTACTACAGTGATAGCTCCTTGGGTCAGAGTGCTTCAGAATGAAAAATGGATTAAGGAATACACAGCAATACATTCATGATCAATATACCCAGAATAGTATCTCCCAACTTAAGTGCCCACCAAATGCATTGAGCTTTGACTCCCACCATCGATTGTGAATGATGGGAATCTTAATTCCAGACAGTACCAGACAGGATTATAACAATCCAGAAAGTAGAAGGAGATTGTAACTAAGAAGGTGAATCTGAAACTTTGAGAATCTGTAACTTCAATGCTGTCAGAGCACAATCAAACCATGTAAATAACTACCTGCTCCCTTACCCCTCTTATTTCTGAAATTAAAAATAGGACATAAACAGAGTAACATATAACATTCTCCATTCAAGTTCCGTTGGTAAAGGACACAATATTTCAACAGCACTGTGAGAAAAGAGCCTTGAGAATTGCTGTTGTGAAGGTAGGATAGCATTGGGGGTTGGTGGTAGAAAGAGACAGGAGACCCATAGGAGAGCATAGTAAGATCTAAATCTGGAGGTACAAGGTCCCCAAAGACTTGTTGGATCTGGAGGCTGAAGAACACAAAGTTCAGAAGGTATCCTTCATTTGACTGCAAGGATTCAAGCATTTATAGCAGGCCTGAACAATCCAGAGGATTTGTTTGCCAGTCGCAGGGGTTGACACTCCTTGGTTGTGTTGAGTTTCATCATGTGTAGACAAGATTTTTGGTTTCCATTTTATTGAGAACTTTATGGAGGTATAGACAGCATACTCCATACAAGAGAAATATTGTGGTAGAAAGAATTAACATGTACATAAATTCATAAGTACATATATATGTACATATGAGGAAAGACTAACGGAACTGGACATGTTTAGCCTTGAGAAAAAGAGACTGAGGGGGGATATGATAGCACTCTTCAAATACCTGAAAGATAATCATAAATAGGAAGGAAAAGATCTGTTCTCCATCATCTCAGAGTGCAGGACACGTAATAACAGGCTGAAACTACAGGAAGCCAGATATAGTCTGAATATTAGGAAAACCATCTTAACAGTTAGAGCAATGCAACAGTGGAACCAACTGCCTTGAGAGCAGTGCAACACTGGAAATATTCAAGAGAGAATTGGACAACTACCTGTCATATCTGCTTTGATTCAGATTCCTGCATTGAGCAAGGGGTTGGACTCGATGTCTTAAAAGGCCCCTTCCAATTCAGTGATTCAATGATTTCCAGACCGGTGGCCACAGTAGTCTGTTGCAACATAGCTGATGAAGAGTCCTGTGCCAAAATAGACAAACAAATGTCCATCCACAGCCTTATAAGTTTATGCGACCGGAAATATGCTAGGGACCACAGCAATAATTATTGTTTTGGGACATATTTGAGTGTATCCATGTGAAATATGTATGACTTCCACTTACTGAGATCAGCCTGTAGTGAAGCTCCAGGCTGTATTTGTTGTGATCCAGTCCTTGTCAGACTCTGAGGATGGCCTGGAACAGGGGGTGCTCCCTATGCCCAGCCCAGCTCTGCCTGCACCTGAGCCTGAGGATGTCCTGAGCCAGGATCTCAGCCTGCGCCTGGCCCAAGACTGTTTCACCCAGCAGCTGACCTGTCAGATCAGGAGTCTGGTTCTGACAGTGATCAGCCCTCAGTCAGGGGGTGGTCCAGAAAGGAGCTACACATGAGACACAGGTAAGCTAGAGCGAAGTACCAAAGAAGGCTCCCAGCTGATACCAATTAGCTGGGAGTCTTATAAGCAAGCTTGTTGCAGCCTGCCAGCATCGATCCAACTCTCGTGCGAAGACTGACACCCTGTTCGACTCCAGACTGCCTGCCTAGACCCTGACCTGCCTGCCTGCCTGCCTGCCTGCAGTGACCCTGCCCCTGCCAACCCTGATGACACCCCTGGACACTCTTTGGATTAGACGCTTGCTCAGACTACCAGTAAACAGACCTCAACTTGCCTTTTAGACTTTGATATCTGGACTCCCCCTGAGCAGACCGTTTGTTTAGTGCTGCCATGTGGTGACCATGCCCACTCGGGTGGGTCAGCACAGTATCTGAGACGTATATGTGACTGAACGTGCTTCAATGTTCACAAAGTTACATTTGTGGCATCGGAGAAAAAAAAGGCCTGAATAAGAACAAGTGCAGATGTATTGGGGGGGGGCGAGCAGGAGGAGGAGGAGAAGGTGAATGACAGAGAAAGAAGAGTGTGTGAGATGGAGATGGAAAAGAAGCAAAGAGGAATGCAATTGCAGGTAAAAATAAAGCGACTGAAGCCCAGGTGGAATTGATGCAAACTATTCTCATCAACACTGCTACTCCCCCTTCCTGTGATGGGAACTGTCAGCCAAGCCGGCTTGTAATGAAAGGAAAAATATTTTATTCAGATTTATTAATTTGAAAATGAAGCCCGCCTGTCGAGAGGGGGACAGTTCTTCTCAATCTGTCATCGTTGAACCACGCACTCCCGACACTGGGATTCATTTGTCTTGTCGGCTCTGACAGTCAGATTCTCCCAAAGCACTTCCTGCTGGAACACCCTGGGATTTTAAACCGGATGAAACACATTCCGACAAGGAACAGCCTCTTTATTAATGCAAATTATACAAGGAAGAAAGAGACAGAAGGAACATGTGATGTTCACAGTCATTTGGCTTGCTTTCCCCCATAACAGTCAGTTGTTATTTACATCAATAGACATTTTTCAGTTTTCATAAAAGGAGACTTGAATTTTCAGAGACTTTAATAGACTTTCTTTAATAGACTTTATTTTTTACATGATGCCATCCCCTCAAGTGTGTTTCTTTGTGGATGTATGTACATGTAAGTATGATATATGTATAAATACAAAATTGCCAGCCATAGGTAGGAAGCTGTTGCATTTTCTGTATTAGCAATAAGAAGCTATTGAAATGTCCTGTGTATGATTCTAGCCCCAACACAGTATGTTGCCCTACTAAGTGCTTCAGCACTATGGATGCAAAAATAATCTAAAATTCAGTATAACTATCCTTCCATGGTTTCACGATAACAAAGATTGCAGTCTTTGGCATTGGGTGTGTAAAAATCACCTTTTTGTCAGACCACGACTGAACTTTTAGAAGGGTTCTCTAATTGTACCATCGGTTAGAGGGGCTCGCCTCTCTAGCACAAGAAGGAGGGCCTTCTCTGTGTCTGCACGACACCTCCTGCCAACAGAGCTACAACTGCAGATGGAATTGCTGCCCTTTAGGAAGGAACTTAAACCTGGCTGGCAGGCCAGGTGTGAGACACTAATGGGGAGGTGACCCCCACCTGTTGGCTTGTGTGAATCATGTTCGTGATCCTCCCTCTTTCTGCAGATGGGGTGGGTGGGAGGGATTTTTTTTCCGGTGAGGGGGCGGCAATACAAATATGAATATTAAATTAAATCAAATTTCAATGTTCTACCTACAAGGGTAAGAGATTTCTCAAAGGGACCTAATTAGCCTCAGAGAGCTATAGAATCCAGGGGAGAACTGAATATTCAAAGACGTTATAGAGTAACAAAGACAGAGAAGAGATTCTGTGGGTGCCCCAGTATTGCTTGCTATGGAATGATTACACATGATTGGCCATTGATAGAATTGTTCTCTTTGTGTCCTCTTTGACTTTGTGGTGTTTGGCTGGTCCTCTTTGTTTAGCTAGGCTCCATCCAATGAGAAAGTTAGGTTTCACTTACCAGTGATAATTTTTGTTCTTCAAGTATATAGTTTGTGAATACACACTATTGGGTTATGCGCCTGCGCAGAACATTGATCGGAGGCTTTAAAGCTGATTGGCTAAAAGTTTTGGCGGTAAGACTGCCCACCGTACCGCCCACCCTTAGGCGCCAGTTCGCCATTTTACCTCAGTTCCATACTTAAGCATAACACAGGATAAACCAAATGATCTCATCTGTGCAGCTCAAGAGGGGAGGCAGGGTGGGTAGTGTGTATTCACAAACTATATACTCGAAGAACGAAAGTTATCACTGGTAAGTGAAACCGAACTTTCTCCTTCGTATAGTTTGTGAATCCCCACTATTGGGAGATTAGCAAGCTCATACTTACTTGGTCGGTAGGCAGTCAGATGAGATGATCCCACGAGGAAGATGACAGTCAGGCAGGAAGGATCCTCAAGGACGAGGCGCCTGGAGCCCACTGGCAAGGACGACACGACCAAGTCTGGCGTCCGCAGTGGCTCTGGTGTCCATCCTGTAGTGTTGGACAAATGTAGAAGGTCTGGACCAAGTGGCAGCCTTACAGATGTCCTCAAGCGGGGTGCCCTCCAAAAAGGCAATGGAGGTAGCAACCGCTCTTGTCGAATGTGGTCTGACATGTGGTGGAGGTGGCAACGAGGCAGACTCATAGGCCAGGTAGATGGTTGATGTAATCCATTTGGAGAACCTCTGGGAAGAGATGGGTTCACCTTTAGACATTCCCCCATAGGCAACAAACAGACGCTGTGATTTCTGGAACTCACACGTCCTGCTGGTGTAAAACAACAAAGCTCGCTTTACATCCAGCGTGTGCCAAGTCCTTTCTTGGGCATTGCTGGGGTTCTGGAAGAAGGTCGGCAATGAAATAGTCTGTGCCATATGAAACTGGGAGACTACCTTTGGTAGGAAGGTAATGTCTGCGTGGAGCACCACGCGGTCATTGAAAAACCTAAAAAATGGAGCATCTGTCCGCAGAGCAACCAGTTCACCAGCTCATCAAGCAGACGTGATGGCCACCAGAAATGCAGTCTTCCAAGTGAGGAGACAAACATCCACGGTAGCCATAGGCTCAAAAGGAGTCCTGGTGAGAGCGTTCAGAATGGTAGACAATGACCATTGTGCCAAGAGTCTTGACCGGTGGAAAAACTTTCCGTAATCCCTTGAGGAAACGCTTCACCGTTTGGTCACAGAAAGCACCAGATGCAGGTGAACCAGCTGGAGAGTGGGCTACTACCGCTGCCAGGTGGACCCGTATGGAGGTGATGCTAAGGCCCGACTCTGCCAAATGGAGGAGGTAGGCCATGTCTTGCAGTCCCATTTGTGGAGAAGACCCTTGCTGGGATTCCAGGAAGGCACGAAAACGCCTGTATTTGGAAGCATAGGACTTCCTCGTGGAGGGGCGGCTTGCTAACTCCAGGGTCCTGGACAGTCTGGGATTATCCTCCATGCGGTGAGATGGAGGCTGGGCAAATCCGAGTGGTGCAGTTGACCGTGCTCCATTTGCAGGAGAGTCGGTGAGTCCAGCAGTGTGCGAAGCCGCAACGACATGTGTAACAGAAGTGGATACCAGGGCTGGTGTGACCACGCTGGAGCCATGAGGATTGCGTTCGCCCGCTGCTGGTACATCCTGGTGAGGACCTTCTGAACCAGAGGAAATGGGGGAAAGGCGTAGAAGTAGTTCTGATCCCACCGTTTCATGAAGGCATCGCCCTCGGAGTTTAGTCCGATGCCCGCCCTGGAACAGTACCTGTGACACTTCCTGTTGGACTCCAAAGCAAAGAGATCGATGCTCGGGGTCCCCCATACACTGCAAAGGGACTGAAAAACCACACTGTCCAGTTCCCACTCATGGGTTGTCAAGGTGAGGCGGCTGAGGTGGTTGGCCAGCACATTCAGCTTGCCCTGGATGTGTACTCCAATTGGGAAGATGTGTCTCTCCAGGCACCATTCCCAAAGTTGTACTGCCAGGTAGAGCAACGTTGTGGACCTCCTTGCTTGTTGAGATATGCAACCCCTGTGGTGTTATCGGATGCAATCTGAACTACATTGCCGCTGAGCAGAGTCTTGAAGGAACATAGAGCCTTCTATATAGCCAGCAACTCCAAGTAGTTGATATGGTGCACCATTTTGTGAGGGGACTACACGTTGTTGACCGTCAGAGTCCTGCAAGCAGCTCCCCAGCTGAGGTTGCTTGCAACGGTCAGAACTGGAAGAGATGGCTGTGGAGGGTAAAAGGTCTCCCCCATAGCCACATTGAGCGGTGTTGTCCACCACACCAGTTGGTCCACCAGCTCCAGAGATGGAAACAACCGTTTGGACTGGCTCTCTGTGAGCGGATCGAACTTGTGGAGAAGCCACGATTGTAGGGACCGAAACTTCAACTTGGCGTGAGGAATCACTGCCGTGGTTGAGGCCATCAAGCCCAGTAGTCTCTGAGCCTTCTTGGCTCTGATGAAGGGCTTGTTCCTGAAGTCGCTTACCACCTGTGCAATGTCCAGTAAGCGTTTCTGAGGGGCAAAGGTTGCTAGCGAGTCCAGTACCGCTCCAATGTACTCCACTCACTGTAAAGGTTCCAACTTTGACTTGGTAAAGTTGATCCTGAGGCCAAGACTCTCCATGAGATGTACGGTAAATTCCGTGTCCCAAACGGCTGACAATCTGGTGGGGGAGACTATCAACCAGTCGTCGATGTACGGGAAGACCCTGATCCCCTTCTGGCGGAGGAAGGCAGCCACCAGAGCCATGCACTTGGTGAAGACCCTGGGTGCTATGGCCAGACCGAATGGTAGGCAACGGTACTGATAGACAGAGTTTCCTATCCTGAAACGCAGGAATTGTCTGTAGTCCTCGAGGATGCTGATGTGAAAATAAGCGTCCTTGAGGTCTATTACCGTAAACCAGTCCCATTTGTTGATGAAGGGGAGGACGGTCTGGAGGGTCACCATCTGGAACTTCCTGGTGTGGATGCATCTGTTGAGGCAATGTAAGTCCAGAATTGGGCGGAGGCCTCCGTCCTTCTTCTGAACGAAGTACCTCGAGTAGAAACCGTTGTCCCATTCGGTTGATGGTACCATCTCGATGGCACCCTTGGAGAGAAGGGTTGCAACTTCCTCCTCCAGATGGTGGGACGAGGTGGTGAAATGGTGTTTTCCTACCTGAGGCATCCGGTCGAACTCGATGGCCAGTGGACAAGATCTTCAAGACCCACTGGTCATTCGTGACGCGGGACCACACCTGGAGGAGGTTCCAGAGGGAGGGGTATGGGAGTTGGAGCGAGAGAGCCTTGGCCTGTGAGACTTCAAACCCGGGACTTGGATTTGGAGTCGGTACGTTTACCCTGGCCGTAGGGCTGGTAACGCTGCTTGTGTTGGCGCCTTTGCTTGTAGAAGGTAGTCCTGGGTTGATCACCCGATCCACCTTGTGGCTGAGGATTCCCCCGATACTGTTGCATAAAGGGTTGGAATCTTGGCTTCATTGGCTGAGCCAGCATGGCGAGCCCCAAAAATTTGGCCGTCGAGTTGGTCTGCCGCAACTCGTTTAGCACCTTGTCAGTGTCTTGGCCAAAGAGGCCTTGGCCATCAAAAGGGAACTCCTCGATGAGCTTCTTCATTGAGTCGTTGAGGGAGGTCCCCCTTAGCCAGGTGTGGTGCTGCACGAGGATGGCGGAAGACATATCTTTGGCAGTATAGTCATTGATATGTCTCACTGTCCTCATCTGTTGTACCACCAGAAAGTCCCCTTCCTCAGCCAGCAAGTCAAGTTCTTTCTGGAGGTCGGCCGGTAGTCTCATGGCGAGGGTCTTTGTATGCTCCCACAGATGAGACTGATGGCGGCTGAGTAATTCGCAGCCCTGAGGAAGAGTGAACCAGTGACGTAGAACTTATGACCCACAGTGTCCAACTTCTTCCCTTCCGGAGTCGAAGGTACCGGAAACCCATTAATAGCTATCTTATGTTGGAAGGCCTTCACAACTAGAGAGTTCGGTAGTGGATGCGCCTGGAGGAACTCAACGTTTTCATCCAAGACTCTGTACATTCTGTCAAGCCTGGATGAAACGGAGTGGGTCAAAATGGGCTTTTTCCATGTTGCCTTCACTGACGTCAACATGGACGGAAGCATAGTGATGTGGACCGGACGGATGGCCTTCTTGTCCAATTTGGCTGTCATCTGGTCCTCGTCCTCCAGAGGTGGCTGGTCCACTCGCAGGTTCAAAGCCGTGCCCAAATGGGTCAGCATTTTTTAAAAAATTTTTTTAATTTAATAGTCATATTTATATATGCCGCCCACTCAGGCAGAACCCGACTCAGGGCAGCATTACAACAAGTTCTAAAAACACATAAAAACACTTTAAAAGCCCCATATCCCACCCACTTTAAAAAACCCATATCCCACCCACTCATCCCACCCACTATAAAAAGAAGAAGAGAGAGTTCTTAATTGTTTACATAAGCCAGCAGGCGGGGACCGTGTTCCCATTCGGGCCCCACACCTGCCCTGCCAGCCAGGTCTTCAATCCTTTCCTGAAGGGCAGCAATTCTCTTTGAAGTCTTAGATCTGTTGGCAGGAGGTTCCAGAGAGTTGGTGCGGACACGGAGAAGGCCCTCCTTTGGGTGCTGGACAGATGTGCACCCCTAACTGATGGCACCATTAGAGAGCCCCTCCGGTCCGCTCTGGTTGGATGGGCAGACACTCTTGGGACGATGCGGTCTCTAAGGTATCCTGGCCCACTGCAGTACATAAGAACATAAGAACATAAGAACAGCCTTGCTGGAACAGGCCACAGCCCATCCAGTCCAGCATTCTGTCTCACACAGTGGCTCACCATTTCCTTCAGGGTATTCCCAAGGAGATGCCTTCACCTGCTTAGGATTCCCTGGAAATGTAAGTGATCTTTGATCCACTCCACATGGTGGGTCAACCGCACTGATCGCCTGGTCGGGCGTCTTCTCCGTGTCGACATCCCCCCTCCTCCTCCAATGCACTGGAATCATCGGAGGATGAGAGTGGATCTCGAAGCCACATCGGGACCGCGCCAGTACGGCCTGGGCGGGTTGACGGGCTGAGCATTCATCACATCAACATCTGGACCGCGCCCAGACGATATGGGCAGGCCAGCGGAGCGACAGCTCGACCCTCGAGTGGGTAGAGGAGCAACAGCAGGGCCAGAGTCCTTGGGGCTTGCAGTGGTCGGTCCCGGAGCCACAGAGGCTGCAGGAACCATGGCCTTAAACTGTTGGACGAAGGATTTCACCTCAAACTTTCCTCAAACATTCCTCTGAACAAGTCCATCTGGGCTGTGTCGACAACCGCCAGCTGGGGCAAAACGGTGGGAGACAAAATGGTGGCAGGTAGAACTGGAGACGAAACGGTGGCAGGAATGGTGGCTGCCGGCTCGTCAATGGATGGAGTCGGTGGTCTCGGGGAAACCAACAGTTGCCTAGTGGGGAGACGTCCCCTTTCACGAGGTGGTGAAGGCAAATACAAGGGGCGAGCTGGAGCCCCAGCCCTGCAGCTCTTGTTCGGTGAGTTGGACGACGATCGACCACCCCACGCTGAAGACCCTGACGAGGGACATCTCGCAACGGAGAAGGGTGGTGAGGGCCCGGGAGAGACCGGAGGCCGAGGAGTCGGTGGAAGCGACCAACGTCCGTCCGTTTTGTGTTTCTTTTTCTTGTCCCCATTTTTGTCCTTTTTCCTTTTCTTGTGAACAAGAAGGGAGGACGAGGACGAGTGAGTAGCCCATTCGGGAGGAGGTGCACTCATCGCGGTGGAAGTTGAAGGCGCACCGGCCGGAGCAAGGGCAAGTTCCATTAAGTGCGCTTTCAGTCTGTTGCTGCGATTTTGAACAGCCAGCCGAGTGAAGTTTTTACAATGGACACAGGACTGGCTTTGGTGCGCTTCCCCGAGGCAGAAGAGACACTGGCTGTGCCCGTCCAATGCCGGGAATTTCTTCAAGCAGGTACAGCACTGTTTGAAGGCCGCAGCCATGAAATATTCTTCCAGAGGAAGGGATATCAGAACATAGAACGTTCACGAAAGCAAAGAAAACCCCAAAGGGCTGGCCAGCCACCTCCCCATTGAGGGGGGAACCGGTGACCTGAGCGGACGGTAGCTGAGTCATCAAAAGGATAAGAAACAGCACCGGGGTGGCAATCCTGCCTGGAGGACAAGATTGCCGGCAAAAATTTAAGCAATTAGTTGTCTTTTCACAAGGAATCGACCAAAAAATTGAGGAAGCTCTCAATGATCGTCCTGCTGCTGAGGCGGAAAGAAGAGAACTGAGGTAAAATGGCGCCTAAGGGTGGGTGGTACGGTGGGCGGTGTTACCGCCAAAACTTTTAGCCAATCAGCTTTAAAGCCTCCGATCAATGTCCTGTGCAGGCTCATAACCCAATAGTGGGGATTCACAAACTATACGAAGGCGAATGGGAGAAGAGCCTGCATTGCAAAAGCAGTAAGACTTTTTATAAATGTGATAAACATGCATAGGTAAAGGTAAAGGTCACCCTTGCTCAAAAGCCAGTTGTATCCAGTGGTGGGCTTCAAAAAATTTACTACTACAATGGGGGTGTGACCAACTCTGTGGGCATGGCCCGGCAACAAGGTGGATGTAGTTAAACTGCTGCTTTTTAACGTGAGCTTTTGTGGATCGAGTTCACTTCATCAGACCATTAGTTAGCAATTACACTTTGATGCTCTTATTTTCCTTTAAAGAGTAACTGCAGCAGAGTAACTGCTGGCTCAGCCTTACCCCACTCCGGTCGCCTGGACCCAGCAACAAGGATGTTGGAGTCACGCCTGGAGTGGGGTGAGGAAGAGGAGTTGGGCAGGGTAGGGCAGGGCAGGGCGGGGCAGTGGGCAGGGCCAGCCAGTTTTGCTACCGGTTCTCCCGAACCTGTCCAAACCTGCTGGAGCCAACCACTGGTCATATCTGACTCTAGGGTTCAGTGCTCATCTCTGTTTATAGCCAAAGAGGCACCGCTGTCTGCGTCTGCAGATGTTTCCGTGTACATGTGGCAGGCATGCTTAGACGGAATGCTGTTTACCTTCCCACTGAAGTGGTCCCTATTTATCTACTTGCAATTTCTTGTTTTCAAACTACTAGGTTGGTAGGAGCTTGGACAGAGACAGGAGCTCATTCCGTTGTGCAGTACTCAAGTATCGAACTGCTGACCTGCTGCCTTCCAGTCAGCGTCTTAGCCACTTGAGCCATTGCATAAAAACATATCATTATTCCTATTATGAAGCAGTAAAGGCCCCCAAAAGGCCTACTTTGTTACCTCCATTGCACCCTTTAGTAATAGGACAACCAACATTTCCCCCCCTCAGTGGTTGCTTTTAAACTCACAAGTGCAGCTCTCAGCAACTTATTGTAGCAACGGTGCAAAACCATTTGAAATTACTCACTTCTGTGCTAACAAAAATATGGATATAATATTTGGTACTCTTATTTTGTCAGAGCCGATTCAATTTTGAAGCCTGGGGGTATAGACAAAATGCTTGCATCTATGAAAAATACAGCAGCAGCACTTGACTACTGTCCACAATAATAGAGTTGATGTGCATAAAAAGTATGCACAAGTGTGAGCGTGGGCATGTGAGAGAGCCAGTGAGCAGATCAGTGGAGAGAGAACAAATGATAGAGGGGCAAGTGCATGTGACAAAGGCAGAGTGAGTAACAGCAGGAAGGAGATTGCATGTGGATGAAAGAATGAGTGGACATGTTGCCAAGAAAACAGCAAATCCAGATGGGCATCTGTGTATCAGAGAGTGCATGTGCACACATGAGAGTGTGAGAGCAGATGTGGGAGGCGCTAAGATAAAGGTCTCACATTAGAGGAGGCTACACCTCTAAAAAACCCTTCCCCCAAGCATGTGCGTAGCCTCCTTCTCTAATGTGTATCTTAACCCCTCCCACATCTGCTCTCACACTCTCATGTGTGCACATGCACTCTCTAATACACAGATGTTCATCTGGATTTGCTGTTTTCTTGGGGGAAAGGGGTATGACAGAGAGAGGATGATTAGGATCTGTGCTTATGGCTTTAAGAACAGCCTGCTTCATCAATCTGTTTTGTATTCAGTAAAGTATTTTTTAATGTAATACAGCTTGATGTAACCCATCACTGACTATGTTTATGCACATATCCTTCAACTGTTCTCTCACAGAATCTATCATGATTGCTGTTATGGACCCCTCCTTCCAGGCTGCTTCAACCCATCTGGATCTCTGGATCCTTGCAGTGATTCTACCTATTTGGAGCCAGTGTTTAAATTTATGTCTAATTACTTTGTACATAGATGGCTTGAATGTGGATGGGCATGGGTGGAGTGCCGAGGTGAGCAGAAGTTGAGTGGCTGAATGGTGATTGGTTAGTATGATTGGAATGTTGTGGGAGTGGGATTTGTAAGATAAAGGAAAGATAATACTGCTTAGACAGTCAACAGTTGAAAGATTACTGTGGAGAGATGACAGCAGAGAGAGGGGGTCTGTGTTGTGTCAATGAAGAGAAGGGAATTAAGAAAAAACAGTGTGTGGCCTGTAGAAACAGCTAATTGTAAGGTTAAAAAATAGCAGAGAAAATAATGAGGAAGTATGTAAGGATGTTGTGAATGACAATATAGACTATATTACTATTCTTCACTTCTATTTACACTAGTTGATAAATTACTCCTCCTTTTTTATCCTCATACTGTACCTCTACTTTTCTAATAAACTCCTTTCATTTGATTCTTTTTAAAAAGCTCTCCGTTTATTTATTTATAAGTAACATTTTTTAAAAAGCAGCTGTCAAAGAGAACAAAGAGTGTAACATCCACCTCAGCTTAGGTAACACATACTAACACTTGAAGAAGACAACAAAGGATATGTAAAAGAACCTTTTCACTTGAAAACAGAATATATTAATCCCAATTGAAGCTAGAAGGCACTCTCTGGTTGATAAATGAAGGGGCGATCCTAGACATTTAGCATAGTCTTAGGGGTGGTTGTCCTTTGGGGTAAAGCCTAAGATGATGGCATCACAAAGAAGTGGCTTTGTTTGAAGGTGAACATGCCAGTGAGTTGCAGCTAGCCTGGGGAGTGTGTAACTCACTGGAGAGTGAGAAAGCAGTGCAAAGCAGGGGTGCCCAAACATTTTGGGCTGTGGGCCGGTCATGTGGTTCAGCGGGCCGGTCACTGGTTCTTCTAAAACATGCCTTGCAATCTGTTTTGCAACAGGATGACATTTTCTCTGCTTAAACCAGGGGTGCCCAAACTACAGCTCATGGGCTAGATCTAGCCCCGACATTAATTCATCCCATACAGGTGCATTTTACTTCTGCTTCCAGGAGCAACGAGGGCGGCATGGGCCAGATGAATTTGCATCAGATGCCAGATCTGGCCCACGGACCATAGATGGCCACCCATGGTGCAAAGGGATGCCTCCACGGGGACACTGGAGGAACAATGTTTGAATTATTTCACTTCAGAATTCCTCTGTATAGCAGAGGAGGATGAGATGAGTTTCTCTCTGAATTGAAAAATATAAATATTCCCTCTACATCAGTGGTTCCCAACATTTGGTTTTTGGACTTCAATTCCCAGAAGCCCATGTCAATTCCCCAAAGCACTGATCAGCCAATGTACTGACTTAGGCTTCAGGGAATTGTGCCCCCATGTGGGGTGTGGGCCCTACATTGGGAACCACTGCTCTACATAGAAAACAAGCTATCAGAGAGGAACAGTTAACACTAATTTTCTCCTTGAGAGATCAGTTTCCTACATATATTTGCTGTTTTTGCTTTTGCATGTCTGTAAACTCCCTCTACTTTTGATTGCCCAAAGAATAGTTTATCAACTTAGTAAAAACTCAGATCCAAGTCAAACATTTTGGGAAGCAAGCAGAGGACAGTGGAAATTCATCTACAAAATGGTCCATATAAAGGACCATAATATTCAGAAAGTAGCAGCTAAATTATTCTAGCATACAACTACTGTACATTGGAAAATGACAATTTACTCCAGAATTGATATGGGTAGATTCAAAGTATTTTTCAAAGATCACATAATACATAAGTCTATGTAAATCAGTCTGTCCTTTCCCCCTTCCAATCCAGATTTTCTTCCTTTGCTGTTGGGGATGTCTACTTTTTTCTAACTGCAACAATTCAAATAGTGTTTTGACCATGTAGTTGTTTGTTTCATTCCACAAAATGTCCAAGGGGTGCCATCTTGGGTGGTTTCCTGGTGATACAGTATGTTGGGGGGAGCAAAGGAGATTGCTTAGCAACAATGGGGGAGACTTGGGGGTATTACATCAGAAATAGCTGGTTCAGGAAGAAACCTTCATGCAGATGGACATGAGTGTCACCCAATGTGAAAATGAAAAATGAAACTGACTACATCCCGATAAATGAAAAACATATTCTCCGTGATGTAGCAGTCATTCTACTCTTTAATACCGGCAGTGACCACTGACTTTTATGAGCCAAAGTGCATCTTGATTTGCAAGTAACATCGGCAAAAGGCAAAAGAACAGCACCATACCTTACAGTTGAAGAAGTGAAAATGTTAGCCGAAGTAGAAAGTAAAAAATGGGAACATGAAGGGGACATAAACACCAAATACCAATCATTCATAAACCAACTAAATAGAGTTATTAAGAAGGCAGAAACCAAACTAAGTGGAAAGAAGAATATCAGAGGATACTGAAAAGGTGCAAAAGAAATCTGGCAATGCACAGGAATGACCTCAGTGGTGGACATCAGCAAGTTCACACCAGTTCGCCAGAACCAGTAGTAGCAGTCATCTTTGGGTAATTCAAAAGTATATTGTAATCAAAGTAAGTTACAGAAGAAAGTCATCAAAAGTTCAGAAAGCATATCAAAATAAAGAAAGCTGCTTTTTGGGGAAAGCCCAGTGGCCTCCCTTCTGGCTTAAGCATCTACATGATTGCAGTTCTCCCTTAGCTCCATACATCGAGTCCAACCAAGAAAGCTTCTTGGCCCCCACCTTCTGGGTTTTATCTCCTCCCTCAGGGTCCACCTCCTTGCCATTCCCCCCAAAGGAATCCAGCCAATGATCACACAGCATGATATGTCCATCACACATTAGGCTCCATCTCTTCCAATCCACGAGGCCAGCATGTTTACACATTCCAATCCCTTGTTATGCTCTAAAAGGTTGTCCCATGGATGGAAATCTCCATATTGGATGAGGCTAAGGCCCAGGGTATAAATCATACCCTGACACTTATTATTGCATTTTTATATTAGTTTAGGGCTATATCGTTTCTGCACTGGGGGAAAAGTAAAAATTGATACAATCAAAACTCCAGCAAAGTCAATGTTTGCATAGTTGCATGTTCATGTATGTATGGAGAACTTTGGAAAACCGAACCTTTTACACTTTAAACAGTCACAGCAGCATGACAGCAGAGAGTCAGGGATTATTTGTTTGTTTATTTTTATTTATTTATTTTTCTGATTTATATTGCCACCCAACTCCATAGACTCTGGGCGGCTCATAGAAAATAAAACCAATCACATTTTAAAAACCAATAAAAACCCCATTTAAAACTGCCACCAAAAATTACTCCGACCCCTACAGATTAAAAGAAATTAAAAGAGGGAGAGAGTGTTCTTACTAAATCAGACAGCAGGCAGGGGTCACCACATCGCTAGCACCCCACAACTGCTTTCCCAGTCAGGTTTTTAGCCCTTTCCTGAAGAACAGCAACTCCATCTGGAGACGCAGCTCAACTGGCAGGAGGAGGTTCCATAGGGCCGGAGCAGACACTGAGAAGGCCCTCCTTCTTGTGCTAGAGAGATGAGCCTCCCTAGCAGATGGCACAATGAGAGAGCCTTTCCGGTCTGCTCTGGTGGAATGGGCAGATGTTCTCAGGGTGATGCACTCTTAAGTACCCTGGCCCACTACCATGTAGGGCTTTAAAGGTCATTACTAGCGCCTTGAATTGCACCCGGAGGCATACCGGATTGACAGGAGGGTGATATTAAAGGAAGACTACAGCTCAAACTGCATTGGGTTGAGGGGACAGCATGGACACTGGAACCAAAACAACTTGAGATCTTCATATGGTCATCTAAACTGATTGCAGTCAAAAAAGAAGCTGAAAATCAATCTGATGAAAATGTAGTTACACCTTCAATCTGTCTCAGCCAGTGCTATATTGGAGCAAAAGGCAACTGGGGAATTGGCATAAAGGGAAATGGTTAAGCCTTGGGATATGGCTCTAATCAAAAACTCATGCAGTTACTTTTAGAGTGTGAAAAGGACATTGAGAGATCTCAAACGTAATGTGAATCAAGTGATGCAGCATTTTAGTCTACTTATCTGTGACTTTGCATGTAAGCACATGCATCTATCTATTATTGTTCCAGGTTTTTAACTATAAATTGCCTTGGGAACTCAGAGCTCAAAGAACTGCATACAGTACATATCTTAATTCAATAGTGAGCCTAGGGATAAGCACTGTAGAGTTAAAGTACCTTTGATGCTTAAATTTGTTGAAGGGATTTGAAATTGGACGATTCCTTTTTGGTGTAAAGAAAAGCAATGAGAGTTGTGTCCAGTCTCATCTTCCCTCTTAAATAAGAAAAAGCCAATCAGTCTGGATGCCTTTTGGATAAAGGAAACCAAAGAATTATTTAAAAGTATGATTGTGTTCTTTTATACAGTGCACCACTTCATCTGTACACATCTTTGGAGAGCAGAAAATGGAGGGAGAGTAAAGGCATCTGATAAAGGAATAAAAGGAATAAAAGAAAGGTCTGAGGCAAAGGGGAAAAAATTATGGATGTATATAATAATAATAATCTTAGAGAACTGCAGAGCTGAGAGGGAACCCTATGGACCTCAAGTCCAGGCCTTGTCAAGAAGGAACAGTGGGGAATTATGTTAAGTTTTGTGCAGCGGCAGTAAAGTGGGACAGATTTTCAGGCAGATTCAGTTTGAAATGCATGTTTTCCAGGCTTTTACTCCCTGCTCTAGCCCATCAATTAAACATTCAACAAGATGTTTAGAAAGATAACAAAAGTATTATTTACTTACAATTAACTCAGAGAGATAAACCTGTGCTCTCCTTTGTAAAGTCTTTCAGAAGGTCTGCCATGTGGCTGAAAAAACTGGTGAGCTTAAACACGCGCGCTTTTGCTTGTAAGGCAAAAAAAGACAGCAACAACAGAAAAGCAAGAAGAAAGAGAGGAGACCTGAACAGCAGGGGCTTAATACATACAAAAACATATCTGGAGACCCTAGACTAGAGGTATGAAGATAGAAGACGTACCTATTGTAAAGTCAGGGATAAATTAATGTTGCAATGGCCCATGGAAGCCAGAATGGCTGGCTGCAAGGGAAGGCACGTGAGACGAATGTGCAGTGAAAGTCCAGTCCTGATCAGTCTCAGGTGGACGTATTTATTACCCTGCCTCAAGGGTTACGTGCACGTGACCTCGTTACAGAAGGCTTTTGCATATGTGGCATTTCGCTGACCAAGTTACATTTGTCAGCTCTTGGGAGTTACTGAGTACCCTGGACCTCTGCTGAGGAACTAATCAACAGGATGGGCAAAACCCATTGTTCTTCGCCTTATCTTGGAGCCCATATGGTCTCCGGGAAACTAACTTCCTTTGCTGTTGACTCAGCGAGTTTGCCCAACCCAACCTTATCTTCGGCCAGAAGAGGAAGAGCGAGTTTTACCCTGGTTAGGTATCTGTGCATTAACTTGCGTTCATCACCTTATGACATTTGCCCTACTTCTCTCAGAGCCTCCAGACAAGGCAATATGATTTATTCCAATTAATCTAGCCCACCTGAATTTTGCGATCAGTAGGTTGTGATCTGAGCCACAGTCTGCTCCAGGTCTTGTTTTTGCTGACTGAATGGAGGTTCTCCATTTTTGACTGCAGAGTATGTAATCAATCTGATTTCGATGCTGGCCATCTGGTGATGTCCATATGTAAAGTCGCCTCTTGTGTTGCTGGAAGAGGGTGTTTGCTATGACTAGTGCATGTTCTTGGCAGAACTCTATCAGTCTTTGCCCTGCTTCATTCTGTGTTCCAAGACCAAACTTGACTGTTATTCCATTTACTTTTTGATTTCCTATTTTGGCATTCCAATCTCCTAAGATAATGTGGACATCATTTCTTGGTGTCTGTTCTATGAGGTGTTCTAGGTCCTCATAGAACTGGTCAACTGTGGCTTCATCTGCACTAGTGGTTGGTGCATATACTTAGATTACAGTGATATTGAAAGGTTTGCCTTGGATTCTGACTGACATCATTCTATCATTTTTGATGTTGTATCCCATTACTGCTTTCCTCACTCTTTTGTTGACAATTATGGCTACTCCATTTTTTCTGATGTTTTCTTGTCCACAGTAGTAGATATGATGGTTTCCAGAGCTGAATTCACCCATCCCTGTCCATTTTAACTCACTGATGCCCAGGATGTCAATGCTTATTCTTTCCATCTCTTTTTTAACCACTTCCAGTTTTCCTTGATTCATAGACCTCACATTCCATGTCCCTATGCAGTATTGTTCCCTGCAACACTGTATTTCTCCAGTGCAAAGAAATGGAGGAAAACAACAAAAGAGGCAGGACTAGAGACCTTTTCAAAAAAATTGGGGAAATCAAGGGAACATTTAAAGCAAAAATGACCATGATAAGGGACAAAGATGGAAAGGAGTTAGCTGAAGCAGAAGAGATAAAAAAAAAGATGGCAAGAGTACACAGAGGAACTCTACAAAAAGGACCTCAACACTCCTGATAATAACAATAATGAGAAATTTGAACTTGAACCAGACATTCTGGAGAGTGAAGTCAGAAAGGCCCTAAAAAGCACTGCAAACAATAAAGCTAGTGGAAATGATGGTATCTCAGTTGAATTTTTCAAAGCCCTAAAAGATGATGGAATCAAACTACTGCATTCAATTTGCCAGCAAATTTGGAAAACAAAACAGTGGCCACAGGATTTGAAAAGATCAGTGTACGTTCCAATCCCAAAAAAAGGCAATGCCAAAGAATGCTCAAATTATCAAACAATTGCGCTCATCCCACATGCCAGCAAGGTGATGCTCAAGATAATGCAGGATAGACTTCAACAACATGTGGAGAGAGAATTACCAGAGGTGCAGGCCGGTTTCAGAAGAGGCAGGGGGTCTAGAGACCACATTGCCAACATACCTTGGATCATGGAGAAAACAAAAGAATACCAGAAACAAGTCTCCTTTTCTTTTATTGACTACACCAAGGCTTTTGACTGTGTAGACCACAACAAAATGTGGCAAGTAATTAAAGAGATGGGAATACCAAAACACCTCATATGCCTCCTGAGAAATCTGTACACGAACCAAGAAGCAACAGTTAGGGCAGAACACGGAAAGACAGAGTGGTTTGGAATGGGAAAAGGAGTAAGACAAGGCTGCATTTTATCACCCTGCTTATTCAATCTATACACAGAGCACATAATGCGCAATGCAGGGATGAAGGAATCACAATATGGGATCAAAATTGCTGGGAGAAACATCAACAATTTGAGATATGCAGACGATACCATCCTAATGGCAGAAAGTGAGGAAGACCTAAAGAACCTCTTGATTGGATTGAAGGAGGAGAGTGCAAAAGCTGGCTTGAGACTCAATAGCAAGAAAACCAAGATAATGGCAACAGGTCCGATCAGTCCCTGGAAAATAGATGGGGAAGAAGTAGAAGCAGTGACAGATTTTACTTTCCTGCGATCTAAGATCTCTGCAGATGGCGACTATAGCCATGAAATAAAAAGACGACTGATTATGGGGAGACAAGCGATGAGAAACCTGGGGAATATAGTGAAAAGCAGAGAGATCACCTTGAAAACAAAAATTCGCATAGTCAAAGCAATGGTATTCCCAATGGTAATGTATGGGTGTGAGAGCTGGACCATTAGGAAGGCTGATCACAGAAGAATAGATGCCTTTCAGATGTGGTGTTGGAGGAGAGTCCTGAGAGTCCCTTGGACAGCAAAGAGAACAAATAGGTCAATACTGGAAGAAATCAATCCTGACTGTTCATTGGGGGGACAAATAGTGAAGATGAAGCTAAAGTACTTTGGACATCAAATGAGAAGGGAGGACTCACTTGAGAAGGCCTTGATGCTGGGAAAGGTGGAGGGCAAGAGAAGAAGGGGACGTCCAAAGATGAGATGGATAGATGGTATTGTGGACACAATGGGCACAGAGCTTGGTGGGCTAAGGAGAATGGTGGAAGATAGAAATGCCTGGAGGAAAATGGTCCATGGGGTTGCAAAGGGTCGGAATCAACTGCGACTGAACAACAACAAGCCCGCACCTCAATTTCCTTTCCATGAAAGCCCGTGGTGGTCCTCAGCCGTGTGCGTAGCAAGCGAACCCATCGGGAAAGGTTTTGGCCAATTCATGAACGCGGGCAAACCACAAATTAACATTAACACATTGTATGCTAAGGTTGCACTAAAATACTGTACTCAACAAGTTGAACTCCAAACTTTTAGCTCTGCAATTAAGTGCCTAAACCACTGAGCCAGCTATCCAGCAGTTATGTTAGCTCACAATTAGATGCCCCAATTATTACTGCCACAAGTAGGCTGGATTGAATTGCTTTGAGATCCAGTTTGTCATTTAGGAAGATCTTTGCATGTGCACCTTAAATGACCCTATTTGGCCCATATCTCTCTCCTTTAAAGTGAAAGAGAAAAAAATAGAGAGAGAGAAAAGAAAAAATCCCTCTTCTTGTTCTTGTCTTTTCCTTCATGTTTTGTTTAAGTTACTTCACAACTACAGGAAATTTAAAGCTTTCTTCTGTTCCCCTGTGCAGAGAGAGAGAGAGAGAGAGAGAAGGATTTCTTTTCTTTTCTTCCTAAGTGGCATACTATGGTTTCCCCGTGCCCCGTGGGCACGGAACGGCCCGGCAGAGGCCACTTTCAGGAGAAAGGCTCCCTGGCCCGTGGGCTCTGCGAGCACCCAAATTAAGGGGGGTGGATAAATTATAGGGTTTGATTCACCCAATTACCTGACCTGACCAACGAACCTGCTGAGAGAGCAAATCTCTAACCTCTGTTACGTATTAGGCAATTACTCACTCTGAGTTAAGCTTAATCTCTGGTGCAAATAGAAGCCATATTTACCCAAGCCTAAGCCTCAGACAATGGTCAGTGTTTGCCCGCACTAATTAACTTCCCCAAAAGAGATTCCCAATTAACCTGAGTAAATAGGTGATGTGATTCTCTGTCAGATAACCATCCTACCATGCACAGCCTTCTGCATAATATATACTGATGATTTTCCCTCAATAAATCACTGGTCTTCTCTCCATCTTGCCTCGTGTCGTTCCTTTGACCAGTCTCCTCCGGGATCCTAAGGGCCTCCTCACGGCCCCAATTCCTACATCTGGTGACCCCGAGACGTGATCTACTCGAGAGTAAGCGACCCCCGAGCGGTCTACTCGTGAGTAAGCGATCAGCACAGCCAGGTTCTGCGCTTGAACCTTGTCCAATCATCCCGGAGGACAGAGCAGCAGCCCCAGTCGGAAAGCCATCCGATTGGGAAGACAGCTACGTGGTGAGGCATTACAGAGAGGCATCCTACAGCTTGCTCCCGACTTTCGCGGTGGCTTGCGCCAAAGGGAAAAACGCGTTCCGCTCAGGGCAGCTGTGAGCCCCTGACAGCACAGTGGCCACCGAGGGCCCGTGGCCGCAGTCCACGCTCCGAGCTCTACCCAGAAGCGTCGTCGCCAGAACCTGTTGCCTGCCACAGACGCGTCGACTCGTCCCGAGGAGGAATCTTCCGAGGACCCAATCGCAGGTAATATGGGGACCTGTCCTCAGCGACAGCGTCCATCCGCTAGCCAAAGAACCCATGAGGAGGGGTTCATCATCCTGGCCAGGGTATTTAATTTGCGTTTTCACAGCGGGGAGCTAGCGAGGCTTTTGGTGTACCTAGGGGAACACTGCCTGCTTTACCCAGAAGTAGGTACGTTAACCCTTGAGCTCTGGGATCAGATAGGAGACTGCATTCAGCAACCCCCGAAAGCTCCAGAGGGCATAATTCGCACATGGAGCAAATGTAGGAAGCTCTCAGTAGAGGATGACCCAGTCCGGATAGAGACCCAGAAAACCCCAGCGCAGTCAGAACCATCAGCCCCAAGAAGTCTCTATTCGTCATTTCAGCTTAAGTAGGGCAGTGTAGGGAGCATCCCCTCAGTGACAGCTGCAGACGTCACTGAAGGAATTCATGGCATGAGAGGCCCTGGCGCTTCTCTGACAGTTAAAAGTTCCCTGCAAAGAAAGAACTCCATTCAGCGCAGGGGTGAGGAAGATCCATTCACGGGGAAATGGCCAGTGGCACAATTAGCTAGTGCCCAACTGCTGTGCTCAGCCTATCTGAAGGCAGACACACGTTCAGGCAGGGCTGCTCAGCGCCCACTGCTCATGGAAATCTGCACGGCCCTTGGCCACGCAGGGTTCCAGAGCAGACCCATTACCACACTCAGGCGCAGAGCAGTGCCAAAACCCCAAGGCACCTGCTTCCAGTGTGGAAAAGTGAGACACCTTAGAAGAGAAAGCCAATCTAGACCAGGCAGATCTTCAAAAGATTGTCTTAATGCCAAATGGCCACCCTGGCATGCATCTGGCCCAGGCTAGAAAGGAGGCAGCCATCGCCCTGGCTATGCCAGAGGAACCATCCCAGCAATAGTACCCCGAGTTCCCCCAGGGCACAGGCAGAACCTACTTGTCTCACCTTGGGAGTAGCCCAGAGAAACTTGCCCCTAAGTAGAAGCACCCAGATGGTTGTAAAATAGCCAGCTGTGTATTAGCCATCTCCTCATGTGTAGTACAGAACGCTGCAGATCAGGGGAGGAATGTGCGAATGCGTAAATAAATGTGTGTATGTGTGGTGCACCACTGAATGTATGACTGCAAGAACTGTGTATGATTGCAAAAGCCTTGTCTCTATGACCACAGTATGACTGGAAAAGTGTTCCTTGTGTGTAACTGCGTGGTAATGTCACTGTGAAATATGTGTTAAACAATTTGCACTCTGCTCATGGGCAGGAACCATTTAAAGTTTGAGAAAGCATGATGAACAAAACCCCTTGCCTTGCCTGCTTAGCAGCTTAAGCAGGAGGGGAGGAGAGGGGGGAATCCTAACCTGCAATAGGGCGGGGTGGTTCCCCCCTCCCCCCTTGAGACTTTTTCTTTGTCAAAGGATTAAGCCACTCTTGGAAACCGGTTCTGTAACTCTTACAGATTTTTCTTTTCAGAAGCGCGATCTGAAAACAAAAATCACTTCTATGAGTTTTCCTCACTGTATCATAAGCTATGGGGCCCCTTCCTACGTCTGTGTTCCTCAAACCCCCATCTCTGTGTTTAAGGTTTTTTGAATGTCTCTTAGCGTCTGGAAGTCGTATCTCACTAGGAGTGAGAGAATTGCATTGTCTTCATGTGTGTACTGTGTTCTCATCTTGTAACCTCTTCTCAACCTTTTAAAGTCAGGGGCCAAAGCTCCGGGGCCTCAGGCAGCTTTGGGGGTCCGGACAGTCATTCTGCCCTTCCTGCGCCACACAGCCCTTCTTGGCTTGGTGGGGGTAGTGGCAGAGCAACGTGGGTTCCGGCCCGCTCGCCCACATCTGGCCGCAGGTTGAGAATCGTTCTAACTCTCCTTCATTCTCTTAGGAAAGATACTGTTCTGGTATTTTGACCTTAATCTGTGCAAAGTAACTCACTCATTGTACCCCTTTCACAGGAAAAAGCACGCAAACATTCTTGCGCTCTGTATATTCAGAAAAAGCTTAATCGTTACCTTTTTTATAGGAACAAAATTCCTCTCCAGGCCTTAACCATATTTGGTTCCTTTCACAGGCTCCAGAGTTACCTGACCTAATCTGATTTCGTTATGATAAGAGTTGTTGCATTCCCATTGTGCTAACTTCTGACTTGTCTTTCCTCCTTTCCTCCTTTCGCCAGTGGAACTCCCTGCTGGAAATGTTTAACTTGTGTGTCTTCTCATTTTTGTGTGTTATTTCCTTACAGCTGGCACGTCATAGTTGGCTTGTTTTTAATAAGTCTTAGTAGGTCATTTTAGGTGTGGCACCTGGCCCGCAGCACCCTCTCTAGTGTGCAGACACATTTTGCAAACTCCAGAGCACAGAGGAAGGATTAGTCCCTAAGCTCCTGAGCATGTGCAGAGTGCCACTCATTAGCCAGGACTGCCTAGGCCCATTTTAAGAGTGCAGTCAGGTCACACCCTTCAATCAGATACAGGCATTTTTAGGCCACCCCTTCCCTTTTTGCTGCTAGTCTAAGCACAGGCAAAAGGCTAAGCCACCATCTGGCACTCTTCTAAACGTGTGCACGCACGCCATGGGCGGATGTGCGCAGGGGGGCCTTCTTGAGAAATTTACCCAAGGGAAGCCTGGCGCTTCATGCGCCAAGGTTTGCCATAAGACCCCAGACTCGTCTCGCTTCAAACGCAGACAGTCACCTTGTGTGAATTTATGTCACTGGTTCCTCTTCAGGGGGCTAGGACAGTTTTCACTTATGGGGGTCGCACATATTAGGTTCTTACTTGGCAAGAGGACCAAGCTTGGCGCACGCTCCTGACTCTTCCGCAAGCGGGCAGAGTTGGCAGCCGTGAACCTCGCCTTGCGCACCCTTGCCAAAGAACGCTTCAACATAATTGCTGACAGCCAGTTTCCTAGGAATTTGCTTCACAGTCTACCGGGAGCACACATCACTCCCGTGATAGTCAAAAATTTGCTAAGTTTGTTTCTCACTACTCCAATTCAGAGTCATGCATTCCCTCTTCAGAATGCCAAAGCGCTCGCAAGGCAGTTCAACCTGCCACTTTCCCAAGCCCAAGGCCTAGTCCGTTCCTATCTGCATCGTGCAGGGACACCGGGGGGGCCCTCGTGAGGGGTCAACCCACGAGGGACAGAGGCCATTCAGGTGTGACAAAGGGACGTCACACATCCCCACATTTTGGCAAATGGCAGTACATGCACGTTTGCATTAATACAAACAAACAGAAAAGGGGGGGGAACCACGCCCCACAGTTGCACAGCAATTGCTATCCTATAAGTGCAAAAACCAACTAACTCTTTCAGAATTTTTATCTCCCAAACAAGTCTCTTCCCCATGCAGGTCCCAGAGGCCAGAATCAGACCCGGACGATTGCAAAGAGCGGCACCAGTCACTGTCCTGGATGTCATCAGCTGTCCGTCTTCCTTTATGACTTACATCTCCAAAGACATTTCTATGAACATTTTTGCATACTCAGTGCTACTTCTGAGGACCATGCTTTTCCCCAAAACAAGACTTTTCCAAGCTCAAGTTACACATGAAACCCCACCAAGAAGAGAAGCCTCATCCTTCGAAAAGCTGCTGAATGTCTTTTATTGCTATTGTTATGCCTTGTACAATGCTCCAGTTGGGATTTGCAAGGGACACTTGAATTTCTGTATGTTGTTAATAACGGCCAGCTTCCACCAAAGGAAGCCAGACCGGCCCATGTTTTGCACCGGCCCATTGCTTGGAAAGTTTGAGCACCCGGTAGCCGATAATCCCCAGCCTATTTTCACACCTCCCCATAGGTGTTAGAAAAGACATTTGCACAATGCCAGAAGCTGCAGAGATAGCTTAGAATCAACCCAGGTCACAGTATCAATGACACATCTCATTATCTTGCCTTGCTACAGAAAGCAGTCTGAATTCAGACCCACAGCTCTGGAAAACCAGGCTGTAGTCAGTATATTCAGCGTGTCAGGCTTAGCCATAGGCAACGCTCGGAGAATTGGTCAATTGGCTTAGCAAAAGCCATCAACCACACCTCCTCAGCAATAGCGCTGCTCAATCAGGAGCAGACAGAGCTTCGCCATGCCATACTGGATAATCAAGCAGCTATCGATTATCCCCTATTGTTACATCATATGGGCTGCAAGTCTGTCCACAGCATGTGTTGCTTAAATCTCACAGACAATACCCACAAGATACAGAGCCAGCTCACGGACCTCCACACCCCAGTTAAGAACATCAAGGAGGATTCTTCATGGGGGTGGTAGGACTCCTTGTGGTCGTGGTTCCCATGGGGACGGCTTCAGATGACACTCAAAGTGATTGTGGGGGTGGTAATACTGGGCACAACAGTGTGTTGTTTCGTGCAATGTATTCCCTCACTGCTATCGAGATGTCCCCCATGGAGGGAACCCCGAAGCGTCATTCCCGCTCATCAGCTGATGCCCCTCCTATGCAGAGTCGTCGGTCAGGTCCTTAAATAAAACAGAAAGGGGAAATATGGCTTCCCCGTGCCCCGTGGGCACGGAACGGCCCGGCAGAGGCCACTTTCGGGAGAAAGGCTCCCTGGCCCGTGGGCTCTGCGAGCACCCAAATTAAGGGGGGTGGATAAATTATAGGGTTTGATTCACCCAATTACCTGACCTGACCAACGAACCTGCTGAGAGAGCAAATCTCTAACCTCTGTTACGTATTAGGCAATTACTCACTCTGAGTTAAGCTTAATCTCTGGTGCAAATAGAAGCCATATTTACCCAAGCCTAAGCCTCAGACAATGGTCAGTGTTTGCCCACACTAATTAACTTCCCCAAAAGAGATTCCCAATTAACCTGAGTAAATAGGTGATGTGATTCTCTGTCAGATAACCATCCTACCATGCACAGTCTTCTGCATAATATATACTGATGATTTTCCCTCAATAAATCACTGGTCTTCTCTCCATCTTGCCTCGTGTCGTTCCTTTGACCAGTCTCCTCCGGGATCCTAAGGGCCTCCTCACGGCCCCAATTCCTACAGCATACAGTATTGTATCAGTGCTGCCTTGGGGCTTTTTTTTAAAAAAAGAAAGCTTTGCTTCTTTCTCTCTCCCTGCCCACCTCATGAGTGACCATGAGAAAGCTTTCAATTTCCCAATATCATCCAGTTTAAGCCATATGTTTGGTTTGATTGCAGCAATCATACGTGCTGGAACCAAACCAAAATGGAGCAAAATCAGACACGAGTTCATTAATGATGGCCCCTATGTCATGTGGTTGCCTGAAAAAGGAGTGAATCCCATTCCCAAAGCAGCCCAAAAGAATGGATAGATTACCCATCTGATCACACCCTTATTAGCAGATACATGAATGCTCACTACTGACATCCAGAAAAGCATGTATGATGACATTTTCCCAATTGCCCTTTTTAAGCTTGCATATAACAATCCCCAAGTCCCATTTTGACTTACAGGTTCTCAGACTAATGACTTGGGCAATATAGTTCCATGTCATCTCTGTAATAGCATACATTATTAACTGGGTGATCATGTATTGATCAATTCACAAACCAAGTGGTACAGCAATATGTCTCCCTCTAACCATTTAGCAGCAGAACTACTGATATGCGTGAATGTTGCGGTCTGTCTACCGCAGCGGTGTAAATGTAAAGACACGCATAAACTTCTTCGAGGGTCCAAAGTGAGATACAGCTAGTATTTATCATAAAACCTGGCTATTCCTTGAATCAGCAATCCTACTGTTCTAACAAAAGAACTACAGTTACATGACGAATCTTTGTCATATTACACTGACGTACTTCAGATAAGAATGCCTGGCATCAGATGGCCAGGGAGTTAGTACAAAAAGAGATACATATGTTTAGGGTAAGGAGTTCTGGGGAGGAAGATTAGTAAAGCCCCATATCAAGGTCCGAAATTCTTCCACACAATGGTCAAAGGACCATTGTACTGAATCACAAGTTCAGCTAGGAAGTGTCCTTGGAGAAAAGAATGGAAACTCCCAGTTTGCCAGGAATTCCAGTGATACCAGATGGCATCATTGCCCCCACCTTTCGGAACTTGCTAATGCTAAATAACAATGATTATAAATTTAAGGCGATCATGGGGTCAAACTAATATATATCATTATTACAGAAACTAATATATCATTACTACAGGTGAAAACAACAAGAGGTGGACAATTTTAACACAGGCTCTTTTTTACCTACAAAAATATAATCAATATTTATTTATTCACATTTACATCCCACCCTTTTGGTGCAAGCACATATATAATCATCCTGTAATAGCCAATAAAAACACAGGAAACAAAGCCAGATGGCATAAAAAATCTTAAAACAGTATGCAAATTAAAACGCTATTTGCAGCAGTATTTATTTATTTTATTTATTTATTTTTGCACATTTATATCCCGCCCTCCTGGTGGGTACACCACTCAGGGCGGCTAACAACATAATAAAAATTACAATAAAAACAATTCAATGACAATAACTAAAACAAACCTAACACCCCAATTAAAACCAGCATTAAAACACAAACAAATCGTCATTAAAAAACAACCCACTCCCCCCCTAGCCCTGTTAAAACAGAATAACCAAGCCTAGGGGGCAGCCCCTCACATAGGCTAAATCAGCCACCGGGCCTGACTGGTAGAGTCAAGTGTGCCCCAAACTTGCTGAAAGAGCCATGTCTTCAGCCTTTTTCTAAAGGGGAGTAAATCCATCTAGAGATGCAAATCAGGTGGTAAGAGGTTCCACAGGACTGGGGCAGACACGGAAAAGGCTCTTTTCCTGGTCCCAATAAGATGTACTTCTTTCACTGATGGGACCACCAGTGAACCCCTCCTGTCTGCCCTAGTAGGATGGGCTGAATTCCTTGTGGCGACGCGGTCTCTTAAGTAACCTGGTCCAATGCCATGAAGGGCTTTTAAGGTCAAAACCAGCACCTTGAATTGCACCCGGAGGCACACTGGCAACCAGTGCAGCTCCCGGAGAAGTGGTGAGGCGCGAGCATAACGCCCGCACCCATCACGACCCGGGCAGCCGCATTCTGGACCAGCTGAAGCCTCCGAATGGTCACCAATGGCAGCCCCATGTAGAGCGTATTATAATAATCCAATCTGGAGGTGACCAGAGCATGAGTGACCATGAGCAAGGAGTCCCGGTCCAGAAACGGGCGCAGTTGGTAAATGACACGAAGCTGTACAACGGCCGTCCTAGCCACGGCTGCCACCTGCTCTTCGAGCAGTAGCCGCATGTCCAGGAGGACCCCCAAATTACGCACCGGATCTGACTGTGGCAAAGATGTCCCAGCCACGACCAAAGATGGTAACTCCCGGGATAACACGGGACCCCGCACCCAAAGCCACTCAGTCTTGCCAGGATTCAGCTGAAGCCCATTGTCCCCCATCCAGACCCGAACAGCCTCCAGACACCTGGTCAGGACTTCAACTGCATCACTCGGGTCCCGACGAGCTGAGATGTACTGCTGGGTATCATCTGCATACTGATGATACCTCACCCCATGGGAACGAATGATCTCACCCAGCGGTTTCATGTAGATATTAAACAATAGAGGCGAGAGTACCGAGCCCTGAGGCACCCCACATGGGAGCAACCTAGGGCTGGACAACCCACTCTCTAAAGACACCGACTGAGTCTGGCCCACCAGAAATGAGGAAAAGCAAGACAACACCATGCCCTGGACCCCCAATCCTCGGAGCCGGCCCAGAAGGATACCGTGGTCGACGGTATTGAAAGCCGCTGAGAGGTCAAGAAGAGCCAGGACAGAGGGGTTGCCTCCATCCCGCTCCTGCCAAAGATCATCCAAGAGTGCGACCAGTGCTGTCTCAGTACCATAACCGGGCCTGAATCCTGACTGAAACGGGTCCAGATAATCAGTATCATCCAGAACCCCCTGGAGCTGCCGAGGTGTTTTCCAACACCTTCCCCACAAAGGGAAAGTTGGAGATAGGCCTGAAATTAGAAAAAGCAGTAGGGTCGAGCGATGGCTTCTTCAGGAGGGGCGAACCAGCGCATGTTTGAAAACTGCCGGAACCACCCCCTCCCGCAAAGAGGCATTCACCATCGCACCGACCCAACTGCCCGTTGTTGCCTTGGCAGCTCTAACCAGCCAGGCCGGGCAGTGGTCAAGTAAGCAAGTGGTATCACGCACAGCTCCAAGGAGCCTGTCCACTTCATCAGGGGCAGCGGGATCAAACTGATCCCAGATAACATGGCTAGACTCCGCTCCAGCCCACCCCAGGCGATCAATTTCCACGTCAGGATTAAACCCCACACTGATGCGAGCAACGTTCTCTGCAAGATGGTCAGCAAAATCGTCAGCTGATCCCTGCCACCCAGGACCAGGCCCCCCCTTACCCAGAAGGGACCTGGTAACCTGGAACAGGGCCGCTGAACGATTATCAGCAGAGGCAATGAGGGAGGTGAAGTACTGGCACTTCACCACCCTCATCGCCACGAGGTAGGCTTTAATAGAAGCTCTAACTCGTGTTTGGTCGCATTCACACTGGGTCTTCACCCAGCGGCACTCAAGGCGTCTCCTAACTCGCTTCAACTCCCTCAACTCATCAGTATGCGGTCTGTGAGAAGGGAGAGGCCGCACTGGCGTGATTCTATCCAAGACGATGCTACCTCCTTTTCCCAGAGGGCAACCAAGGTCTCAGTCGAATCGTGCAGCCTGTCCGGAGGAAAGTGTCCCAGCTCCGTCTGAAATCTCTCGGAGTCCATAAGTCGCCAGGGTAGGACCAATTTAGTGGGTCCAGCCTCCCTACAGTGACGTGTCGCTCCCCGAAAATCAAGAGAGACCAGATAGTGATCTGACCATGGCACTGGTGTTATCTCTATATGATGTAATATCAGATCACTCAGCCACCACTCCGACAGGAAAACTAAGTCAGGGGAGTGGCCGCTACTCCTGGTGGGACCCCCAATTACTTGAGTCAGGCCAATAGATGCCATGGAAGCCATGAACTCCTGAGCAGCCTGAGAAGCCAATCCCAGCGATGGCAAATTGAAGTCCCCCAGGACCATAAGCCCCGGGAGCTCCAACGCCAATGCCGCAATTGCCTCAAGCAGGTCAGGCAGGGAATCTGCAACTCTGCAAGGGGGCAGGTACAGAAGTAGGATTCCCAACTGACTCTTGAGGCCCAACCGAAGCAGCAGCAGCTCACAACCCTGCACCTGTGGAGTGGTGGCCCTGGTAACTCCCAGTGATTCCTGGGCTACAGTCGCGACGTCACTGCCTTTCCCTATAGCCCTAGGCTGATGCCACACCCCGAACCTGGCTGGACACATTTCTGATATAGGAACCCCATCCTCGGGTTTCAGCCAGGTCTCGGTGATACATGCCAGGTCGGCCCACTCCCCTACGATCGAATCACAAAGAAGGGGTGCTTTGTTGCAGACCGACCTAGCGTTCAACACCAGCAGCCTAAGGGAGGAGTCACACCGAACCTGCTGACCAAGACCCAGAGATTGAGCGGAGGGGCTAGAACAAGGGACAGGTAACAAGCATCGTTCCCTCATTCCCCATGTGAAGTCCACCCAACCACTCCCGCTATATCGCCCCTTGCCCGTCACTACTGAGATGTGGGCCCCGGGAACCTCACATTTGGCTCCAGACGGCTGTCCACTCCCCAAGTCGAAGGCAATAGACTCAATAGAAATCCTGTGTGGGGAAAACCAGCTTAACCTCCCACCCAGCTGAACAAAGTCCTGGCTCCCGCCCCTCCTGCCCAGCAGGCTCCGAGGCTACGCCGGGGCTGAGAGCTGCCGCGGCAACGTTGGCGAGGCCACTTGAGCCACTGGCCAAGTCTTCCTCCCTCCTGGCCATCCTGCCGAGAGGGGAGCAGGAGCAGAGGCATAGAAGAGGCTGGCGCCAGTTCTTAAAGCATCTGGCCTGCCCAGCTGAGCAAACTCTTGGTTCCCAACCCTCCTGCCCCGCAGGCTCCACGGCCATGCTGGGGCTGAGAGTGGCCGCGGCGACGTTGGTGGGGCTGCTTGAGCTGCTGCCTGAGTCTTCCTCGCTCCCAGCCGTCCTGCCGAAAGGGGAGCAGGAGTGGAGGCATTGGCGGGGCCCGTGCCAGTTCTTAAGGTGTCCAGCCCGCCCAGCTGAACAAAGTCTTGGCTAATGCCCCTCCTGCTCCGCAGGCTTTGAGGCCACGCCGGGGCTGAGGGCGGCCCCGGTGATGTTGGCAGGGCCGCTTGAGTCACTGCCCGAGTCTTTCTCTCTCGCGGCCGTCCTGTCGAAAGGGGAACAGGAATGGAAGCATTGGCAGGGCCAGCACCAGTTCTTAAGGTGTCAGGCCCACCCAGCTGAACAAAGTCCTGGCTCCCATCCCTCCTGCTCCGCAGGTTCTGAGGCCACGCCGGAGCTGAGGGCGGCCGCGGCGATGTCAGCGGGGCCGCTCGAGCTGCTGCCCAAGTCTTCCTCTCTTCCGGCCATCCTGCCGAAAGGGAAGCAGGAGCCTTATACCTTCCCACCCAGTGGAAAGGGGCAGGGAGGGACAGCCTCACAGTGGCGTCTGCGTCTTCAGGCTCCCTCAGCCTCAGGAACCCTTTTACCTTCCCACCCGGTGGAAGGGGGTGGGTAGGGACAGCCTCACAGCGGCTATTGCATCTTCAGGCTCCCTCAGTCTTGGAAGCCCCTTTTTACCTTCCCACCCAGTGGAAGGGGGCGGGTAGAGACAACCTCACATTGGCGTCTTCAGGCTCCTCAACCTCGGAAGCCCCTTTTTACCTTCCCACCGAGTGGAAGAGGGCGGGTAGGGACAGCCTCACAGCGGCATCTTCAGGCTCCTCAACCTCGGAAGCCCCTTTTTACCTTCCCACCCAGTGGAAGGGGGCAGGTAGGGACAGCCTCACAACAGCGTCTTCAGGCTCCTCAACCTCGGAAGCCCCTTTTTACCTTCCCACCCAGTGGAAGAGGGCGGGTAGGGACAGCCTCACAGTGGCGTCTTCAGGCTCCCTCAGCCTCGGAAGCCCCTTTTTACCTTCCCACCCAGTGGAAGGGGGCGGGTAGGGACAGCCTGACAGTGGCGTCTTCAGGCTCCCTCAGCCTCGGAAGCCCTTTTTACCTTCCCACCCAGTGGAAGGGGGTGGGTAGGGACATCCTCATAACGGCGTCTTCCACGCAGTAAAAGGAAGTACAGTGCTGTAACATCAATTTTAAAATAGTGATATGAAAGTGTCAAGCACAGATAATCAAAGCTACTTTTATGTGTATGGAACCTTATAAGAACTTCCGTATCAATTTATATCGAGTTTGTAATTTTTGCTCATATAATTCATAATTAATTTTGTGAAAAATTAATGATAAGCAGGTTTCAGTTGTACAACCTCTGCAGTTTTTAAAATAGTTTTTTACGTGAGTATTCTTCACTATTACCATTGTGTGCAACTGGCAATGATTTTTAAAAATACAACACTCATATCCTATTTGTTTTTAACCACATTTGCAATGGTCCATTCCATACCTGCTTCCAGTTTATCTGGTGCTTATGCAAGTGGGGAGGGGTTCACTTATTTAAGCTAGAAGACCCACTGTGTTAAAAGAAGCAATCCCTAGCTTTTGTAACTGCAAGCCGGAGCTCAGAGTAACAGAATGCTTCTGTTTATAGGAGTGATATACTAGGCATCAGCAAGGTGGCTTCTGGCCTAAATATTTACATCATGGGAAAGCAAAAAGGTAACCTATACCAGTGATGGCAAACTTTGGCATGCCAGGTGTTCTTAGACTTCAATTAACAGAAGCCCAATTCAGCACTCCTGCTGATCAGGGCTTCTTCTGATTAGTTTACTCTCTTTCCTACTCTGGGTTACTGGCTAAGACAGTAGGCAGACTGAATCCTAAACTAAGCTGTCATTTCATGATTGGTTTTTACCCTTCTCTTCCTGCTGTTGGCTAGGACATGTAGGCAGACTGAGTCCTAAACTCATGGATGAGGCTGAAAGGTGATTACTCGCTCTGATTACTGGCTAGGACACATAGGCAAGCCAAAAGTAGGGCAGATGTGTGGCAGAAAGATGCTTCCTCATTTTTAAGACAGATACAACAGACGAAAGACAGTTATGCTCTACAACAGCTTGATAAGGTGCCTGGAATTAATTACGAAGAATTCTAAAGGCTTAAATACCATTTTATAAGCCTGGCTAGGTTATCCTGCTATGGTAATAGAGTACAGTATACCATACTGCCAGCAACTCAACACCAAATGTCAGACAGCAGTTAACTAACCTGACAACCCTATGGACTAACGGCCTTGGGCGGCGAAGTCCACAGATAGGGTGATGGTCCACAAGTGGATTAAATCCCACTTGAATCCATCTTGATGGAGGACAGCAAATTCATCACTACTGGCCTGGGGCCAATGAGGACTTTGTGTGCCAAAAAGGCTCAGGACCAGAAAATGACTCGTGAAACTGGATCAGTGGTACGGATGTTATGCTGCGATGTGGAAGGCAAATGGAAGGCCACTGCATTATATTGTTCCCAGGACAGTCTTCATGGCTGATCGCCATGATGATAGCCAGTATTCAGAATTGAATACAGCCCTTGAAGAAGAAGAAATAAATTTTGGAATGCCATAAGGTTAGCCACCTGAGGTAAACATGTGGAAGAGTTTTAAAAATAAACAACTTCAAGTCTGCATTATTAAGTGTTGCTTTGACATCCTGAGAAACAGGAAAACAATAAAAACAGGAAGAGGAACAAAAAGTAGTTCTTCTCTTGGTCAGAATGAAGACTAAGTGACCTGACTGACTTACATTTATAACAAATATTTAATGCAACTGTTTTTTCCTGAAGAACAGCAGGTTTGTATTTGTTGGAGAGTAAACACACACAGCTGTACTGAATCAACTTAATATGCAGATTCAGACCTCTGTGAGACTTGGAATTATTACTTGAGTACAGTTCCCTTTTGCAAAAGAATCAATCACATCAACACTTTCTAAGAAAGAATGTGTTTCTTAAAGGAGGTAAATACCACTTGTGATAGGAAAGGAGATAGCTGGTTCCAGCTAACTAATCTGGAGATATCAGCAACCACAGCTGCCCTTTGGAGGGACAAGAGAACAAAGGAGCCATGGTTGCCCTAGAAAACAAGAGCGAGATGTCCCCTATTTGGAAGGACAAGAGACAGGTGTGAGAAGAGAGGGAAATCAACAACTGGTGGGAATGGTAATCTGAGTTGAAGAAAGGTCAGCACAGTCACATCAAGCAAAGAACAGTCTAGGTCAGTGATGGCAAACCTTTCAGAGACTAAGTGCCCAAACTGCAACCCAAACCACACTTATTTATTGCAAAGTGCCAACATGGCATTTTAAATTTATGATTAGTTTTATACAGTCTATATATTATTTATTTATTTTTTTATGTTGACTCAATGTGTACAAGTGCCATATGCTAAATAAATACCAAGAATGGGAACATTTCAGAAGCTGACTCCTTTTGAACAAATTAAGAAATTGAACCAGTGATGTACTGTGGCCGGTTCTGAATGGTTCTTGCAAACCGGTAGTGGAAATTCCAAGCCATGCCCACTTGGCTGGCCATGCCCACCTCTTGGCCTCCTCCACCCAGTGCCGCCGGAAACGTTTTCACCTCCGCACTTCCCTCGTGCCTTCAGCCCTGGGCGAGGCGAATGGGACGTGTTTCCAGTGGCGCTGGGAGGGGGAGGCTGGTGCCAACCCACCACCTCACCCCGCTCACCTCCCAGCAGCACCGGTGGCAACACTTCCCATGCGCCTCACCCAGGGCAGAAGGCGCTGCTTCACCTCTGCACTTCCCACACGCCTTTGGCTCTGGGCGAGGTGAATGGGACATGTTTCTGGCAGCGCTGGGAGGGGGAGGCTGGCGCCAGCCCACCAACCCACCCCACTCACCTCCCAGCAGCGCCCTGGTGAAAGTGTACCTGGACGGTGAGGGTCTGACCCACCAGCAGTGCCTGGTTGCTCTGGGACTCCTCCTCCTCATCTCTGTGGAAGCAAGAGAGCACAGTAGGTTTCTTTTTTTCAGGGTGGGGGTGGGGTGAGGCCATGGCCACAGATAGCCATGGCCACTTAGTGGGTAGTAAAATTTTTTTGCAGTGCTGTGCATCACTGAACTGAACTGAATATTCATCACCATTTCTTGAAATGATTAGGAAGTCTTTTTAACATATCAAAATACTTTAACTAATTGGATTAAATTGACTGCTCACTGATTAATTGGTAGCTATTATATTAGATCTTTTCTTGGAAAACCTACATGTTGGGCTCTGCTCAGCAATTATAAGTAGAAATGGATTTTGTCCTTTGTCTCAGCAAGAGTCAAGTTAGATAATTAGGGTACCCATGAAGTGCCTGTAACAAAACCAATTTCATTATCATATGAAGCAAACATGAAACAATTAAATGTTTGTGCTCTATGAGTCTGAAGAAGTGGATTACAATCCACTAAAACTCATAATAAAATACACTTTTTAGTCTCAAAGATTGAGTAATATTTGCTTGTTGTCCCAGTTATTGCAGAATACTACAACTACCTTTCTGAAAATTGATAAAAAAAATTAGTTTAAGTTCTTGGACAGAGCACCTCAAGACTTCTGCTTCTTTATTTTCAAATGCTTCTTTCAATAGAATAATATAATATACAGTATCGAGTCTTAAATTTAAAGAAATAAAGGCAGATGAAGCAGATGAAGCAAACTCTTATTTTCAGCTTGTTCTCCTCTTCCTCATTCCTGGAATGTTCTAGTTTGTGTGATTAATGTTATCAGTTTTTGTGGATTCCCCGTGCCCCCGTGGGCACGGAACGGCCCGGCAGAGGCCACTTTCGGGAGAAAGGCTCCCTGGCCCGTGGGCTCTGCGAGCACCCAAATTAAGGGGGGTGGATAAATTATAGGGTTTGATTCACCCAATTACCTGACCTGACCAGCGGACCTGCTGAGAAAGCAAATACGTTACTTATTAGAGTAATCCCTCATCTCCGAGTCTCAGTCTCATCCCAGAAGCAAACAGGAGTCATGATTGCCTTAGTCTAAGCCCAAAACAATGGTGTTGTCCCAGCCAGTGTTTGTCCGCACTAATTAACTTCCCCCCGAGAGATTCCCAATTAACCTGAGTAAATAGGTGATGTGATTCACTGTTGGGTGACGGTTTTTTCTACCTTGCCTTCTGATCTATAAATGGTTATGCCTTTTCCTCAATAAACCACTGATCTTATCCTCCTCCATGCTGCCTCGTATCGTTCTTTGATCAGACTCCTCCGGGACCTACGGCCCTCAGCGGCCCCGATTCCTACACCTGGTGACCCCGACGTGATCTACTCGTGAGTAAGAGCGGTCTTCCTCAGAGTAGCGATCACACGGTCCGGTTCTGCGCTTGAACCGTGTCCGAATCATCCCGGAGGACAGCGCGGCACTCCGTCCGGCAGCCAGCTGATCGGAGGGACAGCCTGCAGTGAGGCAGTCCAAAGAGGCATCCTACAGCTTGCTCCCGACTTTCGCAGCGGCTTGCGCCAAAGGGAAAAACGTGTTCCGCTCAGGGCAGCTGTGAGCGCAGTGACAGAGCAGTGGCCACCGAGGGCCCGTGGCCGCAGTCCACGCTCCGAGCTCTACCCAGAAGCGTCGTCGCCAGAACCTATTGCCTGCCAAAGACGCGTCGACTCGTCCCGAGGAGGAATCCTCCGAGGACCCAATCGCAGGTAATATGGGGACCTGTCCTCAGCGACAGCGTCCATCCGCTAGCCAAAGAACTCATGAGGAAGAGTTCAAGATCCTGGCCAGGATATTTAATTTGCGTTTTCACAGCGGGGAGCTAGCGAGACTTTTGGTGTACCTAGGGGAACACTGCCTGCTTTACCCAGAAGTAGGTACGTTAACCCTTGAGCTCTGGGATCAGATAGGAGACTGCATTCAGCAACCCCCGAAAGCTCCAGGAGGCGTAATTCGCACATGGAGAAAGTGTAGGAAGCTCTTGGCGGAGATAGAGCCAGTCCGGGTAGAGGCCAAAGAACCCCCAAGTCTGCCAGATGTGCCAGCCGAACCAACGGCGCCTACGGCGCTCTATCCGTCACTCCAATTTAGGCAGAGTAGTGTAGGGAGCTTTCCCTCGGTGACAGCTGCAGACGTCACCGGCGGAATGCAAGGAATGAGGAGCGCAGGCGCTTCTGAGAATGCAAGCGTGGTGCCAAAATGGCCGCCGCGCTCTTTGCGGGAGCCCCCCCACAGGACGAAGGCATCCAGGTAGTTAGGGGCGTGGCCAGCTCCCTTATAAAAGGGGTGGCCACGAGGCAGCCGAGCTGCCATTTTGCGAAGCGACGGAGCGGAGAAGTTTTTCCTCTTACTCCGTCGCTTTTTACCTCGAGCGGGAAGCCTTTTGGCTGCTTATTTTCCTCTTTTCGGCTTCCCTTAGGTCCGACTGAGATGCCTTCGAAGAAGAAGGCGGCCGCGAGCGCGGCTCGGGCGGGGCGGCGGCGCAATCCGGGTCGGAGGACCGCGGCTGCGCCTTCCCACCAGCCGCCTTTGCCGGCTCCCACCGGGACCGGTGGGATGGGGTCTATTACCCCCTGGCCGGAGGCCGGGGACCCGAGTAGGGGTCCAGTATGGGCTGTGGCCCGCGGCCCGCAAGCGGCGGACGCCGCTCCTGGTGCTCATTCTGGGCCTTCCTCCATCGGGGCCCAGCTCACTTCGGGGCCTTCCAGCCTTGGGGTGTGGTGCGGTCCCCTCCCTTGGCAGATGCCCACGCCGGCCCTGCCGGGCCTGGGTGTGGGGTCATGGCCTTATTCGGGCCCCGGGGTGCAAGGGCCTGTACCCACGCCCGTAACGGGTGGGCCGGCTGGCCCGTGGCCCCAGGCCAGTGTCGAGGCCTTGCTGGCCCGCGTGGCGGCACTTGAGGCTTCCCTCGCTCGGGCCAGCCACGCTGGCGCTCCTTTTGGGGTGCGCTTGGACGCGTCGTCTGCTGGGCAGCGGCAGGCGACGGGACGGGTCGAGCAGCTTGAGGCGCGTGGCGCGACTTCGGCCACTGCCTCGCAGCTCCCCGACCAACAGGCCGGCACGGGTCAAGCTCCGGCGGCGAGCTCTACGGCGGTCGTGAGCTCCGACGCCCCCAGTGGGCCGGAACCCCCGGTGGGGGCGGCCCGCGGGGGTGCAGCATGTGAGTATGCGGTACAAACTAGTGCACCTACACATGTGGCTACGTTGGGGGGGGCTTTCCAATGGCCTTGGCCTCGCATGGGTGGTCCGGCGGTACAGCCGCCGACGCACCAACAGGCGACGTCAACCACCACCCAGGGCCCCGGGGTGGGTAGCATTTCCTACCCTGTGGGGAATGTTTTGGGGGTGGCTGGGTTAGTTCAAGCCCCTTTCCAGATGCCCGCAGTTTCTGCTGTGCCTGCCTCGGCCTTGCCAACAGCGGGCTATTCCTTGCCACTGGGTGACCATTTGGCACAGGCCACCAGAGAGAAAATATGGCGAGGGGAGTATGTTGATATCTTCTCACTCCTAAACAGGGAGCCCACCAAGGAAGAGAGGGAGGGGCAGGATGAGAAGGATAAGGAACAGGCACGTCGTCGCAAGCCGCCACGGACGTGGGCCAACTGGCTGCCGGCTTACCTCATCTACATGGCGGTGTACCTGAGGGCCCGGCCGGATCTGGCAATTCCGATGGTCCAGTATTTGGACAATATCTACCGGGCAATGGTTGATTTTCCGGGCCCGTCATGGTTGGCTTATGACGAGGAATTCCGTATGAGAATTCCACTGCACCCTGAGATGAGGTGGGATGAGCCATGTCAGAGACTTTGGCTGCTGTACATGACGCCCACGCGCCCCGCACCAGGGGAAAGGTACCATTGTGGACATGCGGTCCAGCGAGTGGCTCCAGCACAGGTTCCCCGCCAAGTGGCGGGGCAGGGGGTTCCAGCCCGACTGCTGTGCTGGGCTTTCTCGTCTAATGGTTCATGCAGTAAGAAGAATTGCAAGTACAGACATGAGTGTCCCACCTGTGCGGGCCCCCATGCAGCCTCTGCCTGTCCCAGGCCTGGAGGGACGCGGGGCAGAGGGAGGGGCGGACAGTGGGCTGGCAAGACTGCCGCAGATGGAGCTGGTTCACCGAAAGGCTCCCTCCCCAATTAATGTGGACATGCTGGAGCATTGGCTCGCATTGTACCCGAAGGGGGAGGATGCAGATTATCTACTTCAGGGCTTTAGACAGGGGTTCCGTATTCCTTTCATGGGTGATAGGTCCCCTCAGGATGCCCCCAACCTTTTGTCCCTTAGGGGGAGGGAGGAAGTGGCTGCCGCCAGCATTAATAAGGAGGTCAATGCGGGCAGGGTCGCTGGCCCTTTCCCTGCACCCCCGTTCACTAACCTCAAGGTATCGCCCCTGGGCTTGGTTCCCAAGAAGTCACCAGGCGAGTTTCGCCTAATCCATCACTTGTCCTACCCAGCCGGCCGATCGGTCAATGATGCTATCCCTGATGACCTTTGCTCAGTCAGGTATACATCTTTTGACCACGCGCTGCGCATGGTGCGCTCATGTGGCCCGGGTGCGCTGCTGGCTAAGTGCGACATTAAGTCGGCTTTTCGCCTCTTGCCAGTGCACCCGGGCGACTTTGAATTGCTGGGTTTCAAATTTCGGGGCGAATATTATTTTGATAAGGCCATGCCTTTTGGCTGTTCCATATCATGCTCGGCTTTCGAGCGTTTCAGTACCTTCCTAGAGTGGGCTTTCGTCCGCAGGTCAGGGTCCCGGTCTGTAGCCCATTACCTGGATGACTTTTTATTCGGGGGTGAACGGGGCTGGGACACGTGTACACGTCTCCTCAACACATTTCAGACGCTAATGGAGGAACTCGGTGTCCCTTTAGCGCCCGAAAAGACCGAGGGCCCATCTACACAGCTAGTCTTCCTGGGGGTGGAGATTGACACGATAGCGCAGGCATCTAGGTTACCGCGGGATAAGGTGTCGAGGATAGTGGCCCTTATCTCGGACTTGTTGGCCAAGCGCAAGGCATCACTGAGGGAACTGCAGGTGCTGCATGGTCACCTTAATTTTGCCTGCAGAGTGGTTGCACTGGGCAGGGCTTTTGCCCGGCGCTTGTGCGACGCTATGGCAGGATTATCCAGGCCTCACCATAGGGTTAGGCTTACCCGGGGTATCAGGGCAGACATGCTTGTCTGGTTACAGTTCCTGAGGGACTTCAATGGGGTCTCATTTTGGAGGCATGACCTCCTGGCTTCCCCTCAATTTCAGATTCAGTCTGATGCCTCGGGATCCCTGGGTTATGGGATGTACTTCAATGGGAAGTGGGCCTATGGTGGGTGGCCACCGGCCTGGGCAGGCACGGGTCACCTGCGTGATCTCACGTATCTGGAATTTTTTCCTATCCTGGGTGCTTTGATGCTATGGGGCCAGGAGTGGTCCAACTCGGTCGTGCATTTCTGGTGTGACAATGCGGCCGTGGTCCACATTGTAAATGCACAGACTTCTAAATCGCCCAGGGTTATGGATCTAGTGCGCCAATTTGTGTTGCGCAGCCTGCGCCTCAACGTACTGTTCAGGGCCAGGCACGTCCCAGGGGTTAATAATGATATTGCTGACGCTTTGTCCCGCCTACAGATCTCCCGGTTCCGTGCCTTGGCCCCGGATGCGGAGGAATTTCCCTCGCCACTCCCGGAAGAGATATGGACCATTGGCAAGGAGAGGTGAACCGGGCGATTGGCCTGTCACTAGCCCCACGCACCCGTAAGGCGTATCACCACGCAATTAATTCTTTCAGGGCATTTTGTACTCAATTTCAATTGCCAGTAACCTGGCCAATCCCGGTAACCCATGTTCTGCGGTTCATGGTTTACCTGCATTCTCAGGGCCTTGCACCTCGCACCATAGCATCCAAGCTTTCAGCGTTGGCTTTTATGGCCAAGGTGGGGGGTCATGTGGACAGCACCTCTGACTTCCGAGTGAGACATGTTTTGGAGGGGTGGGTGCGCGAGCGCGGGCGTTGCCCGGACGACCGCCACCCGATTTCCCCAGGGGTCCTTACCCAGTTGGCTCGGGGCTGGCCTTGCCTCTGTTTTGATGCATATGAGGCAGCCCTGTTCCATGCAGCCACAACGGTGGCATTTTTTGGAGCGCTCCGCATCAGCGAGCTTGTGATGCTGTCTAAGGCGGATGCAAGTCGTAGGGCACTGGAACTCGAGGATGTCTGTGTAGCCAAAGACTGGGCTCAGTTGAGGATACGTTCCTCTAAGACCGATCAGCATGGCGTCGGCAGTGGTGTGCGACTGCTACGGTGTTCTTTGGCAGACATCTGTCCGGTTGGTGCCCTACAGGAATTCCTGGCACTGCGTGGCATGCACCATGGCCCGTTTTTCTGTCACCAAGATGGGTCTCCCCTTACTAAATTTCAATTTTGGAGGGTGATGGGCAAAGCACTGGCCAGTGTGGGCCTCCCAGGCGCCCGCTATGGCACTCATTCATTCCGTATAGGGGCGGCCTCGACCGCTGCGGCTTTTGGGTACTCAGGGGCTGACATACGTAGCATGGGACGGTGGGGATCGCAATGTTTTCAATTTTATGTGCGCCCACTCCCTCCGTGAGTACCGACCCGGTCACCTTACCTATTTCCCTCATTTTTTCCTTTACAGACCCGGGGTGTCGTATTACACCGGTGACAGTATGGCTGGTGGGCCATAGCTACGTGCACAGGGCAGCGCGTTATGCTGCGGCGACAGAGTGGGGACCCCAACTGGGACTGGGTGCATACGCAAGTCTCACATGGCATGGTAAGCCTGGGATGTTATGGCGGGAGCTGCTGCCTTTCCTTTTTTCAGGCCTGAATGCTGACCCGCCTGACATTCTGATCATACACCTGGGGGGCAATGATTTGGGCCAGGTCACCGGCTTGTCGCTGAAGCATGCGATTTGCGAGGACCTCGCCTACCTGCATTACATCTGGCCCGCCACAACCCTTGTTTGGTCGGACATGGTCCCGCGCCATTCCTACAGACCTCCTGGCCCTTGACCGCGCTAGACGCATGGTGAATAGGGCAGTGGCGCGTTTCCTTGTCGACAGGGCTTGGGGGAGGGTCAGTCGTCACCCCGCTATTAGCCTCCAAAGTTATGACTTGTATGCAGGGGATGGGGTCCATCTGTCGCGAGGAGGTATGGACCTCCTGTTGGGTGATTGGCGAGCAGGCCTGTCGACCGAGCTGACGGTCTGGGGGGGGGGGCGTCGAGCCTTCTTTGAAGCCCCTCCGTGTGGCGGGTAGCACTGGTAAGGTAAACATTATGACCCACAGGTATCCGGCAAGTTCGCAATTGACTGGACAACACTAGACAGGCATAAGTTGGTTAAACGTTGTCCGGTCAACGACGAACTAGGCGACGGGGTGATGGCTATAGCTAGACAGCATGCATCACCCCGTGATTTTACGGATACGCGTCAGAGGGTGGGGTCATTAGTTAGATATTGACTACGGTCAACAATTTGTTTGTTGTCAACAAACAAATTGATACAAATGGATACATTGTAGCAATTGCCGTTGGCAATTTTGGGTGGTACCTTACCAGTGTTACTTCGGCCTGCTTGCCTTAAGAATTATGATTGGTTATTACCAATAGAAATTTATAATTCGGACTAGGGCATGAATCAATAAATGTGGCCCAATGCCGTTATCCACTTTCATTGGTGTCTGAGTCCTTTATTGGGGGGTGCGCCTGCAATGCAAGCGCGGTGCCAAAATGGCCGCTGCGCTCTTTGCGGGAGCCCCCCCACAGGACGAAGGCATCTGGGTAGTTAGGGGCGTGGCCAGCTCCCTTATAAAAGGGGTGGCCACGAGGCAGCCGAGCTGCCATTTTGCGAAGCGACGGAGCGGATAAGTTTTTCCCTCCACCCCCTCCCTAGTTAACAGTGTGATATTTTGGTCGCTTCGGGGCCGGGTGGGAATTTTTGGCTGGGACCCATATTGGCTTCCGGGTCCTGGTTTTTTCGCCCATCCCACACTGTTGCTATGGTTTGACATAGGGGTTTTTCTGTTGCTGCTGTTGACTTTGGTCACATGGGCGGGTAGCACTGGTAAGGTAAACATTATGACCCACAGGTATCCGGCAAGTTCGCAATTGACTGGACAACACTAGACAGGCATAAGTTGGTTAAACGTTGTCCGGTCAACGACGAACTAGACGACGGGGTGATGGCTATAGCTAGACAGCATGCATCACCCCGTGATTTTACGGATACGCGTCAGAGGGTGGGGTCATTAGTTAGATATTGACTACGGTCAACAATTTGTTTGTTGTCAACAAACAAATTGATACAAATGGATACATTGTAGCAATTGCCGTTGGCAATTTTGGGTGGTACCTTACCAGTGTTACTTCGGCCTGCTTGCCTTAAGAATTATGATTGGTTATTACCAATAGAAATTTATAATTCGGACTAGGGCATGAATTAATAAATGTGGCCCAATGCCGTTATCCACTTTCATTGGTGTCTGAGTCCTTTATTGGGGGGTGCGCCTGCAAAGCAACAGGTTCCCTAGCTACCAAAAGTGCCCTTCAGCGCACAGTAGAGGAAGAACTCAGGAAGGGGGAATTACCAGTGGAGGAGCTAGCAGAGCTCAGTCAGATATGTCCCATCCGCATGGAGATGGACGCGCTTACGGGCGCCCAGCAGATAGTACACTCCCCAGTCCCGTATAAGCTTCTCATGGCTATACGGAAAGCCATTTCCGAGAAAGGGCTCCAAAGTCGTTTTACGAGGGGCACGCTTCAGCAAGTGTGCGAGAACACCATGTGGATTCCCCATGACTGGAAAGCCGTCATGCGGATGATGCTCACCCCTAGCCAGTACTTAATTTGGGACAGCGAGTTTCGCCTAGAGGCGCAGACAAGGGCTGCCAGGATGGGAGGCACGGTACTTCCTGACCAGTTATATGGTTCAGGTGCCTTCGAGCCCATCGATGCCCAGATCAACTTGCCTCTAGCCACTCTCCAGATGTCGGCCGAGACTGCCTTTAGGGCGTTTTTCAAAGTCCCAGCAACTGGCAAAGCGGCTAAAAATTACACCGCTATCAAGCAAGGAGCCCAGGAACCCTATATGGACTTCATCAATCGCCTGGAAGAAGCCATTAGCAGGCAGATTGATAATGAGCAGGCCCAACAAGAGCTCATGATGAAGTTAGCCAAGGACAATGCCAATCTAGACTGCCGTAAAATCATGCAGTCGCTGGGCAATCGTCCTGATTTGACCCTTACGGACATGATTAGAGCTTGCGCCGACGTTGGCACAGAATCCTACAAGATGGGATTGCTAGCGGCAGCGGTGCAAGGGGGTAAGAGACCAAAAGGAAAGACCCAAGGAGCGTGTCACAGTTGTGGCAAGGTCAGTCACTTCGCTAGGGAGTGCCGATCCAAGGGAGGCGGACAAAAGTCCGGCCGTTCCAAGGCTCGGAAAACCCAGTGTCCGAAGTGTAGAAGAGGCTACCATTGGGCTCGAGACTGTCCGGATTCGGGAAACCGGAACGCGGGCATGTCTCTGGCCCCGGTCCAAACAGGGACTCCCCTCACCCAAAGCTCACCAGAGCTAGACTAAATCCCGGTCACATTCCAGACATTGCGAGGGCACAGGCCAGCCCCAAGGGTAGTACAGGGTTAGACTTGACTTGTCAGGCGGACGTTACATGCGACCTGCCAGGCACGGTCTATCTGGTGGACTCCCAGTACATGGGTCCACTGCCCAAGGGCTTTATAGGTTTAGTTTTGCCCCGCAGTGTAGCTGGAGCACGTGGAATTTTCATGATTCCAGGAGTCGTTGACTCGAATTTTTCAGGCGTTCTCCAAGTTCAGCTTTGGACTCATCTGCCCCAAACAATCCACAAGGGAGACACATTAGCGCAACTCATCATGGTTCCTTGTCACTCGCCAGCAGATAGCCAGGGAAGGCTCAGTGACAGCTCCGAGCCCCGGTCAGAGGACCGCTCGAGCGCCAGTGAGGCAGTACAAGGATACCAGGTCTTAGCGACAGTGGAGACCAACATTGAGTGGAAGCAGCGCCCCGTTATCGAGGTATTTTTGAACAAAAGAGCGTTCTCAGGGTTACTCGATACCGGAGCGGATGTGAGCGTGATAAGCAGAAGCCAGTGGCCAAGGGAGTGGGCCATTGAGCCGGTCTCCGATGTGTGGGGGGTAGGCGGCATTCAGGAAGCGTTCAGAAGCCGAGAGTGGGTGGAAGTCACAATCCCAAAGGCTGACGGCACGGCGGTAATTCGGCCGCACATTCTTGACGTGCACATCAACCTTTGGGGGCGAGACATCTTACAGCAGTACGGTGCTACGCTTACCTTTGGGTAATGGCGTTGCCACTTAAATGGCTCACCGATACGCCGGTTTGGGTAGAACAATGGCCGGTACTGGGAGAGAAATTAGTTGCCCTCAAGCAGCTAGTTAAAGAACAGCTAGACGCAGGACATATAGAACGGTCCACAAGTCCTTGGAATTCGCCAATTTTTGTGATTAAGAAAAAGTCGGGGAAGTGGCGACTCCTCCACGATCTCAGAGAGATCAATAAATGCATACAGCCAATGGGTCCGCTTCAATGCGGCATCCCAAATCCGAACATGATTCCCGAGGGGTGGGAGATTCTAGTCGTAGTTCTCAAGGATTGCTTTTATACAATCCCCTTAGACCCCCGGGACCGGGAAAGGTTCGCCTTTACGGTGCCAGTTGTGAACCACAGTGAGCCCACGCAGCGTTACGCGTGGAAATTCTTGCCACAGGGCATGCTCAATTCGCCCACCCTGTGCCAAATTTATGTTCACAACGCACTGGCAAAGTTCCGAAGCCTTTACCCTAAAGCCATAGTTTGCCACTTCATGGACGACATCTTGGTCGCAATGCCGCAACTCGGCAGCGAAATGTTTTCTGACCTCCAGGCCAGCCTGGGGGACAAAGGTTTACTCATTGCCCCAGAGAAAGTGCAGAGAACCGAGCCCTTCTCATACTTGGGTCATCGGCTTCTCCGCTCTTTCGCAGCACCAGTTTTGCCTCAGATCAATTTACAGGACTCAGTCACCCTTGTAGAGTTGCAGCAAGTTTTAGGTAACATCAATTGGGCCAGACCGTATTTCCGATTGGATACGGATCTTTTGAAACCGCTCTTCTCACTGCTAACTTTAGGCAAGCAGCCAGCAGACCGGATAAAAATTTCTCGAGAAGCGCGTTTAGCTCTCGAGATAGTTAACCAAGTTCTCAGCCAGCGATGGGTAGATAGGATCACCCCAGGGCCATATGCTCCGATCCTGAATTTGTACATCGTACGGTCAGGATCCATGTTCACTGGAGCGCTCGGCGCAGATGCCGAGAAAGGGGCGAGTATCGTGGAGTGGGTGTACCTTCCGAACACCTCTTCACGAAACATCGTTCCTCCCCAAGAACTGGTCTCCGCGGTGGTTTACCGCGGACAGCTGAGAGCTAGGGACATTTCAGGGCATGATTTGGCCAAAATCGTAGTCCCATTCACCAAGGAACAAATTCAGCAATTAATGCAGCTCGGTGACTCGCTTCCAATTGCGTTGGAGGGATTCACCGGATGCTTGGCATACCACTTGCCAAAGGACCCCAGACTTGTCTCACTCCAAATGCAGACAGTCAGCTTGTTTGAATTGCTCTCGCTGGTTCCGCTTCAGGGAGCCAGGACAGTTTTTACTGATGGTGGTCGAACTTATGGTGTCTTGACCTGGCAGGAGGGCCAAGCTTGGCGCACGCTGCTAACTCTTCCACAAAAGTCTGCGCAGCGGGCAGAGTTGGCAGCGGTGAACCTTGCTTTGCGCACCTTCGCCAAAGAACGTTTAAACATCATCACGGACAGTCAGTACATTAGGAATTTGCTTCACAGTCTACCAGGAGCATACATCACTCCCGCGATAGACAAGAATTTGCTTAGTCTGTTTCTCACTGCTCAATTTCATTTGCGAAACCGCACGGAGCCGCTCTATATTGCCCACATCCGAAGTCATCAAGACCTACCGGGTCCGATTTCTGCGGGCAATAGCAGAGCGGATGCGGCGGCAAAGGAAATTCAGCAACGTTCAGTTTTGGGTGTTTTTACTACTCCAATTCAGAGCCATGCATTTTTTCACCAAAATGCCAAGGCACTCGCCAGACAGTTCAATCTGCCACTCTCTCAAGCCCAAGGCATAGTTCGCTCTTGCCAGCATTGTGCAGGGGCACCGGGGGGGCCCTCGTGGGGGGTCAACCCACGAGGGACAGAGGCCAATCAGGTGTGGCAAATGGACGTCATGCATGTTCCGCAGTTTGGCAGATGGCAGTACATGCACGTTTGCATAGACACTTTTTCTTAGTTCGCTTGGGCAACGGCGCAGAAAGGGGAGACTGCTTCCCACGTGGAGCAGCACCTCCTTTCCTGCATTGCAGCCATGGGCAAACCTCGGCACGTTAAAACCGATAACGCGCCATCCTACAGCTCTAGGCAGCTAGCCGCCTTCATGGCCACTTGGGATATTAAGCATACTTTCGGCGTTCCTTACAATCCGCAGGGGCAAGCGATTGTGGAACGGGTCAATCAGACGCTCAAGTCCTATATTGACAAACAAACAGAAAGGGGGGAGCCACCAGCCCTCCCCAAGTCACAGGGCCAGGCACAGCATTGCCTGAATAAGGTATTGTTCACTTACAATCACCTTAATGTTTTTTCGGATTGCACGCCACAGGAGAAGCACTTCCGCCGTTCGGAAGCTCTCCCGCGGCCGATGGTCCGATACCGGGTGCCACCGGACCCTTCTTGGAGGGGCCCGGCGCTGCTCATAACCTGGGGAAGAGGGTATGCTGCAGTTATGTCCCCTACAGGTGTTGTTTGGATTCCAGCTTGGTGTGTCAAGCCTTACTTGGAACCACATGGCGTCGACCCAGACCGACCAGAGTCCGATCCCGGAGATGGAGGACCTCACTCTGACCGAGAGGACCCGTCGGAAGAGACGGCCACCGACGACAGCACCCAAGATCACCTGGGGGATGGTCAAGATCCTTTGTCGTGAGGCCGAGGACACCGTCCGGCGCGAAAGGAAGGAGCCGACGCCGGAGAACCTCACCACTGCAGTTTTCACCCAGATTCATGCCAACACCCTGGCGCTCACCATCATCCTGATCCTTTCCCTGCTTTTGGGGGGAGGCGCTCAGGCCGCCTCGCTGGAGGCCAATGATCTGCTGCCCGGCGGAGACCTCTCTGCCCGGATGCAGAACAATATTTGGGAGAGGTTGGCGGGTCTCGTCAACCAGTCCGATTTTTGCCTTAGGCAGGACCTTGGTTCTGCTTCGATCCTCAGCACCTGCCTCATCCCAGTGTGCCACTCTCCAGGCACGCACCCCAGGGATGGGGATTGGCTTGTGAAAAGACTTTTCAGCCTGTACAACCCAGCGGCTTCTTCAGAGTATGCCCGCTGGGAGATGCGGCTGACCATGACCTTGCCGGCTGATGCAGCCACCCTCCATACTCCTCGGGTGGCGGTCAGCCCGAACACTACCTGTGGACGAATGTACGGCTGCGCCTCAGCTGGTCGTACCCGGCGCCGCTGCCTCAACGTTGGCAGTGGCAATTGGACTTGCAATAACACAGTACCACTTGCCACCATGTACGCTCATATAACCCTGCCATCTGGTTGGTTCTTCACATGCAACCAGTACACGTGGAACTACATTCCTGCAAATGTTTCAGACTCTATATGTTGTATCAGTCGGTTGACATTGTTACTCCCTACTAAGGAAATGGTCACCCCAAGCACAAATGTTACAAATGTTTCAAATGTTCCCTCACTCATACGGCACACTCGCACCACCCAGTTAGACAGCTCATGTGAGAGCAGCTTTAGAGTGATGAGCCCTGCCGAATATCTCTCTTTGGCAGTCAGCATCTTTGGCGTGCCAGGCTTAGCCGTCGGCAACGCAAAGAGGATTGGTCGCTTTGCTTGCGGTCTAGCAAAAGCCATCAACCATACCTCCTCAGCGATAGCGCTCCTTAATCAAGAGCAGGCAGAGCTTCGCCATGCCATTCTTGACAATCGAGTGGCTATCAACTACCTCTTATTGTTGCACCACCTGGGTTGCGAATCCTTTCATGGTATGTGCTGTTTCAACCTTACTGACAACTCCCGCAAAGTACAGAGTCAGCTCACTGATCTCCACACCATAGTCCAGGGCATCACAGAGGGTTCTGCATGGGGAGCTTGGTGGAGTTCATTGTGGAACTGGATGTGGTCATGGATCCCCTGGGGGTGGCTCCAAATGGTACTCAAGGTGGTTGTGGGGGTGATTATACTAGGCATCGCACTCTGCTGCTTTGCACAATGTATTCCCTCGCTGGTCTCAAGGTGCCGCCCCAGAAGGAAACCCCGAGACGTCATTCCCGCACATCAGCTGGTCCCGCTCCTACGCAGGGTCGCCGGTCAGGCTCTTAAGAAAAATTAAAAGGGGAGATGTGGATTCCCCGTGCCCCCGTGGGCACGGAACGGCCCGGCAGAGGCCACTTTCGGGAGAAAGGCTCCCTGGCCCGTGGGCTCTGCGAGCACCCAAATTAAGGGGGGTGGATAAATTATAGGGTTTGATTCACCCAATTACCTGACCTGACCAGCGGACCTGCTGAGAAAGCAAATACGTTACTTATTAGAGTAATCCCTCATCTCCGAGTCTCAGTCTCATCCCAGAAGCAAACAGGAGTCATGATTGCCTTAGTCTAAGCCCAAAACAATGGTGTTGTCCCAGCCAGTGTTTGTCCGCACTAATTAACTTCCCCCCGAGAGATTCCCAATTAACCTGAGTAAATAGGTGATGTGATTCACTGTTGGGTGACGGTTTTTTCTACCTTGCCTTCTGATCTATAAATGGTTATGCCTTTTCCTCAATAAACCACTGATCTTATCCTCCTCCATGCTGCCTCGTATCGTTCTTTGATCAGTCTCCTCCGGGACCTACGGCCCTCAGCGGCCCCGATTCCTACAAGTTTTCCTCACTTGCTTTGCCACCAAAATAAATATAACAGCTATTGTGTAGCCTCAGTTCTTTGAAGAGTCAATTCAGTTCCTCAGCTAGTTTAAGACAACAGGCCAGGTGCAAATTTATTTCAGCACAAAAACAAAACCTTTTGTATCTGTTGGATAATCTTTGCAGGACTATTTGTGCAGAGTGGTGCAGCTAGCATGCGCCAAAGGATTAAGGTTGAATGTTTTGAAATGCAAGCCCTACTCAGTTCCCCTTTCCTTTATTTTGAATTTCTAAAGTACAAATGCTCAGGCACAATTTTTGCAGAAGGATACATAATGTTTACTAACAAGGCTTGTTTCAAAATGAACTGATCAAGTAGATTGCAAAAAATAATAATAATATAGCAGTTTACTTTACTTTGGATGCAATAAAGCAGGGAGAACAATCTCTCAACCAAATAATAGTTGCAAGAGGGTACTGAGCTTTCTGAAACAAACATTTTAGTCAGACACTGAACCAGTCAGACAAACTAAACTAGCAGTACAGTACAGAGCCAGCATAAAATAAACTTTTACCTTTTGGAAGGAAGAAGCATTTAGCATGTTGTTTAGATTCAAAACAGTCAACAACTACGTCTGTTAAATACTGCTTCTTCCTGTCCCCATGTTAGTGTATAAAGTAAACGCAAAGCATGATGGGATTGCTTGCTATAAACTCAGAACACCCTATTCCATGCACCCTTCCTCGCCCTGAAGCCACCTCACCCTCCCCTTCACACACACACACACACACACACACACCATTGAAGTAGACTCACCCTCAAACCCCACATGAGGATCCCTTGGAAGAAAGTTCTAAAGAGGGGTCCAGAACGGCAATGCAGTCCATGGAGCCTCCATTTCCCTCCAGAGGGAGAAAAGCAGGAGACAGGAAGGGACTCATTTTGGAGGAGGACCTTTACGATGGACGACTCTTCACTTTCTGTCTACCCTGTTCCCTTCCTCTCTAGGAATACCAACCCTATGCAATTAACCCTTTGTGGTCACATGAAGAAGGTATCCTCCATCCCAGTGTATGGTGGAGGTTTGGCTTCTTAGATATGGGTATTTTTTTGCTCCCTCTCGGCTTTCGAGGAAAAGGGTTGAGGGTAACTCCTTGTCACCCAAATATCAAGGTGAGCCAAGGGATTTTTGCAAAGAGTTGATTCACTGCCTCCCTTTCAATCTCGCTTGCAAGCATCTTCCCTCTCTAGCGGGCTTCTTAGGGTGTTGTTTTGCCTTTGCTGCTTTCAAGCAGGATAATTGGAAGGAAGGCAGGGAGGCAGTGAATTAACTCTTTGCTAAAATCCCTTGGTGGGGTGTGTGTGATCTTGCTTCCTTTGTTCAAATTGAAAAATCCAGGACTTTTCCATGTTTTTTCTTGAACCGGCCGGGACAGCTTGAATCTGGGAAAATTCCAGAAAACCAGGACATATGGGAACCTTATATGATCTGAAAATCAAGTGGTTTTAAAAAAGAAATACAGACAGACACAGTTACAATTGAGAAAGCTTTTCCATACATAATTGCTGAAATCCTTTGCACTGCAGTAGGCCCATTGTATCAATGGAAATTTGGTGAGCCAGTTTTTCTGTTTATTCCATTGATCCAAATGGCCTACTCAAATTGCAATTTATTGTGCTAAAGTATGGTAAGTTGCTGCTAAAATAACACTATCTGAATCAATGGAATTTACAGAAGAGTTGACTCACCAACACCCCACCCCACCCCGGGCCATGCTCTAGTCTAGTGTGACTTACTGAGCTAAGCAACAGAATTTCAATCAATGCTTTTTGGTAAATTCTTTGTGGTGAACATTAAGCTACCTCATTAAGGGTGCAACTACAGAAACAAGTAATGCTAGAAATGCTCTAAGGCTGGGCTATTCTGATTTGCATTATATCCCCTTGATTGCATAAGGAATCAGTTGAGATTCCTCCCTAGAATTCATAGGGGTTTGCTTCCTCTGCTGCCATGGCTTCTACATGTTTGTAATCAAATGTATTTATATGAATTCAGGCAGTATGATCACTTTAGCTCATGTGGAGAGGTTTGTAGCCATTGCATTTGGAGCCATGTCAGCCAGCCACTATAGCAGTGGGAGAAGCAGGACAGGGGGAAACCATCTGTCATCTGAGCCCTCTCCTATAAAATCTGGTGCATGGGTCTGCTTTCTTCTTCTTCTTCCGTGCCTAGGCCAGGCGTGAAACTGCCGAAACGAAAGCACCTTTTGGTGAGTTCATTCTGCAGTTCCTTTTGCCTGACTTAGTGTGAGAAAAATTACCTGGCAACACAAGGTTGCCATTGCCAGGGTATGCCTTATTGTGGTTCAAAAATACCACAATCTTCAACGAAGCTCTTTCTGTGTACCCCACTGTCATCTTCTCAGCTTTCTTCTTTCTTTCTTTTCCTTCTAAAGCAGTGTTTCTGAACTTTTGGTTTTTGGGCTTCTGTTCCCAGAAGCCTAAGTCAGTACATTGGCTGATCTGTTCTTTGGGGAATTGGCTTAGGCTTCTGGGAACTGAAGTCCAAAAACCAAAGGTTAGGAAACACTCATCAGCTGCTACTCGTATCTTATACATTTTTCCTGGAAATCATTTTCACAGAATGAGAAACAGGAAAAGTGCCACTTGCGTGAATTTGTTTAAGGTGGATCCCAGCTTACCATGAAGTGATCCACACACTGTGATCACAAAGACATCTCCTGTGGCACGTATGAAATGAGACATGCATTATTTAACAATGCAATGGACTGCCACAGCCTTGAGGATATTAACAAAGTGAGACTTCACAGCCAGCCCATCTGGCATGGCCACCTCTGTCTCCATAACCATTGGGAATCAGAATGAAGTGGTTCCTCCTCCACTTATTTTGCTATTGGGCCCAATATGATGGTTTCCAGTGGCATTTCCTCCACTCAGGGGGAAGAAGAAGAAGAAGAAGGGGCTCATCCATGCATAGCCGTTGGCCCCTTTAGGGAGTCATGTTATTTACCACCATCTCTCACTTGACATTGAGTCACTGTCTGTACAGTCTACTCCATTACCACAGTGGTATGTCCGGCCAGATACTGCTCTAGAGCTATATCCATGCTGTCACATTACATAGATTGGAGTTTACATCTATAAATTCGTTAAGGGATATGTGTGTGTCTAAATAGGCTCAAAATATGTGCATGTTAGTGGACTTGATTTTTCAAGTCCGTTGGAATGTGCGGAATGTCTATGCAGAGATGTCTACCGATGCGCAGACTCCTCACTGAATAACGACTCCAAGGTATCCACGGTATATGCTGTCGAAGACAGGGGGAAGGTGCCTCACTTGTGTCATGGAGGAAGTGGAGGCAACCACTGCCTTCACACACCCTCGCCCCCTTCTCTCTCAGGGGAGGATGGCCTTTCTGCCAACCTAGCAGTCTCTCAGAGCAAGTTAACTCTAATTCAACCTCCTCCCCTCCTTCACAAGCAACATGCACACGCAAAAGGCCCTCTGCCTGCAGTGCACTGCTCAAAGAGGTTCCAAGGACCGCTGTTCGGTAAAAAGTGCTGAAATTCTAACAGGACGAGTGTAAGCTTCAGAGAGCAAATGATTCCAATTCCAATTCCAATCCAAAGTCCAAGATAGGCTTTATTTTATATTTCCATAAAATAGAGAAGCATAGATGTAAAGAAGAAAATCAGCAAAGTCCCATTTCCAGAAAAATGACTAAGTCCAACACTCCAATCCTCAGAAAATCGGCTAAGTGTTGAGATGTTCCCATCAGGATATTTCCTAAGTCCCTTCCATGGTGTAATCCATTTTATTTTCCATCTTTTGCCCCATCCAGACTGCCTGCTGAGCCAGTGGGCTCTAACTTTTATAGGGAAGAAAACCCCTCCTTAGAGGTCTGGTCAAGACAAGAGTATCCTATGGCAAGAAGGGCCACTCCTGTCCTGATAAGGGAAATCCTATCAAAATTTATCCTCCCACTTAATAAGAATATCCAATCAAATTAGGGCACCCATGCCCTCTAGGTAGAGTTTCTGTCTATTGGCTATGGAAAGCATTACTTCACAAGAAGCCCCTTATTTGGGGGCCTTCTGGAAGCTGCAGGAAGTTTGGCCACCTCCTTTTACCTCTTGGGGGGGGGGTTACCTTCGTGCAGAAGTTCCATTATAGCTAATGCAGAGAGTTCACTATAGTTCAAACTGGACACTCCTGACCCCTCCCTTCAGGGATTCAGAGAGATAACCACAGTTGCCTGGCTGGACATGCCTGGACAAGCCTGGAATTGTCAGGAAAAAGACGGACACAGAGAGGCCTGTGTGGAAAAAGCAGAAAAGTGAAATCTGACAGAGCCAGAACCACAACAACGGGTACCAGGGGGTCCCCAGACTTGGGGTACCCATGTGGGGCAATCCCTCTAGGTTCAGTGGCCCACCTACCCTGAGAACACCCTCCCTCACTCCCTTTAACTGGGAATGGGAAAGATGGCACTTCTGCACCTTAGGCAGGAATGTGGTAACAAGTATGGTAGCAAGGCTGAATAACAGTCCGTTATATTGCCATCTTTCCACACGCACACAGAGCGTACTTGGCCCGGGGAAGCTGCCCTGCTCGAAGATATGCTTGGAATGCCACGGCAGAAAATATTCCCAGACCGATGATTGAAGCAGGTGTTCCTCCCTTTCCAATCACTGTGACAACCTTATCTCCCCCAAAGTAAATGTCCCTTTGAGAAAGGTTGCACCTCAAGACTGAGCCGGTATGAAGATGTAGCCTTTAGCTTGGCCACAGTCCCTTATCTTGGCTCCGCTCCGCAAATTTACTCCCCCCTGGTTCAAAGATGAGGCTTTCTCAATGTCTTTGAGGCTTTTTATTGAAGAAGAAGAATCATCCAAATAATTTGCAGGATATACATTGAAGCAATAATCTATTTTACTCTAACTTAACAAACTAAGAAAATAAGAAATAACTAACTCACTAAGAAAGCATTTCTTCTCTATGGGCTTGGAAGCCCCCATTAGGATTTCTTCCCTATGGGTCCATGATGCTGGTGTAAAAGAACGTAGGCTTGTGTCTACCCTGGGATGGGTCCCCCTGAACTCACAATTTCTGGGGTTTAAATATGTTTTTAGGGTCCTCACACCTTCCCTCTGGAATGTTAAGCATGTGAGATTACCTCATTGTTTTGACAAGTGTTGTTTACCCAAACAGGTGTTTATGATGTAACCAAATTCCCAGACATGGGATGATGTAACCTCAAATTCTCAGGTGTTGTTGTCACCCTGTCCCCAGATGTTGGATATCCCATAATCCACTTCTACATGAAAGTCACCTTTCTCCTTTCTCTAAGGTGGTGGGTGATTGACCAATTGTAACCTTGGGAATCCCCCCTTGTTATGCAAGTGTGAGCTCTCTCACAGGTGTCTAAGTGATTGACATTGCTACTTAGCAACCTAAATACTTAGTGATGTATTATTGTGTGGAATGTGTTTGGTATACAGATGACATCAATGTCTCCCTTTGAGAATTAGCTATCCTCAAACCTGCAGAGAATATACTATATGAATCCTAACACTTAATAAATATAAAGAAAACTAAAATATAAAATCATCCCTTGTGATTATCATGGCATATGCATTTTACCTGGATTTCCAGTAGCCATTGTCCTATTACTTAAACTGTCCTTCCCACATGACACATCTTCCTGAGCCACACCAGTGTAACAATCTTACTAAACAGACCACACTTATATGGACTTCAAATTTACCTACTTGGTGTATTTCCAACTTTGAGACATAGCTCATGCTTGAAGCAGATTATATCTAAACATGTATACAACATTTTTACTTATGCCCTATGAAACTAAATATTCTCTATATCCTTGGTTGAAAAAAGGGGAGATTATCTGACTATGCTAGTTGAGGAGGAGATTAATTAATAGTGAGACAAAAGCATGGCTTTATATATAAGAGCTGGGCAATCTTCCACACTCAATTTTTGTAAAGATTTTTTGTCATAAAAGTCCCTTTCTATCCTTCAAGGGCATGTATCTTCTAAAAGACAATTTTGCCATATTATGAAAAAAGACCTGAGGGGAATACTGATAAAGTAGGCTAGTGTGGTGGCCACCTGAGATCCAGGAGTGGGTATCTGTGGCCCTAAGACCTCTTGCTTCTTCTTATTTTGTGTCCAGATCAAACTGAACTGCCAAAATGAAGCCACTTTCTTGGCTTTGTTGTTGGCCAAAATTAAGTTCTCTTGCTATTGCCCCCTTTCTACTTTGTGACTATCTAGATCAGTGATGGCGAACCTATGGCACGAGTGCCAGACTTGGCACTTAGAGCCCTCTCTGTTGGCACTCATGCCGTTGCTCCAACACAGAGTTTCCCCCGCCCCTCTGCCCAGCAGCCCAATGGGAGCACTTTCTCTCTCCCCCAGCACAGAGTTTGCCCTGCCTCTCTGCCCAGCAGACCAAGGGGAGTGCTTCCTCCATCCCCCCCAGCACAGCGTTCACCCTGCCCCTCTTCCCAGCAGCCCAGTGAAAGCACTTTTCCCTCCCCTGTTACTGTGTTGGCACTTTGCAATAAATAAGTGGGTTTTGGGTCGCAGTTTGGGCACTCGGTCTCTAAAAGGTTCACCATCAATGATCTAGATCCAGATGTACCTTGGTTTCATGTTCATATAGATCTCACCAAAGTAACTAGATGTCTCTTCTGAATTCAGATAGATGAATCTGCTAACTGTACAATCTGATTTTTGTTATAGCAAGCTAACTGGGACCTTTGTGATTTGTGGGAGTCATGAACTGGGTGTGTGTGTTAAAAATACAAGGGTCAACTAATATTAACCTGACATCATCCTTCTTCGTCTTTGTCCAGATCAGTCTTTAAACTGCCAAAATGAAACCACCTCAGCTTTGTCATTAGCCAAAATTAAATCCTCATCACTCCATGTTTCCGGTAGTAATAGATGTCGAAGAGGTTAGAATTAACAAGGAATAGTGTTGGTGTGATTGTCTCAGCACCTGCTGAATTCTTTCCCAGGATAAGGGCTATTTTGACTCCCACAGCTCCACTGTCCTGTCCCGTGACTAGTGCGTCACTCCTGGTCAGCCTCTCCTCCCCTCTGGTCCTGCTCTTCAAACCTCAAGACATGGGAGATTTGGATTTTTGGTAGTGTAATAAAAATTAATCCTGGTAGGCCCATTGGCAAATTGGTAAGCAAAGTCCAAACTCCTTGGAAATAAGACCTAGGATGATATTACGCTTTTATTAATAAAATGTAAAGCATAGTCCATAAGGCAAAACATAGCACTGGCTAATAGTCTACTTCTAACTAAGAAGCCTATCAGTTGCTCTCTCTCTCTCTCTCTCTCTCTCTCTCTCTCTCTCTCTCTCTGGTAAACTAATCTCATAACACAGTACAGTACCCTAAATACTTAGTTCCTTAGAAAATAACAAAGCACGTTTATCCTCTAAGTCTAGCTAGGCAAGCTATCAAAATTCTTCTATGTCTGAAGAAGTCAGAAAAATGACAAATTGACGTTTCTGGAATTTAGGCAAAGTCCGAAGACTCCCTTTTCCCTTATCTTCTTAAGGGGCAGCCTCCAAGGCCGCATCTCGCTTTAGAAGTTCATTTTTGATCAGTCTGAAATATCTTTATCTAAGCTTCAAAGGCTTCTGCTGCATCTGAAGAAGTCTCTCTAACTGAACTCTGACAGCTCTTTTTAAAGGGTGTTTTACGAGGTATAATGCACCTGCTTTCCCACAAGAAATTGATGTCCTTGGGATTTGATCGTTGTCAGGGATTACCCATCCCTCAATGTCAAGGTCACTTCAAGGTTATTTGAAGGTCGCTTGAAGGTCACCCTTGCCCTTCTCTTGGCTGCTTGAGTCCTCGGGGTCAAAGTGTATGAATCTGAGAAGGTGTTTATGTGTAAATTCTTCTCTTAGTAATTATGAGCTCCTCTAGGGGCTCTGTCCAAACTTGGCACAAAGTCCTGCTGTTAAGGAATTAAAAACAATAGCAGCAAGAAGCAGTTTCGCTTCTCCAAAGCATGACTCACCAGACTAAGTGAATCAGTCAGGCATGTTTGTGTACCTAATCAAATGGCGAAATCATTCAGATTCCATTACAACATAAAGAATAGAAATTAGCTCAATTCTCTCCACAGAACTATCTCTCCAAAAGAACTAAGGAATTAATTCCAGTTGTTCATGAATATTCTCACAGCTGTATCAGGAAAATACACCCAAGATATTGTTTGACACTGCATTAGGAAATATTTCACAACTATAAAGGTTAAAAAAAGGTTGTCCTTGCTTGAAAAACAGTCATATCCGACTCTAGGGTTCAATGCTCATCTCCATTTATAGCCAACTAGCTGATTACCCGGCTTTGCTTGGGTTTTTCTTTTCTTAAGCCAGCCTTTCCTTCTTGGAAAACTCGTGGGGTGTATGTGGGTCACTTCTGCCTCCCTTCCTCCATTTCTTACCCATCCCACTTCTCTGTCAACGGTCACTTACCACCCTTATCCTTCCCATACATGTGTCCAGCCACCTGGCAGACCAGAAGTCTCCAACAGTGGTGCCCAACGGCATACACCCCCACATGGGGCTTGTGACACCCACAGTGCTGATCTTGCACACCCATTTGCCTTCCACTTACTGTGAAAACTACAGCTGAGCTCAGAGTGCTACAGCTGAGCTAGTCAGATGATGTCACAATCTCAACCTACCTGGGACTATGACATCACTGGGAAACACACACATTGTATAGATCAATTGGGATGCAATTTGGGGGATGTAACCCCCATGGGGCTTGTGACCCTCGTAGTGCTGATCTCACCGGTCCAAGGTACATATGTGCCAAATTTCAGCGGGATCGGTCCAGGGGTGTGGGAGCCTTTTGAGCACATACAAACCCACACCTCTGTTTCATAATAATAGAAGAGACAGTACAGTCTGCGTCTGCAGACGTTTCCATGGCTATGTGGCAAGCATAACTAGACACCAGAATGCATGGAACGCTGTTTACCTTCCCACCAAATTCTCAGTTTACTTCACTTGCCCTTGGTCGGTTGGTTGGTTGGTAGGTAGGTAGGTAGGTAGATGGCCAGATGATCTGGGAACTAGGTGTGACTCTATTTCCCTAACAGAAATCACATTGGTCTAGATCAGTGGTTTTAGTGTAATGGAACCAAGATAATAGAAGCAGCTGAAGTCTGGCTTAACACATCTTTATTGGCACACCAGTAGACTGAACATGTGGTAATGGCGGAGGTACAGCTCCTTTTATAATGCAACAATACATTTGAACATGGTTACACGGTAGCGTATTGGCTGCTACCTGTGTGACATCATTCTGAGTCACGCCCTTCTTCTCCAGATGTTCCCTGCACGGGAAGGTTCCCGCGGCTGATGGTAATTGGGGAATTTGTACCATGTGAGCTGAACGCTCGCAGCTGCCCTCTATGGGTAGCTAGCTCACGTTCATTAACAGCTGATATACATTGTGATCATTGTTAGGTTACATTCAGACATTGCAGTGGCTACAATTCATTCTTAAAGCGATACAGTTTCATACACAACACACCTCCCCCCTAGGATGAGACGAAGTCCCTCAACCATTATGGCTTCCTGCATGTGCACTTGGGGCGAACGACTGCTTGGCTGAGCTCAGGGGAATTAAGGGCTCCGAGTTCCACAGACTCTCGTCCTGCAACGGAAAGGGGGGACTCATTAGTCGTCTGGCGGGGACTCTGTGGCAACCTTGCATTTGGAGAGGGAAACGGGAGATGTAACTGGGATGTGAATCCCTGCCTGTTGCTCGTGGCACCTGGCGACCCCCCCAGCACGGATCTAGGAACCGATGAGGACACCCTTGCTGTCTTGCACCTGCAACTGCCGTACCTGTACTTCCCCCTGCTGCCTGGGTCGGGGGTCTTGGTGATGGGGTGAACTCTAGAACAAAAGAACTGGGAGGACTAGAAATACCAGGGGCTGAACTAAAACCCCTCTTCTTACTCGGACGGGTGGGGGACCACTACGCAACACCACCCTAGTATGGCAACATAAAGTTAAACTCATCAGATGACTCCTCATTCCTCTCTTCCAAAGTATCCTCCTCACCATGTGAGAATCTAGGATATGCATTTGTATTTGGGGGAATCCCCGTGTCCTCCCCTTGGGCTAAACGGGTGGGGGAGAACACTAACGTTGACTCTCTTTCACTGGTAACTCACCGTCTGAGTTGGTCAGCATGCCTTCTCCACAGAAGAGCTGTACTGGTTTCAACCCTGTATGACACTGGCCCCGTTTGTTCAATAACCACTCCTGGAACCCACGTTGGTCCTGAGGTTGCGTAATTCCTACAGTGAACCGGGTCCCCTACCGCAAAACTTTTGGAGCTCTCTATTTCTATATTTCTTCCCTCATCTTCCACCCTGGTTGGATCCAACCGATCAAAAAGCGTTACCGGCTTCCTCCGCATGAGGAGCTCAGCCGGTGAAAGTCCTGAAGCCAGGGGAGTTGCCCTATAACAAATGAGGAATTGGCACAGCTGGAGGTTCAATTCACCGGGACCCATGCGCCGCAGTGCATCTTTTGTAGTTCACACTTGGTGCTCTACCTGACCATTTGTGGCGGGGTGAAACAGGGCAGAGGTGTTGTGCCAAATGGCATTCCTCTCGATGAATGCTTGAATTCTGCAGACATGAAAGTACTGGCGTTATCGCTCACAAGCACATCCGGCAGGCGTAAACAGCTGAACACCTTGCGCAATTGTTTAATGGGTGCAGCAGATGAGGTGTTGGACATAGGAATGACCTCTAACCATTTGGAATATGAGTTTACTATCAGCAGAAAAAGGGAACCCCAGAAAGGGCCAGCAAAGTCGACGTGCACCCGGGACCATGGCCCGCGGGCCGTGTCCCATTCCCTGTGGGGCAGCCAGGACTCTTTGGGCCAAGAGCTCTGGCAACTCTCGCACGTGCCCACCAAATGCTCTATATCTGCGTCTATCTGGGGCCACCAGAAATAGCTCCTGGCCAAGGCTTTGGAGCGCACTATTTCTGGGTGACTGGTGTGCAGTGACCTGAGCACCTTTGCCCATAACTTCTCCGGGATGACCACCCGTTGGCCCCAGAGGAGGCAGCCCCTTTCAATGGAAAGCTCTACCCTGTGTCTGAAAAACAGTTTGAATTCCTCCTTGGGGGGAGTTGTGGGCCACCCTTTTCTAACCCAGGAACTGACTTGGGACAGGACTTTGTCAGCTGCTGTAGCTTTGGCGAGGTCTGCGGGAATGATGGGGGGTGAGTCGAGAGACTCTATCAGCAGGACCTGGTGATCCTGCTCCACCTCACATTTGGGGTCTCCTAATTGAGGGAGGGGAGATCAGGACAGTGCATCTGCATGGGAGATCTCCTTCCCTGGGTGGTGGACCAGTTCATACTGGTAGGCGTTGCGGAAAATCACACAACGCAGCATTCTGGGGACAGGATTTGTGGGGTGGGCTTGCCTGTGGTAAAAATCCCCAAAATGGGTTTGTGATCGGTCACAATTGTGAACTGTCAGCTGTACAGGAAATCATGGAACTTCAGAGCCTCTCTATCTGTTTGTGCGTAATTGCGCTCCGCCTTTGAGAGTGGCCTGGAATAGAAGACAACCAGGGCTTCCTGCCCGTTCTCTAACACGTGGCACAGTACAGCCCCCACCCCCACTGGTGATGCATCACAGACCAAGGTTATGGGCCTGAAAGAGTCTGGGGGCCGAATTCACGCCAAACTGTAGGCGCGTTACCTTGAATGTCGCCTTGTGCATGACGATGGTTTACTCAGCGGCAGCAGCTGGGGTTACAGTGAGCTGCTGGTATGCCTGTGCCAAGTCTAACTTTGCGAAACACTTACCCCCGTGTAAAGTGGCTAGTAAGTGGCTAACTACCGGCACCGGGTAAGCATTTGGCCGAATGGCCTTGTTAATTGTACATTTGTAGTATTCAAAAAGTGAACTCCTTCCTATTCATGTGGGAAAAGCCTAAAAGGCCATTAACTTGGTCTACCTCATTCTCAAATCCCCCCCCCCGGTGGGGCATGTGACTAATGCTGGGAAGCACAAGTCTAGATGGAGGAGACACATCTGCCCTCAAATCAAATATCCTTCAGATTTTCTTTAAAGACTTCAAGGAGCAAAAATGTTGCAGTTGGTAAGATTTATACATCCCCTCTGTAAGGGTTAACCTCATCTCATGGCCACAATTGTCTCAGGACAACTTGTCAGTCTGTGAGAATGGACGATAATGGATTTGAAGTGGATTGCTTAGCCCATGGAGAGGCAGATGCCGTATTTATTGAATAGACATTAGAAAGAACATTTCTCAATTTCTCAGCATTGAACTCAGGGGTCAATGGATCTTGTTGGCAGTGATATGCTGAGTCATCTCCTAGCACAAAGCTTTCAGAAAGACCAGGGTTAGATTAAAGGATTAGACTCCGTCTTTAACATTTCCTTGACAAAATGGGTGCATCTTAAATCATTTGTTACTCTGCAGTGTTCTGCTTGGCTAGCTTTGGAAGGTGAGAAACAACACAAAAATATCTCCCATTCCCCATCTAGTTTTCTGAAGTTGAACATTTTCCTCACTAAGACAACATAGGTGGGAAATGCTTTGGATTACAAATATGCTCTGTGATAATTCTTAAAGCATATGTACTCTGAAGATTAAGTCTTGGATTGGGTAATATCTTTTAAAAGTTGAAAATAAGGTGAACTTTTGAGTTCTGTAGGACTATAAATCAGGCAAAGATGTTAAGACATATAGTTCAAAAATTAGACCATAAGTGATTTCTGATGAGGCCAGAATGGCAACAAAACACAATGGTATCTGTGAATCCACCTAAAACAGTGGTGATAAAGGTACCAATTTACAGGCTCTCTACTCTTTTACAAACAAAATATTGGCTCCCACCAATTCACAGGTCTTCCAATTTCTGTGGCAATGGGTTAAAAAAGACAATGCAGCCAAACAAGTAGGTATGCCTAGTGGCTGGAGGAACTGCATCAGCAGGTTCGCACCAGTTCACCAGAACCAGTAGCAAAAATTCTGGCTGGCCACACCCATCCAAGTTGTGAAATAAAGTAGTCCTAATTTGGGTGCAACGCAGGGCTTTCCCCCTGGCCACACACACCATACCACACCCACAATGTGGTAGTAAAATTTTTTTGAAGCCCACCATTGAGGGACTGCCATCCTTAATGAAGTCTTATGGAAAAAAAACCCTCTTGTGACAGCAGACGTTCTCCCAGTATTTCCAGTGTGTGTGTGTGTGTGTGTGTGTGTGTGTGTGTGTGTGTGTGTGTGTGTGTGTGTGTGTGTGTGTGTGTGTGTGTGTGTGTGTGTGTGTGTGTGTGTGTGTAGGTAAAGGACAGGTAATGGTGGCGGAGAAATCGAAAGTTAAGTGAAAGCAGAGAGGGAGAAGAAGCACAGAGTCAGTGCCGGATTTTTGAGAGAGGTTTGGGAGGAGCAGAAAAGGTGCTGAGAAGGTTGAAGAAAGAAGAAAGAAAAAGGAGAACGAAGGGAAGTGATAGTGTAAAGATTTGAAGACGGGCGGATGGTTTTTGTGAGTTCGTGCTGAGGAGGAGGGGTGAGATAGACCTCGGTCCCAGAGGTTCTCGGGGGCTGCAAAGATATTGTGGACTTTGGGTTTTTTCTTTTTCAATATAAACAGTCAATCGTACGTATTTTTCTTTTCCCCTTAAGTAATATATTTTTTTTGGTTTCACTCTTCATCTTTGTGGATTATTATTATGGAATTATTGAGAGCATTATTTTGGATGGCTCCTCCCTCTTTGTTTTGAAGAAGCTGACTACTTGAGCGGGAGAAAATGCTGAGTGGAATATATGATTTTTTTTCTTTCCCTTTTTCCTCTCCTCCTCTTTGATTTGAACATATTGTTGTTGATTTTTTCAACTAAATTCAGGATATTGGATACAACGTTGCAATTGGACTACAGCAGAATAGTTATCGGGTTTGGCTGGTTTTTAAAGCTTGCAAAGAAATGTAGGCTTTTTTCTTTTATTTCAATTTTTGGGTTTGTAAACCATTTTGTCATCTGGATTACTAAAAAGAAGTTGGGCTCCCTGTTTAGATTACAATCAAGTTTTGTGGCCTGGAATAAAATTTTTGAAAGTGGATATATAAGCTATTGAATCTGGAACTGCATCAGGATGCTGGATTTGTGGGAACTAAAGGTGTGGCTGTATTGAAATTATTATTTGATGTCACAATGGATAAAATTGGAAAAGGAAAGGGAAGGGAGGAGGAGGTGGTGAGGCCTAAGAAGAAGGATAAATCAGCAAATGAAGAAACGTCTTCACCAATGCCATCTCTGGAACTAGCATCAATGGATCAAACACAAATTTTGGTTGAGTTGGGAAAACTGTTTAAGAAATTGGAGAAGATGGAAGAGGCAAACGTGAAGGAATTTCGTGAAATTAAGATAGGGGTTAAAGACAAGGATGAAATTATGGGAAAACAAGATAAATTGGCTACAATGTTTATTGATTTCTCTAAAAAAGTTGATTTCAATTTTCAAAAAATGGATACAAATGTTAAATCAATGCAAAGTGATATGAAATTGATGCAGAATGATATTAAAGAGATACATGAGAAGGAAACTAAGATGAAAGTGGAGGTGCAGGAGAAAAGGATAGATATGGTGGAAGAGATGATGACAAAGCAGAACATAGTAATTCGCAATCTGATGGAAAAAACACCAGACCGACTAAAAGATAGAATAATTGATTAGTTAGTCAGCATGAAAATGGGGAAAGATTTTGTCAACAAAGATATTGCAAGTGCTTATAGAGTGGGTGCGAGGAGGGGAAAAATTGTTCAGAGAAATGTTTTGGTCAAATTTGCAAATTGGGGGGATAAGTTAAAGGTGATGGCATTCATAAAACAAGCTGGATCTGGTGTTTTAAAAATTGATGAGAATGTTGTTGAAGTATACAATGATATTTCCATTAAGTAGTGTGGTTGGAGGTACAAGATGAGACCAGTAACAAAATTTCTGATGGAACGTGGAATTAAATATAATTGGAGATTTCCACAACAACTAAGATTTTTCCATGATAAGAAAATGCACGTGATTGATGAGGTGACAGATGCTTTGGAATACATGTGTTTAAATGACATGGTCAAGGCAGCCTCAAGAGAGTGGTTGGCACTAAGGAAGGCTTTATTGGAGTCTGGAGGTATAGGACGAGAATATGGAGCAGGAGACGAAGGGGGTGCTACAGGAGGGGCTGATTTGGATTCAGAGACACAGAAGGCAGCTGATGAAGGGTGAATTAGGGGCTAGAAGAGACTGATATATGGGGAGAAAGGACTTTAGGATTTTTTATAAGGGAAAAGGGTTTTATACAAATAGATTGGTTTATTAGTAAAGAAATATGTGCTGGAGCTTTAGATAGTACGTACATCTTACATGTTCCCCCCTCTCCTCTTTGGGAGATGAAGGCGGCTTTTTTGGAGAAAAAAGTGGGGAGGGTAGACTTTTTTTAAAAAAAAATATTGAATTTTTAAAACAATATTACAACATAATAAAAAATGACAATCATACATTAAAAATCTGAACAAATATAGACAATTTATAACTAATTTCATACCTATACAATACCAAAACTAAATATTGATAAAAGAAAAAAAACAAGAATAAATATCTCTGGAAAATGCCAGTTGATTATGACTTATTTCTTGTATCTTTCATACCATTATCAAAAATCCAAACAGTTTTTAATATTTATTCTTATTGTTACTTAAACCTAGTCTAATTTCACTTCAAAATCTACACAGTTTAATATATCTGTTAAGTCAAACTTCTAACACAAAGTCCTTTACTGCAGGAAAAGTGCCTCACTGGCTAAGAGAAAATGAAGCTCTCCAGTTTACAGCTTTTTGAAAATCTTCCACTGGTTTTCTACAATAATACAATAAGTGATAAGTAATATTTGACATTGATATAAAGACGAATAGTATCTACATATTTACAAGCATGTTACACTCAAAATTATACAGCATGTTACAATCAATACACCACATTCTGGGAGTTGCAATTAGTACACCCGGTAAGTAAATGTGCACGTTGTTCCCCAGGAATCATCACGGTTTTGGCTTCGATAGCGAAGTGACATGCTGCACAACCCCCACATCGAAAGTGCCCTCGAATTATGGACGAGGGAGTAGGACATAGAGTGTCTACACGAACAACCATATTACCAATGTTCTGCGTCTTTTTGAAACCTATGAAGGGCTTCTGGGAACAACCTGGGATAGCCTCAATGATGTGCCAATACTTTGAGATGATATTCTTGATTTTAAATGCCAAAGGTGAATATTCAAAGGCACAATGAATAAAGTGAGATTGTTCCCTACTTTTGGGTGTCAAAAAGGCTTCCCTAGGGGTGTTGCAGACGCACTGAAATTGATTGTTAATGATATGGTTAGAATACCCTTTTTGTTCTAAGAAGTTTTTAATCGTGGCTGCTGATTTTATAAAGTCACCCTCCCTGCCTTTGGCTACTCCCTCGTCCATAATTCGAGGGCACTTTCGATGTAGGGGCTGTGCAGCATGTCGCTTCGCTATCGAAGCCAAAACCGTGATGATTCCTGGGGAACAACGTGAACATTTACTTACCGGGTATACTAATTGCAACTCCCAGAATGTGGTGTATGCTATTATCTGCCCATGTGCAAAGTTTTATATCAGTTGCACTGGACGCCCCCTGAAGGTCTGGATCCTTGAGCATCGCTCTCGGATCCGGAGCCACTTACTCACTGCACCTCTCGTGTCGCACTTTCTCGACAACAATCATAGTGAAGATGATATCAGATTTATTGCCTTAGAAAAGATACTTCCCAACCTATATGATAAAATGGACATTAACAACAAATTATTACAGAGAGAAGCGTATTTCATTCATTTATTCAATTCACTAGCACCATTTGGATTAAACTCGGATCAGGATCTCAGCTGTTTCTTATAATATGGTTAACTGTCGGCTTAGGTACATCTTATATTTAATATCCTCTTTGTATCTTTAAGAACTTTCAGTGTTCTCTAGCATGATTGCACCTGGGTAGGGTAGAGTAAGAATATAAATAGTCACTTTGACTACCTTAAGTAACATCTTGGGCAAATAAAAATCTACCTAAAACCCTGACGCAAATAAAATTAAGAATATCTACACCTTTTGAAAAAACTATATCAGAGGTAAGCTTATTCATTGATTGTAACATGCTGTATAATTTTGAGTGTAACATGCTTGTAAATATGTATATACTATTAGTCTTTATATCAATGTCAAATATTACTTATCACTTATTATATTATTGTAGAAAACCAGTGGAAGATTTTCGAAAAGCTGTAAACTGGTGAGCTTCGTTTTTTCTCAGCCAGTGAGGCACTTTTCCTGCAGTAAAGGACTTTTTGTTGGATGGATTTTTGTCTCTTTGTGGTTTAACTCCATCCTGCCATTGTTTCTATAAAGTCAAACTTCTAAGTCATGAATACTATAACAAAAAAAGTGAAAGTCAAACTTCTAAGTCATGAATACTATAACAAAAAAAAGTGAAATACTGGCAAATTTCAACAACAACAACAACAACAACAACAACAACAACAACAACAACAACAACAACAACAACAACAACAACAACAACAACAACAACAATAATAATAATGATAATAATAATGATAATAATAATAATAATAATAATAATAATAATAAAGAAATAAGAATTAAACACCAAGTGCTTTATACACTGCCCTGGAAAAACCAGAGTGTCACTCTATTTTCCTTTCCAAAAACTCATTTGATCAGGTACAGATCTATTCTTTTCATCACCTTGCAAAGAGTAATCCACAAATGCTTGCCAAATATTCCAAAATCTATTCTCTTTCACAATACCCTTTTTAACATTTATCTCATATGTTAATTTGTCATTCAGTGCTAGATCCCACATTTCCTTGTACCATTCCTCAATTTTCATATTCGCATCATTTTTCCATTTTCTAGCGATACACAATCTACCTGTTGTCAACATTATTTCTAGTAACTCTTTTTTATCTTTGCTCAAATTTGTACCTTCCACATCTGTCAGCATGATGGTATTTGGTCCCAACTTTATTTTTCCCCCCCTCCCCACAATTTTGCTTATCTCATTTTCAATTTCCCCCCAGAAATCCTTTACCACGTTGCAACTCCACCACGTGTTCATATGCACCCAGTGCATTCTTACAATGCCAACACATTATGTCTTTCTTATTATCTATCTGATGTAATCTCTGACAGACATAGTTCTCATAATTCTTTTGTTCCATTTATTTGTCCAATTCTGGTCCTCTATCTCCATCTTTACATCCTATTCCCAATTTGCTTTCAATTCCTCCTGTGGATTACCTTCCTTATTTATCATTATATATATTTTACTCACCAGTCGCTTTATTCCTTTTTTTCCCTTTCGTATTTTTAAAATTAATTCTTCAAATTCAGTCCTCCCTCTTTCTAGTCCAACTTATTTCATATAGTTACTATTCTACTTGTTTACCATCCCTATCTGAAACCAATTCAATCTCAATTGTCCATATAGATTTGTTTTCCTCTCATTGTCTCTACAGGCCCGTATCCAGTCTCTCACCAGAAAAACTCCATTCTCGTCAAGTATTTTTTAATCCTTTTATTATTTTTTATTGGGAAATTTGCCATATCCTCCAATTCAATAACAGGTGAAAAATCTGGTACCAATTCCCTTTTTACTTTTTCCATATTCCCAGTGTTGCCTTCATCATTTTATTTTTAATAACTAATTTCTCCATACTCCCTCCTAGAAAGACCATTTTTCCTATATGACTAAACTCGTTCATTTCAATTTCTTCCCAAATTACCCTTTCTCTAGCCAAGATCTTCACAACATTCTTAATTTGAAAAGCTCGATAATATGTCATCAAATTTGGCATCCCTAATCCCCCCTCCTTCTGGGATAAATACCAATTTTTTTGTCAATCCAGGCCTTTCCTCCCTATTACAAAAATTATTTATCATTTTTGGAACACCTTAATTTCTTTGTCCTTCATTTGAATTGAAAGGGCATCATATAAAAATTGATTCTTGGTAGTAACATCATTTTACATATTGCAATTCTTCCAAACCATGACAGCTTCAATTTTTGTAATTGTTGTATTCTATCCTTAATTTCTTTTTAAATTTTTTGTAATTCAATTTCCTAAGCTCTTTGAATTTATTTGAAATATTTATCCCCAAGTATTTCAAATTATGCTTAATTTGTAAATTGCACTTTCCCTTTATCCTTTGCTGTTCTTCCTTACCCATATTACACAAGATCATTTCCGATTTATCCCAATTAATTCTCAAACCTGTCATTTCCTCAAAGTCCTTCAACTGCGCTTGTATTCTATCAAGTGTTTTCCCGGGTTATTTAGCTATTATCAAAGTATCATCCGCATATAAGCTTATCTTGTTACCTAGAACCCCTTCTATTTCTTTATCTTCCCTTACAGCTTTTGCCAACAACTCCATTGCCATAATTAACAAAATTAGAGACAAAGGACAGCCATGCCTTGTACCTGTTTCTAAATTCACTTCTTCTGTATCTTCATCATTTACCCTTACTACTGCTGTACCTTGTTGGTATAGTTGTCCAATTATCTTTCTAAATTTATCCCCAAATCCATAGCCTTTAATTATCTCATTAATTGTTACCCATTGCAAAGAGTCAAATGCCTTAAAAATATCTAGGGATAATAAACCTACTTTATCTTTTGTTTGTCCTACCGTGTCAATTAAATTTACAACTCTTCTCGTCAAATCTGACATATGCCTACCCTTCAAAAATCCCACCTGATCCTCATTTATATAATTACCCATAAAATTATTCAATCTATTAGCCAATATTGCTGTGAAGATCTTAGCGTCTTGATTTATCAATGAGATTGGTCTATAAGATTCAACCTTTTCCGGATCCTTTCCAGGCTTTGGCAATAACACTATTATAGTCCTATACCACGAAGTCGGAATTTGCCCACCTTCTAATATATAATTATATAATTTAGTCAATTTCGGCACCACTATCTCTTTAAACTCCTTATAAAACTCAGCTGGTAACCCATCTTCTCCAGGCGCTTTATCTGTTTTTAAGTTGGCTATAACCTCTTTTATTTCCCTTTCCGTTATTCATTCTTCCATCCTATTCTTGTGTTCCTGTGTAATCTTACAGTTTATGTTTCTCCAATTGTTTTTTTTAATTTCACCAAATCTATGTTCTTTTTCGCATATAGCGCCTGATAGAAGTCTTTCACAATTTTACATTTATCTCCAATTTTATTACATCTTGCCCCATCCTTATTAATCAGAATTCCAATTTCCCTTTTTTTCCTCTCTTTTCTTTTGCAGCCCTTGCTAATAATTTTGAATTCTTATTACTATATTTAAAATATTCTCTTTTTAAATATACCAAATCTCGTTTTGCCTTTTCTATGTCCTTTCCTATTAATTCGGTCTTCAATCTTTGCATACTATCAAAAACTTTCTTATCCTTGTCCTTAGTCCTTGCATGTTGTTCCTACAACTACTTTATCTCATTCTAAATTTTATCTTGCACCACCTTAAGTTGTTTATTTCTGAAGCTAGCCAGCCTAATACTTTCACCTCTGAAAACCGACTTCATGGCATCCCACACCATATTAAAGCTCACCTCATCTGTATCATTCCAAAGCCAACTTTCCTTCCAACTCTCCATTATTTGTTCTTTACACTCATGGTCTTTGTACAATTTAGGGTCATATCTCCAATTCCTTCTCTTTTCCCTCATACCTTCTATTCTCAGTTCTGTCAACACTTTTGCATGATCCGATTCTTTAAAGATTCCCACTTCCACCTCATCTATATTCTTGATCATATTTTCTGTTACAAATATGTAGTCTATTCTGGAGTATGAATTATGAACATGTGAAAAATATGTATAAACTCTTTCCAACCCCTTAATCTCTTTCCAGGTATCCTTCAATCCTAAAATTTCCAACCATTTTTCCAAAAATTGTTGTTTAAGCCCTTTTCCACATCTTAACATTTTTGTGCAATCTAGGTTTGACTTTATTAGATTAAAATCCCCAGCCACTATCATTTTTATCATCTTTTCTTTTACCAATATTTTACACATTTTTTCTAGGAATACCTCTTGATGGTCATTTGGGGCATATATGATTACCAGAGTCACTTCCTCATCATCAATTTTCCCTTTTACGATCAAATATCTTCCCTCTGGGTCGGAAATACTATTTGTCATTTCAAAACCCAACCTAGCCGAAATCAAAATAGCCACCCCTCTTGCCTTTGAGGTACCAAACAATTTTTCATAATACTGCATCCCTTTAAAAAAATATTTGTATCTTGAGATTTTTGGTGACTTTCCTGAAGAAAGACTACATCTGGCCTGTTCTTCCTTAATGCTGATTCAATTCTTCTTCTCTTAACTTGAGACCCTGTGCCTTTCACATTCCATGTTAAGACCTTAATATTTCTCATAACTTAAACTACAATGATCTTCTTTCATCTCTGATTTTTCCAATAGGCGTGCACCCTTCCCTCCCATTACCAAAACTAAATCTATAACATCAAACATTCAACTCTACCCTCCCCACCCTTTTTAAAAAGAAGGAAAAAAAGCCGCCTTTGCAGACCAAAGAGAGGAGGGGGCGACGTGGAAGATGTATCTATTAAGCTCAAAAAGCTCCTGTGCAATTTTCTTATCCTATCCCATTCTAATTTTTAAATCACTCTTATATAAGATTAAAATCAAAACATCTCTTTCAACTACTGTATTTTCCGGCGCATAAGACGACTTTTTAACCCCGAAAAATCTGTGCCAAAGTCGGGGGTCGTCTTATACACCGGGTACTCCGGAGCCAGGGGCTGCCTGGTGGGGAAAGCCATCTGCCGCTGCCGCCGTGAGGCCTCCAGAGCAAGGGGCCGCCCGGATATCACCACCCTCAGCCTCGCGACTGCGGCGTGTAGCTTTCCCCGCCGGTCTGCTGCTGCTCCTCACCACCCCCGGGGGAGGTGGGGAGGTGGAGGACCAGCTGACCGGCAGGGAAAGCCATCCGCCACCGCTGCTGCGAGGCTGAGGGTGGTGATATCCGGGCGGCCTCTTGCTCCGGAGACCTCGTGGCTGTGGCAGGTGACTTTCCCCACTGGTCAGCTGCTGCTGCTCCTCCTCACACACACCCCGGGGGAGGTGGTGAGGTAGAGGACCAGCTGACCAGTGGGGAAAGCCATCTGCCACTGCTGCTGCAAGGCTGAGGGTGGTGATATCCGGGCGGCCCCTTGCTCCGGAGATCTTTCCGTCGCGCCTCCTCCTCCTCACTCCCCTGGCTAGGGTGCAGTGCTCATCTGTTTCAAAGCCGAAAGAGCCAGCGCTGTGTCTGCTTCTGCAGACATTTCCGTGGTCATGTGCATGGAACACTGTTACCTTCCCACCAAAGTGGCACCTATTTAGTAAAGGTAAAGGTTTTCCCTTGCTTGAAAGCTAGTCATAGCCGACTCTAGCGTGCAGGGAGGGAGGAAAGTGGCACCCTCGCCCAAGCTTTGCTGCTGCTTTCTCATGCACTTAAAGCGGCTGCTAATCGCAGCTCTGCTCTGAGTCTGCCCTGACATCTCCGAGTTTCCCCGCTGAGGGGAGAAGAGGAGGAGGAGGACAGGGAAAAAAGGCGGGTCTCGTCGCCCCACCCTACCCCTCCAATTCCCCGGGTCAAAAGACTTCTATCTGGTTTACTTACAGGTGAAACTCGGAAAATTAGAATATCGTGCAAATGTTCATTCATTTTACTTAAAAGGTGAAACAAATATATGAGATTGACTCATTGCACGCATAGTGAGATGGTTCAAGCCTTACTTTATTATTGATGCTCATGGCTTAAAGGTAAAGGTAAAGGGTTTCCCTTGCTCGAAAGCCAGTCATATCCGACTCTAGGGTGCAGTGCTCATCTCTGTTTCAAAGCCGAAAGAGCCAGCGCTGTGTCTGCTTCTGCAGACATTTCCGTGGTCATGTTGCAGGCATGACTAAACACCGGAGTGCACGGAACGCTGTTACCTTCCCACCGAAGTGGTCCCTATTTAGTAAAGGTAAACATTTCCCTTGCTCGAAAGTGAGTCGTATCTGATTCTAGGGTGCAGTGCTCATCTCTGTTTCAAAGCCAAAGAGCCAGCACTGTCTGCTTCTGCAGACGTTTTTCATGGACATGTGGCAGGCATGAAATTTTGTGAGAGCTGATGTAAAAAGTGGCAGATAGCAACGTAGGACATGAAATGATCTGTTGCCTTCAGAACACAGGAGTGCACGGAATGCTGTTACCTTCCCATCAAAGAGGTCCCTGTTTATCTACTTGCAATTTCTTGCTTTCATGATAATAATAATAATAGGTAAATGTTTCTCTTGCTCGAAAGCCAGTCGTATCCAACTCTAGGGTGCAGTGGTCATCTCTGTTTCAAAGCTGAAGAGCCAGCACTGTCTGCTGCTGCAGACCTTTCCGTGGTCATGTGGCAGGCATGACTAGACACCAAAGCGAATGGAATGCTGTTACCTTCCCTGTTTATCTACTTGCAATTTCTTGCTTTCGAACTGCTAGGTTGGCAGGAGCTGGGACAAAGACGGGAGCTCATTCCGTCATGCAGTCCTCGGGAATCGAACTGCTGACCTTCCGCCTCCCAGTCACCATCTTAGCCACTTGATAATTAGTTATATCTAAGCTTTAGAATAAAAGCTTGGCCCCGGCGGCCCGCGGCCCTTTACCCCTCCTGGTAGGAGCAGGGAGAGAGAGGCGGGACCCTTTGCAGCTGTGGCAGTGCTCCTACCGGGAGGGATAAAGGGCCATGGGCCGCCTTAAAGGGGCAGTGTAGGCAGGCACTGGCTGTCTGCCGGCATTGGAAGAGGGGTAGTCTTAATAGGGTGAGTATATTCCAAACTCTATATTTTAACTTGAAAAGTTGGGAGTCGTCTTATACGCCCAGTCGTCTTATACGTCAGAAAATATGGTACTTATTCAGTCTTAAATTCTCTCATCCAAATACTTCACCCTTCCTTAACACCACTCTCATTTTTGGACCCCTCTTCCTTCCCTCCTGCTGCACCCTCCTGTTCTGTACCTCCAAACTCTCTACTTATACCTCCCGATTCCAATAATTCTTTCCTTAATGCAAGCCACTCTCTTGAAGACACTTCTACCAATTCAATTGAACTTACATAACTCAGTGCATCAGTTTTAGCATCGATTATGTGCATTTTTTGTCATGAAAAAATCTTAGCTGTTGTGGAAATCTCCAATTATATTTTATCCCATGTGATATCAAAAGTTTGGTTACTGGCTTCATTTTGTAACGCCAAGCTCATTCATTCACTGCAATATCATTGTACACCTCCACATCATTCCCATCAATTTTCAAAGCACCAGACCCTGGTTGTTTTAAAAAGGCCTTCACCTTTAATTTGTCCCACCAATTTGCGAATTTAACCAAAACATTTCTTTGGACACTTCTCCTTTTTCTTGATCCCAATCTATAAACACTTAGAATATCTTCATTAACAAAGTCTTTCCCCATTTTCAAATTATTCAGCCAATCGATTATTCTATCCTTCAGCTGGTCTGGCGTTTTTTCCACAATATGGCATATCACAATATTCTGCTTTCTCATCATCTCTTCCACCATATCTAACCTTTTCTCTTGCACTTCCACCTTTGACTTAATTTCTTTATCCTCCTCATGCAACCCTTTTATATTCGCTTGCATCAATTTCATATCCCTTTGCATCAAATTAACATTTGTTTCCAGCTTTTGAAAGGTAAAATCAACTTTGTGAGCAAAATCCTGAAACACTGTATACATTTTGTCTTGCTTCACCATAATTTCATTTTTATCTTTCCCTCTTAATTCTTTCATTTCCCGAAAACCTTTCACATTCACCTCCTCCATCCGCTTGAATTTCTTAAACAATTTACCCATCTCAACCATTAATTGTGTCTGGTCCACTCGTGCAGGTTCCAGCGATGTTGATGGAGGGGATGTATCCTCAGTTGCAGCCTTATCCTTCTTCTTGGGTCTCACCACCACCTCCACCTCCTCCTTCCCCTTTCCTTTCCCAGCTTTATCCATTGTCAATTCAAATATCAGTGCAGCAACAGTTTTATTTATGCCAGTCCAAAATCTTGATCAAGATCCAAGATCAGTTTACCCCACTCACTTTATACTCCAAGCCAACAATTTATAATCCAATATTAAAAATTATTTCCAAACTCCAGTACTTGATTGAAATTTTTTTTCTTATATCCACAACCACATTCATAGTAAGAGAGAAGGTAATCCTCACTCACACTTATATCCAGGTCAAGAGTCCTAATTCTTTATTATAATGCAATAATGAAATTGCTTCCAATCCCCCACAACTTGATTGAAGATTTTATAATCCAAAAATAACTCCAGCTGCAAATTGTAATAATGTCTCAAAAATCCTGAACGCAATTGAGTAATCCAGCTATTGTGTATCCAAAACCTCAGTATTTAAAAAGCAAAAGGGAACAGGAGAGTCAGGCACACATAAAATCCTGCTGCAATCCAATTCAACAATCTGAAAGATCCAAAAAATAAAGCTCCACAAAGAGAGAAAAGAAGACTCCTACCCAAAAAAAGTTATGTTGTTTGAACTCAAAAAGCTCACCCCACAAAGAGATTACCGCTTCACCATTAACAACCAGCTACAGCTGCACATTCCATGGGGTGCCCCTCCTTCCTTCTTCTTCAAACACTCCAGACCTTCAGTCCTCCACTTCATTTTCCATTCTTTTTACTCCTTTTCCCTCCTTCTCCTTCTGTTCTTTCAGTCTCCCTCTCCTTCCGTTCTCCTCTCCTTCTTTTCCTTCTCTTTTTACAAGCAAAAACCTTCCTCTGATGTTTCCACTCCAATCTTAACCTTCTGCTTCACTTTCGTTTTCCTTCACCACCACCGCCATTAACCCCCCTTCTTCTTCTTTCACACACACACTTCCTCACTCCTTCTCCACTTACTTGCCGCTCGAAAGTCCTTACTTTCCACTCACCTCAGCAACCAGGCAAGCCACAGCTCCAAATTCAGATCCTTAATTTTTGGCAAAATCTCACTTTTCTTGCTCTTCTTGTTTCCTTCTTGGTTCCGTTTGCTGGTGCCCAGCTGGCAAAGCCGCGGCTTTCACCACTTGCCTCCCCAGCCAAGGCTGCTTCCCAAACTCCGACCTTGAAGCACAGTTCCAGAGGGAACTGGGGGAATTTCCTCTGGATCAGCGACACGATTCACCTGAGGCACTTGTTGACCTGTGGTACGGGTCGACGACATCTGCCTTGGATGTAATCACTCCACTACGGCCTCTCAGAGTCACGGAGCTAGGTCATCCCCGTGGTTCACTGAAGAACTACGGGAGCTCAAATGGGCAAAGAGACGCCTTGAGCGCCGCTGGGTGAAGACCCAGAGCGATTCCGATTGGACACTAGCTAGAGCCACTATTAGGGCCTACATAGTGGCGAAGGGGGTGGTGAGGAGGCAGTACTTCACTTCCCTTATTGCCTCCGCTGATAATCACCCAGCCACCCTGTTTCGGGTGACCAGGTCCCTCCTGGGTAGGGCGGGGCCTGTGCCTGGTTGGCAGGGATCGGCTGAGGACTTTGCTGACCATCTGGTGGAGAAAATCGATCAGATTCGCTCGGGGTTCAAACTTGGCGTGGACGGGGAGGGTCCAGGGGGAGCCAGTGCGCAGTCTTGCGGTGTTACCTGGGATCGGTTTGATCCAGTTGCCCCGGATGAAGTGGACAGGCTCCTTGCTCCGTGCCACTAATTGTCCATTGGATCCCTGTCCCGCCTGGCTGGTAAAAGCCTCTAAGACGGTGACAGGTGGCTGGGTCGGGGCTATAATTAACGCATCTTTTCGAGAGGGGATGTTTCCTGCACTGCTGAAACATGCTCTTGTGCGCCCCTTCCTGAAGAAGCCTTCCCTCGATCCAGCAATGCTAACCAACTACAGACCTGTCTCCAACCTTCCTTTTTTGGGGAAGGTTCTGGAGAAGGCAGTGGCACGTCAGCTGCAGGGGGTACTGGATGAAGCAGAATATCTGGACCCATTCCAGTCAGGATTCAGACCTGGATATGGTACTGAGACTGCATTGGTCACGCTGATGGATGATCTCTGGCGAGAGCGGGATGATGGTCATCCGTCCGTCCATATGCACCTAATAGCTTGAGCGGAGGCAAGGACGCTGTTTCAAGAGACTCTTTTACATATTGATCTTCCTGAAGAATATAGTAATTCGAAAAGTCGAAATAACTGGTATCGACTTTGAAAGAAAATATTGCCATATCAGTGAATCATTCATATCTACCTGTGAAAGAAACAGTGAACTATTTACATTTACCCAGAGAGGAATTAATTTTGTTTATCCAAGAATACGTCATTACTGTAACTCTCATTAACTAACTTACCCACAGAGGAATTATTTTTGTTGTTACGCTTTTGGAAATATATTTTTTATAAAGACTTTTGCTTAAACATTACGGCTTCATTCTTCTTTAAGCCACAGTCACTATTTCAAATGGTTCTTCTTATCAGGTTAGAATAAAGGAACATAATTATAAAATGCTGTGGAAGTGGTATTTGACCCCAGTGAGGTTATATCAGATTGATAATAAGAAAGATAAAATGTGTTGGTGGTGGTGCAATGAGGTAATTGGAACATATGAACACATGTGATGGAGTTGCAAGGTTGTAAAAGAATTTGGGGGGGGGGAATGAGAAAGAGATTGGTGAAATCATGGGTATGAAAATTAAACTGGGGCCAAGTATCACTATGTTGACAGATGTGGAAAGTGTAAATTTAAACAAGGATAAAAAAGAGTTATTAGAAATAATGTTGACAACGGGTAGACAATGTATTGCTAGAAATTGGAAAAATGATGTGATTATAACAATTGAAGAATGGTATAAAGAAATGTGGGATTTAGCACTGAAGAATAAGTTAACATGGGAGATAAAGAAAAAAAGGGTAATATTAAAGAAAATAGATTTTGGAACATTTTGCAACTTTTTGTGGATTACTCACTTAGGGGTAAAGAAAGGAATAGACCTGTACCTGACCAAAGGAGTTTTTGGAATTAAAGTAAAATGATACTCTGTGCTCTCCAGGGCATTGTAAAAAGCACTGGGTGTTTAAAAAAAATTCTATATTGTAAAATGTATTATATATTTGGTGGAAATATATTTTAAATGAATGAGGTGTGATATTCTGTTTTTTTGTTTTTTGTTTTTATGTTTTCTTTTTCTTATTGCGAGTTTTTATAAAATAAGACAAGTTCATGGAGGACAAGGGTATCAATGGCTATAATTATGGATACTTAAGGACAACCTCCGGGTTGGAGAGATAGGCAGGATATCTCTCAATGCCATTTCCAGGGAATCCTAAGCAGGTGAAGGCATCTCCTTGGGAATACCCTGAAGGAAATGGTGAGCCACTGTGTGAGACAGAATGCTGGACTGGATGGGCTGTGGCCTGTTCCATCAAGGCTGTTCTTATGTTCTTATGTTCTTAACTTCAATAATGTTTAGTAAAAATAGCTAAAATTGGATTGTTTTTCTTTTATTCTTATATGTATGTATCAATGTTTTTTATTTGATTGTATACTTGGTTGAAAATTTAATAAAAATATAAATAAATAAATAAATAAATAAATAAAGACCCTGAGGGAGGAGATAAAAGCCAGAAAGTGGGGGTCAAGAGGCTCTCTTGGATGCGATGCTTTGAACTGCAATCATGTACAGTAAAACCTGGGGTTACAACAAAGGTCCATTCCAAAAGCCTTTGTTGTAATGCGAAAAAATTGCAACCCGAAACATCTATAGGGATGCACTGAGAATGTAAAAAACGGTCGCAAATTGATTGTTGTAACCCAAAACAATGCCATTAAAAATTCGTAACTCAGGACAGCATTTCCATAGGATTTGTCATTGTAAACCACAGCAAATGTTACCCGAAGCAGTCGTAACCTGAGGTTTAACTGTAGTTGCTTTAGCCAGAAGGAGGGCCACTGGGCGTTCTCTTAAAAAGCAGATTTCTTTATTTTGATTTGTTTTCTAAACTTATGATGAACTTCATTCTGTAACCTTGTTTGATTTCAACATACTTTTAAAATACCTGAAGACTGGAGTGTTTACCTGGCTGTGCTACATCATCTACACTAATCCCATGAGTTACCTTGCTCACCACCTAGACCCAGGTCAGAAGTGAGAAGGTAAGCTTTTAGGAAAAGCCTGGACTGTTAGGCCAGACAGCAGGCAGGATCCCATTGCGAGGAGGCCGAAGTACTACTTGTGAGTAAGAGGATCCTGATATCTGACACTACAGAAGCAATTTAGCAGGCTGAGTGGGGACCTAAACATTCCTAGCCTCTCACCCTTAGTCTATTACATCACATTAGCTATTTGATTTCTAAACAAGACTTTCTTTAGAGCAGCAATGGACAAATTTACCTTCACATTTCATAAGGATCTAATGCAAAAAGAGAAAGGCAATACTTCTGTATTTCAGTCCCGCTTGTTGTCAAAAGACTGTTGAACAATCTTCTAATTATGCACAAATCTGATTATGCACTGTCTGCTCATGTTTGCAGACAGTGCTGCCTGTACTGATACTACCTAAAATATCGTACATATGAACAAATAAGGATGAAGAAGCTTGGGCCCTCCAGATGTTGCACTCCACCTCTCATTATACCTTAGCATTGTTTTGATGTAGGCAGATTGATTGCACATGGAGCTGGCAGGCGGGCCAAACACTTCTTTATTTCAGCATGGTCAATCTGTACATGGGCACATTTAGGAGACGCAGCTCTTTATATACTGTATTTGAAATCCCCGCCACGGAACCCCATTGATTGTGCTAGTCATGACGTCAGCGGGGGTTGCTGAATAGCTGCTGAGTCTCACCTGAAACCGGGCGGTTTCCCGCGCTAGCTGTTGATTGGTTAGTTGAAGACGCATGGGCTGAGCTTCCTCAGCTGCGCTACTTCGGCAGCTGAGTTGCGTGCGGGATCGGGGGGCTGCTTGCATACACAATATCCCTCCCCCCTAGGATGTGATGAAGTTCCTTAACCATTGTGGGGGCCGGCGATTTCGCTGTGGCCGGCCCGCTGGTTCAGAAAAGCTCCCCGGGGTGCCTGGGGTGCCTGGGCTTCTCCCTCTGGAAAAATGCAGGGCCCCATCGAATCCTGGCAGGGGAAAGGGTGGGGTATCCCTAGTTTGGGGAGGATGAGGGGACCGTTGGGAGAACTCAAAGCCCCGCTGCTCTCTGGGACGAGTGGGGGAACACTTGGACAAACTCCCCCCATCCTGAAACAAAAAATCAAACTGGGGCCCCGCTTCCCCGGGCTGAAAGGCTGGCTCCGGTGATTCCGTGCAGCCTGTAATGCTCAATCCTGTATCCCCCCCCTTGGGTTAAGTGGGTGGGGGGCAACCCTAACGTTGAACCCTCTCTATCACTCCTTTCAGTGGGTTCCTCTGGATCAAATCCCCTTGTGGCTCCCATGACCCTTCTCCTAAATTGGTCAGTGTCTCTGTGCCACAGTAACCCCCAGTCTGTCATGCCTTTATATGATACAGGTCCGGTTTGCTCTACTACCTCCCCAGGCACCCACGCTGGTCCTGAACTCACATAGTTCCTGCAATAAACCGGGTCACCTATCCCAAACACCTTTTCCTGCTCTACTGACACATTTGTACCCCTATCCTCCACCCTAGAAGGATCTAGGCACTCAAGCAATATTGGGATTCTTCTCCGCATTAGGAGCTCTGAGGGAGATTGCCCCGAGGCTAGTGTGGTGACCCTATAGCGTATGAGGAATTGACAGAGTTGTAACTCCAAGTCCCCCGGACCCATCCTCCTTAGGTCCTCTTTTGTGGTGCGCACCATGCGCTCCACTTGGCCGTTTGTGGCTGGGTGAAAGGGGGCAGAGGTGACGTGCCTGACTGCGTTCCACTCAAGGAACGCTTGGAATTCCGCAGACGTGAATATGGATGCGTTATCCGAAATTAGCATGTCGGGAATGCCGAAACAAACGAACATCCTTCATAGATGTTTGATTGTGGCCGCGGAGGATATATTATGACCTCGAGCCATTTCGAGAATGCGTCGACCACGAGTAGGAACATTGTGCCCCTGAAGGACCCCGCGAAGTCCACGTGGAGTCTGGACCACGGACTGCATGCTGTGTCCCACTCCCTGGGGGGTAGTCTATGCTCCTCGGGCCGTGATTGTTGGCAACTCTCGCACCGGCCAACCAGTTTCTCTATGTCCTCATCTATCTTGGGCCACCAGAAATAGCTCCTTGCTAGGGCTTTTGACTTCACGATCCCCAGGTGGCTCGTATGGAGCAAACGGAGCACCTCGCAGGACCTCAAGAATTACTACTCTTTGCCCCCAGAGGAGACATCCTCTCTCGAGCGACAGCTCAAAACGCTTCCTGAAGAATGGATCGAGTTCTTCAGAAGGAGACGTTAAGAGCCAGCGCTTCTTAACCCACGCCAATGCTTGGGACATGACCCTGTCTTTGGCAGTTGCCTTGGCGATATCTGCAGGCACGATCGGGGGCGATTCGAGTGATTTGATGAGCAGCACGTGGTGCTCTTGCTCAACCTCGCACTCGGGCTCTCCCAGCTCTGGTAGGGGAGACCTGGAAAGTGCATCTCCACGTGCGCGATGTCTTTCCCTGGGAGATGCACCAGGTGAGCTGGCATGCGTTTAGGAAAATTGCCCACCTTGTCATTCTAGGGGACAAGATCTGCGGGGTGGGCTTGGTTGTGACAAAGATACCTAGGAGGGGCTTGTGATCCATGACAACGCTGAACTCCCTCCCATACAGGAAGTCATGGAATTTCTTTGTCCCTGCGATGATCGCGAGGGCCTCCCTGTCTGTCTGGGCGTAATTGCGCTCTACTATCGAGAGGGATCTCGAATAGAATGCAATTGGTGCCTCCCTCCCGTTCTCAAACACATGGCATAAGACAGCCCCGACCCCCACTGGTGAGGCATCACAAACTAACACTAAGGGTTTCTTGGGGTCAAAGTGAGTTAGAATCGCCTCGGAAGAGAGAAGCCTCTTCAACTCACTGAACGCTCGTTCCTGAGCCTCCCCCCACCGCCATACTGTGTCCTTTTTCAGTAGGCGCTAGCTGTTGATTGGTTAGTTGAAGACGCATAGGCTGAGCTTCCTCAACTGCGCTACTTCAGCAGCTGAGTTGTGTGCAGGATCGGGGGGGCTGCTTGCATACACAATAATTGTCCATATGACTTGAGTTGAAGAGAGGGACATCATGAAAAAGGCCAGTTCTGAGCTGCACTTTTTCATGAGATTTTGCCTGCCAAATTATCTTGTGCTTTAGTCCATCCAAGATGGAGATTTCAATGTGTGGGAGACCCTTCATACCAGGACTGGAATGTAAATAATGTTGGCCTTGTGGGTTGGAAGGGATGGAGCCTAACGTGTGATGGACATGTCATGCTGTAAGATCATTGGTTGGAATCCTTCAGGGGAAATGATTGGGAAGCGGACCCTGAGGGAGGAGATAAAAGCCTCAGAAGATGGGGGCTGAGCACACACTCTCTTGGATCTTAACTGCAATCATGTAGCCAATTTAGACAAAGGGAGGGCCACACTGGCTTTTCCTCAGAATCAGATAGCAGCTTTTTTATTTCTTTGTTTTGAAATGCTTGCTAAGCTTTTGATGAACTTTATTCTGTACCTTACTTTGTTTTCAATATATTGTACTTTTAAAATACCTGAAGGAGACTGGAGTGATTACTTGGCTCGACACTACCTTATTTACACTAATCTAGAGTCCTGGGTTGCTCAGCCAGGCAGCAGCAGCTCAGAAGCATGAAAGGCTTACTTGTGAGCAAAGTCCTTTCGTGACAAGGGGTACACAGAAAAAGCCTCCTTGAAGATTGTGGTATTTTTGAACCACAATCGTGCGTATCCTGGTTGCGACAACCTTGTGTTGCTGGTTAATCTTTCCCACACTGGGTCAGGTGAAAGGAACTGCAGAATGAACTCACCCAAAGTTGCCTTCAATTTAACAATTTAATGTCTGGCCTAGACATGGAAGAAGTTGAAGAGAGGAACTCTGCAAGTTCTCTTTACCCATTATTACAGGAGGAAATATTTTTGTTACCTGTTGGCTGGAGATTTGATCAGTTCAGTCCAAGGAAGTAACTTTTCCAAGGTTTGTACTTAGATTTTTTTTAATACCAGTGTAATCGATGGTGATAGTGGTGATGGTGATGGTAGTGATGGTGATGAAACAGATAACCAACAGACCTTCAAACCTAGTTGAGAATCTCTGGCCTCCAATCTAAGAACAGTTTGTTTACCTGTAACTGTAGTTCTTCGAGTAGTCACCTGTGAATTCATTCAAATGTGTTATCTTCTTCAGAACCATTGGGTGAGATTACATATTCAAGGGAGGGCAGTAGGAGCTTGACACTACATTAACAGCTCTAGGACATTCTGAGATGCTCACACATGCATGGAAGATAACCTATTTGTGTGAATCACAGGGACCATGATGAAGAACATTGACATTAATCTGATTTTTCCCTTCTGAGATCAAAATAAATTTTCTTATGTATAAGTGGTCTGGAATAAATTGTCTACAAGATAAAATTGATAAGAAAACCCAGTGTTTGAGTAGTCTTCTTTAATTATTGAACCTTCAAAATCTGTTTATGTTTTTGTGCCTTGTTTTTGGACCTTGATGCTGGGAAAGGTGGAGGGCAAAAGAAGAAGGGGGCAGCAGAAAATGAGATGGCTAGATGGTATTGTGGATGCAATGGGCACAGAGCTGGGCGGGTTGAGGAGGATGGTGGAGGACAGGGGTGCCTGGCGGGCAATGGTCTATGGGGTTGCAAAGGGTCAAAATCAACTGTGTGACTCAACAACAACAACAACAGAAACGTAGGACCTGGTGAATATAACACATTTTTTATGTCTGCAGTCTCCAACTGCTCTCTGAGTTGTTTACCTAATTTATGTCTCTCTTGCAAATAAATACCAATTTAAATAATTCAGTTTGTTTTCACACATTGATATTAGAGTGCTTGTGGAACATGTGAAAATTTATAAACTTAGAAAAATATTTTAACTGTATTTTAAAATGTAAAGAATATAAATCATAGCCTTAATCAGTTAAAATAATATGACACATAAGAACATAAGAACAGCCTTGCTGGAACAGGCCACAGCCCATCCAGTCCAGCATTCTGTCTCACAAAATGGCTCACCATTTGCTTCTAGGTATTCCCAAGCAGATGCCTTCACCTGCTTAGGATTCCCTGGAAATGGCATTGAGAGATATCCTGCCTATCTCTCCAACCCGGAGGTTGTCCTTAGGTATCCATAATTATAGCCATTGATACCCTTGTCCTCCATGAACTTGTCTAATCCTTTCTTAAAGCTGTCAGTCTTAAAGCTGTCACCACTTCTTCTGGCAGGGAGTTCCATAGACCAGTGATCCTCTGGGTGAAAAAGTACTTTCTCTTATTTGTTTGAGAACTAGCACCCAAAGGTTTAATGGAGTGCCCCCTAGTTCTAGTGTTGTGCGATAAGGAAAACAGTTTTTCCTTATCCACACCGTTTTTCCTTATCCACACTTTGTCCACACCGTGCATGATTTTATAAACTTTAATCAGGTCACCTCTTAGATGCTGTCGTTCAAGAGTGAAGAGGCCCAACCGTTGCAGCCTCAGATGGTAAGGAAGGTGTCCCAGTCCCATAATCATTCTGTTTGCTCTCCTCTGCACTTTTCCCAGCTCCATAATATCCTTCTGGAGGTATGGCGACCAGAACTGTATACAGTATTCCAGATGGGGCCTCACCATAGATTTATAAAGAGGCAAAATGACACTTGCTCACTATGCCCTTCCTAATGATCCCTAGCATTGAGTTTGCTTTTTTCACTGCTGAGGCACACTGGGTTGACACCTTCATTGAGTTGTCCACCAGGACACCAAGGTCCCTTTCCTGGTTTGTTGCCAAGAGTTCAGACCCCATCAGTTTATAAATGTAATTGGGTTTTTTTTGCCCCAACATGCATCACTCTGCACTTACTAATGTTGAAGCTCATTTGCCACTGTTTTGCCCACTCCCCCAGTGTCAAGAGATCCCTCTGGAGCTACTCACAATCTCTCACAGTTTTTACTACCCTGTATAATTTAGTGTTGCCAGCTAATTTGACTACCTTACTATTTACTCCTACTTCTAGATCATTTATGAAGAGGTTGAAAAACAGGGGTCCCAGTACTGAACCTTGGGGGAGCCCACTCTTTACTTCCCTCCACTTGGAGAAGTGTCCAATTAGTGCTACCCTCTGTTTCCTGTCCCTTAGCCAGTTGCTGATCCAGGACAAGACCTGTCCCTTTATTCCATGACTGGTACGTTTATTCAAGAGCCTTTGGTGCGGGACCTTATCAAAAGCCTTCTGGAAGTCCAGATAAACAATGTCAACTGGATCCCCCTTATCCACATGCTTGGTGACACTCTCAAAAAAGTAATCCAACAGATTAGTGAGGCATGATTTGCCCTTGCAAAAGCCATGTTGGCTCTCCTTTATCAGCCAAATCTTGTTTATGAAAATCAAATATCCAAGGAGCAAATCCGAATTCCTTCCGGTAAATGGAATTTTCAAAAGGAAATTTTCATCAGGGATCTACAAAATTAAAATAATAACACCTCATAACTAACAAATAAAGAGTACCATATACACAGTATATACATAGTATTACACAGTATGTACAATGTGAACACTATATACAATATTAAAGACTTGGTTTCAAAAAATCAGACCACAAAAGAGGTATAATTACCTGTATCTCCTCAGATGTTCTCAAAAGGTAAGTAAAAGTATAGTTTTACCATTTATAAATTCTTATTTTTCATATTTTTCAGCATGTCCCTGACCTCACATGTTATTTCTTACAGTGTCAACGGACGTCAAAGAGGAAACTAAGCGGAATCACTTATAAAGCACATTACATTTGAGAACAGCTGTGTCGAGTGAGAATTACAAAAAACGTGAGTAATCCATATCAACATTCAGACCATAAGGGTGTAACATATTAAAGCGGTAGATGTAAAAACATTCCCGTTGCCTCAGAATTTGTTCCATATTATAACGAGAAAAAGGATCAGGTTTGTGGCATTCAAGTATCACAAATTTAAAATTGCGATCGTTATGTTTTGAATCTATCAAGTGGCTAACCAAAGGGGCTGACGTGTTGCCTGTTCTAATCTTAGAACGGTGTTCTCCTGTCCTGGTTCTCATCTGCTGGGAAGTAATCCCCAAATAGCCCAAGCCGCATTTACATAAGAGTAAATATACGCAATTAGAGCTTTTGCAATTAGAAAAATGTTGCAATCTTAAGGTGAAAGAGCGACTGGCTATGGACACCTGTTTAGTTTGCCAGAATAGGGTGCATTGCATGCAATCGCCACAACGGTAATGTCCCACAATGGTGGGACGGACAGGGTGCAATCGCACCTCATGTTCAGATGCTGTAATCATTTGCCTGATAGATTTAGTCTTCCTTAGGCCAATCATTGGTGTAAGCGAACACTATGGGAGATGCTAGACAATATGCCAGTGTTTATAATGGATCTAATCTTGTCCGCCATGGGCGAATACTGAAAAGAACAGTGAATCTTGCCTACGCGTGTTCTATCAGTCTTAGAAAACTGTTGGTGCCTAGGTAAAGCATGGGCTTTATTGAAGTTGGAAACTTTCACCTGATCCGGATAGCCCTTCTGAAGTAAAAATGAACTGATCGTCTTAGCTGAAGCTAAAAAATCTGCTTCCGTGGTCGAATTGCACTTGGCTCTTAAGAAAAGCCCAAAGGATAAATTCTGTTTAAAATGACATGGATGATGAGATGCGAAATTCAAGTATGTGTTTCTATCAGTTGGTTTTCTAAAAAGCCTGACTCTGACATCACGTTGGGGAGCTATGTAAGTGGTCACATCTAAAAAGGGAATGGCGCTGTTGCTAAAATTATGGGAAAATCGCAGGTGAGGATTAAGATTATTGATCCACGTAACAAAATCATCTGTCAGTGACAAATCATCGAGAACAAAAAGCAAATCATCAATAAAATGTTTATAAAATATAATATGAGAAAAAATGGATTCAAAAGTGAGTTGAAAATAAATTCCTCTTCAAAACCAATCATATAATCATTAGCCAAACTGGGGGCCACTGAACTACCCATAGCCATGGCACAAATCTGTAAATAAAAGGTACTACCAAATCTGAAAAAAATATTATCTAAAACTATATCCAAAAGATCTAACAAAATGTGTGGGAGGATGTGTGTCCTGTCTGGTGTCCAATAGTTTGTGTACAATTATTCTAATGTCATTTAATGGAATGTTGGTATATAAGACTTGAACGTTGAGGGTGAGAAACCCACCCCACACCGGGACACAAAAACCCTCCACCTGCGAAATAAAATCAGTGGTATTTTGTATATAAGAAGACGTGTTTATGGAGAAAGGGTTAATGAAATAATCCAAATATTGCGATATTGGTTCTAACAAAGAATTACTGGAGGCCACAATGGGTCTTCCTGGAGACAAACCATAGGGGTTTCTATCTTTATGAATTTTAGGCAATAGATGAAACAAAGGCACCTTAGGGTATAAATTCAATAAAAAAATCATATGTCCTATCCTGTATGTATCCCATAGCTACTCCTTCATGAAGCACCGTTTGAATCAAACCAATAATCTTATTGGTTGGATCCATGTCCAAAATTCTATAATGTGACTCATTAGCTAGTTGTTTCTGTGCCTCGTTAATATAATCAATGGAATTCAAAATAACAACGCCGCCACCCTTATCAGCTTGTTTCACAATGATGTCACGATCCTTAGCTAATCCTTCCAGCAACAGCATATCATCCTTGGTTAAATTATACCATGTCCTAGACCTATTATGTTTGCAAATATTAATATCTCTTAGCACAAGTATATAAAATACCTCAATGGATGGATCATCCACAGGTGGAGAAAACGTGGATTTAGGTTTAAAGCATTCAGCTGGACCAGATTCTTTACCCCAGAAAAAACATTTAAGCCTTAGTAAACAAATCAATTTATATAAGTTTACTCGGGTATTAAAAGTATTATACATCAGAGTAGGCACAAAACCTAAACCCAAAGATAACAAATCTATAACACGCGGGGGAAAAGTTTTGTTAGATAAATTGAATACTAAGTCCTTCGTTTCCGGGAGGCCTTCTTTTTGGATAAAAAAGATGCTTGCTGTTGGCCCGCTAGCCCAGAAGAGGCTAGTCGAGTGACCAGAGCTCTCAAAATCGGTACAGTCTACGAATCCTCATCATTAGAAATTGAAGCAATGTCTGTTTCAGAGGTATCCCCATCAGTCGAAACCAAGGGGTCCTGCCAGGAGACTTTCCTATTTCTATTGGACGATTTCCTGGTCTGATATCACCACTTGTAGGCTTGAGACGTCGCATAGTCTCACAAGTCACGGTCGAATTTCTTATTTTTAAACTCTATTAACGAGTCTTGAAACTTGGCGAGGTTAGATTTAATGTCCTCAAGATGCTTATCCATGGTTGCTTCCGAGGAATTCTGTAATAAAGATGATTTTCAAGTTTCTATTTCGTCTGTAAGTACCTCTATTTGTTGATTAGAATGTTCAATGATCAAGAGAATTAAATCAAAAGAGCACTGGTCTAAAATAGCTGCCCATTTGTCACATAACGCTTTATTTTCATTAAATAGCATGGGGCCCTTGTGAATGCGCAACCCTCGAGGTATACGGCCATCTTGTAGTAGTCTGCGAGGAACGAGGAATGTAGCATAAACCTTAATCTTTTCTTTTCAAGGGTCTCAATGGTAGAGAACTCATCTTTGCTGACTTCAGTGGTCTGTCTATAGGAAACAATATTGTGCAATATGCGGTCTCTGTTGGCAGTGGAGTAAGCGAAACCAAGATCAGAAGAAGCCATGTCCCAAACAGGAAAAGCAAACCTGATCCTTTTTCTCGCTATAATATGAAACAAATTCTGAGGCAACAGGAATGTTTTTACATCTACCGCTTTAATATGTTACACCCTTATGGTCTGAATGTTGATATGGATTACTCATGTTTTTGTAATTCTCACTCGACACAGCTGTTCTCAAATGTGATGTGCTTTATAAGTGATTCCGCTTAGTTTCCTCTTTGACGTCCGTTGACAGTGTAAAAAATAACATGTGAGGTCAGGGACGCGCTGAAAAATATGAAAAATAAGAATTTATAAATGGTAAAACTATACTTTTACTTACCTTTTGAGAACATCTGAGGAGATACAGGCAATTATACCTCTTTTGTGGTCTGATTTTTTGAAACCAAGTCTTTAATATTGTATATAGTGTTGACATTGTACATTTGTTTATACTGTGTATATGGTACTCTTTATTTGTTAGTTATGAGGTGTTATTATTTTAATTTTGTTGATCCCTGAGGAAAATTTCCTTTTGAAAATTCCATTTACCGGAAGGAATTCGGATTTGCGCCTTGGATATTTGATTTTCATAAACAAGATTTGGATGTGAGTAAACCTGTTTTGAAATTACTCTTCGCTAACTTTGTGCCTTTCAAAGCGGTTTCCCTGCTTGAGTTGATTCACTCCATTTGGCCTCTCCTCCTCCTGCTTCTCCTTTAGCAGCGCCTTCTCTTCTATGTGCCTATTAATTCTATCTTTTAGGATGGTTTACCTGGGACACATGTCAAACTATCAAAAAACAAATTGGTCTCTTACCCTAAGAATTAAACCAGTCATCTTATTTTTTTTCCAGTTGTGGTTATGTTGCATCCTATTTAATCCCATCTACTCTGTTCTGAAATTGGCTATATTTATATATTTTTCTCATTTATCAACAAACTGAAGGTTATCTTCTTGCAGTCCTGACTCCCATCTGTCATCATCATACTATTATTGGCAATAATATTCTTATCCTGCCTGAAAAACACATGTTTAACCTTTATTATACTAGTATTATATAAAGACATCATTCAGAAATTAACTGAGATTTAGACTAAACGAATAGTCTATCTTTCTAACAACAGAAGATTAAGAATATATAAAGATATAAACATGCTCTATATTATTACTAGCTACCCTCTAAGCAAAAGAATGAAAAATAACTACAAGAATATATTTGCTAGCCTCTTCTGCTTTCTAATGGAATAACTGGAATATTTTTAATGTCCAAATGAGTTGGATTTTACTTTTCTGCAAGTAGTTTCGATATTAAAAATACAGGTTTGCATTTGACATTTTCAAAACATACACAAATGTATTATCTGTAATTTCTGTTTCTTCAGTCTACTGCTAATTGAAATTAAACAGTCTCAATGTAAATTAATTGCTTGGAGGCACTAATTGTAACAAGCACATTATTTTACCTAATAGGCTAGTTTGGTACCTGTTAATAATAGTTAGCAACATGTTGATATCATAGCTTCTAACCTAATTACTTGGTATACTGTATAAATTAAAATGTTTAGAGTCCAATAGGACTTGACACAACCAATCTTCAAGTTGCTTACTCTATCAAGTTGCCCTTGTGTCACTTTGGCTACAGCTCCCAGTCAAAACAGACCTAATTATGGCAGTAGGTTCAGGAACACAGTAAAAATAAGTTGTAGATAAAAATTTATGGTCAAAGAAGGCAAAGAATAAAGCAATCAATTTATGCTTTTCATAGACAATAACCTGGTCACTTTGGCAGGAATTTTCAAATAATGCTTTGCTGTTATTATAAGTAAGGCAAAGATGAACCCTAAATTAACTCTGCAATTGATTTTCAGAGGTGAAAATGAACAATTACCTCATAAAATATTCTCCATCCTCACTGTAGTTATGTGCTTGATAACTGAAAAGAAATACAGAATTTGTCACTGGGTGCATGTTATATGATCTCACGAGGAAAGTTGACTAAGCAGGTTAAGGTCCTAAAGACAAATGAAGAAGTCAAATGCAGTACATTTACTAAGACATGGTAATGTTTTATTAACTTTGTTAATGAAAAAAATACCTCAAAAATATGCCACACAGAAAGCTGTGGAAGAATATTTTGGTGAACCCTCATAATAGAAAGATTGTGGAATCCCCTGTGGTTATTTTTATTCTCCTGTCAAATAAAGAGTCAGAGACAGATTTGTAGTGAAAGGCATTGGGCCACATTTATTAAATTTAATCCCCTGACCTGCATTGGGGCTGGTAGTGCTAAACCTCATAACAGAGCAGGAGACTCCTTGTCCCCTCTCCAGACCGGATGGGCGAATCCCTTTCCCCCCTGGGCAGTGCTATACCTTTGACAGCTACTACCCAGCCCAGATAATTTGAGAAGGCAGCTCCGTGGGCATTTCCAACTCTATTCACAGGAACAGATGTTGGATGTTCCACAGAGCTGGCTTATGGTGTCCCCTCAGTGCCAAACTGATTCATTTGAATTATGCCCAGTACCTAGGTTTCACCTTTTTAAAAACGCCCAGAGGGATTCATCTCTACCCCCCTAACCCAGCATTACCCGCCACTAGAGGGCCAACACCTACTTGGTTCCTCTCACTCCAATTGCCTTCAATGAGGTGCTATGCCCCTCTGCAGGTCTGCCAATAAAGTGTCTGCCCCTACACCAGAAAATAAGCCCCATTGCTGCAGAATACCTCTGGGCAGCCAAATTATATGGCTGGGTGATCAAGAAACGTTCATCAATCGTGGTAGACCCACGCCTTGAGTTTTCGATTGACTCCTCATCCTGCCCAAAGAAAGTATCAGGAATCTTTACTTCTACATTGGTCACATGGTCAACCCATGATATCCTTAGCAGCTGTCTGTAGATCCACATTTCAAAAGCTTCTATTTTCTTTATGGATGCTTTAGTCAATGTCCAAGCTTCAACTCCTTATAGCATCACTGAGAATATACATATAACATATCACTACTTGGATTTTTGTAGCCAGTTAGATCTCTACTGCATAACAAATGTTGCATTTATATGAAGGTGGATCTTGCTTTTTCTATTCATATTTTAATCTCTACTTCGGAATCCCACTTTTGATTTAACGTACTCCCCAAATAGGCAATTTTATACACTCTTTTGATTTCTTGTGTTCCTGCCATTAGCTTGCCATGAGTTGTTGCTTGGCTTATAACAAGATATTTAGTTTTCTCAGTGTTGAGATCCAAACCATATTCTAAGCTTGAAGATCTAACTTGATCCAGCATCAACTAAAGATCTGCATGGTTTGTGGCCAGTAATACTGCGTCATCGGCATATTCAATGTTATTCAGGTATTCCTCATTCATTTTAATGCCAATGTTTAAATCTGATAGTGCTTCTGAAAAAATACTCTCCAAATATATATTAAACAGTGTTGGGGACAACAAACAACCTTGTTGCACACCTCTGAGAATTTGAACCTCCTCTGTCAGCTGCTCTTCAACTCTGACGAGCCATCTGGTTTCAATAAAGGTTGGGATGATATAGTGTTTCATAAATGAGGCATGTCAACCCAGAAAACCAAGACTGGTCTGTGATCTAGATAAGTGCATGATCTGGGGCACCCAACCTGGGGCTTAAGTATTTAAAGATATCAGTTTTGAATTATGCTTACTTCTTTTATGACAGCCAACACATTTGGATGAATGGAGTGATGGATTAAGGGTCAGGAGACTTGGGTTTGAACTCCCATTCAACCATAGAAGCACGCTGGAGGGTGGCAATGGTAAAATTACTCCTTAAATACATTATTTTACCTAATAGGCAAGTTTGATACCCGTTAATAATAGTTAGCAACATGTTGATATCATAGCTTCTAACCTAATTACTTGGTGTACTGTATAAATTAAACTGTTTAGCGTCCAATAGGACTTGACACAACCAATCTTCAAGACATACCTGCTTACTCTATCAAGTTGCCCTTGTGTCACTTTGGCTACATCTTAAACCAAATCACATTGGTTGTGATTTGGTGGCACATAACATAAACACAGACTATAATTTAGACCAGCCTTAAACCTAGTAGTTCGAAAGCAAGAAATTGCAAAAAGATAAATAGGGACCACTTCAGTGGGAAGATAAACAGTGTTCTGTGTTGTCCAGTGTTTAATCATGCCTGACACATGATCACGGAAACATCTGCAGAAGCAGACAGCGCTGGCTCTTTGGCTATGAAACAGAAATGAGCACTGAACCCTAGAGTCAGATAGAACTGGCTTTTGAGCAAGGGTGACCTTTACCTTGGGGAGAGAGCTTATTTGCTGTCTATCATTCCTCTGCATTTTATATACTGTATTCAGTTTCTCTTATTTCTGATGTTAATCTGGAATGTGTAGGAATTGGGGCCGTAAAGCGGCCCTTGAGGTCCCGGAGGAGACTGGTCAAAGGAATGACACGAGGCAAGATGGAGTGAAGACCAGTAGTTTATTGAGAAAAGGCTGCAACATATATAGAAGGAAAAGCGCAGCGCTGGCAAGACTGTCAGCTGACAGGAATGACATCACCTGAGCACTCAAGTTAATTGGGAATCTCTTCGGGGAAGTCAATTAACTGGGGCAAACATGGACCATTGTCTGAGGCTTAGGCTAGGGTAAATATGGCTTCTATTTGCACCAGAGATTACACTGAGACCTGGAGATGAGTGATTTACTCTAATGGGTAACCGGGTTAGATATTCGCTCTTTCAGCAGATCCGTTGGTCAGGTCAAAGGAATTGGGTGAATCAAACCCTATATTTTATTCACCCCCCCTTAATTTAGCGGCCGCAGAGCCCACGGGCTGGGAGCGTCTCTCACCGCGGTGGCCTCTGGCGGGCCGTTCCATGCCCCACGGGGCATGGGGAAACCATATTTCCCCTTTCTGTTTTATTTAAGAGCCTGACCGGCGGCTCTGCGTTAGAGGAGTACCAGCTGATGAGCGGGAATGACGCTTCGGGGTTCCTTCCATGGGGGACATCTCGATAGCAGTGAGGGAATACATTGCATGAAACAACACACTGTTGTGCCCGGTATTACCACCCCCACAATCACTTTGAGTGTCGTCTGAATCCATCCCCATGGGAACCACGACCACAAGGAGTCCTGCCACCCCCATGAATAATCCTCCTTGATGTCCCTAACTGGGGTGTGGAGGTCCGTGAGCTGGCTCTGTATCTTGTGGGTATTATCTGTGAGGTTAAAGCAACACATGCCATGGACAGACTTGCAGCCCAAATGATGTGACCACAGGGGATAATCGATAGCTGCTTGATTATCCAGTATGGCATGGCGAAGCTCTGTCTGCTCCTGGCTGAGCAGCGCTATTGCTGAGGAGGTATGGTCAATGGCTTTTGCTAATCCGCAAGCCAATTCTCCAAGCGTTGCCTATGGCTAAGCCTGACACGCTGAATATACTGACTACAGCCTGGTTTTTCAGAGCTGTGGGTCTGAATTCAGACTGCTTCCTGTAGCAAGGCAAGATAGTGAGATGTGTCATTGATCTCTTACTGTGACCTGGGGAGATTCTAAGCTATCTCTGCAGCTTCTGGCATTGTGCAATTGCCTTTTCTAACACCCATGGGGAGGTGTGAAGATAAACTGGGGATTTCCGGCTACCGGGTGCTCAAACTTTCCAAGCAATGGGCCGGTGCAAAACATGGGCCGGTCTGGCTTCCTCTGGTGGAAGCTGGCCGTTATTAACAATATACAGAAATTCAAGTGTCCCTTGCAAATCCCAACTGGAGCATTGTACAAGGCATATATAAATAATAGCAACTACAGATAACAACAGCAAGAAAAGACATTCAGCAGCTTTTCCGGAGGTGAAGCTTCCCTTCTTGGTGGGGTTTCCTGTGCAACTTGAGTTTGGAAAAGTCCTTAGAAGTGGCACTGAGTGTGCAAAATGTTCATAGAAAAATGTCTTTGGAGATGTAAGTCATAAAGGAAGACGGGCAGCTGATGACATCCCAGGACAGTGACTGGTGCTGCTCTTGGCAATCATCCGGGTCTGATTCTGGCCTCTGGGACCTGCATGGGGAAGAGGCTTGTTTGGGAGATAAAAATTCTGAAAGAGTTAGTTAGTTTTTGCACTTATAGGATAGCAATTGCTGTGCAACTATGGGACGTGGTTTCCCCCCCTTTCTGTTTGTTTGTCAATGTAGGACTTAAGCGTCTGATAGACCCGTTCCACAATCGCTTGCTCCTGCGGATTGTGAGGAACGCCAAAAGTGAGCTTAATATCCCAGGTGGCCCTGAAGGTGGCCAGCTGCCTGGAGCTATAAGCTGGGGCGTCAACGGACGTCGTGTGCCGACGTTCGCCCTTGGCCGTGGGGAAGGAGATGCTGCTCCACATGGGGAGTCGTTACTCCCTTCTGTGCTGTTACCCAAACAAACTGTGGGAAGGTTTTAATGCAAACCTCCATGTGCTGCCATCTGCCAAAATGTGGGGATGTGTGACGTCCATTTGCCACACCTGAATGGCCTCTGTCCCTTGTGGGTTGACCCCCCACGGGGGCCCCCCCGGTGCCCCTGCACGACGCTGGCAAGAGCGAACGATGCCTTGGGCTTGAGAAAGTGGCAGATTGAACTGTCTGGCGAGCGCCTTGGCATTCTGAATTGGAGTGCATGACTCTGAATTGGAGTTGTGAGGAACAAACTTAGCAAATTTTTGTCTATCACGGGAGTGATGTGTGCTCCCAGTAGGCTGTGAAGCAAATTCCTGGGAAACTGGCTGTCAGCAATTATGTTGGAGCGTTCTTTGGCAAAGGTGCGCAAAGCGAGGTGCACGGCTGCCAGCTCTGCCTGCTTGCGGAGGAGTCAGGAGCGTGCGCCAAGGTTGGTCCTCTTGCCAAGTAAGAACCTAATATGTGCGACCCCCATAAGTGAAAGCTGTCCTAGCCCCCTGAAGAGGAACCAGTGACATGAATTCACACAAGGTGACTGTCTGCTAGAAGTGAGACGAGTCTGGGGTCTTATGGCAACCCTTGGCGCATGAAGCGCTAGGCTTCCCGTGGGTAAATTTCTCATGGAGGCCCCCCTGCGCACATCCATTCATGGTGTGCGTGCACACTTTCACTGGAGCGATTTTGGTGCTACTGTGAGAAGGGTGCTAGATGCTGGCTTAGCCTTTTGCCTGTGCTTAGACTAGCAGCAAAAAGGGAAGGGGTGGCCTAAAAATGCCTGTATCTGATTGAGGGTGTGACCTGACTGCACTCTTAAAATGGTCCTAGGCTGTCCTGACTAATGAGTGGCACTCTGCACATTCTCAGGAGCTCAGGGACTAATCCTTCCTCTGTGCTCTGGAGTTTGCAAAATGTGCCTGCTCGCCAGAGAGGGTGCTGTGGGCCAGGTGCCATACTTAAAATGACCTAAGACTTGTTAAAGACAAACCAACTATGACATGCCAGCTGTAAGGAAATAATACACAAGAAATGAAAAGACACACAGGTTAAGCATTTCCAGCAGGGAGTTCCACTGGCGAAAGGAGAAAAGGAGGAAAGACAAGTCAGAAGTTAGCACAATGAGAATGCAACAACTCTTATCATAACGAAATCAGATAAGGTCAGGTAACCATGGCAACCAGGTCCTCCTGTCAAGAAAATCCCTATCAGTAATTAACTTTGGGGCCTGTGAAAGGAAGCAAGTTAAGGCTGTAGGAAGAAATGAATTGGTTACAATTAAGGCCTGGAGAGGAATTTTGTTCCTGTAAAAAAGGTACAGAGCGCAAGAATGTTTGCGGGCTTTTTCCTGTGAAAGGGGTACAATGAGTGAGTTACTGATTACAGTCAAAATACCAGAGAATGAAGGAGAGTTAGAACGGTTCTCAACCTGCGGCCAGATGTGGGCGAGTGGGCCAGATGTGGCCCAAGTTGCTCTGCCACTCCCCCCGCCAAGCCAAGAAGGGCTGTGTGGTGAAGGAAGGGCAGGATGACTGTCCGGACCCCCAGAGCTGCCTGAGGCCCCGGAATTTGGCCCCTGACTTGAAAGGTTGAGAACCGAGGTTACAAGATGATAACACGGTACACACATAAAGACAAGGCAATTCTCTCACTCCTAGTGAGATTCCAAGACGCTAAGAGACATTCAAAAAAACCTTAAAACACAGAGATGGGGTTTGAGGAACGCAGACGTAGGGAGGGGCCCCATAGCTTATGATACAGTGAGGAAAACTCATAGAAGTGATTTTTTGTTTTCAGATCGCGCTTCTGAAAAGAAAAATCTGTTTTCCTTGAGTGGCAAAACCGGTTTCCAAGAGAGGCTTAATCCTTTGACAAAGAAAAAGTCTCAAGGGAAGAAGGCCTATTGTAGGTTAGGATTCCCCCCCCCCTCTCCTGCCCAAACTGCTAAGCAGGCAAGGCAAAGGGTTTCGCTCATCATGCTTCCTCAAAGTTTAAATAGCTCCTGCCCATGAACAGAGTGCAAACTGTTTTAACACATATTTCACAGTGACATTACCACGCAGTTACACACAAGGAACACTTTTCCAGTCATACTGTGGTCATAGAGACAAGGCTTTTGCAGTCATACACAGTTCTTGCAGTCATACATTCAGTGGTGCACCACACATACACACATTTATTTACGCATTCGCACATTCCTCCCCTGATCTGCAGCGTTCTATACTACACATGAGGAGATGACTTTAGGCACAGATGGCTATTTTACAACCATCTGGGTGCTTTTACTTAGGGGCAAGTTTCTCTGGGCTACTCCCAAGGTGAGACAAGTAGGTTCTGCCTGTGCCCTGGGGGAACTCGGGGTACTATTGCTGGGATGGTTCTTCTGGCACAGCCAGGGCGATGGCTGCCTCCTTTCTAGCCTGGGCCAAACGCGTGCCAGGGTGGCCATTTGGCATGAAGACAATCTTTTGAAGATCTGCCTGGTCTAGATTGGCTTTCTCTTCTAAGGTGTCTCATTTTTCCACACTGGAAGCAGGCGCCTTGGGGTTTTGGCACTGCTCTGCGCCCGAGTGTGGAAATGGGTCTGCTCTGGAGCCCTGCATGGCCAGGGGCCGTGCAGATTTCCGTGAGCAGTGGGCGCTGAGCCTCCCTGCCTGAACGTGTGTCTGCCTTCAGATGGGCTGAGCACAGCAGTTGGGCGCTAGCTAATTGTGCCACTGGCAATTTCCCCGTGAATGAATCTTCCTCACCCATGCGCTGAATGGAGTTCTTTCTTTGCAGGGAACTTTTCACTGTCAGAGAAGCGCCAAGGCCTCTCATGCCATGAATTCCTTCAGTGACGTCTGCAGCTGTCACTTAGGGAATGCTCCCTATACTGCCCTGCTTAAGCTGAAATGACGAATAGAGACTTCTTGGGGCTGATGGTTCTGACTGCGCTGGGGTTTTCTGGGTCTCTATCCGGACTGGGTCTACCTCTGCTGAGAGTTTCCTACATTTGCTCCATGTGCGGGTTATGCCCTCTGGAGCTTTCGGGGGTTGCTGAATGCAGTCTCCTATCTGATCCCAGAGCTTCAGGGTTAACGTACCTACTTCTGGGTAAAGTAGGCAGTGTTCCCTGAGGTACGCCAAAAGTCTCGCTAGCTCCCCGCTGTGAAAACGCAAATTAAATACCCTGGCCAGGATGATGAACCCCTCCTCATGGGTTCTTTGGCTAGCGGACGGACTTGGCCTATGAGAACAAGTCCCCATATTACCTGCGATGGTCCTCTGAAGTTTCCTCCTCGGGACGAAGATCGACGCGTCTTTGCAGGCAACAGGTTCGGGCGTCGGGTGTCTGGGGTAGACCTCGGAGCGTGGACCTTCTGCCACGGGCCCTTCTATCGGCCTCTGCGATGTCAGGGGCTCACAGCCTGCCCTGAGCGGAACGCGTTTCCCTCTATGGCAAACCTCCTCGAAAGCTGGGAGCAAGCTGTAGGAATGTCTCTCTGGAATGCCTCGCCACAGGCCACTCCTCCGATCAGCTGGCTGCCGGCCGGAGTGCTGTGCCGTCCTCCAGGATGATGGGACGCGGTTCAAGCGCAGAACCGGACCGCGTGGATCGCTACTCACGAGTAGACCTCTCCGGGGTCCCTAACTCACGAGTAGAATCATGTCTCGGGGTCACCAGATGTAGGAATTGGGGCCGTAAAGCGGCCCTTGAGGTCCCGGAGGAGACTGGTCAAAGGAATGACACGAAGCAAGATGGAGCGAAGACCAGTAGTTTATTGAGAAAAGGCTGCAACATATATAGAAGGAAAAGCGCAGCGCTGGCAAGACTGTCAGCTGACAGGAATGACATTACCTGAGCACTCAAGTTAATTGGGAATCTCTTCGGGGAAGTCAATTAACTGGGGCAAACATGGACCATTGTCTGAGGCTTAGGCTAGGGTAAATATGGCTTCTATTTGCACCAGAGATTACACTGAGACCTGGAGATGAGTGATTTACTCTAATGGGTAACCGGGTTAGATATTCGCTCTTTCAGCAGATCCGTTGGTCAGGTCAAAGGAATTGGGTGAATCAAACCCTATATTTTATTCACCCCCCTTAATTTAGCGGCCGCAGAGCCCACGGGCTGGGAGCGTCTCTCACCGCGGTGGCCTCTGGCGGGCCGTTCCATGCCCCACGGGGCATGGGGAAACCATAGGAATGCTTACATTCACACTGGTTTTGCTGATCATGAGTTTCATGCTAAAATACTATAGTAAATCAAATCACATTGAGCAACAGCTCCTACGTGTAGCACAACAGTCTTAGCTCAAGCTGAGTAAATGCTGCCCTGTGAAAGCACTTTTGTGGGAGACAGTGGGGTATTGTCTTGAAAAGGAGTCACTCCATGTTTATTGCCACTTGACTGTCTGGTTAGACAATGTGCCTCAGTAGGTTTTAGCCCATCCTTTCCATCTCCCCATTTCTTTGCTCATGAGTTTTATCCAAGGCTTTTGAAAGCAGAGCAACAACTCAGGTACAATCTACTTTTATAATAAAATCACATAAAAATAACACAGATCATCCACTTTTGAGGCAGCACAGTAGGTTTATGAGATCGTATGTAAGAAAGGATAACCTAGCTTGGGAGAGGTATGCTTTAGTAAGGAGAGAAGACAAAGAAGGTATGGAAGGTAGTAAATATGTATCCATAATGAAGTGCGCCTATTCCCTAACCAGCAATAAAAGAAGGTAGGTGCTAAGAAAGTGATGCTGTAGAATTTGATCCAATATAGGCAAATGTAATGTACTTTGCCATCCCAACATATCTGGGTGAATTGATATTGTAGACAAAGATTGCCTATTAATACTAACTACAAAAGCCTATGTCAGCTTCGGTTTATTTTCAGCTATAATTGTAATACCTAGAAAGAAAATGGCTGGGGAAGAGAAGGACAGTATGAACTGGAACTGTTGAATGAGAGGAGGCAATCAGAGTATGTTTTTACCCAAAACCAATTTAGAATCGGGCTATGCTGGCAAGTAGCTTCAGTTGCTATAGATAGCTTACCACCATCCTAGCCCAAGATCTAACTGTAAGGCAGTTGACACTATGGCTTCTAAGTACCCTAGTCCCAGTTGTAGAGCTGGGTATGAGACTGAAACAGCTTTGTCTTACAAGATGTCCCATGCCAGAGACAGGATAAAGGGAGTGAACATGTCATAACCTGTTGGGGTGCCTAGTAGCTTGAGTATTATGGTCACTGTTTTGCAATGGTTCCACTCCTTCCCACCAGGTTATACTCAAAAGCTGGTGTTAGGGGAACACTGTTTCACACTAGACCTTTGGCCCTATCCCTATAGTATTTTTAACATCTGTATGAAGCTGCTGGGGGAGATCACTTAAAGTTATAGTACTCTGCTGCTCATTCTCACCTAATGTTGAAGGAGCAGTCAATATTCTTAAATCTTTTTTTGTTCGTGTTGCATGAGGAGACTCTTTTTGACCAGATGAGGGATGCTTCACTAGAACTATCTTGGCCATTTACTATCTTTCTTTGTACATGAGGTGAAGCATAAATTGTGTACACATAAATGCTGCATTGATTTAACTTCTCCATGTTCCCAAACAATTTGTCCTATATTCATGTAGCCCCATTTTACTTGGTTATTTTTTGGTTTTCCTACTTCACTTTGATTATTTGATTATTATGTGACTTCCAGGTGGCCCAGACAGAATCTTGTCCTGATAGGAGATGCTGTTTGGCATTCATCCAATCGGCAGGTTGCAGCCTCAATTTTGAGCCTCTATGAGGTTTTGCTTTCATAATAGGCAAATAACAACATTAATGCAGTTTGTATTAGTGAATACATGATAAAACATGAGGGAACATGTACTGTAGAGAGAGATTTTTACCTGGATACCTTCAGGCAGCCTGTCAAGAGTTGTTGTTTTCTCTCAAGCAAAGAACGTACACAAATCTATAGAGGTTGCCAGGTTTCAAGCTTGGAAATATTACTTCTTGTATTACAACAGCCAACATCTCACAGCCAGCATGGTAGTTGTGATTGTTGTGGGGTTTTAGGAGTTCTAGCACAGAAAATAATTTTTCCAGTTTCTGACTTGAGATCCACAGCTTCCTACTTTGTGTGTGTAGTATCTAGAAAACAGAAATACATACCTCTTTATGTCCTTTTCTTCTTCTTCTTCTTCCAAACATAGAAACTAGTTCTGTGGACAGGCCTGCACTAGAGCTTCTTTCAGTGATGACAATTCCCTGGAAATGTAAGAAGTAATTTTTTCAAGCAAATATAGTGAGCCCATATGTAAAAATCTTTTTCAGAGATTATCGGAGATTTGGCCAAAGTAAGTGGCTTGCCATCCTGGTATACTCAAGTACTTAAAAACCTACAGAAGAATATATGAGTAATGACTGCCACTCAGGTAAAATTAGGTATAGAAATTAGAAAATGCAAAAGATATAAAAGAAAATAGAGATTTATTTTACTAGAATAATTGGAGACTTTTTACTTCCAAACAAAAACCACTTTTACATTTTCACAGGTAGCTTTGATACAAACAATTTGCATGTTTGTTTTATGAAGGTTTCCACTTATTTATTGTGGTTATAGCTTTTAGTCAAAACAAACCTGACTATTACAGTGTTTTTGTAAGCAAACAATCAAAAGAAACTGTAGCTCATAGTAAAAGTTGATGAAAAATTTAAGCAACCAACAATTTGCTTTTCATGTTTCTCCCTACATGGCAGGAAGTCCCTAGCACCTTTTTTCTGGATGGTGAATTCAGAGCAGACAAGCAGGGAAAGGTGTATTTAATCTTCTCATTTACTTTGCCGGACCCACTCCCCAATAAAGAGACGGATAACTGTGCTGGATTTTAAAATTGGGCCACTTTATTTAATTCATAACTTCAAAATGCAAGCAGGCCGAAATAGCACTGGTAAGGATTAATGGTTATTTTAAATATTAATCAGATACAATGTATCTATTTTGTTTACTTAATTAACCAAATTATAATTTACCCCAAACAGAAGCGCAAATGGTTAACCTCTGCTTCTGATGTATATCCATGAACTGTAAGGTTTTGCAGGCTGTGTATAGCATAGCATCGCCTTGTTCCTCGTCCCCACTTGATTGGCCAGCCCGAGTTTCCATCTATCTTGTCCTTCCTGTGGCCAACCAAGTGGGTACCTGCCGGACTCGTAGGGGTCATCCAGTACCTCCTTACCAGTGCTAGCCGCCACACGGGGAGGAGTCTACCACAACTCACCGCCCCCCCTGACTGCCAATTCGGTCACCAAGCCCACTTGCAAGGAGGCCAAAAACTTGTCCATGCCTCTCGCAGAGATGGACTCCGACCCTGCAATACAAACCGGCATCCTGTACGTGTATCACAGGGTGTTCCACCACAGTGCCCAAGCCGTGTTCACAAAAAATCGAGCTACGGCCTGATTCACCGGCTGCCAGGCCCGGTCAATGAGGTGCGGGTCACCGTTTCCCCGAAAAAAGGATCGTGGGATCATGTGGGACCACACCAACCACACCCATGGCCATTGGTGCCTGATCAGATCCAGATCCCTCCGTATCGCTATGGTTAAGCCCAAACCAGTAATCTGGCCCAAATCATTTCCACCCAAATGAACCAGCAGAATATCAGGAGGGGAAACGTCCCCAAGGGATACTAGGAAAGGAAGAAGGTCATGCCATCGCATCCCACGAATGCCATGCCAGCAAAGGTGAGCCACATCCTGCAGGCCCGGATGAGCACCCCACCGCGACGCCGCAGCATGGCGGACTGCCCAAAATATGTAGCTGTGGCCCACAAGCCACACATGCACGGTAGGGTCGGAGGGTACAAGAGCTGAAAGAGAAGAAAGAAAAACATGCGCCAGCTATGTGTTCAACGCAACATAGGGTGAACATACGATCTAAAATGGGCAGAACCCCACCAACCCATCCGTTGAATGTCATCGTCCAATCATGCACGGTGTGGACAAAGTAGACAAGGAAAAACTGTTTTCCCTATCGCACAACACTAGAAATAGGGGGCACTCCATGAAACTTTTGGGTACTAGTTCTCAAACAAATAAGAGAAAGTACTTTTTCACCCAGAGGATCACTGGTCTATGGAACTCCCTGCCAGAAGAAGTGGTGACAGCTGTCAGTCTTGACAGCTTTAAGAAAGGATTAGACAAGTTCATGGAGGACAAGGGTATCAATGGCTATAATTATGGATACCTAAGGACAACCTCAGAGTTGGAGAGATAGACAGGATATCGTTCAATGCCATTTCCAGGCAATCCTAAGCATGGGAAGGCATCTGCATGGGAATACCCTAAAGCAAATGGTGAGCCACTGTGTGAGACAGAATGCTGGACTGGATGGGCTGTGGCCTGTTCCAGCAAGGCTGTTCTTATGTTCTTATGGTCCGAATAACCAAAAGGGGCAGCCATTGATGCGGCGCCAATCCGGAAAGAGTGGGTGCTGTACCGAGCACTGGGGAAGCCTAGGTCAGAAAGGGCCATCCCCATCACCCTCCAAAATTGGTACTTGGTCAGTGGCCATCCGTCTTGGTGGGAAAAAGGGGGCCCGTGGGCAATACCCCAGACCACCAGGAATGCCATCAAAGCGGCCACTGGGAAAATCGCTGGTATACTACAGCCAAGGGGGGTACCACACAGCCCCTGCCTTGCTGATCCGATTTGGAATAACGTATGTGCAGCTGCACAGAACCCTGGGTAATAATGAAATCAGCCAATTCAAGGTACCTGTGGGACCGGTCGTTCCGGAACAAGGGAACTAATTCACTAACCTGCAATGCCCTGAAGAAAGCCACCGTGGTGGCCGCATGAAAAAGAATTGCTTCATACTGGTCGTGATAAAGGGACGACCAAGCCTGGGCCAAGCTGGCAAGGAGAGCCCGAGTCACTGGCTGCCGAGTGTCCGGGTGAGGGCCACGCTCCCTAGTCCAACCCTCAAGCACCCTGCGCACCCTGAAATCACCTTGGTGTCCGTATAGCCCCCTGCCTTAGCCGCAAACACCAAGGCGTACAGGCGCCTGGCTATGGTACGAGGCGCCAAACCACCCTCGTGCAGATGTACCATTTATTGTAGAACATGATCCACTAGCACAGGCCACAGGTCAGGAAGATGCACATTCCGGCAAAATGCCAAAAAGGACTGATAAGCACCGGAATATGCCCAATGAGTACGGCCGGCAAGGGATAGGCCTATCACCCAGTACACTTCACCTTGCCAAATGTCCACATCTCGGTGGGAAGTGGAGAGGGAAGTTTGTCGGCCCCTGACACAAGTTCCCAAAAACGGAGAATCTGTAGGCGGGACAAAGCATCAGCAATACCATTGTCAATACCCTGCACGTGCCTGGCCCTGAACAGAATGTTGTAACACAAGGAGTGCAACACAAAGTGGCGCACCAGCGACATGACCTTGGGCAAGCGGGACGTCTGCGCATTGACAATGCGTACTACGGCCGCATTATCGCACCAAAATTGTACTACCAAATCTTTCCACATATGTCCCCAGAGTAGTAGGGCCCCAAGAATGGGAAAGAACTCTAAAAAGGTCAAGTCCCGGAGTATTTCCATACCCTGCCAGGCTTCAGGCCAGCGACCGCAGCACCAACAGCCATCAAAGTAGATGCCGTAGCCCAGCAACCCTGAGGCATCTGACTGCACCTGGAATTTAGGCATGATGGCAAGCTCCCGGTGCCAAAAGGAAACCCCATTAAAATAGGTCAAAAATGCCAGCCAAACCTGGAGATCGGCCTGCATCCCGCTCCTGATCCGAGCCCTGTGATGCTTCTTGGATAGACCAACCATGGCGTCGCACAGGCACCTGGCAAAGGCCCTGCTGGGTGCTACCACCCAGCAAGGGAAGTTGAGGTATCCATGAAGCACCTGCAGATCATGGAGGGAGACTTTGCACTTAGCCAACATGACCGATATCGCATCCGATATGCAGGTGACCTTGTCAATGGGGAGTCCGTGTCAATTTCTATACCCAGGAAAGTTAGGGCAGTGGCCGGGCCCTCTGTCTTCTCCGGGGCTAAAGGCACACCTAGTTCAGCCATAAGGTCCTTAAAAATTGAAAGCATTTGCTCGCATGTCCCAGACCGGCCTGCTCCCCCGAACAAAAAATCGTCCAAGTAATGTGTTAAAGCCAGACCTGCAAACAAATGCCCAATGCAAAAAGGAACTAAAGCGTTCGAAGGCCGAGCATGATATTGAGCAGCCAAAGGGCATAGCCTTATCCACAAAGAATTGACCCTCAAATCGAAAACCCAGCAATTCAAAATCGTCTGGGTGTACCGGGAGGAGCCGAAAAGCTGATTTAATATTGCATTTGGCAAGTAAAGCTCCAGGACCACAGGAACGTACCATCTCTATCGCCTGGTCAAATGATGTATATCGGACCGAACATAGTTCATCCGGTATAGCATCATTAACCGAGGCGTCCGCCGGGTACGACAGATGATGTATTAGGCGAAATTCACCTGAAACCTTCTTGGGTACCAAGCCAAGCGGAGATACCTTCGAATTTGGATAGGGTGGCTCATCAAAAGGGCCTGCTACCCGCCCCTCGCGAACCTCCTTAAATATCTTATCCCTAGCCAAACCCTCCTTGCCCCTCAATGACTGCAAGTTAGGAGCATCCTGTGGTGCGCATACACCAACAAAAGGGATGCGAAATCCAACTGAAAAACCTGCTAAAAGGTAGTCGGCATCGGCTCACCTGGGGTAAACCCGGAGCCAATGTTCGAGTACCTGCAACCTAATTGGAGAGGGGCCATTTTGGAGTAGACGATGGGTCCCCGGAGGGATGGCCTGGGCCCTGCTGCCTGCGGCCTCATTCTCGTGACCCGCCAGGCCAGGTGCAAGCAGATGCGGAATGAGGTCCACTGCAGATGGAGCACTCATGCCTGTATTTGCACGGTTTTCGAGTGCAGCCCCCTGGCAAGGAAAAACTCCAACACAGCAGGCGGGTTGGAACCCCCTGCCCCGCCGGTTGGCAGGGAGACTGTGTCAGGCCAGGACACTGCACTACATGGCTGCAGTGATAGCGGTCACCTGAAGCCGGGCGAGATGGTGTCATGTAGAGGAGCCACAACAACTGGTCGGGCTGGTCCCATGGCATCTCGGGGTGCAATGCAGCATGCATGCGGAACTCCTCATCATAAGCCAACCAGGATTGGCCAGGGAAATCCACATACGCCCTGTAAATAAGGTCCAGATATTGGATCAAAGGGATCGCAAGATCTGGACGGGCCCTAATGGACATGGCTGCGTATATTAAATACGCCGGCAGCCAATTGGCCCAAGTCCTCAGGGGTTTACAACTCTGGGCCAGTTCCTTGTCCTGATCGTCCTCCCTCTCTTTCTCTTCCTTGGTTGCCTCCCTATTAAGAAGGCTAAAGATATCCACATATTCCCGTCTCCATATTTTGTCCCTAGTAGCTGGTAACAAATGATCACTCAGTGGTAGGGACCTACCAGCAGTTGGGATAGCTGAACTCGGGACTGTATGGTACGCAGTGTTCATCGGCAGACCATATGGCCATATCGGGTACGGAACATTGGGCCCTGCCGGCGAAACCCCAGGTGGTACAGGAGGGTAAGGTGCACGCCAAGCAACAGTCTGAGGGACTAGAGGCCCGGGGTCAAACCCCGAGCCGACTGTAGCTAACTGATGAACTTGACCACCCACATACGATTGGTGTGGCCAGGGCCACTGCCCGGTCCCAATCGAAGGAAAGGAGCCATGAAGAGGTGTACTAACTTGACCCGGATACTCACCAGGTGCACTCATGGCTGCTGCCCCCACCGGGGGTTCCAGCTGCCGGCAAGCGTCAAGGCTCCCAATCGAGTCGGAGCCCGCTAAACCAGTCGTCGAAGACCCCTCCGCTGCCTGATTGTTTACTTGCTCAGAACCAGAGGACATGGCTGCCTCCAGCTGCTCAACCCTACTGTCCAGAAAGGCTGGAAGCTGGGACGCCACCACGTCCAGTTGCTGCTGCCCACCAGTTGATGGAATTTGACCGTCGTGTGGGCAATATAGGCCCGAGGCCTGCAGCCCTCTCAAGGGCCTCAATTCTGGCCAACCATCATGGGTGGGCACAATGGTCCAAAAGCGGCGGTGGCCCGGATTGGGCTCGTGCCGAACCGCCCGCCACCGCCCCAACAGGGGCCGGAGCAGTGGCCCTCATGCGAGGCCTCCGGCTCGGGGGCAGCCCGGGTGGGGGAGTAGCAACTCCAGGCTGGGGCCAGGCCCTGCCCCCAGGAGGAGTACCCCCAGGGGCAGGCAGTGTACCCTGCGGCCGCACCCTGCAGACCCCCGAGGGCCTATTAGCCCTTTTCTTCAGCACCATAGTGCTCTAGAGAAAACGGGCGAACAATTAAGCCCCAATCTGCTCACTGTGGGGGCAACGCCGGCAAGGCAAGGCCCTAGTAGAGCCGAGAGCTGGCCTTGCCTCGCACTACCGTTGCCCTGGGCAAGAAGCCTTTGGCTGAGTACGAGCCACTGCGCCTCAGTAGAGGCAAAACCACTACGGCCAAGCGCCACTGGCTAGCAAGCGGCAATGGGGCTAGTGCCCAGAGGCCGTGCCGAGGCTGTTTGTTTGAGGCAGGACTCAAACGCTTCCTGACCCAGTCGAAAATACTGCTGGCAGGGCGGGCTGTGCATCCCCTCTTAAAGGAGGGCCCAGCCCCGCCCCTGCCAGCCGCCCACCGTCTCCCATTGGGGCGGGGGCGGCAAAGCACGTGGCAGCTAATTCTTGCTGCCACGCGTTCCTTGTTTGAAATCTTCTTCTACCCAAATTTCCTTCAACAAAATTCACTCTCTACAAGAGGAGTTCCCAACCGATAGCCTGTGGGCCTTCTCTGGCCCATGATGCCATTCCATCCGACCCATCACCCCCTCCCCCACACCCAGAAGTGTAAGCAGGCATGTTTACGTCAGCTGTGAAATGCACCCATGGATGTCGTAAATGTGGAAGTGGCCACATTTACGACATCCTTAAGTGCATATGCTTATACTTCCAGGGGCATGGTCAAGCCCGCTCAGCTGTCCGGGGGCATGGTCAGGCCCACGGTGTAAAAAGGTTGTCCACCCCAGGTCTACAAACCATGGACAAAATTGCTGGTTGGCAGCTTGAAGATCTGAAGTAAAGAGATGGTGGGCAGAAAAAGGGATATTCTTCCCCTCCCTCTTAGTTCCACCTCTGTTCCAAAAGATCTTTGCTTATCAAAATCAAGCATTCAGGGCAGTACAAAACATTGTATACTACATGGCCCTGAAATTATACCCTCATTAGCTCATCCATATGGTGTGAATAGAGATTATATCAATGTGTTACCCCATTCAGTTGTCATCTGACCATTTCACCTCATGTCCTCAAATCATGTCCATAAATCACAACTCAAATTGCCTTTAAAAGCTACTGTAATGTAATGGATTTTGATTGAGAAGAGGAAAATCTATTAATCCCAAATTCCTTTTCTGAAAATGTGACTCTCAGCACTTTCTTTGGATTTTTTTTAATCTCACAGGAATATCAGGAAGATAAAATAGGTCATCTTCATTGTATGCCCTTCTGAATTCCATACAGCATGACTGGACAAAAGTGCAGCTGCTGAGATATAAATCTCTCTTCCCCGCTGCTATTTCTACAATCTCCAGTTCACCCCCTTTTTCAAAGGGAAAAAAAGGATACTGCAGCTTCTGGATGCTTCCAAGAAAGGCAATCCACCTCTTAAATAGATCATAGGCCTCCTCTGCAACAGTTATCCAATCCAAAATACCTATTATTAGGGTGGGCAGGAAAAATTATAGCCCCCTTTTCTCTCTCTCTCTCTCTCTTTTGCAGTTTTGGTAGTCTGTGTGGCTCCTGGAGATTATTTTTTTCATTCTCTTTTCATTTTTTTCATGTTTATACCATCCATCTGATTTAACTGTCCTTCTTGGTGGTAAATAAAAATAAATAACAGATGCAAAGAAATACCCAAAACAAGCACAAATTGCCCTATACCCGCCACAAGATAATGGCCTACACCTGGCATACAAATAAAACGTTTAATAAGATGGGACGTGACATGAATTGGAATTCCTATAAACAGTGAGAGAAAGTGCAGTACCAGATTTTTAGGTGAGGTGAGAAAATTGCAGGGGGAGAGGGCTAACTAGGTGCAATAGCAATTACACTTAAATATCACCCCATAGTGTTTAGTGCAGTCACTGGGCGGTTCATAAGGTTATTAGCATTTTGCCCCCAAACATGTTGGGTACTCATTTTACCAACCTCAAAAGGATGGAAGGCTGAGTCAACCTTCTTCCCTTCAGGATTGAACTCAGTTTGCAAGCACAGTTCTGTTTGTAGTATAGCAGTTTAACTATTGTACACTGAGGGATCTTGATTCTTCCCAATTAGGTGCAATGGGGTTACATAGAAAGAGCTTCCTCAAAGATTGTGGTATTTTTGAACCTGGTAATGGCCACCTTATGTTACCAGCTAATCTTTCTCACACTAGGTCCAGTGAAAGGAACTGCAAAATAAACTCATCAAAAGGTTCCTTCATTTTGGCAGTTTCACATCTGGCCTAGACACAGAAGAAAAATTAGGTACAATGTCCTAATGCTACTTCTGGACAATTGCAGCAGAAGAATTTGCTTTCAGACATAACAGTTTTTAAACCTGGGGGAAGGAGGCTGTGTGTCAGACTGAAGAGAAGCCAGTGGCTTTATGTTTGGAGGCTGCTTCCTCCCACAAAATGACCTTTGAAATTGCAATGGGGAAAGTTAATCCAGAGTTTGGAAATGTTGCTTCCCCTCCCTCCCCCCCCCCCCCCCCAACAACAACCTCCAGAAACCTCCAGCTGTCTTGATAGTTCAAAAAAGTAATGTTTCCAAGCTCTGAAGTAACCTCAGAGCTAAAAGGAGATAAATGGGAGATCAGGAGAACTTACATTATCTTTAGGGCGGTCTTCTCTGCACTCAATCTCTCTCCTTGTAGGGCCCATTACAGTAAAACCCCGGCTTACATATGCCTTGAGTAACATAAAATTCGACTTACATAATAATTTTGTGCTAAAACCATGTCCCAATTTACACAACTTCCTATGGGTTTGCTTTGAGTTACATAAAGAGTCTTTTTCCTATGGGTATGCTTCGAATTACGTAAAAACTGATTTAAACGAAACCAATTTAAACAAAAGCCTACGGAACAGACTTTTTTTCGTAAGAAGAGGTTTTACTGTACTGTATTCTGTAAATTGCCTGCAGTCTAAATGGAAAAAATGCGCTTTCTGTGGATCAAACTACAACTACAGGTGAATGGTAGCATGCCACTCTTCTCAGGCTGTCCTGTTATGATCTACAGATTATTGACGACCAAGAGCTCAGCAGGCTTTTAGTTGAAACCTTCGGAGGTCAAAGGGCAATGCCAGCAAACAAAGAAACAAACAGTGTTTTTGTGCTGTTCTTTTCAAATGTTCCTTAGAGTATTTAAAGAGTTTTTATTTATGAACTACTATAGGCAATTGAGACATTATTTATAATAAATATATTGCCTTTTAAGTCTGTTGCTGAAGCCATAAACCTTGCCCAGCAGATCAGAGCTTGGTTCTCATGACACAATGGAAATTATGATAATTTCTAGAGAAGCAAATAATAAATCCTGCCCAACCTATAACTTGGAAGCACAACCAGCTGCACATGTCTTTGGACAACTTACACAGGACAAATGCAGCATTTTAACCATACAAGGCAACTCTGCCAGTATTGCGATGATGTACATGTATCAGTCACTAAAACCTTCACTGCTATAATCTGGGGCAATAGTATCATAAAACAGAATTTCCTAAGGTACATAGTATGGTTTCCCCATGCCCCGTGGGGCATGGAACGGCCCGCCAGAGGCCACCGTGGTGAGAGACGCTCCCAGCCCGTGGGCTCTGCGGCCACCAAATTTAGGGGGGTGAATAAAATATAGGGTTTGATTCACCCAATTACCGTGACCTGACCTACGACTCTGCCAAGTAAGCAGATAGCTGACTCCTGTCAAACATTAAGTGCATAGCTCGTCTCCCGGCTCGAGGGAAATCCCCGGCGCAAATAAGCCATGTTTGTCCCTGCCTAATCCCCAAGACAATGAGGCTCCTAAGTCCATGTTTACCCCAGTTAATTAACTTCCCCAAAGAGGTTCCCAATTAACTTGAGTGCTCAGGTGATGTCATTCCTGTCAGCTGACAGTCTTGCCAGCGTTGTGCTTTTCCTTCTATATATGTTGCAGCCTTTTCTCAATAAACTACTGGTCTTCGCTCCATCTTGCCTCGTGTCATTCCTTTGACCAGTCTCCTCCGGGACCTCAAGGGCCGCTTTACGGCCCCAATTCCTACATCTGGTGACCCCGACGTGATCTACTCGAGAGTAAGCGACCCCCGAGCGGTCTACTCGTGAGTAAGCGATCAGCACAGCCAGGTTCTGCGCCAGAACCTTGTCCAATCATCCCGGAGGACAGAGCAGCAGCCCCAGTCGGAAAGCCATCCGATTGGGAAGACAGCTGTGCGGTGAGGCATTACAGAGAGGCATCCTACAGCTTGCTCCCGACTTTCGCGGCGGCTTGCGCCAAAGGGAAAAACGCGTTCCGCGCAGTGGCCACCGAGGGCCCGTGGCCGCAGTCCACGCTCCGAGCTCTACCCAGAAAGCGACGTCGCCAGAACCTGTTGCCTGCCAAAGACGCGTCGACTCGTCCCGAGGAGGAATCTTCTGAGGACCCAATCGCAGGTAATATGAGGACCTGTCCTCAGCGACAGCGTCCATCCGCTAGCCAAAGAACCCATGAGGAGGGGTTCATCATCCTGGCCAGGGTATTTAAGTTGCGTTTTCACAGCAGGGAGCTAGCGAGACTTTTGGTGTACCTAGGGGAACACTGCCTGCTTTACCCAGAAGTAGGTACGTTAACCCTCGAGCTCTGGGATCAGATAGGAGACTGCATTCAGCAACCCCCGAAAGCTCCAGAGGGCATAACCCGCACATGGAGCAAATGTAGGAAACTCTCAGCAGAGGTAGACCCAGTCCGGATAGAGACCCAGAAAACCCCAGCGCAGTCAGAACCATCAGCCCCAAGAAGTCTCTATTCGTTATTTCAGCTTCAGCAGGGCAGTGTAGGGAGCATTCCCTCAGTGACAGCTGCAGACGTCACTGAAGGAATTCATGGCATGAGAGGCCTTGGCGCTTCTCGGACAGTTAAAGGTTCCCTGCAAAGAAAGAACTCCATTCAGCGCATGGGTGAGGAAGATTCATTCACGGGGAAATTGCCAGTGGCACAATTAGCTAGCGCCCAACTGCTGTGCTCAGCCCATCTGAAGGCAGACACACGTTCAGGCAGGGATGCTCAGCGCCCACTGCTCACGGAAATCTGCACGGCCCCTGGCCACACAGGGCTCCAGAGCAGACCCATTTCCACACTCAGGCGCAGAGCAGTGCCAAAACCCCAAGGCGCCTGCTTCCAGTGTGGAAAAATGAGACACCTTAGAAGAGAAAGCCAATCTAGACCAGGCAGATCTTCAAAAGATTGTCTTCATGCCAAATGGCCACCCTGGCACGCGTTTGGCCCAGGCTAGAAAGGAGGCAGCCATCGCCCTGGCTGTGCCAGAAGAACCATCCCAGCAATAGTACCCCGAGTTCCCCCAGGGCACAGGCAGAACCTACTTGTCTCACCTTGGGAGTAGCCCAGAGAAACTTGTCCCCTAAGTAAAAGCACCCAGATGGCTGTAAATAGCCAGCTGTGTATAAATCATTTCCTCATGTGTAGTATAGAACGCTGCAGATCAGGGGAGGAATGTGCGAATGCGTAAATAGATGTGTGTATGCGTGGTGCACCACTGAATGTATGACTGCAAGAACTGTGTATGATTGCAAAAGCCTTGTCTCTATGACCACAGTATGACTGAAAAAGTGTTCCTTGTGTGTAACTGCGTGGTAATGTCACTGTGAAATATGTGTTAAAACAGTTTGCACTCTGTTCATGGGCAGGAGCTATTTAAACTTTGAGGAAGCATGATGAGCGAAACCCTTTGCCTTGCCTGCTTAGCAGTTTGGGCAGGAGAGGGGGGGGAATCCTAACCTACAATAGGCCTTCTTCCCTTGAGACTTTTTCTTTGTCAAAGGATTAAGCCTCTCTTGGAAACCGGTTTTGCAATCAGGAAAACAGATTTTTCTTTTCAGAAGCGCGATCTGAAAACAAAAAATCACTTCTATGAGTTTTCCTCACTGTATCATAAGCTATGGGGCCCCTCCCTACGTCTGCGTTCCTCAAACCCCATCTCTGTGTTTTAAGGTTTTTTTGAATGTCTCTTAGCGTCTTGGAATCTCACTAGGAGTGAGAGAATTGCCTTGTCTTCATGTGTGTACCGTGTTATCATCTTGTAACCTCGGTTCTCAACCTTTTAAGTCAGGGGCCAAATTCCGGGGCCTCAGGCAGCTCTGGGGGTCCGGACAGTCATCCTGCCCTTCCTTCACCACACAGCCCTTCTTGGCTTGGCGGGGGGAGTGGCGGAGCAACATGGGCCACATCTGGCCCACTCGCCCACATCTGGCCGCAGGTTGAGAACCGTTCTAACTCTCCTTCATTCTCTGGTATTTTGACTGTAATCAGTAACTCACTCATTGTACCCCTTTCACAGGAAAAAGCACGCAAACATTTTTGCGCTCTGTATCTTCAGAAAATGCTTACCTTTTTACAGGAACAAAATTCCTCTCCAGGCCTTAATTGTAACCAATTCATTTCTTCCTACAGCCTTAACTTGCTTCCTTTCACAGGCTCAGAGTTAATTACTGAGAGGGATTTTCTTAACAGGAGGATCCCAGCCAGTTGCCTTGGTTACCTGGCCTAATCTGATCCCGTTATGATAAGAGTTGTTGCATTCTCATTGTGCTAACTTCTGACTTGTCTTTCCTCCTTTTCTCCTTTCGCCAGTGGAACTCCCTGCTGGAAATGCTTAACCTGTGTGTCTTTTCATTTCTTGTGTATTATTTCCTTACAGCTGGCACGTCATAGTTGGCTTGTCTTTAATAAGTCTTAGTAGGTCATTTTAAGTATGGCACCTGGCCCACAGCACCCTCTCTAGCGAGCAGACACATTTCGCAAACTCCAGAGCTCTGAGGAAGGATTAGTCCCTGGGCTCCCGAGCATGTGCAGAGTGCCATCCATTAGTCAGGACGGCCTAGGACCATTTTAAGAGTGCAGTCAGGTCACACCTTCAATCAGATACAGGCATTTTTAGGCCACCCCTTCCCTTTTTGCTGCTAGTCTAAGCACAGGCAAAAGGCTAAGCCAGCATCTGGCACCCTTCTCACAGTAGCACCAAAATCGCTCCAGTGAAAGTGTGCACGCACACCATGAATGGATGTGCGCAGGGGGGCCTCCATGAGAAATTTACCCACGGGAAGCCTAGCGCTTCATGCGCCAAGGGTTGCCATAAGACCCCAGACTCGTCTCACTTCTAGCAGACAGTCACCTTGTGTGAATTCATGTCACTGGTTCCTCTTCAGGGGGCTAGGACAGCTTTCACTTATGGGGGTCGCACATATTAGGTTCTTACTTGGCAAGAGGACCAAGCTTGGCGCACGCTCCTGACTCCTCCGCAAGCGGGCAGAGCTGGCAGCCGTGCACCTCGCTTTGCGCACCTTTGCCAAAGAACGCTCCAACATAATTGCTGACAGCCAGTTTCCCAGGAATTTGCTTCACAGCCTACTGGGAGCACACATCACTCCCGTGATAGACAAAAATTTGCTAAGTTTGTTCCTCACAACCCCAATTCAGAGTCATGCACTCCCTCTTCAGAATGCCAAGGCGCTCGCCAGACAGTTCAATCTGCCACTTTCTCAAGCCCAAGGCATAGTTCGCTCTTGCCAGCGTCGTGCAGGGGCACCGGGGGGGGGCCCCCGTGGGGGGTCAACCCACAAGGGGCAGAGGCCATTCAGGTGTGGCAAATGGACGTCACACATCCCCACATTTTGGCAGATGGCAGCACATGGAGGTTTGCATTAAAACCTTCCCACAGTTTGTTTGGGTAACAGCACAGAAGGGAGTAACGGCTCCCCATGTGGAGCAGCATCTCCTTCCCCACGGCCAAGGGCGAACGTCGGCACACGACGTCCGTTGACGCCCCAGCTTATAGCTCCAGGCAGCTGGCCACCTTCAGGGCCACCTGGGATATTAAGCTCACTTTTGGCGTTCCTCACAATCCGCAGGAGCAAGCGATTGTGGAACGGGTCTATCGGACGCTTAAGTCCTACATTGACAAACAAACAGAAAGGGGGGGAAACCACGTCCCATAGTTGCACAGCAATTGCTATCCTATAAGTGCAAAAACTAACTAACTCTTTCAGAATTTTTATCTCCCAAACAAGTCTCTTCCCCATGCAGGTCCCAGAGGCCAGAATCAGACCCGGATGATTGCCAAGAGCAGCACCAGTCACTGTCCTGGAATGTCATCAGCTGTCCGTCTTCCTTTATGACTTACATCTCCAAAGACATTTCTATGAACATTTTTGCATACTCAGTGCTACTTCTGAGGACCATGCTTTTCCCCAAAACAAGACTTTTCCAAACTCAAGTTGCACAGGAAGCCCCACCAAGAAGGGAAGCTTCACCTCCGGAAAAGCTGCTGAATGTCTTTTCTTGCTATTGTTATCTGTAGTTGCTATTATTTATTCATGCCTTGTACAATGCTCCAGTTGGGATTTGCAAGGGACACTTGAATTTCTGTATATTGTTAATAACGGCCAGCTTCCACCAAAGGAAGCCAGACCGGCCCATGTTTTGCATCGGCCCATTGCTTGGAAAGATTGAGTACCCGGTAGCTGGTACTCCCCAGTTAGTTTCACACCTCCCCATAGGTGCTAGAAAGACATTTGCACAATGCCAGAAGCTGCGGAGATAGCTTAGAATCTCCCCAGGTCACAGTAAGAGATCAATGACACATCTCATTATCTTGCCTTGCTACAGAAAGCAGTCTGAATTCAGACCCACAATTCTGAAAAACCAGGCTGTGGTCAGTATATTAAGCATGTCAGGCTTAGCCATAGGCAACGCTCAGAGAAATATACCTCCTCAGCAATAGCGCTGCTCGACCAGGAGCAGGCAGAGCTTCGCCATGCCATACTGGATAATCAAGCAGCTATAGATTATCCCCTGTGGTCACATCATTTGGGCTGCAAGTCTGTCCATGGCATGTGTTTCTTTAACCTCGCAGGCAATACCCACAAGATACAGAGCCAGCTCACGGACCTCCACACCCCAGTTAGGGACATCAAGGAGGATTATTCATGGGGGTGGCAGGACTCCTTGTGGTCGTGGTTCCCATGGGGATGGATTCAGACGACACTCAAAGTGATTGTTGGGGGTGGTAATACTGGGCACAACAGTGTGTTGTTTCATGCAATGTATTCCCTCACTGCTATCGAGATGTCCCCCATGGAAGGAACCCCGAAGCGTCATTCCCGCTCATTAGCTGGTACTCCTCTAACGCAGAGCCGCCGGTCAGGCTCTTAAATAAAACAGAAAGGGGAAATATGGTTTCCCCATGCCCCGTGGGGCATGGAACGGCCCGCCAGAGGCCACCGCGGTGAGAGACGCTCCCAGCCCGTGGGCTCTGCGGCCACCAAATTTAGGGGGTGAATAAAATATAGGGTTTGATTCACCCAATTACCGTGACCTGACCTACGACTCTGCCAAGTAAGCAGATAGCTGACTCCTGTCAAACATTAAGTGCATAGCTCGTCTCCCGGCTCGAGGGAAATCCCCGGCGCAAATAAGCCATGTTTGTCCCTGCCTAATCCCCAAGACAATGAGGCTCCTAAGTCCATGTTTACCCCAGTTAATTAACTTCCCCAAAGAGGTTCCCAATTAACTTGAGTGCTCAGGTGATGTCATTCCTGTCAGCTGACAGTCTTGCCAGCGTTGTGCTTTTCCTTCTATATATGTTGCAGCCTTTTCTCAATAAACTACTGGTCTTCGCTCCATCTTGCCTCGTGTCATTCCTTTGACCAGTCTCCTCCGGGACCTCAAGGGCCGCTTTACGGCCCCAATTCCTACAACATAGAGAGCTTACCTGGTTTTTAAAGAAAGCCTCATGATAAACATATAACATTTACTTGGGGAAGATTCAGAGAGAAATTATCCTTGATAATTAAATACAACAGATGTAGCTCCGTGCAGAAATGCAGGGTCTTTTCTTCCAACACACAAGACTCCTTGTGGTTGTAGTGAAGGAAAACCTCCCACCCAACATGCAGAGCTCATAAGTGGTTTTTACTAGAAGGCTTGCTCTTTTCTGGAAAAGGACAAAGACCACTCAAAGGAAAAGTTCCACAAATCAAAGTTCTGTATCTTCAATCTTTACCTATAAATCTGAGCATTAACCGTTGGAATGTGACAAAGGATCCTGCACCCGGACATAATAGCCCATACCGATCATTCGTGCACGTGCCCAAACCAGGTTTGCAGGTAACTGTCAGGTTGAGAAATGCGCCAGTAAGGCAGGAGAACCACGAACGCAAACAAATTAAATGGACTTCACTACCCAACATCCTATGCACCGCGCCGCACCACAGCCAATCAGGCTCAGAGGCGCATAGAAAAAGAACATTGTGAGCTGCGTTTCAGCCAATCAAAATTAAGCGGTAGAAAAGATTTCAATGTCGGTTTGCGGAAATCACAGCGTAAACTTCATGTCCCAGCATCCTTTGTGCCTATAGTATGTCAGCTAATATAGCTGAATGGCACAAGCGCATAGAATGTTGGATAAACCCTCTAAAAAACTGAATGTTTCTTCGCCGCACCACACAAACCCTTCAACTCTATGAAACCACGATGCATAACTAATGCGTTTCTGCCCATTAACTCACGTAATACATATACACCACAGACATAACATAATTTAAAAAATAAAATAAAAAATTAACCACAGGACTAATGATGACAGAACAGATTACACTACAAATCCCAGCATCCTATGCGATTAAAGAAATGCAGCCAATCACGTTGAACGCTGTGAACATGTAAAACGCATCATATGTTGGGAGAAGCGCGGGGGGAAAAACCCATAAAAGGCTCCGCCTCACAATCCCCTCACAGTTTTGAGGAGAAATAACCGCCACAATTACGGAGCATACTCTATGTTCTATTTCAGCAGATTACCTTAAAACTATGTACAATTGCAATCATATTTATACGTATTACACAGAAATCCAAATTATATCTTCCAGTTATTGAAGAAATTTTAAAACAAAACACATTTAAGGGAGGAAATAACCATCACAATTAGGCACAATAGCACCTGAGGAAATTATTCAGGAGACTCCATTAACTATTGCAGCGTTTCAGCAAATAACCTGAAAACAACATACCTTGCCAATCATATTATACGTATTTCACAAAAAACCAAATAATATCTTACAGTTATTGCAGAAATTTCAACAGAAAACACATTTAAGGGAAGGAATAACCGTCACAATTAGGCACAATAGCGCCTCAGGAAATTACACAGGAGATTCCATTAACTATTGCAGCATTTCAGCAAATAACCTGAAAACAACATACCTTGCCAATCATATTATACTTATTTCACAAAAAACCAAGTAATATCTTACAGCTATTGCAGAAATTTCAACAGAAAACACATTTAAGGGAAGGAATAACTGTCACAATTAGGCACAATAGCGCCTCAGGAAATTACGGAGGAGATTCCATTAACTTTTGCAGCATACATAGTACAAACAATAATTATTCACAAAAAACGTTAATTCATATGCTGCAGAAATTTAACGAAATACAACAAAACTACATTTAGCTTACTGACCAATAATTCTTGACAGATAACAATTAGAAAACAGCACAAAGCTTACCATAAAAGCAACGCAAAACTTATAATTAAGGGGTTAAAAATATTTTCAGAGAAAATAATTGCCTCACAAAAATATTAAAATAAATTATAACTCAGGATGCCTAAAAAAGTGTAAATATAGGGCAAAGAACATGCCAAAAAAAAGAAAACTAGACAAATCACAACAAACAACACAAGAAAAGGAAGAAGAACTTCATAAACGCAAAAAGAAATATGCTGAAAAAACAGAACAGACCTCTTCTCAGGCACACAATGCCATGTTAAGAAAATGTAGAGAAATTGACAGTACATCAAGGGCAATTGAAACCCCAAAGTTACATGATATGAGATTACAATAAAAAGACAAGAGCAATACAAAAAGAGAGAAGTAAAGCTAAGACATTAACATTAAAAATGGCTGCCTTCTCCTACGATCCAGAAACTAATTATTCAGAAAATGCCAATTTACAAATTGGTAATCTAGACACAATTTGCCAATTCTGCCAAGACAGAAAATTTAAAACAGAAACCAAATTACTATGTTATAAAGATGGTAAAATTAGAATTCAGCAGCAATTGCCACCACAAGAACTGATAGAATATGCCAGTGGAGTAACACCAGATTCTAAACATTTCTTAAAGAATATTCAAAAATACAACTCATGTTTTCAAATGACTTCATTTGGAGCCACAGCCATTATACAACACAAAGGATTCAATCTAACATTCACCATTCAAGGACAGATTTACCACAATATTGGTTCACTACTACCACTACCAGAAGAAGAACCAAAGTTCCTGCAAATTTATTTCATGGGAGATGAGGAAAAAGAAATAGCACAACGATGTACATACATTGAAGGAACAAAACAACATATTGTGCTAAAAATACAAAGAATGTTACATGAACACAATAATCTCATCCTCACTTTCAAAAATGCAATGCAAAACATGCCAAATAATGAATATCAAATTGTCATAGCTGCAGACAAAACTCCAACAGGAGAGCATATACGGAGATATAATGCTCCAGAAACAAATGAAGTTGCAGCACTCATTTCAGGGGACACTTTCCATCCCAGAGATATTATACTTAAACGACATGACAAAAAACAACACCGCATATAAGAAACACATCGTTTCTATGATGCTCTTCAGTATCCCATTCTTTTCCCATATGGTGAAGATGTTTATCATTTTAATTTGAAGCGCATAGATTCCAAAACAGGTAAAGAAAGTGAGAGAAAAATTTCAGCCATGTACTACTTACTACTCATACATTCTAATTGTTCGAAATGAAGAACAAAACCACATAATCCACTGCAGAAAATTGTTAAACCAGTTCGTTGTGGATATGTATGCCAAAATAGAGAGTGAAAGATTACTTTACATTAGAACAAATCAAAAATCACTCAGAGCAGAACAATACATACATTTAAAAGATGCTGTGGCACAAGATGGAAACCTTGCAAACGTTGGGAAACTGTTCATCCTACCAGCAACATATACAGGAAGCCCAAGCCATATGCATGAATATACTCAGGATGCTATGACCTATGTTAGGAAACATGGAAGACCAAACTTATTTATAACATTTACATGTAACCCAACATGGCCTGAGATAAAAATCACCTCAGAAATGATGAAACATCTAATGACCGACATGACTTAATTGCCAGAGTGTTTAGACTAAAACAAATACAATTAATTAATCTTATCACAAAAAATCAATTATTTGGAGAATGTAATTGCTGGATGTATACGATTGAATGGCAGAAACATGGGCTGCCACATGCTCACAACGGAATATGGCTAAAAAACAAAATACATCCCACTGAAATTGATAAAATAATATCTGCTGAAATACCCAATGAAGATGAAGACATGGAACTACATGCCATTGTTAAGAAAAACATGGTTCATATTCCCTGTGGTCTTCTTAACCCACAAGCACCATGCATGAAAGATAAAAGCTGCACCAAAAGATTACTAAAAGAAACATTACTAAAAGAAACACAAACTTCAGAAGAGCATTACTAAAAGAAACACAAACTTCAGAAGATGGATACCCACAATATAGAAGACATTCTGTGGAGGATGGAGGGCAGACAACTAAATTAAAAATGAAAACACAAGGAGAAATAGTAATTGACAACACCTGGATAGTGCCATACTATCAAAAATTTTCAAGGCACACATTAACGTTGACTATTGTAATAGTGTTAAATCAATAAACTATGTGTGCAAGTATATAAACAAAGGCAGCGACATGGCCATTTATGATATTAGAAACATGAACAAAAATGATGAGATTTTACAGTACCAATGTGGAAGGTACATTAGTACACATGAGGGATTCTGGCGTATTCTAGGGTTCAACATACATGATAGACATCCAGCAGTCCTTCATCTAAGTGTACACCTAGAAAATGGCCAAAGAGTATACTTTACTCCTGAATCTGCCACAAGTGTCGCTGAGAATCCTCAGGAAACAACTTTAACTGCCTTTTTTAAATTGTGCCAGAAAGATCAATTTGCAAAAACTATTCCATATCATGATGTGGCAACATATTACACCTGGAATAAAAGTAATAAAAAATTCTGCTGAAGAAAAACTGGCACTTAAGTACCTGAACATGACATTTACCAAAGTGATGCCATAGGAAGACTGTATACTGTGCATCCAAATAATAGTGAATGCTTCTATCTAAGAATGCTGCTCCATACAATACCTGGACCAACATTTTTTCAAGAACTCAAAACTGTGGATGAAAAAGTGTTGGAAACATACAGAGAAGTTTGTCAGCACATGGGGTTATTAGAGGCTGATCATCATTGGGAAACAACTTTGGAAGAAGCAGAAATGATTTTTATGCCACACCAAATGAGAACCTTAATAGCAATAATACTCACTTCATGTAGCCCATCAAACCCACTACATTTGTGGGAAAATTTTAAAAACCCAGTTAGTGAGGATATGCTAATGAAAGCCAGAAAAGAACATCCCACATTAAACATTGAGTGTGAAGCAGACATATACAACATGGCTTTAATAGACATAGAAGACAAATACATACGCATGGCAAATAAAACACTGGAAGCAGTTGGCTTACCAGCACCAACACGCAATGAAGGAGATGCATTAAATGCAGAATATATAAGGGAGACAAACTATGAAATTGAAAGATTAAAAGAATACATAAATCAAAACAAACCACTGCTTAATGATGAACAGAAAACTGCCTATGACAATGACACAACTAACAACAGAAGATGGAGGAATAATTTTCCTACAAGCTTCTGGAGGAATGGGAAAAACCTTCCTCGCAAACCTAATTCTAGCAGAAATACATTCGCAAGGAAATGTTGCATTAGCCATAGCATCCTCAGGGATAGCAGCATCATTAATGGAAGGTGGAAGAACTGCTCATTCTGCACTCCAAATACCACTTGACATAGCTAAACAGGAAACCCCAACATGTAATATAACAAAAGGTAGTGCCCGTGCAAAAGTACTTAAAGAAGCAAAAATTATTGTCTGGGAATGGCACATAAAAAAATCTATTGAAGCATTACACATGACTCTAAAAGACATTAGAGAAAATGAAAAAATAATGGGTGGACTTCTACTACTTCTTTGTGGAGATTTCAGACAAATACTCCCAGATACTGCAGATCAAATCAACGCATGTATCAACCAATCCTATTTATGAGAAAATGTTCAAACCATTTCCTTAACAGAAAACATGAGAGTAAGACAAAATACAAACACTCAACTGTTTACTAACTTCCTTCTAAAAATAGGTGATGGGAAAGTACCAAAAAATGAAGAAAATAACATTGAATTTCCTGATTATTTCTGCATCATGGTAACATCTGCATTTGAACTTATAAATGCCATCTATACAAACATTAACGACAATTATCATCATCATGAATGGTTTACAGAAAAAGCAATCTTAGAAGCAAGGAATGATGATGTTAACATTATAAATCAGGAAATTCTAGACATGTTACCAGATCAACCTACTGTATACAAATCTATTGATACAGTAGTGGACAAAGATGATGCTGTAAGTTTTCCAACAGAGTTTTTAAATTCACTAGAACTACCAGGAATGCCTTCTCACCAACTATTACTGAAAGAAGGAGTCCTATTATTCTACTTCAAAATTTAAACCCACCAAACTTATGTAATGGCACCAGGCTCTGTGTTAAAAACCTCATGCCAAATGTAATAGAAACTACAATTATTACTGGAAAAGGATCAGGGGAATCAGAATGCATTCCACGTATTCCATTGATCCCAACTGATCAAACTATACCATTCAAAAGACTACAATTCCCTGTACGACTAGCATTCGCAATTACCATAAATAAATCGCAAGGACAGACACTGCAACATTGTGGAGTTCATCTTTCAAAGCCATGTTTTTCTCATGGACAGTTATATGTTGCGTGCTCTAGAGTGGTGTCAGCAGATAATTTATTCATACTAGCAACAAACAATCAAACCAAAAACATTGTATATCAACAAGTGCTGCAAAAATCTAAATAAAAAGCAAAAAATCTTTATTTTAAACTAAACAAATAAGCATCCATTTACGCTCTTTAAGATCGCTAAAAACAACAGATAATTGCAAAAAAAATTCAAGCTTACCGAACTACAAACAGAGTTTCCACCAATAGTCTTCACCCATATACCAAAAGGACGAAAAACACACTTTCAACCATGAGCCGCATATACTTCCGTAAACAAAGAACATGCTGTAAATCCACGAGAAATGGAAAAAAAACTATAGCCACATCTACGCAATGTGCAAATAGCGAACCCAAGACTACTACGCAAACAGCCCACACTAACGCAGGAAACCTACGCTTGCAAACTCACGTGATAACGATATCTTATTAAAAATCAGACTATAAATAGGAGAGGAACGAACCAAAAGATCTGAGGGGAGCATTAGAAAGTAGCAGAGAACACCAACACAAAACTCATTGACGCAAACAAATAAACTAAAATACTAAAAGAAGCAAATTAAAAAAAACAAAATGGAAAAAATAAATAGAACACGTAGCGGAAGAGTATACAAAATAATGGACCAAAAAAGAAAAGAAAGCAGGAGAAATAATTCCAAAAAATATAACGGACGAGAACAAATATACCTTGGGATGAGGAAACTCATTTGAACAAACAAAGCAAGGTAACCTTTACAATAATAACACCACTTACAACCAAAAGTACAAAATAAACCCACAAGAAAACCTAGAAAGACATAAAGACAACCCTGATTTGTTTAAAAAATATTGGACCAAAGTTAGGAATTACATGGAATTTGAAACAGAAGATTATACTGTACTTTTTAGAGAACAATATTCATCAGAAGAAGAAGAGGAAGAGGAAGAAGAGGAATAGCAAGTGCAAATAATAGGGGGAAAAGAATCACAATACAATTTAAAAACAGAACAAATAATGGAAAATACAATGCAAAAAAACAAAGAACAAAAACAAATAGTCATGACAACAGAAAAAAATAGAAATGAAAAATATAACCACTTATCAGAACAGTCCAAAACACAACATCAAGAAATAATTGATAAAATTAATCAAAAACAAAACAACAACAACTGAAAACCAAAATTGCAGGACAATCAGAAATGAACCACAAAACCACACCTCAACAAACAAACAATTAATGACCCAACAGTAGAAGAATCAACAAATAAAGACATCCAAATTGTAAGAAAAAAGAAAGGATACCACAACAAACAAATAACAAAGAAATGGAAAAAAACCGCTGAACAACTTAATGAGGAGGTGGAAAAAATAATAGAAAACATTAAAAAGAACAAAATTAGAGACAGAGAAAGACTAAATAAACTTATACTAATACATGAATCACAAACAACCAATGGCCATGGAATCAAAACCAAAAAGAAACCAAAAAAGAAATATTACCATGGAAACAGAACACAATAGAGAAAAAAACAATAATTCAAGTACCTAACCTTCAAGAAAATGAGGACATAAAATATCACAAACAAAATAAGGAAATGGAAGAAATAATTGAAAAAATAAATAAGAAACAAAATTCAGATATAGACCACAAGATCAGAAAATCAATAATAAGTGAACAAGAAATCCAACTTTCAAAAGATAAACAGGAAGAAGACAAAAACATACCAAAAATAAACTGGCAAGAAATTCCAGTTGTGGGAAGAAAAGAAACACAAACAACAACAAAATATGACAACTACAAAAATACTAATAAGCAAAATGAACAATTACAACAAATAATTGAGAAAATAAACAACAAACAAATTCCAGAAAATGAAAAAATTACTAGCAGCACTCCAACAAACCAAAAAATATACACAACTCAAAGAACTGAACAAGAAGAATACAACAAAAACAAAAAACAGAAGACAACATAGAAAACCATCATACCCCAATTATACCTATAGATTTTGTAATTCAGAGACATCTGCTAATGATGCTCAATCCACCAATCAAATTCAACCTGCCATTAGCTCTGCTAATGTTAAACCACGTAATCACCATTAAAAATAACCAAAATCAACAAACAACAGGTAAATGAAATAATCCTTAGAACACACTTCTCCATTAATTTTACAAAATACTACAATGTATTGTTTCTATTTTACAGATTTCACAAATACAACAATGGAACAAGAATCAAACAACAAACCAGAAACAAGCAACAAAAAACAGTATTAAGGGTAAGTAACAGTTATCTATTAAAAAACATTATAAGCAATGACACATATATACAAAAAACATACGTTATAAACAAATACCTATGCTACATTTATATTCTTTTCTCAACAGAAAATCAAAATTAAACACCAATGCAAATCAAAACTACTTAAAGGTGAGTAAATTTCAAATATAAGGCTAAACTAATATATATATATATATATATATATATATATATATATATATATATATATATATATATATATATATATATATATATATATATATATATATATATATATATATATATATATATATATATATATATATATATATATATATATATATATATATATATATATATATGTGTGTGTGTGTGTGTGTGTGTGTGTGTGTGTGTGTGTGTGTGTGTGTGTGTGTGTGTGTGTGTGTCTATAGCTCTATTTCTATTTTTTACAGATCCAGAAAACAACATACAACAAAACAACAAACAGGAACATATCTTTTTATAAAAATGTATATACGTATAGTTTAAAATACTTTTAAACAAAAAGTTTAAAAAGTTTTAAAACAGTAATACGAATGTAAGAAAATTTATTTGTCTTTTTAAAACCAATACACATATCTGTTAAAGAAATGTTAAAAAAATGTAACAAAAGTTATTTATCTTTTTAAAAAATATATACATATCTGTTTAAAAAATGTGAAACATACAAATACAAATCTAAAAATGTTTATTTGTCTTTTCTGAAAATATACATATATGTTAAAAGAAATGTTAAAAATACAAATACAAATGTAAAACAAATTGTTTGTCTTTTTAAAAAATATATACATATCTGTTAAAACATATATTCCAAAAAGAAAAAACCAAAATTACAAAACACGTTTATTAATGTACAATCACAAAAAGACCAATATGTGTATAAATAAACATTTCAAAATGAAAATCACAGACTAAGCTCTTCTTTACAAACATTAAGAAAAAAAACCCTTCCAACACAATTTAAAACAGCCCGGCACCGCCGGGCAAACTCTGCTAGTATATATCTATACCTATAAATCTGTGCATTAACCATTGGAATGTGACAAAGGATCCTGCACCCAGCCCTACTAGCCCATACCGAACATTCATTCACTCGCCCAAACCGGGTTCGCAGGTAACTGTCGGGTTGAGAAATGCACCAGTGAGGCAGGAGACCCACGAACACAAACAAAGAAAAAGGAGTTCACTACCAAACGTTCCTTGTGCCATGCCACAGCCAATCAGGCTGAGAGGCGCGAGCAAAAAGAACGTTGGGAAATGCGCTGCAGCCAATGAAAAACAAGCCACAGGAAAAAACCACCACACGAACGCAAACCACAAACTCAAAACTATAAGTCCCAGCGTCCTGCGTGCCATGAGCATGCAGAATGCTGAGAAAGCCGGCGTGCAAAAAATAAAAATAAAAAACACAACGGGAACACAAGTCCACCGCAGGCGGACGCAGTGCCTCACAGCCATGCAAACACCCGCCGGCCTTCTTTCCCGGAGCAACGGGGGGAGAGGGACTCCCTCTCCTCCATGCTACCCCACCAAAGACAAGGCGAGACCATCACTGGACTCAATGAAATTTGAGCCGGGGTGGGGAAAAAACCAGAAAAACCGGAGGGGGGAGGATCAAGGAGGGGGGAAGGTACTGATGCATTGCCCCCCCTTGAAAGCGAACCAATTCCCTGTGAAGCAAAGGCATTGAACAAGGCTCTGGTCGTTGCCTTTACTTCCCGAGTAAGTGTTTCGCTTTCTTTTTTTTATAAATTTTTATTGATTTTCAAAATATATGACAACATTCAAGACATAATAAAAAACAAATAATCTAACACAATAAAAATAACTATATATATAGAAAAAAAGACATGAAAATACATATACATCAAAAATATGGTAAAAACAAAAAATCTGACATGACCTTGAATTCTATTTCAATATAAAATATTCTTACTTACACACTATATTTTTGTCTTATTATTAACCATTATCTTCCAGGTCATATCCACGTTTTTCAACTCTACTTTTATATCCATACTTTACTTTTATTAACCTCTTCAACCTTGCTAAGGTCTGTTATACTTCCATTTTAAGAATTACAAAGTATTTTCCAAAAACAATATCAACCTGATCACATTACATACATCATCACGCTGTGCTATGTACATTGCCCTATTATACCCAAAATTTCATTTGGTCTGGTGTCAGTTTATTTATTCCGTCTCTCGTCAATGAGTAATCAACAAATTGTCGCCATATATTCCAAAATCTATTTTCTTTTATTATACCTTTTTTAAAATTTAGCTCCCATGTTAGTTTTTCATTCAATGCGAGATCCCACATCTGCTTATACCACTCCTCCACCTTTAACACTAAGTCATTTTTCCAATTTTTTGCAATACACATTCTAGCTATTACAAGCATCATGGACAACAATTCTTTCTTATCGTTATCTAAATTCATATTATCTACGTCAGTCAACAAAATGTTATTTGGCCCCAATTTGAGACGCAATCCCATAATCTTATCAATCTCGTTCTCGATTTTTGCCCAAAAATTTTCTACCACCTTGCATTCATACCACATATGAACATAAGTGCCCAACATTTTTACATCTCCAACACATTTTATCATTCTTTTTGTCCATCTGATGTAATCTCATGGGGGTCAAATACCACTTCCATAACATTTTAAAATTATGTTCCTTTACCCTAACCGACAAAGATCTCATAATTCTTTTTCTCCATTTATTTTGCCATTCCTTTTCTGTTATCTTCATATTCAAATCTTGTTCCCATGTGTTTCTTAATATTTCTTGTGAATTAACTTCTATATTTATTATTTTATAAATTTTACTGCCATTCCTTTAATTCCAATTTCCTTCTTCCTTATTTTCCACACTAATTCCTCAAATTCTGTCCTATGTCTTTCCAAGCTCTGTTCCCTCAAATATTTATTATTCCACTTATTCATCATCGCTATCTGAAACCAATTCAACTTCATCTGAGTGTATAGCTCTCGTTTCTTCACTTTATCTTTACAGACTCGTATCCAATCTTTCAGCAGGAAAACCCCATTCGTCAACAGGATTTCTCTCATCTCATTGTCCAATCTTATTGGAAACTTTTTCAAATCTTCTAATTCAATTATCGGTGAAATATTCGGGACTAATTTCATTTTAACCTTCTTCCATACTCCCAACATTGACCTCAGCATTCTATTTTTAACTGGTGTTTTCCATGTTTCCGTATCTAAGAAAAGACTCTTACCCACTTCCTTTAATTCCTTCATTTCAATTTCCTCCCAGATAACCGGCTCCTTCATTAAAATCTTAACTACATTCTTTATATGAAATGCTTTATAATAATTCTTTAAGTTAGGAATTCCTAGACCCCCTTCTTTTTTGAGATAAATACCACATTCTCTTTGAAATTCTAGGTCTACGTCCCCCATTACAATAATTATCTAATAATTTTTGAAATTCCTTAATTTCTTTATCCGTCAGTTGAATTGGTAAGGCATCAAACAAAAAATTTAATTTTGGTAGTAACATCATTTTAGCCAACGTTATTCTGCCGAACCAGGACAATCTTAATTTTTGATATTGCAAAATTTTATCTTTAAACTCTTTCTTTTGTTTATCATAGTTTAATCTTTTCAAATCATCCAATTTATTAGAGATATTTATCCCTAGATATTTCAGGCTCTCTTTAATCTGTAGTTTAAATTCGTCCCTTATTTTCCTTTGCTCATCCTTTTCAATATTACTTAAAATCATTTCAGATTTATCCCAATTTATCTTCAGACCTGTTATTTGTTCAAATTCCTTTAAATGTTTTTGAATGCTTTCCAGAGTCCTTCTAGGGTGTTTCATGATTATCAAAGTATCATCCGCGTATAAACTAATTTTATTTTCCATTATTCCTTCTATACTTTTATCTTCCCTTATTGCATTTGCTAGTATTTCCATCGACATAATAAATAATATTGGTGATAAAGGGCACCCTTGTCTTGTCCCAGCCTCTAATCTCACTTCCTTTGTAAGACCGTCATTAACCCTAATATTGGCGTATCCTTGTTGATATAATTGCTCTATTGTTTTTACAAACCTATCACCAAATCCGTAACTTCTAATTATCTTGTTAATTGTTATCCATTGCAAAGAGTCGAATGCCTTGAAGATATCTAATGATAATAATCCAACTTTCTCCTTATTTTGCCCTGCAACATCAATCAGGTCTACAACTCTCCTTACTAAATCTGCTATGTGCCTACCTTTCACAAATCCGGCCTGATCTTTATTTATGTATTTATCCATAAAACTATTTAATCTATTTGCCAGTATCGCCGTAAAAATCTTGGCATCTTGATTTATCAGAGAGATGGGCCTATTTGACTCTACCTTTTCTGGATCTTTTCCTGGTTTTGGTAACAAGACAATTATTGTTCTATACCATGATGGTGGTATCTGTTCCCCATTAAGTATACCGTTATACAATTTTAACAATTTTGGAATTACTATATCCTTGAACTCTTTATAAAATTCTGCAGGTAATGCATCTTCTCCCGGCGATTTATCTGCTTTCAATTTAGTTATTACTTCTTTTATCTCTTTTTCAGTTATTAACTCTTCCATTTTTTGTTTATGTTCCTGACTTATTTTATTTTTAATTTGCATTCCCAGTTTATCTTTTAATTTATCTGTACTTACCTCCTTTTTAGAATATAAATCTTGATAAAATTCTCTAACCACCTTACATTTATCTTTAGTCTTGTTATATCTTGTACCTTCCTTATCTACTAAAGTCCCTATTTCTCTTCTGCTTCTTTTTTCCTTAGCCGCTCTTGCTAAAAGTTTTGAATTTTTATTACTGTATTCAAAATATTCCCTTTTTAAATACACCAAATCTCTTTTCACCTTTTCAATATCTTTTCCTATTAATTCCTTCTTTAAGCCTTGCATTCTTTCATATACTTTTCTATCCTTGGTTGTTGCATGTTTCTCCTGCAGCCATTTAATCTCTTTTTCAATTTCTTCTTGCTTACATTTTAACTGTTTATTTTTAATGTTTGCCAACTTAATACTTTCTCCTCTGAATATTGCTTTCATTGTATCCCATCCAATACCGAATCTAACTTCACCTGTATCATTCCATTTCCAATTTTCTTCCCATTTTTCTACCATTTGCTCTTTACACTTTATATCTCTAAACAATTTAGCATTATATCTCCAATTTTTCCTAATCTTTGTAGCATCTATTTTTATTTCCAACAATACTTTTGCATGATCGGACTCTTTAAAAATTCCTATTTCTATATCTTCTAAATTTCTTATCAAATTATCAGTAACAAATATATAATCTATTCTAGAATACGTGTTATAAACTTGTGAGAAAAATGTATAAACCCTTTCCAATCCTTTAAGTTCCCTCCATGTGTCTTTCAACCCTAGAGATTTCAACCAATTGTTTAACACATACATTTTATTTCCTCCCACACATCTTGCTATATTTGTACTATCTATATTTGATTTTATTAAATTAAAATCTCCAGCTACAATCATTTTTATTGTTTTTTCTTTCTCCAATATTCGGTACACCTTATCTAAAAAACTATTTTGATGTTCATTTGGCACATACAGATTCACCAACGTTATTTCCTCCTCATCTATTTTCCCTTTTACTATCAGGTATCTACCTTCTGGGTCTGAGATACTTTTTACCATCTCGAATCCCAACCTGTTTGATATCAGAGTTGCAACCCCTCTAGCCTTTGAAGTGCCGTATGCTTTTTCATAAAACTAAGTCCATCCTAAAAAGAGCTTGTTGGTTTCTTCTGATTTCTGATGGGTTTCCTGCAGAAAGATTATATCCGATCTATCTTTTCTGAGTGCTGCTTCTAATCTCCTTCTCTTCACTTGACAACCAGTACCTTTCACATTCCATGTTATTACTTTTATATTCCTCATTTATTATTTTCCTCCCATAATTTTTTTACATTTCCCACTTCCTCCTACAGGCATGTGATTAACATATAACATTTCCTTCACCTTAAACAAATAAAGAAAAAAAGAACAACTAAAAAATACACACTATACATTCTACTACTAACCCTCCCCGTTTTTTTACAAATAGCCTCTGAATTACAAAGGGGGGAGGGGGGAGGTGCGACAGACTGAGCGAGCCCCGAGGAGATCTGAACCTAATCACCGCCCAGAACAGTTCCTCCTTCCGCACCTTTAGGCATATTCTCATTTCCATTGTTCTCCCGCCTTTTATATCCACCAGATATAATCAATTCTTCCTTCAGATCAAACCACTCTTTAGTTCCTGCTTCCAATAACTTTGCATCTACCATTACATCCAAAACGTCAGGACCTTCGCTTATCAAATAACGTCTTCCCAGGTAGGAGAAACTCAATTGTCGTGGGAATTTCCAATTATACCTTATTCCTTTATCCTGGAGTCGCTTTGTGATTGGTTTCATCGATTGTCTCCATAAGTGGTCCTCAATTGGAATATCATTATAAACTTCAATATCAAAGCCTTCCATTTTTAACACTTCTGCACCTTTTTCCCGTATAAGGGCCATTAAACGCAGCTTGTCTGACACATTAGCACATTTTAACAACACATTCCTTGACCCAGTTTTGCCTCTTCTTGAACCCAGCCTAAATACACTTACAACATCCTGCGGTGTAAAACCATCTTCCATAATTTCGTCCAGCCATTTCACTATTCTTTCTTTTAATTTATCTGGGGAGTTCTCTGGCAATTTTCTAATTATGACATTTACTCGTCTTAAATGTTCTTCTACGGTTTCCAATCTCTTTTCATGATCTCCAACCTTATTTTCTCTTTCTTTCTCTCTCTTTCTCAATTCCATGACCTCCACCTTAATCGTTGCCTGTTCTTTTTTAATATCTTCTTGTTCTTTTTTAAGCTTATCTTGTCCTTTTTTTAAACCATCAATTCCCTTCAAAATGTCTGCCAACATATCTTGCATATCTTGTTTTCGTTCTTGTTTATCTTGAGCCAACATATTCCCAATTTTATATTCCAGATTGTCCACCTTCTCATTAAATCTTTCAAAATCAGATTTAAGTCCTTGCCCCCCCTTCATTGCCAATGTTGTTGGTGTTGTTGCTGTAGCTGTGGTTGCAATTGTTGTCAGTGTTGCCGCTGCTATCGCCGCTGTAGTTGTTACAGTTGTTATAGTGGTTGTTGCTGTTGTTACCTTTGCTGTTGTTATAACAATTGTTTTTACCGCAGTTGGTGCAATCATAGTTGGAGATGTTATTGTCTTCTGCTGCTGTTGTTGTTGTAGTTGTTGTGCTATCTTCTTCACTGTCTCTTGCTCTTCCAAATCCTTCATCTCTTGTTGTGTTGTTTTCTTCATCTCGTCGTCGTCCTCCTCCAGCCTTGCAAGCCTTCTGAAACTCCTGTCCGAAGAGGTTGGTCTTTCCACTCTTGTCCAAGCCAATTTCTTCTCCTTCTCTCTCCCTCTCCCCTGCCGTTTCATCCAAATGTATTTCCAGTTACGTGACTTTAACAATTTACATAAACAGTTTACCATTTAAGTCTACCTTATATATTGACTCTAACCAATTTTAATATACTTATTTCCAAATACAATATTAGACCTTTATCCTCCCCTCCCCCTCCCCGTCCCCCTCTGTCAAATGTATGTATATATAGCCAAGTTCAAATCAATATAAAGATGAAGAAAAGAAAAAGAAAAAATGAGGAAAAAATCCCATTTCAAACCAAATTAATTCCCTCTTAAATTTTAATATTCCCCCCAAATAAACAAAGAAAGGAGAGGGGAGAAAAAGAAGGGAAAAAAAGAAAACACAGGAACAAAACTCCTAATCAAAAAGAAAAAAATTGATCGCTGTTCTTCCACTTTATTCCCTATTTAATCCTCAATCTTCATCTCCCAATGGGAAGGGAGACAAGGAAAGGGAGAAAAAGGAGTCCAAAAAAAAAAAAACCACAGTAGGAAGGTAAAATGAAAAAATCATCAATATTTGTCCCACAAAAAAAAAGAAAAAAGAAAAAAACTGATATTTTAGTTCTCTTCTATCAACTTGCTTTATGTTACTGTTGCAGCTTACAAACACTATCCAACTTAAAAAGACAAAGAAGGAAAAATAACTCTTTTATTGTTCCAGGGCAAGATGAAAAAACAAAAATCGAAGACAAGGTCAGGCGTCTGCTCTCCAAGATTCAAAGGAAACAACACTTTGTCTCTCACAGCACATTTCAGGCCCCCAGCACCATCTTACTCTTTTTTTTTTTTAAGCCTCGAAAAAAGTATGCAAGACAAAGCCAGGTCCAATTCTCCAAAAATCCAAATTCTTCTTCTTCCTCCTCTCTTTCTCTTTAATACCCAAATTTCAAAGTCCAAAACTCAAACAGCAATAAAGAAGGGAAATGGAAAAAAAGGAAACAAAAAAATCCCGGTATTATCACCGTTACTTGGGCCTGACTTATCTGCGCTCCACTAACGTGCGAGAAACAAAAGGTCCGGTCCCAATTATTTCACTTTTCTTCTCCTTTTCTCCTTCCCCGTGTATTTTTATAAGCTTGCTCACCGTCAAGGCTTCTCCACTTCTCCGCTTAAGTAATTTTCCGGCTCCGCTAGGCTCCGCATGGCTCCGGTCGAAGGGGCTGGCGAGGCCGAGCGAGGCTTGCTTCAGCTTCCCCCTTTCGGATCCCCACCTGACTTACCCTTTTCGATCCGATCGTCCGCTTATCTGTTTGCCTGCGTTTTATCAAACTTTATCAACGAGCCGATCTCCACACTGTTTTCCAAACCATCCGTTCTTCTGCTAAAAGATTTGTTGAATCGGTGCCATTAAAGGCCGCCCATCCCCCGCTCTCTCCAAGATCGAAACTCACAGTTTTCTCCCTTTCTCGGCACGACTTCGGACCAGCCAGGATAATTTCCGCAAGTATTTTTTCTTGTAGATATTCTGATCTATTTTTTTACAGGTCTCAGGAACTATTCTCACTTTTAACAGTCACTTTCGTTTCCCTCCTTTCTGAGCGGAAGAAAGTTCACTCCTCTCAGCTCTCCATCTTGACACGCCCCCCGTGTTTAGCTTTCAAGGGGGGGAATGCACCAGTACCTTCTCCCCCGCCCCCATTTAAAGCAAACCAATTCCCCGTGAAGCAAAGGCAGCGAATGAGGCTCCGGTCATTGCCTTTACTTCCCGAGGAAGTGTTTTGCTTTCAGGGGGCGGGGAATGCACCAGTACCTTCCCCCCACCCACCCCCGTTGAAAGCAAACCAATTCACCGGGAAGCAAAGGCAACGAACGGGCCTCCGGTCATTGCCTTCGCCTCCCAGAGCTCCTCACCCGGGCGCAGCACACACCTATTGGGCTGGACATTTCAAACCTGCCCAGTGTGTGCGTGCACACACACCAAAACAACCCTGAAACAACAACATCACCAAAAAGAAAACAAACAAACACCAAAACTATTACAAAATAATAAAACAAAAATAAATAAACACAAAATACTTCCACAACACCACAAAACCACAAACAAAACACCTAACTACAATATGAAAAACAAACAACAACAAAATAAAACAAATTAAACATAACCAGAAATAATCAAACCAATTAAACCAAACTAAAAATAAACCAACACACAAAAGACCAAACAGAAACACCTTCCAGCCCACCAACACAAAACCAAAACAAAGAAAAAACCCAGAAGAAACAAAACCAGACAACATACCAGCGTGTCCTCACTCCACGATGTCCAGAACAGAAATGAAGAACCAAAAACGATTTACCGGAAGAAGCACCACCCAGAGGCCAGAAGAGAAAAAACACCTGAAATGAAACCAAAACCCCTAGCAGCCCCACCTGCAGGGCACAATAGTAAAAACAACTCAAACACACTCAACAGAGTATAAACAAGTCAAAAACATAACACAAAATCACAATTTTACACAAATCACAAATATATCTCAGAAAAATAACATCAAAAGATTTCTAAAATCCTGTGTTTCGTTTTAACTCAAATAAAAACCCAAAACATCTAAACACAGTTTAAAAACATTTAATGTAAAAAACATGTACTTTCACATTTTTAAATTATTACCTATGATACATCCATTAAAAAAGGTCAGATACTAAAATATTATTTGGTTAAATAGAAAATTTAGAAAAAATATCTATAATCCTTTGTTCTTTTTGGCTGTTCTTTTTTAAATCCACAGAAAAACCCAAACAAACTGATCACAGTTTATAACAGCCCAGCATCGCAACAAAAATTAACGTATATGTTAAAGCAAATATTCAAAAACACATTAGAAAAATTTCAAAATACAGGTTGTTATTACTGTAAAGTATCACAATAATACAATCTATTTAACAAATGAAAACATAAAGGAATTGTGCATAATTAAAATTTTTAGGAAGAACAATTACAGACTAACATTAAGAAAAAAAACTTCCAAAACAATTTAAAACAGCCTTATATATACTTATATATATAAGTAAAGCATTAGCTTCATACAGTACTGCAACTAGAAAGGTCAATATCAAAAATAAAAAAAACATGTCTTCAAAGTTTCTTCAAAATTTCATATAGTAAATCAAGTAGAATTCTTCTTCAAATGCAAAAATCCAAACAGTATCAGTAGTATAGTGGTATGAAATAATATAGGGGCAATACTAAGATAAATCCACAGTAAATCGAGACTGTTCCGGTATAACCAGCCTTTCACATACAGCTTCCTCAGGATAAAGGTTCTAAATGCAATAAAAAACAATTACAATTATAATAGCAATCTTATATGTAGAAGCATAAAATATAATACAGACAATAAGGTAAGCAATGAGACAAAAGTATAATAAATCCACAATACCGTTGATATGCGTTAAGGAGCCTCTAAATGTGTGTTCTATTAGTGCTCTAAACGTTAAAGAATAGGTAAGAACAGCATAATATATAAGGGGAATGAAAAAATCAAGTATAAATTTGTAGCATCTGTAAGAAGTAGGACAAAGTCAGACCAAAGAAATTTAAAGGAGACCTTCAAAGGAACAAGCAGCATCCTTACAAATAACAAGAAAGTTCAAGTTCTGAGTTAAGCCCTTTAGGTTCCAAACTTTTAAACATGTGAATAAAGAAATTCTCCCATTGTCTGAGGCGCCTTTCAATGTTCACTTTTTCATCGCGGAGCAGTTTAATAGTCTCAAGGGCAAGAACACGAATCTGGTCCTCAGAGTGATTATGGCGTAAAAAAATGGGTAACTAATGGAGCAGAGAGGGTCTATATTCTGATCCGTGAACGATGTTCATTCACACGAATTCTCAACAGGCATGTAGAAATACCAATATAAATTAAGTCACACATAGTAATAATTAAAACTAATTGAAGAGGATTAAAACTTTTAAAAAACAGACATTAACTTAGATAAAAACCAGCAACCAGGGACTCAGTTATAATTTTTAGAAGCCTGCCTGAATAGATGGGTCTTCAGGTATCAGCCAACCTAATCTCCCAAGAGAGACCTTTCCATCTGAAGGACTTCCCTTTTTGCCTTCTGCTAATTTGAATGGGTGTCTTTCTTTTCACACCATTGCTCTTTCTAAACATCTGCTTTCTAACCTTGGCCACATCAGTAAAGATGATTGTCTGGTTACACAGCAGTATGATGAATGATTTGTAGTTTCTTTTGGAATGTTACGTGATGCATTTGCCATGGTGTATACATCAGTGTGCTCTGACAGAGTATTTTACCTGTTATAGTTCCCTGTCTAGGAGAGAATGATACATTTTAAATCATGGTCTGTAAATGCATGGAATACTTCAAGATCATGTGATTTCTCAGATCTAAGGTAAGTGGAAAGTTATAATTTGTTGTCCACTATAAGTATCTATGCTATCAATACAGACAATTGATGTATGAGTGTCGTCTCTGGCATGTACTACATTCAGTAACATATGGATGTTTTGAGTCATCATAGATACATGGTAAACATGATTGAGAATTAACTGGAACATGTCTGGCCAGGTTATTCTGCTATGATAATCATCAGGTGATGATTAACTAACCTGACAAAACTGAGGACTAATGGCCTTGGGTGGTGAAGTCCACAGTGAAGATGATGATACTCAAATGGATTAAATCGCACTTGAATCCATCTTGATGGAGGGCAGCAGCTTCATCAATACTGGCCTGGGGTTGATGAGGAATTTGTGTGCCAAAAGGGCTTAGGACCAGAAAATGACTAATGAAAAGGGATCAGTGGTACTGGTGTTACACTGCGATGCTTTAGGCCACTGCATATTGTTCCCAAGACAATCTCCATAGCAGGTCACCATGATGATAGCCAATATTTGGAATCAGATATGTCAAGTTTAGAGATTCCTGTCACAGTCAGATGACCCTGATATGATAAACATTCTCTATGTCCAAGCAATTAGATACAGCAAATGCTTAACCTATATCTAAAGGAATCTCCAATTCTAGATTCTTGCCAAAAATCCCAAACCCTCAATTAAATTTATATCCCAGCATCATGCTATAACTTACTCTTATTACACCTTTTCATTTATTTAGCAAAGACAATAATAATAGCAAATTTCATTTTTCCATTTATTTAACGACTTGTAACTTGCATGTTCACAGAAGAAAAGACACATGGTGTGTTAAGTGTGATCTGTAGTATGGTATGGAGTATGGTACCGGGGGATAGGGGTGTGGATAAGCCCCTTTTGTAAAGTGCCCTATTTCTTGTGTGGCTAACTAAATGGCTTTTCCATTGCAGCATTTTCTTTCAGAATGTCTGTGGAGGACAATGTGTTGCCCAGTAGCCAATCATTCAGCCGGCCTCTCTAGGGAAACACTCCTGTTGAGAAAGAAGACTAAAGTAGCAGTAGCAGACCTGCTTTTCCATTTGGGGTGCCAGGCATCTGGGCACTTTTCTGGGAAGTCTCCTTTCCAAATGGATTGGCACCTTTTAAAACTTCCTTGTGGTTTTTTGCAATCTCTGTGTGCAAGTTCTCAGCCATTTCCATAATCTTGTATCATGCTGCTGAAAAGCAGATCTGGAAAAGCATTCCTTTAGTGTATTATATACACAGTCCATTTATACAGTCTTTTGCACTGGATAAACATCTTCAGTGGAGCATTGAAATATTCAGCATATGAAGTAAGAGCATTGATCAAACATAGTCAGCTGGTAAAGCTGTGCAAGTCAGGATGTGGGTGAGAATTGGCATCTCAGGTTCTGTGGCAAGATTATGAACAGGAAATCAGGGTCAGCTCCTCTGTTTATGTTGTAGACAGATGCACTCACAGCCTTTTCTGGGCTGCATGGCCACCGTCAGGGGGGGTACAGCCAGGACTCCCGTCCTGGGCCCAGAGCTGCAGGGGGCCTGCGGGGGTGGGAAGCCCATTTTTATTTTTATTTTTTAAAAAAAGTCTAACTTTTTTTAAATCGTGGTGCGCGGCCGCGATGCCACTGCACATGCCCCGGCAGAGGGCCCCCTCGCCCCTGCCTCAACCTGGATATCTGGGGTCAAGGCTTACCAGCCCACGAGGAGGGCGGGCCCTGGGGTCGAACGCAGCAGCAGGAAGCCGCGGGGCACGTGCCTTCAAAGGCACCGGGGCCTCCAGCAGCCGCCACCGAGCAGCAGCAAGCCGTGGGGTGGGGAGCACAACTTCTCAAGCCAGTGTCAACACTGGACATCTGCTTCCCACCCCACCGACAGCTATGGACCTGCCAGGCAAAACACACGCCCCATGACTGCCAGGTAAGCCTGACTGCCTGCCCGCGGGGGGTGGGGGGTGGGAAACAGAGCCGGGGTGGGTGGTCGGGCACCCACCCCCACCCCTCCTGCCAGTTCAGGCGGGCCACTGCTGTTCTTTGGCCTGCCCCCTCCCCTCCCAGGTGGGTCTGTCTGTCTGTCTATCTATCGATCTATCTTCACTAATCCACTCTTCCTTCCTTTCTTCCTTCCTTTCTTCCTTCCTTCCATCCATCCATCCATCCATTCTTCCTTCCTTCCTTCCTTTCTTTCATCCATCCATCCATCCTTCCTTCCTTCCTTTATTCCATCTTTCCATCTTTCCATCCTTCCTTCCATCCTTTCTTTCTTCCATCCTTCCTCCCGTCCTTTCTTTCTTTCTTCCATCCTTCCATCCTTTCTTTCTTCCTTTCTTCCTTCCTTTCTTTCTTTCTTCCATCCTTCCTTCCATCCATCCTTCCATCCTTCCTTCCTTCCTTTCTTTTGGAGCCCTCGCGGAGCAAAACTGTGGTCATAAGGACTGCAGTGGCTCAAGTGGCTAAGACACTGACTGGGAGGCAGAAGGTCAGCAGTTCGATTCCCGAGTACTGCAGGACGGAATGAGCTCCCATCTTTGTCCCAGCTCCTGCCAACCTAGCAGTTTGAAAGCAAGAAATTGCAAGTAGATAAATAGGGACCACTTCGGTGGGAAGGTAACAGCATTCCGTGTGCTCTGGTGTCTAGTCATGTCTGCCACATGACCATGGAAACATCTGCAGAAGCAGACAGTACTGGCTCTTTGGCTTTGAAACAGAGATGAGTACTGCACCCTAGAGTCAGATACGACTGGCTTTCGAGCAAGGGAAACCTTTACCTTTTAATTATGTTCGTGTTGATATAAAAGTCTGTTTTTTGGGCATAATGTGTGGCACCTTAAAGACTAACTTCTGTATTTTAATGTGAGCTTTTGTGGATCAAGGCCACTGGCTCTTTGGCTGTAATCAGAGATGAGCACTGAACTCTAAAGTTGGATACAACTGGCTTTCAAGCAAGGCTTAAAGACTAACTTCTGTATCTTAATATGAGCTTTTGTGGATCAAGGCCACTGGCTCTTTGGCTGTAATCAGAGATGAGCACTGAACTCTAAAGTTGCATACAACTGGCTTTCAAGCAAGGCTTAAAGACTAACATCTGTATTTTAATGTGAGCTTTTGTGGATCAAAGCCGCTGGCTCTTTGGCTGTAATCAGACATGAGCACTGAACTCTAAAGTTGGATACAACTGCCCATCGATTTCTTTTGGGAAATTGTGTATTCCAGCAGCAGCCGTCACCCCAATGCGAGGAGAGAGAAAAGTGTGTGGGGGCGGCGGCAATAGAATTGCTCAGTACGGGGCTCAGAAATTTCTGCTGGGCAGACATCATTCCATTTGGTGCTGACATCTGGCTTGGCTTAGCTTCACGCCTTGTTGTGTGCAGGGGTTAACATCTGGAATGGCTCATCTTTGCAGAGGGTCACAGATCACACAGATTTTTGCATCTGGAAACAGCTGGTATTTAAGAGGTAGCGCTTTACCTTCACGTGTAGAGAGGTCAACACCTGAGTGGCTTTGTCGCACCTCCTTCTCTCCTTGATGTTCAGTCTCCTTTGAGATCATGGGACGTAGTCATCTTGTAAACAGCTTTTTCCACTGCATTGGGATCTCAGGTTTCTCTTTTCCTGGGTATCCCTGGGCTTCTTACCCTGTATCTATAGAGGCCCAAGATAAAAAAAATCTAGAAGAACAATGGCAGTTAATTAAACAATGTGTACCGCATATGTATAGCTTGGTAGGTTTCCTCTCACTTGGAGGTGAAGAATCATTCACATGTCTGGCAAATAAGTAGCTGTAGAGCAACATTGTCATTTAAGGCTCTGAATATTGAAAATGGAAACAACCTTAGTTTATTTTCACAGCCATATATACTTAGGCAAAGATAATACATCAGCTTTCACAGTCTTTGTCAAAGCAAAAATGAGTAGGAAGCAAAATTCATCTATCTTTGTAAAACATTAGTACTGTACCTGGATCTCATGAGGGCATTCTCCAGGCTGTGGTTCCCTGGCGGGGAAGAAATGGCATACCTTTGTGCTGCCAGAGATTCACTTCTCATTGAGTGAACCTCTGGATGTGACACATCATCCTATGATCCTAGTGGTTGTATAAACCATTCTCCTATTCCATGTATGGCTGGTGATTTGTAACAAAGTACATCTTCAGGTGAAACTGGATTCTCGATCACAGGACCTGAACAGAATTAGATCCTTGGTGACAGGACTTGAATGAAATTAGAAGAGATTTCAAAAGGAATATCACCCCTACCCCGGTAAATAGCCAAGTACAGGCTATAAAAAACTCATTAATGCCTCTCTAAAGGGTGTATGTCTATTCCCATAATGAAGGTGCACACATTCCTTATTGCTGCCAATAAAATGGGGTGAAGAGATTGTTAGAGTTGTAAGATTCCTATCAATGCTTAAAGGCTTGGGAAGGGTTAAAAAGCCCACTGTGTAATTAAAACACAGCTGACTTCAACTCTCTAACCCAAAAGAAGATTCAGGTTCTTTTTGCCAGAAAATCCAAAAGTTCCCCAAGGAAATTTATGATCCAGCATACCTGCACCTGCATAGCTATTCATAGATTTATATCCTGTTGTTATATTGTTTTGAGAGGCATGAATGATGACACAAGTTCATTTTTAAGTAACTTTACTAAACGCAAGCTACTCCATTGCCATAATAAATAAAATTGGTGATAATGAACAACCCTGCTGTGTTCCAGCTTCAAGTTTTATATCTTCTGTAAGCACATCATTTACCCTGACATTGGCGGAACCCTGTTGATATAATTGTTCAATCATTCTCCTAAACTTACTCCCAAATCCATAACACTTAATTATCTTTTTGATTGTTTCTCATTGAAGTGAATCAAAGGCCTTGAAAATATCTAATGATAACAATCCAACTTTCCCTTTTTTTTGTCCTGCAATATCTATTAAATCCAAAACTCTCCTTGTCAGGTCTGCCATATGCCTTCCTTTCATGAAACCCACTTGGTCCTTATTTATATAGTTAGCCATAAAACTGTTTAATCTATTTGCCAATATTGTTGTGAAAATGCTGGTGTCTTGATTTATTAATGAAATGGGTCTATGTGACTCCACCTTTTCTAAATCTTTTCCAGGTTTTGGTATTAAAATAATTATCGATCTTACCATGAAGTAAGTATCAATCCTCCCTCCAAAATATAGTTAAACAACTTCAATAATCTTGGAACCACAACATCTTTAAACTCTTTATAAAATTCAGCAGGTAACCCATCTTTCCCTGGAGCATGATGGTATTTGGTCCCAACTTTATTTCCCCCCCCCCCATAATTTCACTTATCTTATTTTCAATTTTCCCCCAGAAATCCTTTACCACATTGCAACTCCACCACATGTGTTCATATGTACCCAGTGCATTCTTACAACCCCAACACATTTTGTCTTTCTTATTATCTATCTGATGTAATCTCATTGGTGTCAAATAACATCTCCACAACATTTTATAATTGTGTTCTTTGACTCTGACAGACATAGTTCTCATAATTCTTTTGTTCCATTAATTTGTCCAATTCTGGTCCTCTATCTTCATCTTTAAATCCTGTTCCCAACTTGCTTTCAATTCCTCCTGTGGATTACCTTCCTTATTTATCATTATATATATTTTACTACCAGCCCTTTATTCTTGTTTGTCCCTTTCTTATTTTTAAAATTAATTCTTCAAATTCAGTCCTCCCTCTTTCTAGTCCAACCTATTTCATATAGTCACTATTCCACTTGTTTACCATCCCTATCTGAAACCAATTCAATCTCAATTGTCCATATAGATTTGTTTTCCTCTCGTTGGCTCTACAGGCCTGTATCAAGTCTCTCACCAGAAAAACTCCATTCTCGTCAAGTACTTCTTTAATCCTTTTATTATTATTTTTATTGGGAAATTTGCCATATCCTCCAATTCAATAATAGGTAAAAAAATCTGGTACCAACTCCCTTTTTACATAAGAACATAATAAGAACATAAGAACAGCCTTGCTGGAACAGGCCACAGCCCATCCAGTCCAGCATTCTGTCTCACACAGTGGCTCAACATTTCCTTCAGGGTATTCCCAAGCAGATACCTTTACTTGCTTAGGATTACCTGGAAATGGCATTGAGAGATATCCTGCCTATCTCTCCAACCCCGAGGTTGTCCTTAGGTATCCATAATTATAGCCATTGATACCCTTGTCCTCCATGAACTTGTCTAATCCTTTCTTAAAGCTGTCAAGACTGACAGCTGTCACCACTTCTTCTGGCAGGGAGTTCCATAGACCAGTAATCCTCTGGGTGAAAAAGTACTTTCTCTTATTTGTTTGAGAACTAGTACCCAAAAGTTTCATCGAGTGTCCCCTAGTTCTAGTGTTATGCGATAGGGAAAACAGTTTTTCCTTATCTACTTTGTCCACACCGTGCATGATTTTATAAACTTCAATCAGGTCACCTCTTAGATGCCGTCGCTCAAGAGTGAAAAGGCCCAACCGTTGCAGCCTCAGATGGTAAGGAAGGTGTTCCAGTCCCCTAATCATTCTGGTTGCCCTCCTCTGCACTTTCTCCAACTCCATAATATCCTTCTGGAGGTATGGCGACCAGAACTGTACACAGTATTCCAGATGGGGCCTCACCATAGATTTATAAAGAGGCAAAATGACACTTGCTGACTTATTTTCTATACCCTTCCTAATGATCCCTAGCATTGAGCTTGCTTTTTTCACTGCTGAGGCACACTGGGTTGACACCTTCATTGAGTTGTCCACCAGGACACCAAGGTCTCTTTCCTGGTTTGTCGCAGAGAGTTCAGACCCCATCAGTTTATAAATGTAATTGGGGTTTTTTGCCCCAACATGCATCACTCTGCACTTAGTAATGTTGAAGCTCATTTGCCACTCTTTTGCCCACTCCCCCAGTGTCAAGAGATCCTTCTGGAGCTCCTCACAATCTCTCACAGTTTTCACTACCCTGTATAATTTAGTGTCATCAGCAAATTTGGCTACCTTGCTTTTTACTCTTACCTCTAGATCATTTATGAAGAGGTTGAAAATCAGGGGGCTCAGTACTGAACCTTGGGGGACCCCACTCTTTGCTTCCCTCCACTTGGAGAAGTGTCCATTTAGTGCTACCCTCTGTTTCCTGTCCCTTAGCCAGTTGCTGATCCAGGACAAGACCTGTCCCTTTATTCCATGACTGGTAAGTTTATTCAAGAGCCTTTGGTGTGGGACCTTGTCAAAAGCCTTCTGAAAGTCCAGATAAACAATGTCAACTGGATCCCCCTTATCCACATGCTTGCTGACACTCTCAAAAAATTCCAACAGATTAGTGAGGCATGATTTGCCCTTGCAAAAGCCATGTTGGCTCTCCTTTAGCAGCGCCTTCTCTTCTATGTGCCTATTAATTCTATCTTTTAGGATGGTTTCCATCACTGTACCTGGGACACATGTCAAACTGGCAGGTCGGTAATTTCCTGGATCACCCCTGGATCCTTTTTTGAAAATTGGTGTTACATTTGCTACCTTCCAGTCATCAGGCACAAAGCCTGATTTGAGGGAAATATTATATATTTTGGCTAGGAGATCAGCAGTTTCATCTTTAAGTTCCCTGAGAACTCATGGATGGATGCCATCTGGTCCTGGTGATTTGTTAATGTTTAGCTTAACAAGACATGCAAGGACCTCCTCCCTGGTTATTTCTATCTTGCTTAATTATTCGGTTTCTCTCCCTACGAAGATAGGCTCTGTTTTCAGCATGTGGTCTTCTTCAGTGAATACTGAAGCAAAGAATTCATTGAGTCTCTCTGCAATCTCTGTTTCCTCTTTAATAACCCCTTGCCTTCCATTGTCATCTAATGGTCCATATTCCTTTTTCCATATTCCCAGTGTTGCCTTCATCATTTTATTTTTAATAACTGATTTCTCCATACTCCCTCCTAGAAAGACCATTTTTCCTATATGACTAAACTCGTTCATTTCAATTTCTTCCCAAATTACCCTTTCTCTAGCCAAGATCTTCACAACATTCTTAATTTGAAAAGCTCGATAATATGTCATCAAATTTGGCATCCCTAATCCCCCCTCCTTCTGGGATAAATACCATTTTTTGCCAATCAAGGCCTTTTTCCCCATTACAAAAATTATTTATCATTTTTTTAACTCCTTAATTTCTTTGTCCTTCATTTGAATTGAAAGGGCATCAAATAAAAAATTGATTCTTGGTAGTAACATCATTTTACATATTGCAATTCTTCCAAACCATGACAGCTTCAATTTTTGTAATTGTTGCATTCTATCCTTAATTTCTTTTTTTAATTTTTCATAATTCAATTTCTTAAGCTCTTTGAATTTATTTGAAATATTTATCCCCAAGTATTTCAAATTATCGTTAATTTGTAAATTGCACTTTCCCTTTATCCTTTGCCGTTCTTCCTTACCCATATTACACAATATCATTTCTGATTTATCCCAATTAATTCTCAAACCTGTCATTTCCTCAAAGTACTTCAACTGCGCTTGCATTCTATCCAGTGTTTTCTCGGGGTATTTAGCTATTATCAAAGTATTATCTGCGTATAAGTTTATCTTACCTAGAACCCCTTCTATTTCTTTATCTTCCCTTACGGCTTTCGCCAACAACTCCATTGCCATAATAAACAAAATTGGAGACAAAGGACAGCCCTGCCTTGTACCTGCTTCTAAATTCACTTCTTCTGTATCTCCATTATTTACCCTTACCACTGCTGTACCTTGTTGGTATAGTTGTCCAATTATCTTTCTAAATTTATCCCCAAATCCATAGCCTTTAATTATCTCATTAATTGTTACCCATTGCAAAGAGTCAAATGCCTTAAAAATATCTAGGGATAATAAACCTACTTTATCTTTTGTTTGTCCTACCGTGTCAATTAAATTTACAAATCTGACATATGCCTACCCTTCAAAAATCCCACCTGATCCTCATTTATATAATTACCCATAAAATTATTCAATCTATTAGCTAATATTGCTGTGAAGATCTTAGCGTCTTGATTTATCAATGAGATTGGTCTATAAGATTCAACCTTTTCCGGATCCTTTCCAGGCTTTGGCAATAACACTATTATAGTCCTATACCACGAAGTCGGAATTTGCCCACCTTCTAATATATAATTATATAATTTAGTCAATTTCGGCACCACTATCTCTTTAAACTCCTAATAAAACTCAGCTGGTAACCCATCTTCTCCAGGCGCTTTATCCGTTTTTAAGCTGGCTATAACCTCTTTTATTTCCTTTTCCGTTATTCATTCTTCCATCATATTCTTGTGTTCCTGTGTAATCTTACTGTTTATTTGTTTCTCCAATTATTTTTTTAATTTCACCAAATCTATGTTCTTTTTCGCATATAGCGCCTGATAGACGTCTTTCACAATTTTACATTTATCTCCAATCTTATTACATCTTGCCCCATCCTTATTAATCAGAATTCCAATTTCCCTTGTTTCTCTCTTTTCTTTTGCAGCCCTTGCTAATAATTTTGAATTCTTATTACTATATTTAAAATATTCTCTTTTTAAATATACCAAATCTCGTTTTACCTGTTCTATGTACTTTCCTATTAATTCGGTCTTCAATCTTTGCATATTATCAAAAGCTTTCTTATCCTTAGTCCTTGCATGTTGTTCCTGCAACTGCTTTATCTCATTCTAAATTTTATCTTGCACCACCTTAAGTTGTTTATTTCTGAAGCTAGCCAGCCTAATACTTTCACCTCTGAAAACCGACTTCATGGCATCCCACACCATATTAAAGTTCACCTCATCTGTATCATTGCAAAGCCAACTTTCCTTCCAACTCTCCATTATTTGTTCTTTACACTCATGGTCTTTGTACAATTTAGGGTCCTCATACCCTCTCTCCTTAGTACTGTAAACACTTTTGCATGATCCAATTCTTCAAAGATTCCCACTTCCACCTTGTCTATATTCCTGATCATATTTTCTGTTACAAATATGTAGTCTATTCTGGAGTATGAATTATGAACATGTGAAAAATATGTATAAACTCTTTCCGACCTCTTAATCTCTCTCCAGGTATCCTTCAATCCTAAAATTTCCAACCATTTTTCGAAAAATTGTTGTTTAAGCCCTTTTTCCACATCTTAATATATTTGTGCAATCTAGGTTTGACCTTATTAGATTAAAATCCCCAGCCACTATCATTTTTATCGTCTTTTCTTTTATCAATATTTTACACATTTTCGCTAGGAATACCTCTTGATGGTCATTTGGGGCATATATATTCACCAGAGTCACTTCCTCATCATCAATTTTCCCTTTTACGATCAAATATCTTCCCTCTAGGTCGGAAATACTACTTGTCATTTCAAAACCCAACCTAGCCGAAATCAAAATAGCCACCCCTCTTGCCTTTGAGGTACCAAACGATTTTTCATAATACTCCATCCCCTTTTTAAAAAATCTTATTTGTATCTTGAGATTTTTGGTGAGTTTCCTGAAGAAAGGCTACATCCGGCCTGTCCTTCCTTAATGCTGATTCAATTCTTCTTCTCTTAACTTGAGACCCTGTACCCTTCACATTCCATGTTAAGATCTTAATATTTCTCATAACTTAAACTACAACGATCTTCTTTCATCTCTGATTTTTCCAATAGGCATGCACCCTTCCCTCCCATTACCAAAACAAAATCTATAAGATCAAAGATTCAACTCTACCCTCCCCACCATTTTCTTTAAAAAGAAAAAAAGCCGCCTTTGCCGACCAAAGAGAGGAGGGGGGAATGTGGAAGATGTATCTATTAAGCTCAAAAAGCTGCTGCGCAATTTTCTTATCCTATCCCATTCTAATTTTTTAATCACTTTTATATAAGATTAAAATCAAAATATCTCTTTCAACTACTTATTCAGTCTTAAATTCTCTCATCCAAATACTTCACCCTTCCTTAACACCACTCTCAGTTTTGGACCCCTCTTCCTTCCCTCCTGCTGCACCCTCCTGTTCTGCACCTCCAAACTCTCTACTTATACCTCCCGATTCCAATAATTCTTTCCTTAATGCAAGCCACTCTCTTGAAGACACTTCTCCCAATTCAATTGAATTTACATAACTCAGTGCATCAGTTTCAGCAGCGATTATGTGCATTTTTTGTCATGAAAAAATCTTAGCTGTTGTGGAAATCTCCAATTATATTTTATCCCACGTGATATCAAAAGTTTGGTTACTGGCTTCATTTTGTAACCCCAAGCTCATTCATTCATTGCAATATCATTGTACACCTCCATATTATTCCCATCAATTTTCAAAGCACCAGACCCTGCTTGTTTTTAAAAGGCCATCACCTTTAATTTGTTCCCCCACTTTGCGAATTTAACCAAAACATTTCTTTGAACACTTCTCCCTTTTCTTGATCCCAATCTATAAACACTTCAATATCTACATTAGCAAAGTCTTTCCCCATTTTCAAATTATTCAGCCAATCGATTATTCTATCCTTCAGCTGGTCTGGCATTTTTTCCATAAGATTGCGTATCACAATATTCTGCTTTCTCGTCATCTCTTCCACCATATCTAACATTTTCTCTTGCACTTCCACCTTTGACTTAATTTCTTTATCTTCCTCATGCAACCCTTTTATATCCGCTTGCATCAATTTCATATCCCTTTGCATCAAATTAACATTTGTTTCCAGCTTTTGAAAGGTAAAATCAACTTTGTGAGCAAAATCCTGAAACATTGTATACATTTTGTCTTGCTTCACCATAATTTCATTTTTATCTTTCCCTCTTAATTCTTTCATTTCCCGAAAACCTTTCACATTTGCCTCCTCCATCTGCTTGAATTTCTTAAACAATTTACCCATCTCAACCATTAATTGTGTTTGGTCCACTCGTGCAGGTTCTGGCGATGTTGATGGAGGGGATGTATCCTCAGTTGCAGCCTCTTCCTTCTTCTTGGGTCTCACCACCTCCTCCTCCTTCCTCTTTCCTTTCCCAGCTTTATCCATTGTCAATTCAAATATCAATCTCAGTGCAGCAACAGTTTTATTTATGCCCAGTCCAAAATCTCGATCAAGATCCAGGATCAGTTTACCCCACTCACTTTATACTCCAAACCAACAATTTATAATCCAATATTAAAAATTATTTCCAGACTCCAGTACTTGATTGAAGATGTTTTTCCTTATATTCACAACGACATTCACAATAAAATAGAGAGAAGGTAATCCTCACTCACACTTATATCCAGGCCCAGAGTCCTAATTCTTTATTATAATCCAATAATGAAATTACTTCCAAACCCCCACAACTTGATTGAAGATTTTATAATCCAAAAATAACTCCAGCTGCAAATTGTAATAATGTCTCAAAAATCCTGAATGCAATTGAGTAATCCAGCTATTGTGTATCCACAACCCCAGTATTTAAAAAGCAAAAGGGAACAGGCAAGTCAGGCACACATAAAATCCTGCTGCAATCCAATTCAACAATCTGAAGGATCCAAAAAATAAAGCTCCACAAAGAGAGAAAAGAAGACTCCTACCCAAAAAAAGTTATGTTGTTCAAATTCAAAAAGCTCACCCCACAAATAGAAGATTACCACTTCTCCATTAACAACCAGTCACGGCTGCAGATTCCATGGGGTGCCCCTCCTTCCTTCTTCTTCAAACACTCCAGACCCTCAGTCCACCACTCCATTTTCCATTCTTTTCCCTCCTTCTCCTTCCATTCTTTCAGTCTCCCTCTCCTTCCATTCTCCTCTCCTTCTTTTCCTTCTTCTCTTTTTACAAGCAAAAACCTTCCTCCGATGTTTCCACTCCAATCTTAACCTTCCACTTCACTTTCATTTTCCTTCACCACCACCGCCATTAACCCCCTTCTTCTTCTTTCACACACACACTTCCTCGCTCCTTCTCCACTTACTTTCCGCTTGAAAGACCTTACTTTCCACTCACCCCAGCAACCAGGCAATCCACAGCTCCAAATTCAAATCCTTACTTTTCGGTAAAATCTCACTTTTCTTGCCCTTCTTGTTTCCTTCTTGGTCCTGTTTGCTGCTGCCCATCTGGCAAAGCCGCAGCTTTTGCCACTTGCCTCCCCAGCCAAGGCTGCTTCCCAAACTCTGACCTTGAAGCACAGGAATTAAGAGCTTTCTTTTGGGTGAGCTTTTACAAGCTTTTATGTATCTTTAAAGTAGAATCCTATAGACCAATCTCATTGATAAACCAAGATGCCAAGATCTTCACAGAAATATTGGCTAATCGTTTAAACAATTTTATGGGTGATTATATAAATGTAGATCAAGCGGGTTTTTTGAAGGGGCAACATATGGCAGACTTGACTAGAAGAGTAGTAGATTTAATAGATATTGTGAGTCAGACAAAAGAAAAAGTGGGATTAATATCATTGGATATATTTAAAGCATTTGACTCTTTACAATGGATAACAATTAAGAAAATAATTAAATGTTATGGATTTGGAGACAAATTTAGAAAGGTAATTGAACAATTATACCATCAAGGAGTGGCCACTGTCAGATTAAACGATGAGGTTACAGATGAGAAAAATTGGAGGCAGGGACGAGACAGGGCTGCCCTTTATCACCAATTTTGTTTATCATGGCAATGGAGATGTTGGCAAAAGCTATAAGAGAGGATAGAAAAATAGAGGGGATTGTGGAAAATAAAATAAGCATGTATGCCGATGATACTATGATAATTGTAAAACACCCTGAGAGGGCAATGGGCAGAATTAGAACACAATTAAAAGATTTTGAGGATATTACCGGTCTAAAGATAAATTGGGATAAATCAGAAATGATGCTTTGTAATATGGGAGAAGAGGACCGTAAGAGGATAATGGGAATGAGTAATATTCAAATTAAAGATAAGTTGAAATATTTGGGAATAGTTATATCTAATAGACTGGAAGAACTTAAAAGACTGAATTATGACAGTTTGAAAATGGAAATTAAGAATAGGATACAAAATTTTCGAAAACTGAAGCTGTCATAGTTTGGGAGAATAGCGCTTACTAAAATGATGTTGTTACCGAAAATTAATTTTTTATTTGATGCATTACCAATTCAATTGAATGATAAGGAAATTAATGAGTTTCAAGAAATGTTTAACAATTTTTGTAACGGTGGGAAGAGGCCTAGGCTATCTAAAAAACTGTGGTATTTGCCTCAGAAGGAAGGTGGATTGGGAATGCCAAATTTGAGGGGATATTATCGAGCATTTCAAACTTAGAATGTGAAGATCTTGGCAAGAGAAAAGGTAATTTGGGAAGAAATTGAGATGAAGGACTATTTAATTTAATTTAATTTTAATTTTAATTTAATTGTCACATTTATATACCGCTCACTCGGCCAAAGCCAACTCAGGGCGGTTCACAATAAAAATTAAAAAACACATGTTAAAAACAGTTAAAACTACCCACCCCCTAAAAACAAGGGCTGCAGGATCCAAAGGCACCATGGGGAAGAGTTCTTCTACACCAACCACCCAATGGAGGTTACCCTTCCACCTGCACCCCACACTTGACCCGCCAGCCAGGTTTTAAGTTCTTTTCTGAAAGGCAGCAATTCCGTCCGGAGACGTAGCTCTGTTGGCAGGAGGTTCCAGAGGGCCGGCGCAGACACGGAGAAGGCTCTCCTCCTTGTGCCAGAGAGGCGAGCCCCTCTGGCTGATGGAACAATTAGAGAGCCCTTCCGGTCCGCTCTGGTTGGACGGACAGACGTCCTCAGGGCGATGCGGTCTCTTAGGTAACCCGGCCCACTACCATATAGGGCTTTAAAGGTCAAAACCAGCACCTTGAATTGCACCCGGAGACAAACTGGCAACCAGTGCAGCTCCCGGAGCAGTGGCAAAGCATGGGAATAACGCCCACACCCCATCACCACCCTGGCTGCTGCATTCTGGACCAGCTGTAGCCTCCGAATGGTCGTCAAGGGCAGCCCCATGTAGAGCGCATTGCAATAATCTAGTCTGGAGGTGACCAGAGCGTGAGTGACCATGAGCAAGGAGTCCCGGTCCAGGAGTGGGCGCAACTGGCGAACTGGCGAATCACCCGAAGTTGGGCGAAAGCCCTCCTGGTCACAGCCGCCACCTGTTCTTCTAGCAGTAGCCGCGAATCCAGGAGGACCCCCAAGTTGCGCACCGGGTCTGTCTGGGGCAAAATAGCCCCATCCAGAACCAAAGATGGTAGCTCCCGGGTTAACGCAGGACCCCTTATCCATAGCCACTCAGTCTTGCTGGGATTCAGTTGTAGCCCGTTAGCCCCCATCCAGACCCCAACAGCTTCCAGGCACCTGGAAAGGACTTTGATGGCATCACTGGGGTCCCCATGGGCCGACTATAGATTTATAGGCAAAATGGTCTTTTGGGGGGATAATTTTGGAAAAGTAGACATTAAAAACACTATGATGAAAGGATTAATGAGTGTATGGAAGAAGGTAAAGAAGGATTTAGCCCCAAATTTCTCTCCGATTATGGAATTGTCAGATATGGCTGGTTTCCCAATTAAGGTTGACAATGTAGTAAAAGAAGTTTTGGAAAAGAATGAAATTTTTTTGTTGACGGATTGGTTACGGGCCTGTGGAGATGTTAATGTTAGGACAAATTTGTTTGAACAATTAAAAATGAATTGGTTTCAGATAATGAAAATTAATAAGTGGAATAATAAGTATATGAGAGAATATGACTTGGAAAGGGAAAAGACGGAATTTGAGGATATGGTTCTAAAATTAGAAAGGGAAATAAAAGTATTAAGGGTATAGTTAGCAAATTGTATACATTATTGAACAAGGAGGGTGATCTACAGGAGGATTTGAAATTAACTTGGGAGGAAGACTTGAAAATAAAGATAGATAATGATATATGGAAAAATAAATGGAAAAAGAGAATAATGAGAACTATGTCAGTTAGAATAAAGGAGCATAATTACAAAATGTTATGGAGATGGTATTTGACCCCAGTGAGATTACACCAAATTGATAATAAGAAGGATAGAATGTGTTGGAGATGTAAAAATGGAGTAGGAACATATGAACACATGTGGTGGAGTTGTAATGTGGTAAAAGATTTTTGGAAAAGAATTGAAAAAGAAATGGGTGAAATAATGGGTAAAAGAATCAAACTGGGGTCGGGTACCACCATGTTAACAAATGTGGAAGGCATTTGCTCAAATAAAGATGAGAGAGAATTATTAGAAATAATGCTTACAACGGGTAGACAATGTATTGCTAGAAATTGGAAAAATTATGTAATTATACAGACTGAGGAATGGTATAAAGAAATGTGGAATTTGGCATTGAATGATAAATTAACCTGGGAAATAAAAGAAAAAAGGGGTAATTTGAAAGAAAACAGATTTTGGAATATTTGGAAGCCGTTTGTGGAACACACACTTATGGGAGGTGAAAGAATTAGACCTGTACTGGAACAAAGTAGTTTTTGGATGTAAAATAATGAGGCACCTCAAGTTCTCCAGAGCATTGTATATAAACACTGGGTGTAATGTATTGTTGCTTTTGATGTGATTTCCTATCCTGAATATTATTGTGGGGTTTAACGGCATATGGGGTAAGGAGGTACTAACGTATTTGAATATTATAAAGATAGATAAAAATGTATTAGGATAGGTTGCGATGTTTTTTGATTTTTCTTCTTTTTTGAGTATTTTGTATGTATTGCTTTGTATATGTTAGAAAAATCCAATAAAAATATATTTTAAAAAAGTTTATTTTCTCATTTAGTGTCCCATTGTAATGTGCGAGCTCACAGATATGTGTGCTACTCCATCACAATCTTAGCCACACACCCCTCATAATTCTTTTCTTCCATTTATGTTTCCAATTTATATCATCAATCTTGATATTCAAGTCTCGTTCCCAACTCATTTTCAGATTCTCTTGCGGATTACCCTCGTTATTTAACAAACTATATTTTTTGCTGACTAAACCCTTAATACCCCTTTCTCCCTTTCTTATTTTTATTATCAATTCCTCAAACCCCATCCTCTCTCTATCCCAGCAAGTTTCCCTCATATATTTACTATTCCATTTATTTACTAACACTTTCTGGAACCAATTCATCTTCAGCTGTACATACAAATCTGCCTTTCTCTCACTATCCCTACAGGCTGAAATCCAATCCCTCAACAAGAAAACATCATTCCTGTACATTACTTCTTTTACCTTATTATCCAATTTTATTGGAAAATTTTTAATATCTTCTATTTCAATAATAGGAGAAGTATCCGGGGCCAATTCTTGTTTCACTTTTTTCCATACTCCTAATAGTGCCTTCATCATTTTATTTTTAACACGTAGTTTCACAAAGTCACATCCCAGAAAGACCATTTTTCCAATTTGCTTAATCTCATTCATCTCTATTTCCTCCCATATAACCTTTTCTCTAGCCAAGATCTTTACTATATTCTTAATTTGAAAAGCGCAATAATAATTCCTCAAATTCGGGATTCCTAAGCCTCCTCCCTTCTGTGATAAGTACCATTTTTTTTATTTATTCTAGGTTTCTTCCCTCCATTACAGAAATTATCAAACATTTTTTGAAACTCCTTTATTTCATTATCCTTCAATTGAATTGGAAGAGCATCAAATAAAAAATTAATTCTAGGTAATAACATCATTTTGCATAACGCTATCCTCCCAAACCAGGACAACTTCAACTTTTGATATCGTTGTATTTTCTCTTTAATTTCTATTTTTAATTTTGCATAATTTAACTTCTTAAGATCTTCACTCTTATTTGAGATATTTATCCCCAAATATTTCAAGTTGTCTTTAATTTGTAAATTGCAATTATCTTTTATTGTTTGTTGCTCTTCCTTACCTATATTACACAAAATCATCTCCAACTTATCCCAATTAATTCCCAAACCTGTAATATCCTCAAATTATTTAAGCTTTTCTTGTATCTTAACTAAAATTTTCCTGGGTTGTTTTGTAATTATCAGTGTATCATCTGCATATAAACTTATCTTATTTCCTGATATCCCCTCAATTTCTTTATCATCCCTTATAGCCTTTGCCAACATTTCCATGGCCATAATAAACAATATTGGTGATAGTGGGCATCCCTGTCTTGTTCTGGCTTCTAATATCACTTCTTTTGTTACCTCATCATTTACCCTGACAATGGCAGATCCATGCTGATATAATTGTTCAATAGTCATCCCAAATTTGTCTCCAAATCCATAGCATTTGATTAACTCTTTAATTGTAACCTTTAAAATATCTAAAGATAAAAGCCCAAATATCCAAAGATAAAAGCCCAACTTTCTCCTTAGTCTGTCCAACTGTGTCTATTAAATCAATAATCCTTCTCGTCAAGTCTGATCCTCATTAATGTAATTACCCATAAAACTATTCAACCTATTTGCTAATATCGCTGTAAAGATCTTGGCATCTTGATTTATCAGAGAAATAGGTCTATACGATTCCACTTTCTCTGGGTCCTTTCCAGGTTTTGGCAATAGAACTATTATGGTTCTGTACCATGAAGTCGGAATTTGCCCTCCTTCCATTATATAATTATATAATTTTACCAATTTTGGTACTACTAAATCTTTAAATTCCTTATAAAATTCCGCTGAAAACCCATCCTCTCCAGGAGCTTTATCCTTTTTAAAACTATTTATACCTCTTTCACTTATTTTTCTGTTATTTTATCCTCCATTCTATTTCTGTGTTCCTGGCTTATCCTGTTCTCTATTTGTTTTTCCAGCTGATTTTTTAATTTAGCCAAATCTATATTCTTTTTAGCGTACAAAGCCTGATAAAAGTCCTTAACAATTTTACATTTATCCCCAATCTTATTACATCTTACTCCATCTTTGTTAAACAAAGTTCCAATTTCTCTCCTTTCTCTCTTTTATTTTGCAGCTCTGGCTAACAGTTTTGAATTCTTATTGCTAAACTCAAAATACTCTCTTTTTAAATATATCAAGTCCCTTTTTACTTTTTCTATATCCTTACCTACCAGTTCTGTTTTTAATCCTTGCATCTTTTCATAGACCTTCTTATCCTTTGTCTTCATACGTTCCTCTTGTAATTGTTTTATCTCTTTTTCAATTTTGTCTTGTACCTCCTTAGATTGTTTGTTTCTGATGGTAGCCATTTTTATACTTTCCCCTCTAAAAACCGACTTCATGGCATCCCATACCATATGGTAATTTACCTCACCATTATCATTCCATTGCCAACTTTCTCCCCATTTTTCCATAATTTTTCCTTTAACGTTTTGATCTTTAAAGAGTTTAGCATCATATCACCAGTTCCTTCTCGTTCTCCTCACATCGCCTATTTTCAGCTCTGCCACTAATTTCGCATGGTCAGACTCTTTGAAAATTCCCACTTCTACCTCATCTATATTTCGAATCATTATCTCTGTTACAAAAATATAATCTATTCTGGAATATGAATTGTGCACCTGTGAATAAAATTTATATGCCCTTTCTGACCCTTTTAATTCCCTCCATGTATCTTTCAAACCTAGAGATGTCAACCATTTATCCAAAATTTGTTTTTTAACATTTTTTCCACTTCTTATTATATTTGTGCAATCTAAATTGCACTATCATTTTTGTCGTTTTTCCCTTTACCAATATATCATATCTTTTATTAAAAAACTCCCCTTGATGCTCATTTGGGACATATAAATTCACTAAAGTTATTTCCTCATCGTCAATCTTCCCTTTTACTATTAAATATCTACCTTCCGGATCAGATATACTGCTTATCTTTTTGAAACCCAATCTAGTCGAAATCAGAATCGCTACTCCTCTTGCTTTTAGAGTATCATATGACTTTTCATAAAACTGCATCCATCCTAGGAAAAATCTTATTTGCATCTTGAGATGAGTTTCCTGAAGAAAGACTACATCTGGCCTATCTTTCCTCAAAGCTGTTTAAATCCTTCTCCTCTTGATTTGCGACCCTGTACCTTTCACATTCCACGTTAACACTTTTATATGCCTCATAATTTAGTCAAACACTGTCTTTTATATTCTCCGTTTTCTCCATTGGGCATAATTCCTTCTACCCTACACTTACAAAAAATACAAAAAACACACAATTCTATCCTCCCCACTCTCTTCTTCAAAAAAGTCGCCTTTGTTACCCAAAGAGGGGATGGGGGGGGACATGGAAGATGTGTCTACCATCCAACCCTCCAGCGCATCTTTCCTTATTACTAAACAACCAACACTTTTAAATCTTTTTCTAAAACATTTCATAATAACATTTCTTGCCCCTGTCTCCATCTCTTTAGCCACTACTAGACCCCTCTTTCGCCGCCTTCACCTCCAAATCGATCCCTCCTGCAGCACCACCCTCATCAGCACCTCCATAATCCCTTCTTATCCCACCAGACTCAAGTAAAGCTTTTCTTAATGCCAACCATTCTCTTGAAGCCTTCTTAACCAGATCATTCATACACAAGTATTCCAAAGCATCAGTGCCATCCTCAATCACGTGCATTTTCTTGTCATGAAAAAAAATCTTAATTGTTGTGGAAATCTCCAATTATATTTAATTCCACATTCCATCAAAAATTTTGTTACCGGTTTCATCTTGTATCTCCAAACCCTCTCTTTAACAGAAATATCATTGTACACTTACACATCATTACCATCAATTTTAAAAATGCCAGACCCTGCTTGTTTTATAAATGCCATCACCTTTAACTTGTCCCCCCAATTTGTGAACCTAACCAAAACATTCCTCTGCACACTTTTCCCTCTTCTCGCTCCCACACTATATGCATTTGCAATGTCTTCATTAACAAAATCATGCCCCATTTTCATACTATTCAGCCAATTAATAATTCTATCCTTTAAACGGTCTGGCGTTTTCTCAACCAGGTTGCGAATTACTATATTCTGCTTTCTCATCATCTCTTCCACAGCATCTACACTTTCCCCTGCATATCCACTTTTATCTTGGTTTCCTTCTCTTCCTCTTGCAATCCTTTAATATTTTTTGCATCAATTTCATGTCATCTTGCATCCATCCTTTTAAAATTATGATCAACCTTTTAAGAAAAATCCATAACCATTTTAGCCAATTTATCCAGTTTCCCGATTATTTCCTCTTTATCTTTAACCCTTGCCTCCTCCATCCTTTCAAATTTTGTAAACAGTTTACCCAATTCAACCAAAATTTGTGTTTGATCCAATGATACTGGTTCCGGCGATGACGTTGATGATGTTGATGGGGGTGTATCTTCTGTTGTTGATTTATCCATCTTCTTGGGCCTCACTGCCTCCTCTTCTTTGCCCTTCACTTTTCCAATTTTTCCATTTTTTCCAATGTGGTGTCAAATATTAATTTCAAAGCAGCAACTCCTTTAATTTCTCCAAGTCCCACTTCTTGATAAAGTTCCAGCTTCACTTTTTATAGAGCCAACACCTCAAAAATAGATGAACACCCCCTCTCTTTTTCAGTATATATCACTCACTGCAATCCAAACTTGGTGCCCATAAAATAGCAAGACTTGTATCCAAACTTCAGGTTTTATTTTACAAAGTAACCCAACTTTTCTGCTGCACTCCAGTAATCCAGTAACTGTGTATCCAAATGTATCAAAAGTCTCAGGAGAAAAAAAGGATACAACCCAGCCACCTAAGAGAACCAAAAGGGCAAGGAAAAACCAAATATAGTCCAACTTAATCCAAAGTGGGGAAAAAGAAAGAAGAAACCCAATTATAACCCAATGTGTTAAAACGGTGTTCAGACTCCCAAAAATATAGACACATAGGGAGAGAAAAAAGCATATAAAACACCCCCTCTCTTTTTCAGTATATATCACTCACTGCAATCCAAACTTGGTGCCCATAAAATAGCAAGACTTGTACCCAAACTCCAGGTTTTATTTTACAAAGTAACCCAACTTTTCTGCTGCACTCCAGTAATCCAGTAACTGTGTATCCAAATGTGTCAAAAGTCTCAGGAGAAAAAAAGGATAGAACCCAGCCACCTAAGAGAACCAAAAGGGCAAGGAAAAACCAAATATAGTCCAACTTAATCCAAAGTGGGGGAAAAGAAAGAAGAAACCCAATTATAATCCAATGTGTTAAAACGGTGTTCAGACTCCCAAAAATATAGACACATAGGGAGAGAAACAAGCATATAAAACAATGCTCTTTATCATCTCAACATAAGAACATAAGAAAAGCTTTGCTGGAACAGGCCACAGCCCATCCAGTCCAGCATTCTGTCTCACACAGTGGCTCACCATTTCCTTCAGGGTATTCCCAGAAGGGAAGAAGGCAAAGGAGTTAAACCAGGGGGTGAGACTCAGAGCCCCATACAAAGGATAAGTAGTTAAATATGCAGAAATGTTGATGACTTAATATAGTAACTCACATAAAGACTTTAAAATGACTTAATATAGCAACTGACATAGAGACTGTGCTTTAAAGTGTGATAATATGCATGATAATATGTTGTCTTAAATGTTTTTAAACTTTAAAAACTGTGATAAAATGTATGAGGAGAGAAAAATGGCGCAGACACCGGCAACCACGCCATAAATCTTGCCAAGAGAACCCTATTGACCAAAACAAAAGGCAAAACAAAAGGGCAGGCTAGGTGATACAAGATGCTTAACACCACAGAGTGGAGGAAGGGGAGGAACAGGAAAGGGGGAGGGGAAATGCAATGTTGTAAGGAGCAATACTGCATAGGGACATGGAATGATCAATGAACCAAGGTAAACTGGAAGTGGTAAAAAATGAGATGGAAAGAATAAGCATTGACATCTTGGGCATCAGTGAGCTAAAATGGACAGGGATGGGTGAATTCAGCTCTGGAAACCATCATATCTACTATTGTGGACAAGAAAACCTTAGAAGGCATGGAGTAGCCATAATTGTCAATAAGAGAGTAAGAAAAGCAGTAATGGGATATAACCTCAAAAATGACAGAATGATGTCAGTCAGAATTCAAGGCAAACCTTTCAATATCACCGTAATCCAAGTCTATGCACCAACCACTAGTGCAGATGAAGCCACAGTGGACCAGTTCTATGAGGACCTAGAACACCTCATAGAACAGACACCAAGAAATGATGTCCAAATTATATTAGGAGACTGGAATGCCAAAGTAGGAAATCAAAAAGTGGAGGGAATAACAGGCAAGTGTGGTCTTGGAGTACAGAACGAAGCAGGGCAAAGATTGATAGAGTTCTGCCAAGAGAACGCACTGGTCATAGCAAACACTCTCTTCCAGCAACACAAGAGGCGACTTTACACATGGACATCACCAGATGGCCAACACCGAAACCAAACTGACTACATACTCTGTAGCCAAAGATGGAGAACCTCCATACAATCAGCAAAAACAAGACCTGGAGCAGACTGTGGCTCAGATCACAACCTACTGATCGCAAAATTCAGGTTAAGACTAAAGAAAATAGGGAAAACAAGAAGACCAGACAGATATCACCTAGACAGCATCCCTAAAGAATACACGGTGGAGGTGATGAACAGATATAATGGCCTGGACGCAATAGACAGAGTGCCAGAAGAATTATGGACAGAGATAAAGGACATCATGCAGGAAGCAGCAAAGAAAACCATACCAAAAGAAAAGAAGCGTAAGAAAGCAAAATGGTTGTCTGATGAGGCTCTTAAAATAGCAGAGGAAAGAAGGAAGGCGAAAGTCAAAAGAGAAAGGAAAAAATACAACCTTCTGAACACAGAATTTCAAAGAAAAGCAAGGAGAGATAAGGAAAACTACCTAAAAGAACAGTGCAAAGAAATGGAGGAAAACAACAAAAGAGGCAGGACTAGAGATCTCTTCAGAAAAATCGGGGAAATAAAGGGAACATTTAAAGCAAAAATGACCATGATAAGGGACAAAGACGGAAAAGAGCTAGCTGATGCAGAAGAGATAAAGAAAAGATGGAAAGAGTACACAGAGGAACTCTACAAAAAGGACCTCAACACTCCTGATAACCACAATGATGAAAAAACTGAACTCGAGCCAGACATCCTGGAGAGCGAAGTTATAAAGGCCCTAAAGAGCACTGCAAACAACAAAGCTAGTGGATATGATGGTATCCCAGTCGAATTTTTCAAAGCGCTAAAAGATGATGGCGTCAAATTACTGCACTCAATATGCCAGCAAATCTGGAAAACAAAACAGTGGCCACAGGATTGGAAAAGATCAGTATACGTCCCAATCCCAAAAAAGGGCAACGCCAAAGAATGCTCAAATTACCGAACAATTGCACTCATCCCACACGCCAGCAAGGTGATGCTCAAGATAATACAGGACAGACTTCAGCAACATGTGGAGAGAGAACTACCAGAGGTGCAGGCCGGTTTCAGAAGAGGCAGGGGGACTAGAGACCACATTGCCAACATACGTTGGATCATGGAGAAAACAAAGGAATACCAGAAACAAGTTTACTTTTGTTTCATTGATTACACTAAGGCATTTGACTGTGTGGACCACAACAAGATGTGGCAAGTAATTAAAGAGATGGGAATACCAGAGCACATCATATGCCTCCTGAGAAATCTGTACATGAACCAAGAAGCAACAGTTAGGACAGAACACGGAATGACAGAGTGGTTTGGAATAGGAAAAGGAGTAAGACAAGGCTGCATTTTATCACCCTGCTTATTCAATCTATACACAGAGCACATAATGCGAAATGCAGGGATGGAGGAATCACAATATGGGATTAAAATTGCTGGGAGAAACATAAACAATCTGAGATATGCAGACGATACCACCCTAATGGCAGAAAGTGAGGAAGACCTAAAGAACCTCTTGATTGGGCTGAAGGAGGAGAGTGCAAAAGCTGGTTTGAGACTCAATATCAAGAAAACCAAGGTAATGGCAACAGGCCCAATCAGTTCCTGGAAAATAGATGGGGAAGAAGTAGAAGCAGTGACAGATTTTACTTTCCTGGGATCAAAGATTACGGCAGATGGGGATTGCAGCCATGAAATAAAAAGGCGACTGATTCTTGGGAGACAAGCCATGAGAAACCTGGGGAACATAGTGAAAAGCAGAGACATCACATTGCAAACAAAAATTAGAATAGTCAAAGCAATGGTATTCCCAGTGGTAATGTACGGATGTGAGAGCTGGACAATTAGGAAAGCTGAACGCAGAAGAATAGATGCCTTTGAAATGTGGTGTTGGAGGAGAGTTTTGAGAGTACCCTGGACAGCGAGGAGAACAAATAGGTAAATCTTAGAAGAAATCAACACTGACTGCTCATTGGAAGGGCTAATAGTAAAGACGAAGCTAAAGTATTTTGGACATCAAATGAGAAGGGAGGATTCACTTGAGAAGGCCCTGATGTTGGGAAAGGTGGAGGGCAAAAGAAGAAGGGGGAGGCCAAAGATGAGATGGCTAGATGGTATTGTAGACACAATGGGCACAGAACTGGGAGTGCTGAGGGGGATGGTGGAGGACAGAGGTGCCTGGAGAACAATGGTCCATAGGGTCGCAAAGGGTCGGAACCGACTGTGCGACTGAACAACAACAATTCCCAAGGAGATGCCTTCACCTGCTTAGGATTCCCTGGAAATGGCATTGAGAGATAGCCTGCCTATCTCTCCAACCCCGAGGTTGTCCTTAAGTATCCATAATTATAGCCATTGATACCCTTGTTCTCCATGAACTTGTCTAATCCTTTCTTAAAGCTGTCAAGACTGACAGCTGTCACCACTTCTTCTGGCAGGGAGTTCCATAGACCAGTAATCCTCTGGGTGAAAAAGTACTTTGTCTTATTTGTTTGAGAACTAGTACCCAAAAGTTTCATCGAGTGTCCCCTAGTTCTAGTGTTGTGCAATAGGGAAAACAGTTTTTCCTTATCTACTTTGTCCACACCGTGCATGATTTTATAAACTTCAATCAGATCACCTATTAGACGCCGTCGTTCAAGAGTGAAAAGGCCCAACTGTTGCAGCCTCAGATGGTAAGGAAGGTGTTCCAGTCCCCTAATCATTCTGATTGCCCTCCTCTGCACTTTCTCCAACTCCATAATATCCTTCTGGAGGTATGGCGACCAGAACTGTACACAGTATTCCAGATGGGGCCTCACCATAGATTTATAAAGAGGCAAAATGACACTTGCTGACTTATTTTCTATACCCTTCCTAATGATCCCTAACATTGAGTTTGCTGTTTTCACTGCTGAGGCACACTGGGTTGACACCTTCATTGAGTTGTCCACCAGGACACCAAGGTCCCTTTCCTGGTTTGTTGCCAAGAGTTCAGACCCCATCAGTTTATAAATGTAATTGGGGGTGTTTTTTTGCCCCAACATGCATCACTCTGCACTTACTAATGTTGAAGCTCATTTGCCACTGTTTTGCCCACTCCCCCAGTGTCAAGAGATCCCTCTGGAGCTCCTCACAATCTCTCACAGTTTTCACTACCCTGTATAATTTAGTATCGTCAGCAAATTTGGCTACCTTGCTTTTTACTCTTACCTCTAGATCATTTATGAAGAGGTTGAAAATCAGGGGTCCCAGTACTGAACCTTGGCGGACCCCACTCTTTACTTCCCTCCACTTGGAGAAGTGTCCATTTAGTGCTACCCTCTGTTTCCTGTCCCTTAGCCAGTTGCTGATCCAGAACAAGACCTGTCCCTTTATTCCATGACTGGTAAGTTAATTCAAGAGCCTTTGGTGTGGGGCCTTGTCAAAAGCCTTCTGAAAGTCCAGATAAACAATGTCAACTGGATCCCCCTTATCCACATGCTTGTTGACACTCTCAAAAAATTCCAACAGATTAGTGAGGCATGATTTGCCCTTGTAAAAGCCATGTTGGCTCTCCTTTAGCAGCGCCTTCTCTTCTATGTGCCTATTAATTCTATCTTTTAGGATGGTTTCCATCACTTTACCTGGGACACATGTCAAACTGACAGGTCGGTAATTTCCTGGATCACCCCTGGATCCTTTTTTGAAAATTGGTGTTACATCCGCTACCTTCCAGTCATCAGGCACAAAGCCTGATTTGAGGGAAATATTATATATTTTGGCTAGGAGATCAGCAATTTCATCTTTAAGTTCCCTGAGAACTCGTGGATGGATGCCATCTGGTCCTGGTGATTTGTTAGTGTTTAGCTTAACACGACATGCAAGGACCTCCTCCCTGGTTATTTCTATCTTGCTTAATTCTTCGCTTTCCCTCCCTACGAAGATAGGCTCTGTTTTGGGCATGTGGTCTCTGTCTTCTTCAGTGAATACTGAAGCAAAGAATTCATTGAGTCTCTCTGCAATCTCTGTTTCCTCTTTAATAACCCCTTGCTTTCCATTGTCACCTAATGGTCCAATGGCCTTCCTAGTTGGGTTCTTACTTCTAATGTACTTAAAGAAGTCTTTGTTAATTCTCTGAGTATTTTTAGCTATACGCTCCTCAAAGTCTTGCTTTGCTTTCCTGATTGTTGCCTTGCATTTGTTCTGCCAGAATTTATGTTTCTGCCTGCTGTCCTCATTTGGACAAGCCTTCCATCTTCTAAATGAGCTTTTCTTGCTCTTGATCACTTCCTGAACAGCTCCTGTAAGCCACATCGGAGTCCTCTTGGACCTGGCAGTGCCCTCAAAACCCAGTCTATTCGAAATTAAGATCGCCACTCCTTTGAAGTGCCATACAATTTTTCATAAATTTGAGTCCATCCTAAAAATATCTTATTTACATCACCTGACTTTTGATGAGTTTCTTGTAAAAAGGTCAATCAGCCATAAAGACAGGCCTGCGAATATAATGCCATGGCCTTTCATCTGCCTTCCACATCGCAGCATGACATGCATATCACTGCTCCAGCTCCATGAATCACTTTCTGGTCCTGAGTCCTTTTGGCACGCAAAGTCCTCCTCTGCCCCAGGCCAGTATTGATGAAGCTGCTGCCCTCCATCAAGATGGATTCAAGTGGGATTTAATCCATTTGGGGTCCATCACCCATCCCTGTAAACTTCACCAAGGCCACTAGTCCTCAGGGTTGTCAGGTTAGTAATCCGCCGCTTGGTGTTGAGTTGCTGGCAGTATGGTCTACTCTATTATTGTTATGTATGTACAATGTTGCTTTAAGAAATGTATGAATGTAACCTGACCACAATTACAATGTAGCCCTGCTGTTAAGGAACACGAGTAAGCTGCCTATAGAGGGCAGCTGCGAGCGTTCAGCTCACATGGTTCACATTCCCCAAATCACCGGCAGCCGCGGGAATCTCTCCCACGTGAGGATCACCTGGAGAAGATGGGCGTGACTCAGAATGACGTCACGCCGGTAGCAGCCAATAAGCTACCGTGCAACGAGATTCAAATGTATGTTCCACAGTATATAATGAGCTGTATCTCCGCCATTACCACATATTCATCCTGATCATCAACCTATAAACCTGTGTTAGTCCTCACTGCGACTCCTTCTTTGTCTTCCGTGCAAGACACTAAATTGGCAACGAAGGTGGGATCAATGGCGAATCCCAAGGTCAAGCCTTACCAGTTCGATGTCAGCGAGCCCGAACAATGGGAGCTCTACGAGTGCCAGTTTCGGCACACGATGGAAGCCGCGGGCATAGACGACGACGCGAAAATGCGCTCCCACTTCCTGGCCCAGGTGGGGCCGGCCACGCTGCGTATCCTGATGAACCTGGTGGCCCCCCGGAAGGTGGACGTGGTGCCCATCGACCGCATTCTGGAGCTGTTGGGCGAGCATTTCCAGCCTCCCGTGTCGATCTTCCCAGCCCGGGCCGCGTTCCACAGGCGAGACCAGCGACCGGGCAAATCCGTGTCCGCCTACGCGGCGGCCCTCAGGCTTGCAGCGGTGCACTGCCAGTGGGACGACCTGGACCAGGCCCTCCGAGACCGCATGCTGTGTGGTCTGAGGGACGAGGAGCTCCAGCAGAAGCTGATGACCCGTGACTACCGCCTCACGTTCAACGAGGTACTGCGGGAGGCTCAAGCGGCCGAGGCGGCCAGGAGCGGGGTCAGGGTGTTCAAGTCCCGAGGGGCCACGTCCGAAAGGGCCAAGTCACCAGTGCAGGCGGCCCGGCGGACACCAGCGAAAGCGGCCTGGCGGGCGCCCAAGCAGCACGCCGGCACACCAACGACGTCCGAGGAGTCGTCCACGACGGCAGAGCCCTGCTCCAGCAAGGACGACGACGTCCAGAGGATCAAGAAACGAGGAGAGAGGCGGCAGACCCGCGAACGGCAAGACCGCCGCTGCGACGGTTGTGGGGCATCCCACGACCGCACGAGGTGTCCGTTCCGCAAGGCCGAGTGTCACAATTGCGGCTGAAAGGGACACATCGCCCGAGTGTGCAGGCGCGGGCAAGTCGAGGACAAGGGAAATTCGAGCCATTCCCAGACGCACGAGGAAGGTCTCAGCCGACCACAGCGAGGCAGGCGTGAACCGTGTGGGCCTGGAGCACCGGCGTTTTTTCGTAGAGGTACACTTACAGGGGCTCCCAGTGAGGATGGAGATAGACTCGGGGTCATCCTATTCCATCCTGTCCCAAAAAGAGTTTATGCGCATTCCCCCAGATGCGCGGCCCAAGCTGCGGGCCATGAAGTCACACCTACGGGACGTGCAAGGAAAAGGGATCCCAGTGTTGGGGGTGGGGAACTTCAAGGTGAAGTTCAAGAGTTACTCCGAGAAACTGCCCCTAGTGGTCCTAAAGGGGGGGAGGTGCTGCCTTTTGGGAACGCAGTGGTTTGCTCCCCTGGGAATCGAACTGTCCGGCATTAACGCCATAGAGACTGACCCAATGCGGGACGTGTGCAATGCACACCCGGACGTTTTCAAGAAGGGGCTCGGGACTTACAAGGGGCCCCCAGTTTCCTTTGACTTGGACCCAGAAATCCGACCCATACGCCTCAAGCCAAGAAGAGTGCCTTTCGCCCTCAAGGACAAGATCGAGGCGGAACTGGACAAATTGGTGGGGCAGGGGATTTTGGTTCCAGTTGATTCGGTGGATTGGGAAACGCCGATTGTTACGGCCCTTAAAGCAAACGGGGAGGTTAGGATTTGTGCGGACTATAAATGTACGATCAATAAGGCCATTCGGCCAAATGCATATCCGGTACCCGTGGTCAGCCATCTGCTCGCCACGCTACATGGGGGGAGGTGTTTTGCCAAGCTAGATCTGGCACAGGCATATCAGCAGCTCTCTGTAACCCCGGCTGCTGCCGCTGCGCAGACGATAGTAACGCACAAGGGGGCATTTAAGGTAACGCGCCTTCAGTTTGGCGTGAATTCGGCCCCCGGAATTTTCCAATCCCTCGTGGAACGCCTTTTAAAGGGGCTTCCAGGCATCCTCCCATATTTCGACGATGTGTTGATAACAGCGGGGGGTGAGTCAGAACTAGCGCAAAGGCTAGACAGGGTCCTTTCAATATTCGAGAAAGCGGGCCTCTGATTGAGACGGGACAAATGTGTTTTCTTTGCGAGGGAGGTTGAGTTCCTTGGGTTCAAGATAACCCCGGAAGGCATCAAGACCTCCGAGTCCAAGGTTGCGGCTGTGCAAAACGCCCCTCGCCCCACCGCGAAACCGGAGCTGCAGTCATTTCTAGGGCTCCTAAATTTTTACCATTCCTTCCTGCCGAGGAAGGCATCCGTTGCGGAGCCACTGCACGCGCTATTGAAGAAAGAGGTGGTTTGGCGGTGGGGAGATAGGCAAGAGAAAGCTTTCAGGGAGCTAAAGGCACTTCTATCCTCGAATGCTGTCCTGACCCACTTTGACCCAAGGAGACCAGTAGTTCTAGTCTGTGATGCGTCCCCAGTGGGGTTGGGGGCGGTTCTATGCCACGTGTTGGAGAGCGGGCGGGAAGCCCCGATAGCGTACTACTCAAGGTCCCTCTCGAAGGCCGAGCGCAATTACGCGCAAACTGATAGGGAGGCCCTGGCCATCATCGCGGGAACGAAAAAGTTCCACGACTTTTTATACGGCCGCGAGTTTACGGTAGTGACGGATCACAAGCCACTTCTGGGGATCTTCACCACCGGCAAACCCACACCGCAAATTCTATCCCCCAGGATGCTGCGTTGGGCCATCTTCCTCAACGCCTACCAGTATGAGCTGGTCTATCGCCCAGGGAAGGAGATCTCCCATGCGGACGCGCTGTCCCGATCTCCCCTCCCAAGTGCAGGGGACCCCACATGCGAGGTAGAGCAGGACCACCAAGTCCTGCTGATCGAGTCTCTCGACTCACCTCCCATTCTCCCGGCCGACCTCGCCAAGGCCACGGCGGCCGACAAGATGCTGGCCCAAGTTAGTTCCTGGGTGAGGAAAGGGTGGCCCACTACTCCCCCCGAGGAGCATTTCAAGCCATTCTTCAGGCGTAGAGTAGAGCTGTCCCTGGAAAGGGGCTGCTTGCTCTGGGGCCAGCGGGTAGTCATCCCAGAGAAGTTGAGGGCCAAGGTACTGAAGCTACTGCATACCAGTCACCCGGGAATAGTGCGCTCCAAGGTGCTGGCCAGGAGTTTCTTTTGGTGGCCCCAGATAGACGCAGACATAGAGCGATTAGTGGGCACGTGTGAGAGCTGCCAGAGCTCTCGGCCCGAGGAGTCCCGGTTACCCCATAGGGAATGGGACATGGCCCGCGGGCCGTGGTCCCGGATTCATGTCGATTTCGCTGGCCCTTTCCGAGGGGCCATGTTTCTCCTGGTAGTCGACTCCTACTCCAAGTGGTTGGAGGTAATCCCCATGAACAGCACCTCCTCTGCGTCAACCATTAAACAGTTGCGCAAGCTTTTTGCCTGTTTCGGCCTGCCAGACGTCCTTGTTAGCGATAACGCTAGTACCTTCACGTCTGCAGAGTTCAAGACGTTTATCGAGCGGAACGCCATCAGGCACATTACCGCTGCCCCATTTCACCCCGCCACAAACGGTCAGGTAGAGCGCCAAGTGCGCACTACGAAAGATGCACTGCGGCGCATGGGTCCCGGTGAGTTGAACCTTCATCTGTGTCAGTTCCTCATCTGCTACAGGACAACCCCCCTAGCTTCAGGATTCTCCCCAGCCGAACTCCTCATGAGGAGGCGTCCAGTAACACTTTTTGACCGGATGGATCCGTCCAGGGTGGAGGATGAAGGGAAAAATATAAATATAAGGGTAGATAGCTCCAAAAGCTTTTCAGTAGGGGACCCGGTTCACTGCAGGAACTACGCGGCCTCAGGGCCAGCGTGGGTACCGGGGACAATCATTGAGCAAACGGGGACAGTATCCTACAGGGTCGAGACGAGCTCGGGTCTACTCTGGAGAAGGCACGCCGACCAACTCAGAAGGCGAGTCACCAGTGAAGGGGAATCAGCGTTAGGGTCCTCCCCCACCCGCATTACCCAAGGGGGAGACACGGCGGCATCCGCCGATACAAATGCCTATCCTGGGTTCTCAACCACAGAGGAGGATACTTTGAGAGAGAGGGATGAGCTTGATTATGATTATGAGTTGCAGTACCAGGGGGGTGTAGCGGAGTGGTCCCCCACCCGTCCTAGCGAAAAGAGGGGTTTCAGTTCAGCCCCTGGTACCTCCAGTCCCCCCAGTCCTTTTGTTTTAGAATATACCATAGCGCCAGCTCCCCGGAGACAAACACCCCCAAGACAGGCAACAGGGGGAATCCGCCCACCACAGTCTCTAGAACTCCCGGGCAGGTAACGGGGGGTGGCGAGGCCACGAGGGCCTCCTCGTCAGTCCCGAGATTCGTACTGGGGGGAACCCCAAGCTCCCCAAGTGGTAGGCAGGGGTTCACGTCCCAACTGTTCATTCCATTCCCGTTCCCCAATGCAAGGTTGTCGCAGAGTCCCCACCGAACCACTAATGAGTCCCCACTTTCCGTTGCAGGACAGGACTCTGCGGAACCAGGAGCCTCCAGCTCCCCTGTGTTAAGTCAAGCGGCCGCGCGCCCCAGACGCACGTGCGGCAAGCCACAATGGTTGAGGGACTTCGTCCCATCCTAGGGGGGAGGGGTGTTATGTATGTACAATGTTGCTTTAAGAAATGTATGAATGTAACCTGACCACAATTACAATGTAGCCCTGCTGTTAAGGATCGCGAGTAAGCTGCCTATAGAGGGCAGCTGCGAGCGTTCAGCTCACATGGTTCACATTCCCCAAATCACCGGCAGCTGCGGGAATCTCTCCCGCGCGAGGATCACCTGGAGAAGATGGGCGTGACTCAGAATGACGTCACGCCGGTAGCAGCCAATAAGCTACCGTGCAACGAGATTCAAATGTATGTTCCACAGTATATAATGAGCTGTATCTCCGCCATTACCACATGTTCATCCTGATCATCAACCAATAAACCTGTGTTAGTCCTCACTGCGACTCCTTCTTTGTCTTCCGTGCAAGACACTAAAATTATCATAGCAGGATAACTTGGAAAGACCAATTGCACAATAAAGAAATTCATGTCAGTGCGCTTGTGGGCTTCTATATTTTGGGAAAACATCACACATATTAGATCATATATCGAGGAGTGGTGGGCATCAACAGGTTCGCACCAGTTTGCCAGAACCAGTAGCAGAAATTCTGGCTGACTCCGCCCATCCAAGTTTTGAAATAAAGTACAGTAATACACCGGATAACGTTAAAACTTGGTTCCACGAGTCTTAACATTATGCGATTTTTAACGTTGTGCAATACATGTATTACACAACGTTTAACCCTATGGGATGAATCACATAACGTCAAACTCCATAGAGACACATTGTAACCAGCACAGACTTCAGGGGACGTTGTGTGATACATCCCGTAGGGTTTAACATTGTGCAGTGCAATTTTTTTCTTCAAATTTCTTAACGTTAGGCGGTTTTAACGTTGTGTGGTGCACACGTTATGCGGGGTATTACTGTAGTCCTAATTCAGATGCAACACAGGGCTTCCCCCCTAGCCATGCCCACCATACAATGCCCACAGCATGGTAGTAAATTTTTTGGGAGCCCACCACTGATATCAAGACTTTAAAATATGCATATGGAGACTTCAGGAGTGGTCCAGTAAAGAGAGCCAAGGTATTGCTATGAAGACTTGAGCTATCTGGTTAATTATAAGATGGCTCCTCATATGTAAAACTGGCAGGACTGTAATAAGCTGTTGTTACAGAAGGAAGTAGAATAGATAACAAAATTAAACATATCAGCTATCCATGGTATAAACAAGAGCATGAAAATGAATTGTATATTATTAGAAAAATATTAAGATTGGATCGATTAATAATGAACCATCTAGAATCATGGTGGTAACTTGAATTTAATACATAAAATGTTTAATATAGCTTCAGTAGAAAAAGATTATTCTTTGCAGATATGATTATACTGATGTATAACAGCTTTGTGTTTAAATAGTCCTGAATAACAAAGGTGTTTTAATCAGTAGATGTCTGTTTGCAATATTCTTGAATATAATTTGGTTATAGATGCCAGGGGACTGATTATAATAGCAGTATCATCTTTATCGAACAGGAAATATAAAGTACTAAACTACAGGTAATATTGCAAAATGACAAGACAAAGGAATTTGTATTTTGTAAGAATGAGTAATAGTATATATTGTGCCACACTTGATATTTTCCTGGAATAATTAGAAGTTAGAATAGATTGCATTCAGCAATGTATTGCATTTCATATACCGTATTTATTCGAGTATAACGCGCAAAATTTTATACCCAAAAAAAGACTCAAAGTTTGGGTGCGCGTTATACACGAGGACTGGGTGCGCGTTATACACGAGCCTCTTTTAAACGAGCCTCAAGAGCACGCCGCGGCCCTCCTCCCAGGCGGCGGCAGGCGCCCAGGTCCCGCTGCCGCCGCCGCTCACCTCCATGCACCCGCCGGGTCGAGAAGGGAACCCTCCGGGGGAGTGCCGCGGCGTGCTCCGCGCTACCCGGGCCGCGCGACTCAAGAAGCCGGCGCTGGGTAGGCACGGAGCACGCCGCGGCCCTCCTCCCAGGCGCCCAGGTCCCGCTGCCGCCGCCGCTCACCTCCACGCACTACCCGGGCCGCGCGACTCAAGAAGCCGGCGCCGGGTAGGCACGGAGCACGCCGCGGCCCTCCTCCCAGGCGCCCAGGTCCCGCTGCCGCCGCTGCTCACCTCCATGCACTACCCGGGCCGCGCGACTCAAGAAGCCGGCGCCGGGTAGGCACGGAGCACGCCGCGGCCCTCCTCCCAGGCGAAAAAAAATTTATACCGAGATTTCATGGAAAATTAGGGGTGCGCGTTATACACGAGTGCGCGTTATACTCGAATAAATACGGTAATTCATAATTCTTGGATCCCTCAGATAAGGCACCTGAGGAGTGTATCGTGTGAAAAAGGATTCTACCAGATGTCCTCTGTGGCATAGTTATACATTTTCAAGATTAAGATATACAAAAAGTATAAGTAATGCCCCCATGTTAAAGACTTTTAACCTGGGGTTGGTGGGAATCCACTTTTTCTCCCACGTAAAAGAATAGGAATCTGTCTGAATTCTTTGAATAATACATTGATAGTGATGTGGTTAAGTATTCATTCCAAAAGGTAAGTTATGGATAAAAGTGAGGTTAAATATTAAGTCTACGAGACAAGGTGTGTTAAGATCATTAGCATAAAATATGTGTTATATAGTCTCACTATAATCTGTAATTGAAAGTATGTGAGAAGTGGCTGTATTATAAACACATGAAAATAACACATTTATTCTCGCTTGAATCAGTTTATGAAAGTAATCAGAATGAATTGTTTGAATTTGTTATTCAGAAAGCAGGAATTGTTAATACATGATAGTTATAGGTGAGTAATATTTAGTGAGGAACGAACACTGCAATATTTTGAAAATGTTTTTTGTCTTTATGAATCTTATTCTGAACTGCTGTGTCTGTACTTTCAACAAGTTGTAGCATGTTTTTACAACAGTGTGTACCACAATTGTTTTGGGGGATAGGACTCCAGGCAATCCACTTGTAGAAGCCACCCACCCAAGGGGCTTCCTTTGTTGTTGTTCAGTCGCACAGTTGATTCCGACCCTTTGCGACCCTATGGACCATTGATCTCCAGGCACCCCTGCCCTCTACCATCCTCAGCCCGCTCAGCTCGGTGCCCGCTGCGTCCACAATGCCATCTAGCCATTTCATCCTTGGCCTTCCCCTTTTTCTTTTGCCCTCCACCTTTCCCAGCATCAAGGCTTTCTCAAGTGAGTCTTCTCTTCTCATTTGGTGTCCAAAGTACTTCATCTTTATATTTACTATTTGACCTTCTAAGGAGCAATCAGGACTGATTTCTTTCAAGATTGACTTACTTCTTTTCCTCGCTGTCCAGGGGATTCTCAAAACTCTCCTCCAACACCACATCTCAAAGGCGTCTATTCTTCTGCACTCAGCCTTCCTAATGGCCCAGCTCTCGCAACCATACATTACCACTGGGAATATCATTGCTTTGACTATACAGATTTTTGTTTGCAAGGTGATGTCTCTACTTTTCACTATGTTCCCCAGGTTTCTCATGGTTTGTCTCCCTAGAATCAGTCGCCTCTTTATTTCATGGCTGCAAACAGTGATCCTAGATCCCAAGAAAGTAAAATCCATCACTGCTTCTACTTCTTCCCCATCTACTTTCCAGGTGCTGATAGGGCCTGTTGCCATTATCTTGGTTTTCTTGATGTTAAGTCTCAGGCCAGCTTTTGCACTCTCTTCTTTCAACTTAATCAGGAGTTTCTTTAAATCTTCCTCACTTTCTGCCATTAGGGTGGTATCGTCCGCATATCTCAAATTGTTGATGTTTCTCCCAGCAATTTTTATCCCATATTGTGATTCTTCCATCCCTGCATTGCACATTATGTGCTCTGTGTATAGGTTGAAAAGGTAGGGTGATAAGATTCAGCCTTGTCTTACTCCGTTTTCTATTCCAAACCACTCTGTCATTCCGTGTTCTGTCCTGTTGCTTCGTGACTCTTGTACAGTTTTCTCATGAGGCATATGAGGTGTTCTGGCATTCCCATTTCTTTAAGTACTTGTCTACATTCTTATGATTCCTTACTTTCCTTTATCCAACCAACATCTGGGGCATCCCAGAAAAGGATGAGATCCTTCACATGATGAAACTTAATGCATGTAATGGCATGGGTGTCTATTACAAACCACATGCATTCCGAACACAGGCTCTGTTGAATCCACTGCCCCACCAACAATTTAGGGGACTGCTTGTTGCCAAATCCTTTACAGTCTTTGATCATTATCCCACCATAGCTGCTGCTGCTGCTGCTGCTTGTACCATATCTGATTCCAAACATTGGTGATCCTCATGGCGATTAGCCATGAAGACTGCTCTACAAATATAATTCAGTGGCCCTTCATCTGCCTTCTGCATTGCAGTATGACACCTGTACCATTTATCCAGCTCTGCGAGTCACTTTCTGGTCCTGAGCCTGTGGTTTCCCCATGCCCCAGTAGCATGGAACGGCCCGCGCAGAGGCCACTTCGGGGGAACGCTCCTTGAGCCGTGGGCTCTGCGGGCAGAGAAATTTAGGGGGGTGGATAAATGATAGGGTTTGATTCACCCAATTTCCTGACCTGACCAGCGGATCTGCTGAGAGAGCGAATAGCTAACCCAGTTACCCATTAGAAGAATCACTCATCTCCAAGCTCAACTTTACCCCGGGTGTAAACAGATGCCATGTTTACCCCTGCCTAATCCCCAAACAATGGTGTTTTCCCCAGTCTGTGTTTGGCCAAGTTAATTAACTTCCCTCCGAGAGATTCCCAATTAACCCGAGCAAACAGGTGATGTGATTTCTGTCAGATGACTGTTTTTGCCACCGTTGCGCTTTTACTCCTATATATGATGATGCCTTTTTCCCAATAAACCACTGATCTTATCCTCCTCCATACTGCCTCGTATCGTTTCTTGATCAGTCTCCTCCGGGACCTCCGGCCCTCTGCGGCCCCGATTCCTACATCTGGTGACCCCGACGTGATCTACTCGTGAGTAAGCAAGCGGTCTTCCTCAGAGTAGCGATCACACGGTCCGGTTCTGCGCTTGAATCGTGTCCGAATCGTCCCGGAGGACAGCGCGGCACTCCGTCCGGCAGCCAGCCGAGCGGAGGGACGGCCTGCGGTGAGGCAGTCCAAAGAGGCATCCTACAGCGTGCTCCCGGCTTTCGCGGCGGCTTGCAGGTTACGGAAAAACGTGTTCCGCAGGGACAGCTGTGAATCCCTGACAGCGCAGTGGCCACCGAGGGCCCGTGGCCACAGCCCACGCTCCGAGCTCTACCCAGAAAGCGACGTCGCCAGAGCCTGTTGCCTGCCAAAGACGCGTTGACTCGTCCCGAGGAGGAAACTTCGGAGGACCCAATCGCAGGTAATATGGGGACCTGTCCTCAGCGACAGAGCCCATCCGCTAGCCAAAGAACTCGTGAGGGAGAGTTCAAGATCCTGGCCAGGATATTTAATTTGCGTTTTCACAGCGGGGAGCTAGCGAGACGTTTGGTGTACCTAGGGGAACACTGCCTGCTTTACCCAGAAGTAGGTACGTTAACCCTCGAGCTCTGGGATCAGATAGGAGACTGCATTCAGCAACCCCCGAAAGCTCCAGGAGGCGTAATTCGCACATGGAGAAAGTGTAGGAAGCTCTTAGCGGAGATAGAGCCAGTCCGGGTAGAGGCCAAAGAACCCCCAAATCTGCCAGAAGCGCCAGCCGAGCCAACGGTGCCTACGGCGCTCTATCCGTCACTCCAATTTAGGCAGGGTAGCGTAGGGAGCTTTCCCCCGGTGACAGCTGCAGACGTCACCGGTGGAATACAAGGAATGAGGAGCGCAGGCGCTTCTCTGACAGCAACGGGTTCCCAAGTTACCAAAAGTCCCCTTCAGCGTACAATTGAAGAGGAGATTAGGAAGGGGCAGTTGCCAGCAGAAGAACTAGCTGAGGTTAGTCAGATATGTCCCATCCGCATGGAAATAGACGCGCTCACAGGCGCCCAACAGATAATTCATTCCCCAGTTCCGTATAAGCTTCTCATGGCCATACGGAAAGCCATTTCCGAGACAGGGCTCCAAAGTCGTTTTACAAGGGGCACGCTTCAGCAAGTGTGCGAGAACACCATGTGGATTCCCCATGACTGGAAAGCCGTCATGCGGATGATGCTCAAACCTAGCCAGTACTTAATTTGGGACAGCGAGTTTCACCTAGAGGCGCAGACGAGGGCTGCCAGGATGGGAGGCGCAGTACTTCCTGACCAGTTATATGGTTCAGGTGCCTTTGAGCCCATCGATGCCCAAATCAACTTGCCTCTAGCCACTCTCCAGATGTCGGCCGAGGCCGCCTTCAGGGCGTTTTTCAAAGTCCCAGCGACTGGCAAAGCGGCTAAAAATTACACCGCTATCAAGCAGGGAGCCCAAGAGCCCTGTATGGACTTCATCAATCGCCTGGAGGAAGCAATTAGCAGGCAGACTGACAATGAGCAAGCCCAGCAAGAGCTCATGATGAAGCTAGCCAAGGACAATGCCAATCTAGACTGCCGTAAAATCCTGCAGTCCCTAGGCAATCATCCCGACTTGACCCTTATGGACATGATTAGAGCTTGCGCCGACGTTGGCACAGAATCCTACAAGATGGGATTGCTAGCGGCAGCGGTGCAAGGGGGTAAGAGACCAAAAGGAAAGACCCAAGGAGCGTGTCACAATTGTGGCAAGGTTGGTCACTTCGCTAGGGAGTGCCGATCCAAGGGAGGCGGACAAAAGTCCGGCCGTCCCAAGGCTCCGAAAACCCAGTGTCCGAAGTGCAAAAGAGGCTACCACTGGGCCCGAGACTGTCCAGATTCGGGAAACCAGAACGCGGGCATGTCTCTGGCCCCGGTCCAAACAGAGGCTTCCCTCAGCTCACCAGAGCTAGACTAGATCCCAGTCCCACTCCAGGCATTGCGAGGGCACAGGCCAGCCCCAAGGGTAGTACAGGGTTAGACTTGACTTGTCAGGCGGATGTTACATGCGACCTGCCAGGCACGGTCTATCTGGTGGACTCCCAGCACATGGGTCCACTGGAGTCGTTGGCTCGAATTTTTCAGGCGTTCTCCAGGTTCAGTTGTGGACTCACCTGCCCCAGACAATTCACAAAGGAGATACCTTAGCGCAACTGATCATGGTTCCTTGTAACTCGCCAGCAGATAGCCAGGGAAGGCTCAGTGACAGCTCCGAGTCCCGGTCAGAGGACCGCTCGAGCGCCAGTGAGGCAGTACAAGGATACCAGGTCTTAGCAACAGTGGAGACCAACATTGAGTGGAAACAGCGCCCGGTTATCGAGGTATTTCTGAATAATAGAATATTCTCAGGCTTATTAGATACCGGAGCGGATGTGAGCATGATAAGCAGGGGCCAGTGGCCAAGGGAGTGGGCCATTGAGCCGGTCTCCGATGTGTGGGGGGTAGGCGGCATTCAGGAAGCGTTCAGAAGCCGAGAGTGGGTGACAGTCACGATTCCAAAGGCTGACGGCACGGCGGTAATTCGGTCGCACATTCTTGACGTGCACATCAACCTTTGGGGGCGAGACATTTTACAGCAGTACGGTGCTACGCTTACCTTTGGGTAATGGCGTTGCCACTTAAGTGGCTCACTGACACGCCGGTCTGGGTAGAACAATGGCCGGTAGTGGGGGAGAAATTAGTCGCCCTTAAGCAGCTAGTTAAAGAACAGCTAGACGCAGGACACATAGAGCAGTCCACGAGTCCATGGAATTCGCCAATTTTTGTGATTAAGAAGAAGTCGGGGAAGTGGCGACTCCTCCACGATCTCAGAGAGATCAATAAATGCATTCAGCCAATGGGTCCGCTCCAATGCGGCATCCCGAATCCGAACATGATTCCCGAGGGGTGGGAGATCCTGGTCGTAGATCTCAAGGATTGCTTTTATACAATTCCCTTAGACCCCCGGGGCCGAGAAAGGTTCGCCTTTACGGTGCCAGTTGTGAACCACAGTGAGCCTACGCAGCGTTACGCGTGGAAATTTTTGCCACAGGGCATGCTCAATTCGCCCACCCTGTGCCAAATTTATGTTCACAACGCACTGGCAAAGTTCCGAAGCCTTTACCCTAAAGCCATAGTTTGCCACTTCATGGATGATATCTTGGTCGCGATGCCGCAACTCGGCAGCGAAATGTTTTCTGACCTCCAGGCCAGCCTGGGGGACAAAGGTTTACTCATTGCCCCAGAGAAAGTGCAGAGAACCGAGCCCTTCTCATACTTGGGTCATCGGCTTCTCCGCTCTTTCGCCGCACCAGTTTTGCCTCAAATCAATTTACAGGACTCAGTCACCCTGGTAGAATTGCAGCAGGTCTTAGGGAACATCAATTGGGCCAGACCGTATTTTCGCTTGGATACGGATCTTTTGAAGCCGCTCTTCTCGCTGCTAACATTAGGTAAGCAGCCAGCAGACCGGATAAAAATTTCTCGAGAAGCGCGCTTAGCTCTCGAGAAAGTTAACCAAGCTCTCAGCCAGCGATGGATAGATAGGATCTCCCCAGGGCCATATGCTCCGATCTTGAATTTGTACATCGTACGGTCAGGATCCATGTTCACCGGAGCGCTCGGCGTAGATGCCGAGAAAGGGGCGAGTATCGTGGAGTGGGTGTACCTTCCGAACACCTCTTCACGAAACATCGTTCCTCCCCAAGACCTGGTCTCCGCCGCGGTTTACCGCAGACGGTTGAGAGCTAGGGACATCTCAGGGCATGATTTAGCCAAAATCGTAGTCCCGTTCACCAAGGAACAAGTTCAGCAATTAATGCAGCTCGGTGACTCACTTCCGATAGCTTTGGAAGGATTCACCGGATGCTTGGCATACCACTTGCCAAAGGACCCCAGACTTGTCTCACTTCAGACGCAGACAGTTAGCTTATTTGAGTTGCTCTCGCTGGTTCCACTTCAGGGAGCCAGGACAGTTTTTACGGATGGTGGTCGGATATATGGTGTCTTGACCTGGCAGGAGGGCCAAGCTTGGCGCACGCTGTTAACTCTTCCACAAAAGTCCGCGCAGCGGGCAGAGTTGGCAGCGGTGAACCTTGCCTTGCGCACCTTCGCCAAGGAACGCTTGAACATCATTACGGACAGCATGCACATTAGGAATTTGCTTCACAGTCTACCGGGAGCATACATCACTCCCGCGATAGACAAGAATTTGCTTAGTTTGTTTCTCACTGCTCAATTTCATTTGCGGAACCGCACGGAGCCTCTCTATATTGCCCACATCCGCAGTCATCAAGACCTACCGGGTCCGATTTCCACTGGCAATAGCAGAGCGGACGCGGCAGCAAAGGAAATTCAGCAACGTTCAGTTTTGGGTGTTTTTACTACGCCAATCCAGAGCCATGCTTTCTTTCACCAAAATGCCAAAGCACTCGCCAGACAGTTTAATTTGCCACTCTCTCAGGCCCAGGGCATAGTTCGCTCTTGCCAGCATTGTGCAGGGGCGCCGGGGGGGCCCTCGTGGGGGGTCAACCCACGAGGGATGGAGGCCAATCAGGTGTGGCAAATGGACGTCACGCATGTCCCGCAGTTTGGCAGATGGCAGTACATGCACGTTTGCATAGACACTTTTTCACAATTCATTTGGGCAACGGCGCAGAAAGGGGAGACTGCTTCCCATGTGGAGCAGCACCTCCTTTCCTGCATTGCAGCCATGGGCAAGCCTCGGCACGTGAAAACCGATAACGCCCCGTCCTACAGCTCTAGGCAGCTGGCCACCTTCATGGCCACTTGGGATATTCAGCATACTTTTGGCGTTCCTTACAATCCGCAGGGGCAAGCGATTGTGGAACGGGTCAATCGGACGCTCAAGTCCTATATTGACAAACAAACAGAAAGGGGGGAGCCACCAGCCCTCCCCAAGTCACAGGCTCAGGCACAGCATTGTCTGAATAAGGTATTGTTTACCTACAATCACCTTAATGTTTTTTCGGATTGCATGCCGCAGGAGAAGCACTTCCGCCGTTCGGAAGCTCTCCCGCGACCGATGGTCCGATACCGGGTGCCACCGGACCCTTCCTGGAGGGGCCCGGCGCCGCTCATAACCTGGGGGAGAGGGTATGCTGCAGTTATGTCTCCTACAGGTGTTGTTTGGATTCCAGCTCGGTGTGTCAAGCCTCACTTGGAACCACATGGCGTGGACCCAGGCCGACCCGAGTCCGGTCCCGGAGATGGAGGACCTCACCCTGACCGACAAGACCCGTCGGAGGAGACGGCCACCGACAGCGCCGAAGATCACCTGGGGGATGATCAAGGCCCTTTGCAGTGAGGCCGAGGACGCCCTCCAACGCGAGGAGAAGGAGCCGACACCGGAGAACCTCACGGCTGCCATCTTCGCCCGAATTCACGCCAACACCATGGCAGCCATCATCATCCTTATCCTCTCCCTACTTGTGGGGGGAGGCGTTCAGGCCGCCCCACTTGGGGCCAGCAGCTTGATACCAGACGGAGACCTTTCCGTCCGGATGCATTATAACCTATGGGAAAGGTTGGCGGGTCTCGTCAACCAGTCCGATTTTTGCCTGAAGCAGGACATTGGTTCTGCCTCAATTCTGAGCACCTTCTCATCCCAGTGTGCCACACTCTAGATGTGCATGCCAGGGATGGCGACTGGCTGCTGAAGAGGATTTTCGGACCGCACCTCCCTCCGAGTTTTGCAACCTACGCTCGCTGGGGGGGATTGCGGTTCACCATGACTTTGCCGGCTGATGCAGCCACTCTTCACACTCCGCGAGTGGCGGCCAGCCCGAACTCTACTTGTGCTCGAATGGTCGGCTGCGCTGCAGTCGGCCGAACTCAGCGCCGCTGCTTCGATACCGGCAGCAGCAACTGGACTTGTGATAAACCAGAGACACTTGGTTCAATGTATGCCCATGTTACGTTACCATCTGGTTGGTTCTTTACATGTAATCAGTATACTTTTAACTACATTCCCGCAAATGTATCAGACTCCACATGTTGCCTAAGTCGTTTGACACTGTTACTCCCCACTAAGGATATGATCACCCCAAGCACAATTGTTTCAAATGTTTCAGCACCCATAAGGCACACTCGTACCACCCAGTTAGACAGCTCATGTGATAGCAGCTTTAGAGTTTTGAGTCCAGCCGAATATGTCTCGCTGGCAGTCAGCATAGTCGGCGTGCCAGCCTTAGCCGTCGGCAACGCTCAGAGGATTAGTCGATTGGCTTGCGGATTAGCCAAAGCCATCAACCACACCTCCTCGGCGATCGCGCTGCTCAACCAGGAGCAGGCGGAGCTTCGCCATGCCATACTTGACAATAGGGCGGCCATAGACTACCTCTTAATGCTGCATCATTTGGGTTGCGAATCCTTCCATGGTATGTGTTGTTTCAACCTTACTGATAATTCCCGCAGAGTGCAGAATCAGCTCACAAACCTCCACACCATAGTCCAGGGCATCAGAGAGGGCTCTGCATGGGGAGACTGGTTGAGCTCATTGTGGAGCTGGATGTGGTCGTGGATTCCATGGGGGTGGCTTCAGACGGTACTTAAGGTGGTCGTGGGGGTGGTCCTGCTAGGCATAGCAGTCTGCTGCTTGGCGCAATGTATCCCCTCACTGGTATTGAAGTGCCGCCCCAAGAAGGAACCCCGAAGCGTCATTCCCGCTCAGCAGCTGATGCTTCTCCTACGCAGAGTCGCCAGTCAGGTCCTTAAATGAAGTTAAAAGGGGAGATGTGGTTTCCCCATGCCCCAGTGGCATGGAACGGCCCGCCCAGAGGCCACTTCGGGGGAATGCTCCTTGAGCCGTGGGCTCAGCGGGCAGAGAAATTTAGGGGGGTGGATAAATGATAGGGTTTGATTCACCCAATTTCCTGACCTGACCAGCGGATCTGCTGAGAGAGCGAATAGCTAACCCAGTTACCCATTAGAAGAATCACTCATCTCCAAGCTCAACTTTACCCCGGGTGTAAACAGATGCCATGTTTACCCCTGCCTAATCCCCAAACAATGGTGTTTTCCCCAGTCTGTGTTTGGCCAAGTTAATTAACTTCCCTCCGAGAGATTCCCAATTAACCCGAGCAAACAGGTGATGTGATTTCTGTCAGATGACTGTTTTTGCCACCGTTGCGCTTTTACTCCTATATATGATGATGCCTTTTTCCCAATAAACCACTGATCTTATCCTCCTCCATACTGCCTCGTATCGTTTCTTGATCAGTCTCCTCCGGGACCTCCGGCCCTCTGCAGCCCCGATTCCTACATAAGCCCTTTTGGCATACAAAGTCCTCATCAGCCCCAGGCCAGTATTGATGAAGCTGCTGCCCTCCATCAAGATGGATTCAAATGGGATTTAATCCTCTTGCGGACCATCACCCTTCCCTGTGGACTTCGCCAAGGCAGCTAGTCCTCAGGGTTTCCAGGTTAGTTAGCCACTGACGCTCAGCGTTGAGTCGCTGGCAGTATGGTCTACTCTATTACCATAGCAGGTTAACCTGGCCAGACTTGCAAGTCTGACCATAGCAGCAGTTGCTGTAAAATTCACCTCACTGATTGCAGCTCTAATACTAAAAACTTCATTAAACAGGCAGGACAAGAAGGATAAGGCTATCAAGGACTGTTTGTTCCCTGAAGAGAACCCCAGCATATATCAAGGACCATGGCAACCAGCTTCCCCAACTCTTATCAACTTTTTTCGTGCCAGTCTTCTTACTTTTAACCTATTTGTCCACATCTCTTAACAAAGGGAGTTAATCACATCAACATACAGTACTTGCCTTTCCTAATCTCTTCCTTTATAGGTAGCAATATTTAACTGACTAATAGAGATTCTCTAGCATGTGATCAGATCAATTTTGCTTTTCTTTCAGCTGAAATAATGAATCTGAAAAACTATTCCAAGTGTAGGCCAGCATGTGTGCATATGTGCATTGCACCAGATAGCCCACTATTGGAATATTGGAACATGATCACTACATATTAGTATACAAATACAGTGGAACAACAGCATCAGATAATGACAAAATCGGATAACGACACGATATTTTTTGAAAAGTCATGCATCGGGTAACAACATTGCGTCGTTATCCGGTGCATTGTGTTTGATCTCCTACCTTTCCATGCTGGTTGGGGATGAAAAAATCGCCATTTTGGTCCCTATTTCTGGTTCTCTGCCTCCCCAGCAGGGTCAGGGAGGCAGGGAGGAGCTATTCTGCGCTATTCCAACCTTCCTGGGACCAACCTGTGCCGCGCAACAGCTGAAAATGGTGGTCACAACTATTTCACATCTTCCTTTTTGTAGGGGTGGGCAGAGGCTCAGAATGGCTCCCCCGACCCTCATGGAGGCACCCAGGCTGGTGGAGAACAAAAAATGGGTCGAAAAAATTCCATCATGACAGATTTTTGTCACCCATTTTGGGTTCTCCACCAGCCCGGGTGCCTCCATGAGAGTTGGGGGAGCCAATCCATGCTGTTTCTGACACACACACACACCGACCTGACCGGGTGCTGCTGCAAGGCAAAACCTGCAACTGACGAAGGAGTTTTCCCTGGCACCTGAGCAGGTTGGGGGGGGTCGGTAACAGTGCGGATCGGCTCCCCTGACCCTCACCGAGTCAGCCGGGCTTTTATTTTAGCGTTAGCCAATGCAAGCACCGGACAACGACAAAAATAAGACAATGACACGACTTGTGGAACCAAGTTTTGACATTATCCGGGGTATTACTGTAATGTAAATTTGGTGCTTTGTGAGTAAGTATACAATTACTGCAACAGAGAAACTAGGTTAAATTCAGAACAGAATAGGTCAGAGCGGACATTGGTATGGTTGATATATTTTTTTGTCTGACCACTTCCAAATGCAGCAGCACAAGAAAAACTGTAGGTACATCCAGGGCCTGACTGACCAAATCAAATCTCTGACAACATGAAACCAGGATACTTTTCAGGAAGATACTGTTGAAGCTGGGGAAGAACTGATGCAGGCTCTAGCTGAAAATTAGAAAGCATGATGGTGCACATTTGTCGAGAACCTGGATATGGAGCAAAACAGTAGATGAGCTTGGAAACTCCTTTAAAAAGTAGGCGGAGATTTAACCCAGCCACAGCAAAACTATACTGGAGTAACAGCAGACCAAATAGCTAGTCAGTTGCCAAAGAATGGAAAAACGTAAGGCAAAAAGGAGTGGGGAAAAGGCCATTTGACCAGAGGAACAAGAGGGGAGTTTACTTAATAGCCTCTTTGTGGCATTTGAATTGGAGAAAGCTATAAATAGCATGAAGTCAAATAAAGCAGCAAGAATTGATGACATAAGAACAGAGCGGATAATGCAGTTTGGTCCCCACACTTTGGAATGGCTCCTGCAATTAATGAACAACTGCATAAATGAGCTTAAGATCCCTAAATTATGGAGATAGGGTAGAGTTGTTGCTTTATTGAAACCCAGCAAAGACCCAGATGACCTGAAAAGCTATCAACCAGTGTCATTCCTCTGCCACCTCTATAAGGCACTGGAACAGATTATTCACAATTATATTTCCGAATTTATTGATGGCAATATCATGAAGGAACAAGCAGGCTACAGGCTAGGCAAGTCATGTTATGGTCAAATTCTTAACCTTATGCAGCACATTGAAGATAGCTTTGAAAGAAAGCTAATTACAGGAGTGGCTTTAATTGACCTAACTGCAGTGTATGATACTGTCAATGATAAGATTCTGCTCCATAAAATAAATAATCTTACCAAAGATAACAAGCTTACTAGGGTAATTGGCAGCTCCTTCAGAACCATAGATTCTATGTCATGAAGAATGGAAAGAACAGAAGATGAAGGTTGCAGAGGAATGGACTACCCCAAGGAAGTGTATTGTCTCCAACACTATAGTACATATAAAATGATCAACCAGTTCCTGACAATACAAAATTGTTCATCTAGGTGAACGACAGAGCAATGGCCGTTCAAGGATCAAGCTTTGATGAGGTAGCTGGAAAACTTACTGGAGCACTTGAAGAATTATGACATTATTACAACATCAACCATTTGAAGCACAATCCAAGCAAGACTCAAGTGAGTGCTTTCCACCTTCCAAACTAAGAGGCAAGGGTTGAGTTGGATATAATGCAACAAAGGAACCGATTACAACATTGTTCAGCACCAAAATGCCTTGGTGTGATGCTTGACATTGTACTGTAACAACACAGACTTCAGGGCAAAGTCAAGGAAACAGACAGGAAATTGAGAGAACTTTAAGAAATCATTGTCTAAAGGCTAAACACATTACAAATACATGTCAAACAACCCTGATTTTAGGGGACAAACCATACAACAAGTTTTTAACTTTTGAAAACTTTATAAAGTGTAGGTTTAAAAGTTAACATGTCCCATCATGCAGCACAGTGTTAATCTGCAGCCATGCAGCCGATCATCCATTTTGTACAAGCTACTGTAATCAATTACTGGATGGAAGCAAGGACAAAATGGATGCCAACATGTCCCATCATGCAGCACAGTGTTAATCATCCAAACAGCAGCAAACACCAAACAATTGCCCACCCCACCAAAACATTGCCCTCCCTCATCCACCTCCCCACCCCAAGCTAATCAGAAAAAGAAAACATCATTTACCTGCCTTTCTACTGTGCCAAAGAATGGTCCAAGATCCTTAAGAATGCTGCAAAAATTCCAGGAATGCTTCCAAAAATTCTGATGAAAAAATTCAAAGAAATCCAAAATCGCGCTCAAAACAACTCCTAAACACTCTTCGCCTCATGCAAAACCCACAAGAGCAATGCACGCATGCATTCTGCCTTTTATACTGCCCAGGCACAATGCAACCAGGGGGAAAGTCATACAAAGACTTTGTATGAGGCAACTTTTTTCAAGGAATTAGGCGATGTTGTATGAATTTGGTGTTGTACGAAGTGGACTTTGTATGAGGTATTACTACTTCCAAAAGTAAACTAAATAACTTCTACCTTGAAGATCATTTCCCAGGCTTCTCTAGCTCTGCCCAGGGAATAAAAAACTCAAATAACTACTTTAACTCATTAAAAGAAAAAAGCCCCTATTTTAATTCATTGCAAAACATTTTAAATAAAATTTTGTATTTTAATGCATGGTAAGTGACTGGGGTTGATCAACAGTTTTATGGGGTGATATATGCCAGGAGCAACAGTTAAGACAGTTGAGAGGTGTGAAGAAATGTTTATGAATAGAACTGTGAATTGTCTGGTCTGTGTGCTTTCTGGATGGACAGGTGTCTTGACAAAGCTGACAAAAAGTTCTTTTTGGCTGCAGAAACAAGGAGCAGACCAACAGAGAGAAGGGTACAAAACTTTATTAAAGAGACAGTAAAGCAAGAAGGATAAATAGTGCCTTATATACTTTTTGACACCCTAGCAGTACATGTACTGCCAACTTTCCTTATGTATACATTTCATTCTTCAATAAAATCATAACAGAGCATCACACTAATGAGCAAATTGATAATAGGCCATCAAAGGGTAGCAGAATGAGACATCAAAGTATAAGTATCTCCTAGTGGCTCAAGTGGTTAAGATGCTGACTGGGAGGTGGAAGGTCAGCAGTTCAAAACCCAAGTACTGCATGATGGAATGAGCGCCTGTTTCTATCCCAGCTCCTGATGACCTAGCAGTTTGAAAGCAAAAAATTGCAAGTAGATAAATAGGGACCACTTTGGTGGGAAGGTAAACAGCACTCCATGTGCTCCAGTTTCTAGTCATGCCTGCCACATGACCATGGAAACGTCTGCAGAAGCAAATAGCACTGGCTCTTCGGCTATGAAACAGAGATGAACACTGAACCCTAGAGTCGGATACAACTGGCTTTGGAGCAAGAGTGACCTTCACCTTTACCTAGTTCTTTCCACATTATGATCTTGGCATTCTCTGTTTTCTTCAAATTCACAGACATGCTAGAAAGTCGTTTCCTTGATTTTAACCCAGGAGGGGGAAGGTTGGTAGCCAGAGTAGATGTGTATTAGATGTTAGATATTTTGAGTCTTTCACGATTGGATACTACCCGTCTCTGGGTGCAATGTCTGCTAGATAACTGCTTTTACCAATAGCAATTGGCTTCAGGCATGTAATGATTCTGCAGTTTTCACTGAGTGATGAATCTACCTATTTTTCATGGCCTAAGCTCTATCATACCAGACTGACATATTCACCAGTAAAATAGTATAGGGGCAAGGCAGTATTTTCTAATTTTTGTGATAGTGTGCTGCAGCTAGTTCCTGATAGCTGCAGCACACTATTTACAATTATTGATAAAACAGGCAGAATCCCAAGGAGTTGGGAGGCAGCAATTATTGTTCCTATTCACAAAAAAGGGAGCATGAACAACCCAGCTAATTATAGACCAATAAATTTACTAAGTGTGATAAGTAAACTTTTACACACTACATATTCAGGGGAAACTTTGGAACAGGTTAGAAGATTGTAACTTTATGGCAGATGAGCAGGGTGGTTCAGAGAGGGGTGCTCAACATTAGATCATTGTGCAATACTTGAACATCTTACAAGCAAATACTCCTCTAACTCTATAACATCTCTGTATGCAGCTTTTGTAGATTTAAAGTATGCTTTTGATTCTGTTTCAAGACAAATTCTTTGGAGAAAGTTAGGAAAATCTACTATAGACAGACATTTTTAATACAAGCTGTCCATGAAAACACTACTATCCTAGTAAAGTGTAGTGCTCAAGGTCACCTTTCAAATCTCATTAAAACAATGAGGGGAGTTAGACAGGGTTGTGTGCTTGCACCCACCCTGTTAAATATTTACATCAATGACATAGTAGCACATTTACAACAAAGAGATCTCCATCCACCTAAACTAGCTAGTAAGCATATATCATTACTGCTATATGCAGACGATGCTGTGTTGTTATCAAGAACTCCCATCGAGATGCATAGGGCCTTGCATTCTTTGTCCACTTATTGCCAACTGAACCAGTTGGAGGTCAATTACTCAAAAACAAAGATAATGGTTTTTGCTAATAATCTCAAATCATATGTCTGGCGCTTAAACTATCAGCCCATAGAACCGGTTGAAAACTACAAATATCTTGAAGGGATTTTCCAATCTAATGGCTGCAGAAATTCCCACATTGCACACATAGCAATGAATGCCCAGAAAAGTGCAGGAGCAATCCAGAAATTTTACTGGAAAAAGGGCGGGTGCAATATTGTGGCAGCTCTTAAACTTTATCTGGCAAAACCTCTCACACAGATGTCACATGGTGCTCCATTTTGCATGGGCACTAACATCACCAGCTTAGAGAAAATCCAATCAAAATTCTTGAGATCCATACTTCAGATGCCACCTAGTATCTCTAACACTGCAGTCAGGATGGAAACTGGAATGTATACCATTCAGTCCAGATTATGGATAGGTTTGTTGATGTACTGGCCATACCTGTCAACTACCCTGTTTTTCCCCGGGAAAACCCCTTATTTTTACCCCTCTTCCTGCCCCTCCCGTTTTATTAATTTCCCCGTATTTTCCCTTATTTTTTAAAAAATTATCCTGACCGGAGCCCTCACAGGCGAAGCTGCAGTATTTTTTTTCTGCCACCAGAGGTCACTGTGTGGCAGGCTTTTTGCTTGTGCAAGGGGAGAGAGAGAAGGTGGGGGGGGGCATTCTGGAGTTTCTCTTTCATTTTTCTGCCAGCCACATGGCCAATATGGAGGCTTCATTTTTGATCGGAGCCACCTTGCTGGGAGGGACGGGAGTCTACTCTAGAGGTGAGCGATATTTCATATTTGCAGGGGCAAATCAGCTCTTGGTCTGGGGGCAGAGACTTCTCTCTCACTCTCATGCTTTATTGAGCAGTTTCTGCCCTGCCTCTTGGCTGGAGGATTCCACTTCTAGAGTTCTAGAGTTAACTTGGGAGGGGTGGGGGAATGGTGCTTGATCACTATATGAGAGAGGGGGGTTCCATTTCTGTTCTAGAGATAACTTGGGAGGGGTGGGGTGGGGATGTGCTTGATCACTATATGCTAAAGGTAAAGGTTTTCCTTGCTCGAAAGCCAGTCGTATCTATAGAGTGCCAAAGTTCACCATCACAATTTTAGATTCCTACACTATATGAGAGGGGGGGTTCTGTTTCTGTTCTAGAGTTCACTTGGGTGGGGTGGGGGTGTGCTTGATCATTATATGCTAAAGGTAAAGGTTTCCCTTGCTCAAAAGCCAGTCGTATCTATAGAGTGCCAAGGTTCGCCATCACAGTCATAGATTCCTACAGCGGCCAATTTTTAGAGCAAGAAGCTGCTTTTTGTATGAGAGAGCAGATCCAAAATACACGGGGAGAATTATCAGAGCTCATAGATCCAGTGTGCTTGCATGGTTGTGTAAGGGGATCTGAGTTAAGCAAAGGGTCGCCCTTGCTCAAAAGCCAATCGTATCTGACTCTAGGGTTCAGTGCTCTTCTCTGTTTCAAAGCCAAAGAGCCAGCGTTGTCTGCGTCTGCAGACATTTCCGTGGTCATGTGGCAGGCATGACTAGACACCAGAGCACACGGAACGCTGTTACCTTCCCACCAAAGTGGTCCCTATTTATCTACTTGCAATTTCTTGCTTTCGAACTGCTAGGATGGCAGGAGCTGGGACAAAGATGGGAGCTCATTCCGTCCTGCAGTACTCGGGAATCAAATTGCTGACCTTCTGCCTCCCAGTCAGCATCTTAGTCACTTAAGCCACTGAGTGAATAAGAAAGAAAACAAAACAAAAGTCCCCCAAGAAAATGGGGAAAGGGTTCTTTGGCCCACACAGCTTTGTGCCCATTGCATCTACAATACCATCTAGCCATCTTATTTTGTCCTCCACCTTTCCCAGCATCAAGGCTTTCTCAATTGAATCCTCTCTTCTCATTTGATGTCCAAAGTACTTTAGCATCATCTTTACTATTTGACCTTTAATGAGCAGTCGTGCTTGATTTCTTCTAGGATCGACCTATTTCTAACACCACATTTCAAAAGGCATCTATTTTTCTGTGCTCAGCTTTCCTAATGGTCCAGCTCTCACACCTATACATTACCACCAGGAATACCATTGCTTTGACTATGCAAATTTTTGTTTGCAAGGTGATGCCTCTACTTTTAACTATGTTCCTCAGGTTTCTCATAGCTTGTTTCCCAAGCATCAGTCACCTTTTTATTTCATGGCTGCAATCACCATCTGCAGAGAGCTTTGATCCTAAGAAAGTAAAATCTGCCAGTCGTATCCAACTCTAGGGTGCAGTGCTCATCTCCATTTACAGCCAAAGAGCCAGTGCTGTCTATGTTTGCAGACATTTTTATGGCCATGTGGCAGGCATGACTAGAGCCCAGCAAGTCACAAGGCTATATTTGGCCATGCCCACAGATTTGGCTACACCCACAGAGGGGTGTGGCCAAAATTTCCCTTATTTTCAAATCCAAAAGTTGACAGGTATGGTACTGGCTAAAATTGTTATTTTCCTCAAACGGACTACTGAAATAATGTTGTCAGATACCACAGCAGCTCCGTTGATATCTATTCTCGAAGGAAAGCTGGCTTCATATGGTATCTCAAAGCAATTTGTTGTTTTTCTTGGTTCTGCTCGAGCAAAAGAGACAATAAAACAAAGGATATTGGTTATCCATCAGTAACATGATTTAAATAAAATAAATAGTCCGCTCTTTGAAATGCCCCCACCCAATAATATGAGGCCCTTATTTTACCTATCCAGCTTAAGTAACCCATAGCATAGGAGATCATACACTCTTTTGCATTTTAACATCAGTATTCAGAGAGGGGTTATTTAAGAAAGTTACTGTTCAAGAGCGCTTATGTATCTGTCAGGCTGGGAAGGTAGAGACATCTGAACACATGCTCCTAGAATGCCAGTTTTATGACAACCTTAGACGTGACCTCATTGCTGCCTTCCCTCACATCAAGTTGAACAAGCAGACGATTAGAGACATGCTCTCAGATAGAACCACTGACCTGACAGCCACTGTCGCCAGATTTGCTTGGAGGGCTACTAGGGTACGTAGCACTAGGGAAAACAAGCTACAGTGGGAACAGGTTAAAAACCAACAATAACGATTTTTATTTTGCACTACTAATTCTGTTTTATATCCTACTCATGCAATTTTATTCGCTATGTGCACTTTTATATAGACACTTTTATCCTTATTTTATAACTATAATTATAACTTTTTAACTGTTTTATGAGCTGTTTTATTCTTTTTAAACCAGATACCTGTCCCAAATGTAGCATAAATTTAAAAACTCATTTTATCTTATTATGTATTAATTCAAATAAATGTTTTTGTGGGGGTGCATTTTGTCTGTATTTCATGCACTTAGACCCTTTTTGCCGCACTGGTCATCAACCGCAATAAAGTTTGCTTGATAGTTCCTGATACCTTTAGGAGAATGCTGATCTTTGCAGAGTCCTTTTGCTTTGTATTTTTGCAGTGGATCCTATAGACAGGCATATGATCCAAAGCAACACCAAGGTATCTGGGAGCAAAAACAATGAATTAGTTGAACCCTATTCCAAATACCATGAAGTTTCTAAGATGCTTGTTTCTTTTTCAGATGAAAGGTATCTATTTAAATCATAGCAGAGATATGTTGATTACTATCATAATATGCACCAGGTTTTTCTAACACATCTGTTAAGATATGTTTTACCATCTGAAAATTATGTGTCTAAACTGCAAATATAAGATCATCAGCATAAATAAAAATTTTGTTGCTAGAAAGGGCACTGAGCACCATTAGTAGTCATCTACAGTTTCCAAATGAGAACACTGAGACATATCATCAATGAGCTGCACCTCATTCTGGACAACATTTCCTTCTCTCATTTTTTTTTGGGGAGGCTGTACTTGTTTACAAATATTAAACTAAACAAAATTGAACAAAAAGAAGAAGAATACAGAGAAAAATGTTTCCAAACCCTTCAGCCTCTCAGGGTGCTCTCATTTGGATATAAAAGTGGCCACTTTTATAGGAAACTAGCAGAGGTTGCCCGGCATTGCCGGGCTGATTTAAAGGATGATATAATTTTTTAGAATTATTTTATGTAACCAAATAATGTTTTTCTATGTGTTTTTTTAATGTGTGAGAATATTTTTTTAAATCAATTTTTAAAAACTGTGTTTAGGTGTTTATTTATTTTGTGAGTGAAAACTGTAAACCTGATTTTAGAAATGTTTTAGAAATGTTATTCTTTCTTTTGACTCTTTTTGACTGTGTTTTCTCCTGTGTCCTCTGGGTGGTGCTGTTGCACTTTTCTTTTACTTTGACTTTCTTTCTCCACTGTCCTGTGGGTGTCTCTTGTTCTGGTTAGTAGTCTGTCTTTCCTCATTTCATTTCCAGATCTCGTAGAGTAAGGTCGTTTGAATGAGTTCTCCGTTTTAATTTCTTTTGGGGGTTTGTATTGTTATTTATTTCTTTTCTTTTTTTTTGGGGGGGGGGGTTCTGTGTGTTTGGTGTTTGTGTTATTTTTGGGGTTCTTTTTGGTTGTTTTTGGATGTTTTGGGTTGTGATTTTTTACTTTATGGTTTATTTTTGGGGTAAGTGAAGGCACCGTGCGGAGCGTCGTCCGGTGCCTTTGCTTACCTGGGAATTTTTTCGCTTTCAAGGGGGGAAGGCAATGATGCTTTCTCCCTCCCTTGAAAGCGAAACACTTCCTCGTAAAGTAAAGGAACTGGGAGGAGCACTGTCCGGTGCCTTTGTTTTGCGGGGGAATTGTTTTGCTTTCAATGGGGGAAGCAATGATGGCTTCTCCCCCTGTTGAAAGCGTTGTGGGTGAGTGGGGGTCCCTCCCCGCTGCCTCAGGCGGCGTGTGGAGGGAGTCTTCCTTTCCCACGGCCTGGGCTCGATGCCCGGGGCGTGGGAAGGCAAGCTCCGTTTTTCAGGCAGCGTTGGAGTGTCTTCTCTTCCCGCAGGCTAGGCAGCCATGCTGTGTTGCGGGAACCCAAGCACCGGCTGTATTTTTATTTTTCATGCGGCAGATTTCTCAGAGTTCTGTGTGCTCATGGCGCGCAGAACTCTGGGGCTTGTAGTTTGTGGGTATTTTTCCCTTTGCATTGCTTTTTCCCCCCCTGCGGCTCGTTTTTGATTGTCTACAGCGCTTTTTCCAACATTCTTTGTGGTCACGGCTCTCAGCCTGATTGGTTGTTGCGCGGTGCGGCGCAAAGAACGCTGGGAAATGAAGTTGTTTCCCTTTTTTGCATTTGTGGGGCTGTTGCCCCACTGCCGGTTTTTTCAATCCTTCGTTGACCTGCGGACCCAGTTCAGCCGTGTGCACGAATAGTGGGTGCGGGTCATTAGGGCGAGGCATAGGAACCTATAGCAAGTTCCAACGGTTAACCCTTGGTTTTATAGGTTAAGATGCAGAGGGACAAAAGGGAGATACCAGAAATTGACTACATAAACAAGTTCCAGTGTATTTCTGTTGTGTATGGAATAGTATGGAATGTAACTGCTACATTGTGCCTTTAAGTTGAATGTAACCGGTTCTACAGGAAATGTATACTTAAGCCATTTGTAAAGAACACATTGTATCCAGCTGCTATTGGAATGCGAGCTTGCTACCACAGAGGGGAACAGCGAGCATTCAACTCACATGGTACAAATTCCCCAATCATGCACAGCCGCTGGAAACCTTCCCACCACGAACACACCTGGACAAGAAGGGCGGGACTCCGGATGATGTCACGCCGACAGTAGCCAATAGGCTACCGTGCAACCAGATTCAAATGTATAGTGACTGTATAAAAAGAGTTGTATTGCCACCATTACCTCGTGTTCGAACTGTACTTCATGCAATAAAGATGTGTTAGCCAGAATACGGCTGCTTCTATCGTCTTGCTTTCCTGAACACCAAAATTTCTAAGATGCAGAAGAGAGATGGGAGCTTCCAAGTACTTTACTAACAACCCAGCTTTCAATAATCTCTTAAGGGTATAAAAGAATTGTCTCTCTTAGCATACTCTGACCATACCTGTCAACCATCCCGTTTTACCCGGGAAAACCCCTTAATTTTACCCCTCTTCCCACTCCCTCCCATTTTATTAATTTCCCCGGATTTTCCCTTTTTTTTTTTTTTAATTCCTGACCGGAGGCGAAGCTGCAGTATTTTTTTCTGGCCAGCAGAGGTCACCGTGTGGCTTTTTGTAATTGGAAGGGGGGAGAGAGAAGGTGGGGGAGCTTCTGAGTTTCTCTTTCACTTTCCTCCTAACACATGGCCAATATGGCCGACGGGAGTCTACTCTACTCTAGAGTGGAGCGATATTTCATATATGCAGGGGCAAATCAGCTCTTGGTCTGGGGGCAGAGGCTTCTCTCTCACTCTCATGCTTTAATGAGATTTGTTCTCATTTTAATGCTAAAGGTAAAGGTTTCTCTTGCTCAAAAGCCAGTTACATCTAGAGTGCCAAGGTTCGCCATCACATCAATAGATTCCTACACTATATGAGAGGGGGGTCCGTTTCTATTCTAGAGTTAACTTGGGAGGGGTGGGGGGATGTGCTTCAAGGTAAAGGTTTCCCTTGCTCGAAAGCCAGTTGCATCTAGAGTGCCAAGGTTCGCCATCACAGCAATAGATTCCTACACTATATGAGAGGGGGGGTTCCGTTTCTGTTCAAGAGTTAACTTGGGCAGGGTGGGGGGGATGTGCTTCAAGGTAAAGGTTTCCCTTGCTCGAAAGCCAGTCGCATCTAGAGTGCCAAGGTTCGCCATCACAGTCATAGATTCCTACAGAGGCCAATTTTTAGAGCAAGAAGCTGCTTTTTGTACGAGACAGCAGATCCAAAATACACGGGGAGAATTATCAGAGCTCATAGATCCAGTGTGCTTGCATGGTTAAGTAAAGGTTAAGTAAAGGGTCACCCTTGCTCAAAAGCCAATCATATCCGACTCTAGGGTTCAGTGCTCTTCTCTGTTTCAAAGCCAAAGAGCCAGCATTGTCTGCGCCTGCAGACATTTCCGTGGCCATGTGGCAGGCATGACTAGACACCAGAGCACACGGAACACTGTTACCTTCCCACCAAAGTGGTCCCTATTTATCTACTTACAATTTCTTGCTTTTGAACTGCTAGGATGGCAGGAGCTGGGACAAAGACGGGAGCTCATTCCGTCCTGCAGTACTCGGGAATCGAACTGCTGACCTTCTGCCTCCCAGTCAGCATCTTAGTCACTTAAGCCACTGAGCAAACAAGAAAGAAAACAAAACAAAAGTCCCCCAAGAAAATGGGGAAAGGGTTCTTTGGCCCACACAGCTTTGTGCCCATTGCATCTACAATACCATCTAGCCATCTTATTTTTGGCCACCCCCTTCTTTTGTCCTCCACCTTTCCCAGCATTAAGGACTTCTCAAGTGAATCCTCTCTTTTCATTTGATGTCCAAAGTACTTTAGCGTCATTTTTACTATTTGACCTTTAATGAGCAGTCATGGTTGATTTCTTCTAGGATCGACCTATTTCTAACACCACATTTCAAAGGCATCTATTTTTCTGCGCTCAGCTTTCCTAATGGTCCAGCTCTCACACCCATACATTACCACCGGGAATACCATTGCTTTGACTATGCAATTTTTTGTTTGCAAGGTGATGCCTCTACTTTTAACTATGTTCCCCAGGTTTCTCGTAGCTTGTTTCCCAAGCATCAGTCGCCTTTTTATTTCACGGCTGCAATCACCATCTGCAGAGATCTTTGATCCTAAGAAAGTAAAATCTGCCAGTCGTATCCAACTCTAGGGTGCAGTGCTCATCTTCATTTACAGACAAAGAGCCAATGCTGTCTGTGTTTGCAGACATTTTCATGGCCATGTGGCAGGCATGACCAGAGCCCAGCAAGTCACATGGCTATATTTGGCCATGCCCACAGATTTAGCCACGCCCACAGAGGGGTGTGGCCAAAATTTCCCTTATTTTCAAATCCAAAAGTTGACAGGTATGATTCTGACCTCCATTTGAGTAATATCTCTCAGCTTTCCTAAGATAGCTAAATCCACCTGGCCTGCAGCATTTGCCCTGAGTTGTTAATTTAAATCCAATTCTTGTTAATTTAAGTCCAATTCTGTGTCCAACTGCAATTTTGTCGGTGATCTATATCCTCAGCTGGCAATGGGGATATTTATCCATTGAACTTCAGTATCTGAGAAAGTAAGTTTCGTCCTTTCAAGGATCACACTGAAATAAAATATTAGTCTTTAAATGGGACTAGGTAAACATTAGAATGAAACAGGGACTTGTCAATAAAATTTGATGCCAAAACTCCAAGAATGTGATAAACACACATCAGAACAATATTCTAGACATCAAATCCTTTAATGCTCCCAAATGAGCTGGAACAGAAAACAAGGGCCCAAAATGGAAACATCTGAGTAGGATAAACCAATAATAATAATAATAATAATAATAATAATAACTCTGGCAGCTGGCGGGAGAGCCCCAACACCGGCGTCCCGGACAGCCCCGCCTCCCTCCGCCCCTCTCCTCGGCGGGGGTATAAGAGGCGGCCACGCTGGAGCAACGCTGACGGCGCCCTGGACTCTGGCAGCTGGCGGGAGAGCCCCAACACCGGCGTCCCGGACAGCCCCGCCTCCCTCCGCCCCTCCCCTCGGCGGGGGTATAAGAGGCGGCCACGCTGGAGCAACGCTGACGGCGCCCTGGACTCTGGCAGCTGGCGGGAGAGCCCCAACACCGGCGTCCCGGACAGCCCCGCCTCCCTCCGCCCCTCTCCTCGGCGGGGGTATAAGAGGCGGCCACGCTGGAGCAATGCCGATGGCGCCCTGGACTCTGGCAGCTGCTCTACGGCTTTAAGACTCTGCTGCTCTTGCTACGTTCTCGGACCCCCACCCTTGGTGAGAGCATGGGTGGAGAGAGAGACTGGTGAAAGACTGGCCCCCAGTTGTGGAGCGACCATTGCGGCTTTACTATCATGCCGCTGATGGAGCCGCTGGATTTGTCACTTCCCCGCCCGTGGTGAGAGCGGGGGCGGGGAGAGAGAGTGTCAGATGGACATGGAGACAGGCTGATGTTACTGCAGCTCAAGACATTGTGCAGGGGCGCCAACGGGGATGTGAGTTGTGCTCCATCACCTGGGGATGTTGTTAATATTGAATATTTTTTGATGCTATGTAATTATGTATTATTTGATATACTGATACTATGTTTTTTGTTTTATTGTTATACTGTATTATAACAATAATACTGTATTATTGTTGATTATTGGTGTAATTATATTTGTGTTACTGTATTTATATATGTTGTAAGCCGCTTTGAGTGGCACTTGTGCTAGGAAAGCGGGGTAGAAATAAAACTTATTATTATTATTATTATTATTAATAATAATAATAATAATAATAATAATAATAATAATAATAATAATAATAATAATAATAATAATAATAATAATAATAATAATAATAATAATAATAATAATAATAATAATAATAATAATAATAATAATAATAATAATAATAATAATAATAATAACAACCCTATAACACACATGTGATTAGGTGAGATTGATCCAACCAACCACAAAACATCCCCAATAATAGAATTCCAGTACGCATTCCATGCATTAAATTAATACTGTATTTCAAAGAACATCCTGAAGCAGCAACTTCCAAGTAGAACAAACAAAATTCATAATTCATATATGGCAAGAGGGGAATGATGTAGCTGGCCACACAACACTGTTGCAGGAAGAAAATTGATATTGTGCAAAAGAGCCTAGAATGGCAGCTTCCCAGTAGGCCAGCCAGTTTTCGGCCAGCCACTCAGACTAGAAGAGATGGAGGCAACCGACCTCAGAATGACCTCAGGAACCACATTCAAGTACTTGTTTTTGGCAGAAAAGCCATATTGTGGGAAACAGCCTGGAACAGAAACTTTAGCTTTGTTTTGGCAGTTCAGGATTTGATCGGGACATGAAAAAAGAAAAAAAACTTACTCTATATTGAATCAATGTTTGCCATTGTTTCATTTTGTTCTATATAACCAATTTCTACTGTTCTCCTTTTTAATTGTCCAATTATTTTTAACTTAATACAGGGATTTGCATTTTTATTAGTTCTCTTCTCTATGTTTGTTTTTATAACAAAGCTAATGTTCCATTGCCAATATTGCAAAAAGAAATACAGTGGTACCTCGGATAACGAACTGCGGATTCCCCATGCCCAGTTGGCATGGAACGGCCCTCGCAGAGGCCATTTCAGTGAGAATGCTCCTGGCCCGTGGGCTCTGCGGGCACAGAAATTAAGGGGGGTGGATTAATAATAAGGGTTGATTCACTCACATCTGACCTGACCGGCGATTCTGCTGAGAGAGCAGATCGCTAACCTCCGTTACCCATTAGGCAATTACTGACTCATGGATCAGCCTAATCCTTGGTGCAAATAGAAACCATGTTTACCCCGGTGTAAGCCTCAGACAATGAATTTCCCCTGTCAGTGTTTGCCCGAGTTAATTAACTTCCCCTAGAGAGATTTCCCATTAACCCGAGTAAATGGGTGATGTGATTTTCTGTCAGATGACGGTTCTTCCCGCCTTCTGATCTATATATGATGATGCTTTTCCCCCAATAAACCACTGATCTGATCTCGCTCCATATTGCCTCGTATCGTTACTTGATCAGTCTCCTCCGGGACCTAACGGCCGTCCTAGCAGCCCCGATTCCTACACCTGGTGACCCCGACGTGATCTACTCGAGAGTAAGCGATCACACGGTCCGGTTCTGCGCTTGAACCGTGTCCGATCGTCCCGGAGGACAGCGCGGCAGCCCGGTCGGTAAGCCAGCCGATCGGGAAGACGGCCCAAGCGGCGGGGCAGTACCCAAGAGGCATCCTACAGCTTGCTCCCGACTTTCATGGAGGCGTTGCGGTTATGGAAAAACGTGTTCCCCTCAGGGTCAGCTGTGAACCCCTGACAGCGCAGAGGCCGCTGAGGGCCCGTGGCATGGGGCCACGCTCCGAGCTCTACCCAAAGAATCGTCGCCAAAACCTATTACTTGCCTGAGACGCGTCGACTCGTCCCGAGGAGGAAAAGGAAACTTCGGAGGACCCCTTCGCAGGTAATATGGGGACTTGCCCTCAGCGGCAACGTCCGTCCGCTAGCCAAAGAACTCATGAGGAAGAGTTCAGAATCCTGGCCAGGGTGTTTCAGTTAAGGTTTCACAGCGGAGAACTAGCGAGACTTTTGGTGTACCTAAGGGAACACTGCCTACTTTACCCAGAAGGAGGCACGTTAACCCTTCAGCTTTGGGATCATATAGGAGACTGCATTCAGCAACCCCCGAAAGCTCCAGAGCGCGTAATTCGCACATGGGGCAAATGTAGGAAGCTCTTAGCGGAGGTAGATCCAGTCCGGGTAGAAGCTAAAGAACCCCCAGTGCCAGCCGAACCATTGGCGCCCACAGCGCTCTATCCGTCACTCCAGTTTAGGCAGAGTAGTGTAGGGAGCTTTCCCTCAGTGACACCTGCAGACGTCACCGACGGAATGCATGGAATGAGGAGCGCAGGCGCTTCTCTGACAGTTACAGGCTCCCAGACCAAGAGTGCCCTTCAGTGCACAGTTGAGGAGGAAATTAAGAAGGGGGATTTGCCAGCAGAAGAACTAGCTGAGCTTAGTCAGATTTGTCCAATTCGCTTGGAAATGGATGCCCTCACAGGGGCCCAGCAGGTAGTTCATTCACCAGTCCCGTATAAGCTTCTCATGGCTATACGGAAGGCCATCACAGAGACAGGACTCCAGAGTCGCTTTACTAGGGGCACGCTTCAGCAAGTGTGCGAGAACACCATGTTCATCCCGCATGACTGGAAAGCTGTCATGCGGATGATGCTCAACCCCAGCCAGTATTTGCTATGGGACAGCGAGTATCGCCTCGAGGCTCAGACAAGGGCTGCCAGGATGGGAGGCGCAGTACTTCCTGACCAGTTATATGGGTCAGGGGCCTTCGAATCCATCGATGCACAGACCAACTTGCCACTAGCCACTCTCCAAATGTCAGCCGAGGCTGCCTTCAAGGCATTTCTCAAGGTTCCCGCAACTGGCAAAGCGGCTAAAAATTACACCGCAGTCAAACAGGGAGCCCAGGAGCCCTACATGGACTTCATCAATCGCTTAGAGGAAGCGATCAGTAGGCAGATAGATAACGAGGAAGCCCAACAAGAGCTCATGATGAAGTTGGCCAAAGATAATGCCAATTTAGACTGCTGTAAAATCTTGCAGTCACTGGGCAACCGTCCCGACTTGACTCTCACAGACATGATCAGGGCTTGCGCCGACGTTGGCACAGAATCCTACAAGATGGGTCTGTTGGCAGTGGCAGTGCAGGGAGGCAGGAAACCCAGACCCAAAGGAGCATGTCACAATTGTGGCAAGGTCGGTCACTTCGCTAGGGAGTGCCGATTCAAGGGAAGCGGACAAAATTCCGGCCGTCCCAAGGCTCCAAACACCCCATGTCCGAAGTGTAAGAGAGGCTATTATTGGGCCAGGAATTGTCTGAGTTCGGGAAACCGGAACGCGGGCACGTCTCTGGCCCCGGTCCAAACAGAGACATCCCTTGCTCTGGGCGCGCCAGAGCTAGACTAGATTCCATTCACATTCCAGGCATTGCGAAGGCACAGGCCAGCCCCAAGGGTAACACAGGGCTAGAATTGACTTGCCAGGCAGACGTCACTTGCGACTTGCCAGGCACAGTCTATCTGGTGGACTCCCAGTACATGGGACCCCTGCCCAAAGGCTTTATAGGTTTAGTTTTGCCTCGCAGTGTAGCAGGAGCACGCAGAATTCTCATCATTCCGGGAGTCATTGACTCCAATTTTTCAGGCGTTCTCCAAGTTCAGCTTTGGACGCACTTACCCCAGACAATTCTCAAAGGAGACACATTAGCGCAACTGATTATGGTTCCTTGTAACTCGCCAGCAGATAGCCAGGGAAGGCTCAGGGACAGCTCAGAGTCCGGGTCAGCAGACCGCTCGAGCGCAAGTGAGGCAGTGCAAGGATACCAAGTCTTAGCGACAGTGGAGACCAACATTGAGTGGAAACAGCGACCAGTTATTGAGGTATTTTTGAATAAAAAATCATTCTCAGGGCTGTTAGATACCGGAGCTGACGTCAGCGTGGTCAGCCGAAGCCAGTGGCCACGGGCGGCATCCAAGAAGTGTTTCGAAGCCGGGAGTGGGTGGAAGTCACGATCCCAAGGGCTGACGGCACGGGGGGTCATTCGGCCACACATTCTGGCCGCACATTCGCGGCGGCACCTTTGGGGGCGAGACATTTTACAGCAGTACGGTGCTACGCTTACCTTTGGGTAATGGCGTTGCAACTTAAATGGCTCACCAATACGCCGGTCTGGGTGGAACACTGGCCGGTAGTGGGGGAGAAATTAGTCGCCCTAAAGCAACTGGTTAAGGAACAGCTAGATGCAGGACACATAGAGCAGTCCACGAGTCCTTGGAATTCGCCAATTTTTGTGATTAAGAAGAAGTCGGGGAAGTGGCGACTCCTCCGCGATCTCAGAAAGATCAATAAGTGTATACAGCCAATGGGTCCGCTTCAATGCGGCATCCCAAATCCAAATATGATTCCCGAGGGGTGGGAGATCCTAGTTGTAGATCTCAAGGATTGCTTTTACACAATTCCCTTAGACCCCAGGGACAGGGAAAGGTTCGCCTTTACGGTGCAGGTTGTGAACCACAGCGAGCCCACGCAGCGTTACGCGTGGAATTTTTTGCCACAGGGCATGCTCAATTCGCCCACCCTGTGCCAAATTTATGTTCACAACGCACTGGCAAAGTTTCGAAGCCTTCATCCCACAGCTCTAGTATGCCATTTCATGGATGACATCTTGGTCGCAGTGCCGCAACTCGGCAGCGAAATGTTTACTGACCTCCAGGCCAGTCTGGGGGAGAAAGGTTTACTCATTGCCCCAGAAAAAGTGCAGAGAACCGAGCCCTTCTCATACTTGGGTCATTGGCTTCTCCGTTCCTTCGCAGCACCAGTTTTGCCTCAGATCAATTTACAGGACTCAGTCACCCTGGTAGAATTGCAGCAGGTTTTAGGAAACATTAATTGGGCCAGACCGTATTTCCAATTGGATACGGATCTTTTGAAACCGCTCTTCTCGCTGCTGACGCTAGGTAAGCAGCCGGCAGACCGGATACAAATTCCTCGAGAGGCACGCTTGGCCCTCGAGAAAGTCAACCAAATTCTCAGCCAAAGGTGTGTGGATAGGATAGCTCAGGGGCCATATGCCCCGATCCTGAACTTGTACATAGTTCGGGCAGGATCCATGTTCACCGGAGCCCTAGGAGTGGATTCCGAGAAAGGAGCGAGTATTGTGGAATGGGTGTACTTGCCGAACACCTCTTCCCGAAATATCGTTCCTCCCCAAGAATTGGTCTCCGCGGTGATTTACCGCGGAAGGCTGAGAGCTAGGGACATTTCAGGGCACGATTTAGCAAGGATCATGGTCCCGTTCACCAAAGAGCAGGTTCAGCAATTGATGCAGCTCGGTGACTCGCTTCCAATTGCTTTGGAAGGATTCACCGGATGCTTGGCATACCATTTGCCGAAAGACCCCAGACTTGTCTCGCTTCAAACGCAGACAGTCAGCTTGTTCGAATTGCTTTCGCTGGTTCCACTTCAGGGGGCCAGGACAGTTTTTACGGATGGGGGTCGCACATATGGTGTCTTGACTTGGCAGGAGGACCAGGCTTGGCGCACGCTGTTAACTCTTCCACAGAAGTCCGCGCAGCGGGCAGAGTTGGCAGCGGTGAACCTCGCCTTGCGCACCTTCGCCAAAGAGCACCTAAACATCATTACTGACAGTCAGTATGTCAGGAATTTGCTTCACAGTCTACCGGGAGCATACATCACTCCCGCGATAGACAAGAATTTGCTGAGTTTGTTCCTCACTGCTCAATTTCATTTGCGAAACCGCACGGAAGCGCTCTATATTGCCCACATCCGAAGTCACCAAGACCTACCGGGTCCGATTTCCACGGGCAATATCAGAGCGGACGCGGCGGCAAAGGAAATTCAGCAACGTTCAGTGTTAGGTGTTTTCACTACGCCAATTCAAAGTCATGCATTCTTCCATCAGAATGCCAAAGCGCTCGCCAGACAGTTCAATCTGCCACTTTCTCAAGCCCAAGGCATAGTTCGCTCCTGCCAGCATTGTGCAGGGGCACCGGGGGGGGCCCTCGTGGGGGGTCAACCCACGAGGGACAGAGGCCAACCAGGTATGGCAAATGGACGTCACGCACGTTCCGCAGTTTGGCAGATGGCAGTACATGCACGTTTGCATCGATACCTTTTCGCAATTCGTCTGGGCGACAGCGCAAAAAGGGGAAACAGCTTCCCACGTGGAGCAGCACCTTCTGGCCTGCTTCGCGGCGATGGGCAAACCTCGGCACGTGAAAACCGATAACGCGCCATCCTACAGTTCTAGGCAGTTAGCGAACTTCATCGCTACTTGGGATATCAAGCATACCTTCGGCGTTCCTTACAATCCGCAGGGGCAAGCGATTGTGGAACGAGTCAATCGGACACTCAAGTCCTATATTGAGAAACAAACAGAAAGGGGGGAGCCACCAGCCCTCCCCAAGTCACAGGGTCAGGCACAGCATTGTCTGAATAAGGTATTGTTCACGTACAATCACCTTAATGTTTTTTCCGATTGCACGCCGCAGGAGAAACACTTCTGCCGTTCGGAAGCTCTCCCGCGACCGATGGTCTGATACCGGGTGCCACCGGACCCTTCCTGGAGGGGCCCGGCGCCACTCGTAACCTGGGGAAGAGGGTATGCTGCAGTTATGTCTCCTACATGTGTCGTTTGGATCCCAGCCCGGTGTGTCAAGCCTCACTTGGAACCACATGGTGTGGACCCAGGCCGACCCGAGTCCGATCCCGGAGATGGAGGACCTCACTCTGACCAAGAGGACCCGTCGGAGGAAGCGGCCACAGATGACAGCACCGAAGATCACCTGGGGAATGGTCAAGGCTCTTTGCAATGAGGCCCAGGGCATCATCCAGCGCAAGGAGAGAGAGCCAACGCTGGAGAACATCGTAGCTACAGTCTTTTCCCTGATTACTGCCAACACGGTGGCAGTCACCATCATCCTGGCCCTCTCCCTACTTGCCGGGGGAGGCGTCCAGGCTGCCTCACTGAAGGCCAACGACTTGATGCCAGGCAGAGACCTCTCTGCCCGGATGCACTACAACATATGGGAGAGGTTGGCGGGTCTCGTCAACCAGTCCGATTTTTGCCTGAAGCAGGACATTGGTTCTGCCTCAATCTTGAGCACCTGTCTCATCCCTGTGTGCCACACTCCAGGCGTGCACCCCAGGGATGGCGACTGGCTAGTGAAACGGATTTTCAGCCCGTACCACCCAGCAAGTTCCTCGGAATATGCCCGCTGGGAGATGCGGCTGACAATGACTTTGCCGGCTGACGCAGCCACTCTCCACACTCCTCGAGTGGCGGTCAGCCCGAACTCTACCTGTGCTCGGATGACCGGCTGCTCCGCAGTCGGTCGTAGGCGCTGATGCCTCGAGGTCGGCAGCAGCAACTGGACTTGTAATAACCCACAGACACATGGTTCAATGTATGCTCATGTTACCCTACCTTCAGGATGGTTCTTTACATGTAATCAGTATACTTGGAACTACATTCCCGCAAATGTATCAGATGCTATATGTTGTATCAGTCGCTTGACACTGTTACTCCCCACCAGGGACATGATTACCCCAAGCACAAATGTTTCAGATGTTTCCGCACCCGTTAGACACACTCGTGCCACTCAGTTAGACAGCTCATGTGATAGCAATATCAGGGTTCTTAGCCCAGCTGAATATGTCTCGCTGGCAGTCAGCATACTTGGCGTGCCAGGCTTAGCCGTCGGCAACGCTCGGAGAATTGGTCAATTGGCTTGCGGATTAGCAAAAGCCATTAACCATACATCCTCAGCGATAGCGCTGCTCAACCAGGAGCAGGCAGAGCTTCGCCATGCCATTCTTGACAATCGAGCGGCGATAGACTATCTCCTGTTATTGCACCACTTAGGTTGCGAATCTGTCCATGGCATGTGTTGCTTTAATCTCACTGACAACTCACGCAAGGTCCAGAGCCAGCTCACGGACCTCCACACCCTAGTCAAGAACATTAAGCAGGGTTCGATATGGGATTGGTGGAGTTCGCTATGGTCATGGCTTCCGTGGGGGTGGCTCCAGACGACGCTCCAAGTAATCGTGTGGGTGATAGCGCTAGGCATAGCAGGATGCTGTTTCATGCAATGTATCCCCTCACTGTTTTCGCTGTTCTCGAGGTGTCCCTCATGGGGGGAACCCCGAAGCTTCATTCCCGCTCATCAGCTGATGCCCATCTTACGCAGGGTCGCCTGTCAGGTCTCTAAACAATAGAGAAAGGGGAGATGCAGATTCCCCATGCCCAGTTGGCATGGAACGGCCCTCGCAGAGGCCATTTCAGTGAGAACGCTCCTGGCCCGTGGGCTCTGCGGGCACAGAAATTAAGGGGGGTGGATTAATAATAAGGGTTGATTCACTCACATCTGACCTGACCGGCGATTCTGCTGAGAGAGCAGATCGCTAACCTCCGTTACCCATTAGGCAATTACTGACTCACGGATCAGCCTAATCCTTGGTGCAAATAGAAGCCATGTTTACCCCGGTGTAAGCCTCAGACAATGAATTTCCCCTGTCAGTGTTTGCCCGAGTTAATTAACTTCCCCTAGAGAGATTTCCCATTAACCCGAGTAAATGGGTGATGTGATTTTCTGTCAGATGACGGTTCTTCCCTGTATTGCCTTCTGATCTATATATGATGATGCTTTTCCCCCAATAAACCACTGATCTGATCTCGCTCCATATTGCCTCGTATCGTTACTTGATCAGTCTCCTCCGGGACCTAACGGCCGTCCTAGCGGCCCCGATTCCTACAACGAACGAATCATATAGCAAAAAATTTGCACAACAAAACGTTTGTTATTCAATGACAATACTCCGCATAATGAAAAAAAATTCCGTTATGCAGGGTTTTTGGTAACTGAGGTATACTTGCTTAATGGGAACCCCAGTTAATGAACATTTTTTCCCATTATGCAGGGCATCTCCCATAGGGAACCTCATAATGGGGGGGGGACCGCATAGCGAAGAGCACCGTGGAATTGAGTTTTTTCATTATGCAGGGTTCAACTGTAACGTTATAAACATACAAACCAACATAGGGAATGTCTGGGCTTAGATGCCTCAAGAGAACAAGTATTTCCAGAAGCCACCAAATGATGGCTTGATACAAGGGGAGCTAGTGGTGGCCTGGCCCACTGAGCTACTGGGACTCAGCCTGGGGCACCCCCAGCCTGGGGCACCCCCAGCCAGTACCATGGCACACACACCCCGGGTGCCAATCCAAAGAGCTGAGCTGTGATGCCCGGAATGATCGAGCAAATGAGTGGGGCTTCGCGTTACTTTGCCTGCCTTCTCTTCCTTTGCTGCCTAAGATAAGCTTTAAAAAAATCTCCATTTACAGTGGAGCTGCTGTGGCTTAGAGGTTGTAATTTTGCCTTGTAAGCAAGAGGTTGTCGGTTCAAATCCCCAGAGGGGAGTTGAAATTAGAAGGTGAGTGGGAACGTATATATTTTGTTAGGGTTAAAAGCCCTCATCAATCCCCATCCAGCACCTTTTTAGCTTAGCCAGCATGCCCCTGAGGGGAGCCAATGACTCTTCTCACTACTTGTGGTCTGACAGCCCACCTAACCATTCTTATAGATTTGTACTACTAACAGAAACCTGTTCCAATGAAACTTATCTTTGGCCAATGGCAAAACCAAGAAGATGGTTTCATCTTGACAGTTTAAAGTTTGATATGGACAGGAAAGAAGAAGAATAGATTGTCTATACCTATAAAAAGGTGTATGAGCCGTTGATGTCCGGCATGCACACCCACACCCGTCCCTACTACCCCGTACCGAGCTGCCTACACTTGCCTTTAGACCATCCGAACATCACCGCAAGGGTCCGCCAGCCGCGAGTGGGGCAAGCGCCCCATGAACGCAAACAGAAAAAAATACAAGGCCCAGCATCCTCCATGCCGCACCACCCCTCAGCTAATGAGGCTGAAGGGCGGAAGCACGGAGAATGTTGAGAAAGCCAGCGCACGAAAAATAAAATAAAAACTGCCTCACACAGCGGGATCGCAAGGCCGCCGAAGGCCCACCAAAGCCACGGCAAGGCCACCACTGGCCTTCTTCCCCAGAGCAACAGGGAGAAGAGGGACTCCCCCTCCTCCCCACTACCCCGCCGAAGCCACGGCGAGGCTGCCGAAGGCCTAAAGATAAGTTGAGGCAGAGGAAAGCAGCAGGCAGAGCTTTGTCAGAGGAGGAACCCTCCCTAACGAATGGCTGGCTACCACCTTTGTATTACCCACACTGCTGTTTCAAGAACTAACACAAAACAGTGGTGGGGGTAATAGAAAAGCAATTTCCCAATTAACTGCTTCACAGCCTCACACATAGTTCGCCCAGTAGGTCGCCCAGGGGAAAAGGAGGCCGAGAAGAGAGACCAACAACAAGAAAGGAAAAAAGCAGCGAGGCAGCTATTTAGGACCGCCAAAGAGAACCATCATGCTGTGGATCTCTCTTCTCAGCCTCCTTCTTCCCCGACCGACCTAACACATGTTCCAGGACAAAGTGCGAGCTGACAGTCACCTCCTCCTTTTCCCCATCACCATATCAAAAGCTACTCTGGACACAGTGATGGGGAAAATAGGCAATGACAGTCAGGCCATACTTCACCATGGAAAACACAAGCACAACAAAACAAACGTGTTTTTTTAAAAAAAAAACATAATAAATAAATAAATAAATAATTCAAATAAACCCAGTAAACAACAAATCATGATTCAACAAAGACAACAAAGCACACCCACAATCCAATAAGCTAACGAAAAAACATGAAACACTCACTAAAAACAGCAATGCGAAGAAACCTAACTCAAAATCCAAAAAAAACTCAATGTACAAAATTCAAAATGGAGAAATTCAAAATAAGAAATACCTACAAGAAATATACATCCCCCAAAATGCAGAGAAAATCCAAAAACATAATTAAACAACAATCCAAAACAATAAATTAAAGACACACATGCTCTACTTAAACCACCCAGCCCAGCACCCCAACAGCCCCACAAAATGACAAAATAATAATAACACAAGACAACTTACAAAACACATCCTCTCACCATGCCTCCACAGCAGTACTGAAAAAACAAAGAAAGTCAAACTAAAAGAAAAACACTTAATGACAGCCCCACCAAGAGGCCGGAGGAGTAACCTACAGGCAACTAAAAATCAAATAACATTTAAACAAACAAATAAAAATAAAATAAATACAAAATCTACAACCATAAAAACTAATTTATTTTAGAAAAACTCTCACCAACAACAAAAAACAACAGAGAAAACTAAAAAAAACACTCTTCCAAAATCAGCTGCCACCACCACCAAAACCACCCCGCCACCAAAACAAAGTGCATACATGCCCGGCAAGGCCAAGCAAAAAAAGCTAGTATCTTATATAATGACCAGTTTACTCTCATTTACTCTTGTGAAGCCAGTCCCTCTCCAGGTGCTCACAATCAGGGGTCAATGTAAGAAAAAGTCCCATTTGACGCAATAAAAAAATTGAATCTTCATTTATTATATCAGAATAACCAAAAATACTTAATTCAGTGAACGAAAATTAAAATTCATAAAGTTATTCATACTTCATAACTTCATAACTTCAAGCACAAATATCTGTCTTTTGAAGATATTTGTGTTTAAAGTTATGAAGTATGAATAACTCAACTTTATGAATTTTAATTTTCGTTCACTGAATTAAGTATTTTTGGTTATTCTGATATAATAAATGAAGATTCAATTTTTTATTGCCTCAGATGGGACTTTTTCTTACATTGATTATACCGTTTGGCCCATCGTTTCTTGATCACAATCAGGGGTCAACAGTGAGTCAGCAAGTTATAGAGGTGCAGTATCCTTGAAAAGATGCCCTTTCAAAAGGCTTCCCCATTTCCTCTTTGTGTTATTAAGTGTAATGGTGTCTTTTCTCGATTCCCCCCTGCATCATTGAAGACCATTTTTCTCTTTTGCAGTTTTTCATGACTCAACTATGTCTTTACACACTCTCCTCTCTGCTGTTTTTACTCTCCTGCTTGCCATGACATATTTTTGGCAGAATTGCATCTCACACTTTGCAGGTTTCCTACGGTTGTTCAATTGTGAATGCTACAAAAGACTTGCCTTTATGGTACATGATCAACTTGAAACAATAACCGCCAATGGTAACATACTCTGGCTGCTATAAGACATTCTGCCTGACCTTCAGCATTTTCCCTTCTCTAATGTTTCAGCTGCTAGATCCTAGAAGATCAATATTTTTGCTTTCTCACATCACAGTGCTTTAGAGCAGTCTAGCCACTTTAGAATTTCTGTTTTAACATGGTATCTTGTAAATCTATTATACTGCACACCCATCCATGTTGTTGTTGTTTTGGCAGTTTTGGACTTAATAAGCTCATTGAATATCATACACATCTGCTGCCAATGTGCAGGACCAAATTCCTAAGTAGTCACACAATTCTCAGAAAGACAACAATCACACATCTGCTCATACCTGTCAAGTATCCTGTTTCCCCCAGAAAAACCCCTTATTTTTACCCCTCTTCCCACTCCCCTCCCGTTTTTATTAATTTCCCCGTAATATCCCTTATTTTTTAAAAAAAAATCCTGACCTGAGCCCTCACAGGCGAAGCTGCATTGTTTTTCCTGCCACCAGAAGCTGCTGCGGCTTTTCACTTGTGGAAGGGGAGAGAGAAGGTGGTAGTGGGCGGGGGCCTTCTCTTTCATTTCCCTGCCACATGGTCATGGAGGCTTCGTTTTTGCTGCTGCTGGTCGGAGCCATCATTGGACGGGAGTCTATTCTAGGTGAGCGATATTTCATATATTCAGGGGCAAATCAGGGAAGAGACTTCTCTCTCACTCTCATGGTTTATTGAGCTGTTTCTGCCCTGCCTCCTGGAGGCTTTCGTTTCTGTTCTAGAAGAGTTAACTTGGGAGGGGGGGTGTTGCTTGATCACTATATGAGAGAGAGAGAGAGAAATAGAGAGAGAGAGAGAGCTGAGGTTTATTTTGCTTGCAGTTGCCTGGCTGGGTTCCTTTTATAGTAGGAAAAGCTGCTGCCAAAGGTTTCCCCGCCCTGCCCAACAGGCACCCCACCTAACAAACCATCTGGACTGGAAGGAGATTAACTTCTCAGCTGCTGGGAGGCTTGGAAACTACAGAGGTTGCTTTTTACTTTACTAATTCCCTTCCTTAAGCTGGAAGTTTAAGGAAGGGAATCCTCCATTCTCAGGTGTTGGTGCTTCAATTGGTTGCAGCAAGGAACAAATAGATTGGTTAATTTGGGAGAATTAATCCCTTGCTCCTCCACCCTAATGGTGTGTGTGTGTGTGTGTGTGTGTGTAGCCATGTGCAGGGCTAGTTCATTAAAGCCAAGCTGCTTACAAGCAGTTGGTAACCCTAGGGGGCTGGTTTACTATTCTGCACTTTGCTTCCCAGGGAAAAAATTAATTAAAAATGAGTAAACAAGAAAGAAAACAAAAGTTCCCCAAGAAAATGGGGAAAGGGTTATTTGGCCCACACAGCTTTGTGCCCATTGCATCTACAATACTATCTAGCCATCTTATTTTTGGCCACCCCCTTCTTTTGTCCTCCACCTTTCCCAGCATCAAGGCTTTCTCAATTGAATCCTCTCTTCTCATTTGATGTCCAAAGTACTTTAGCATCATCTTTACTATTTGACCTTTAATGAGCAGTCGTGCTTGTTTTCTTCTAGGATCGACCTATTTCTAACACCACATTTCAAAGGCATCTATTTTTCTGCGCTCAGCTTTCCTAATGGTCCAGCTCTCACACCCATACCTTACCACCAGGAATACCATTGCTTTGACTATGCAATTTTTTGTTTGCAAGGTGATGTCTCTACTTTTAACTATGTTCACCAGGTTTCTCATAGCTTGTTTCCCAAGCATCAGTCACCTTTTTATTTCATGGCTGCAATCACCATCTGCAGTGATCTTTGATCCTAAGAAAGTAAAATCTGCCAGTCGTATCCAACTCTAGGGTGCAGTGCTCATCTCCATTTACAGCCAAAGAGCCAGTGCTGCCTGTGTTTGCAGACATTTTCATGGCCATGTGGCAGGCATGACTAGAGCCCTGCAAGTCACATGGCTATATTTGGCCATGCCCACAGATTTGGCCTCACCCACAGCGGGGTGTGACCAAAATTTCCCTTATTTTCAAATCCAAAACTTGACAGGTATGCATCTGCTACCAATGTGCAGGACCAAACTAGAGGCTTCAGTTCCACCTGAAACCTGCTTCCACCATTTTTATCCCATTACCATTGGACTTTGAAAGAAGAATGACAAACAGGAAAGATGTCACTGGTGTGAATTTGTTTAAGGTGCATCCCAGCTTGCCACACACTATGCTCACGGAGCCATCTCCTGTGGCACATATGAAATGAGACATGGAGGATATAACACTGGGACTGCAATAGACTGCCACAGCAAGGATATTAACAAGGTGCACCTTCACAGCAAATCCATCTGGCATGGTGTCATGGCGGACCTCCATAACCGTTGGGAATCAGAATAGTGAAATGGTTCCTCCTCCACTCATTTTGCCACTAAGCCCAATGTGATGTTTCCAGTAGCATTTCATCCACTGAGGGGACCATCACCCCATCCAAAGGGGCTTATCCGCCCATAGCCATTAGCCCTTTAGGGAAGTCAGGTAATTTATTGCCACCCAATACTCGTCGCTGGCTGTACGGTCTACTCTATTACCGTAGTGGAATATCCAGCCAGACATCATCATCATCATCATCATCGTCATCATCATCATCATAACAATAACATAACAATAACAACACCAACAACACCAACCACAACAACAACAACAATAATAATCATCATCATCATCATCATCATCATCATCCATTAAATTCACAGACAAAGACATCTGCAGATGCAGACAGCGCTGGCTATTTGACTGTAAACAGAGATGAGCACTGAACCCTACAGTCTGATACGACTGGCTTTTGAGCAAGGGCGACCTTTACCTTTACATTACAGAAATAAATATTAATTCAAAATTAAACACAATTAAACAAAATGGCAGCCGTGATCTCAGTGCCTAAATAAGCCCCTCACTTGTAATCAAAAAAATAATTAATTCCTCTTACATAAGTAAATATTAATTTAAAAGTAAACACCATTAAACAAAAATTAAGATTAATAATGAAAGAAATGTCCCCAGGCCACCGAGGAGGCAAGGGACCCAAAACTCAAAGCCCTCCTTCAAGGAACAAGCCAGCCAGCAGCTATGCTGAGGCCTCTGCCACTTTTCCAAAAATAGGCCTCTTACAGGCCAGGGAAGGCCTATAAACTATAAGCCTATCGCGCTCCGCACCACAAGACCAATGAACAGGGACTCTAGCTAGGATGTCCTTTGCTCTCACCTGCCCTTTCATTGACCAAAGTGGATAAAATCTCCCATTCAGCCAGGCTACATAGCAGACAGTTGTACAGGGGCCCCACTACTCTAGACTGTTTTGCCTGATATTGTAATTTCTGTCTGGAACAGGTGTTGGAATGCTGTATCCTCAGCTATTTTATGGCTCGATGCATCACTTTTATCTAGTTACATATGTGACATGTGTTCAGTTGTTTTATCCCACTCGGAGATTGTTGTTCTAACGCCATTGTGTTCTGTTTCTGCTGGTTTTTAAAATTTTAAAGGGTTAATAAAAGAGTAATATTTAATAGATTTAATGCCTAAAATATTGTTCTGATGTATATTAATCAAATTCCACTACTTTTGGCATCAATTGTTACTAACAAGTGCCTGTTCTGCCCTATTTAGTTAGTTTTTATTAGTTCCTCTTTAAAGCTAAACAATATTTCATTCTTTCTTCCCTCTTCTTGCTAAAACATTGTATATTTAGTTATATTTATTTATTATTTATTTATTTGATAAATTTGTATTGCCGCCCACTCGGCAAGTGACTCTGGGCGGCGCACAACACTTATGTCATCAAATACATAAAATCACCCACCCAAAGACTTTAAAAACCCTTTAAAATGCTAAAAACTCCCTCCACCCCTACCAATTAAAATTCTAACTAAAAGCATGAGTGGTCCTCATTATATAAGCCAGCAAAAAGGGGGGGCTACTACATCACCAGTGCCCCACACCTGCTTTGCCAGCCAGGCAAATATACCAGATTAACTTTCTTTACCATATATGCCGTTTTCTCACTCATTGACTCACTCTATTGATATTAAAGCAAACACCAATCTCATATTTTGCCCCCATTTCTCATCAACATAAATCCTTCCTTCTCCCTGTTTTATTTTATACTAGCAGATTTTGCCCGGCAGTGCTGGGCACTTTAAAATGGTTTTGGAAGGTTTTTGTTTTATGTTTATGCAAATGAGGCTAGTTTTTAATTGTGGTTTTTTAAATTTTTTATTTTTACGCATGGGCTGTTAGAAACTGTGATTTTTTATTTTTGGTTTTTATTTTTTGGTTTTTCAAAAGAGGACAGGATGATATAATTTTTTATAATTATTGTATTTAACCAAATAATGTGTTACTATGTGAATTTTTTAAAATAGTTGTGCCTTGGATAATAATTTTTAAAATATGTAAGAATATGTTTTTTTAAATCATTTTTTTCCATACTGTGTTTAGATGTTTTTGTTTTTGGTTTTTTGGGTGAAAACTTGTTTCTTTTTCTTTTTTTGAATTTTTTGTGATTAGTGTGAATATTTTTGAATGATTTGATAACTTATTTCAGTAATTTTGGAAGTATTTATTATTTTGAATATTTTTGAATGTTTTTTCTCTTGTGGCCTCTGGGTGGGGCTGGTGAGCTTTTCTTGTATTCTACTATTTTTCTCTACTGTCCTCTGGGTGTCGCTACTTCTTCCGGTAAGTATTCTCTTTCTTTTCTCAGTTTAGTTCCGGTCGTCATGGAGTGAAGACGTCTCCTGGTAAGCTCTCTGGTTTTATTTTTTGGGGGGGGTTGTTTTGGGTTTGGGGGGGGTCTGTGTGTTTTTTCTTGTTTGCTTTTGGATGTTTTTGTGTTTCCTTTTTGTATTTTTTATTTTTGGTTTTGAGTATTTTTGACTGTTTTTGGATTGTGTTTTTGGATGTTTTTGTGTTTATTTTTTCTGTTTTTATTGGTTTTGATTTTGATTGTGTTGTTTTGTTTTGGGGATGGTGGTTTTTCCATGGGCCAGCCTTGGTGGCTGGCCTGTGGAAAGGAAAGGCAGGGGCGGAGAGGGTCTTTCGTTTCTGCAGGCCAGGCTCGATGCCTGGCCCGTGGAAAGGAAAGGCGGGGGCGGGGGTGTCTTTTCTTTCCACGGGCCAGGCTTGATGCCTGGCCCATGGAAAGGAAAGGCAGGGGTGGTGGGGTCTTTCTTTTGCACGGGCCAGGCTCGATGCCTGGCCCGTGGAAAGGAAAGGCAGAGGGCGGGGGACTGGTTTCGCTTGCCGGGCCGCAGGAAGGCCAGCGCCGGGGTGGTGGTAGTATTTCCTTCCCACAGCCTGGCCTTGCTGGCCGGGCCACGGGAACCACAGTGGCGGTTTTTGTTTTTATTTTTCGCGCGCTGGCTGCCTCACCGTTCTGCGCGCTCATGGCGCGCAGGATGCTGGGGTTTGTAGTTTGGCATGCACAATTTTGGTTAGTGCAGCGGTTTTTTCCTGCGGCTTATTTTTGATTGGCCGAGGCACGTTTCCGAACATTCCTTTTGCTCGTGCCGCTCAGCCTGATTGGCTCTGGTGCGGCGCAGAACAAGGAACGTTGGGAATTGAAGTTCCTTTTTTTGTTTGCATCTGGGGGGCTCCTGCCCCACTGGCCCAAATTTCAACCTGACAGTTACCTGCGAACCGGGTTCGGGTGAGTGAACAGAGGCCCATTACGGGCTAGTAGGGCCTGGCTAAACATCCTTTGTCACATTCCAACGGTTAACGCACCATTTTATAGGTATAGATATTTTATATAGGTAGTTGTTACAGTACATTAATCATAACTTTTCAATTGAGCAATGACTTTTACAGCTTGAATCAAAAACTGAACCAAAAAAAGTAACAATCAAGATCAAAACAGTGTTCCATTGTCAACATATAAAAAAGAATTTAACAAACTTACTACAAGTGTATATATTTGGAATTGAGGGTAAATTTCAACCATGTTTTACAATGTGTCGGCGGAGGTCTTATGTTTTCATCATCTCTTTGTCGAATAGATAAAATGAAAGAAAACCATGTCACATCAGAATTGTTTTTCTTTTTATTTTCTCTTGCCTGATAAACCTCTTGTCTTAGTTTCTCTGACAGAGCAATATCTCCTACCTATCTAAATCAACAGTTCATAGTTAGGCTTTTCACATCTTTCCACTATCTGGCCTTCACCTCTCTTGCTGCAACCAGCAAAATGGTTACTGTTTCTTTATGTAGTATATTTTATTATTATTTTCAAATAGTTTAAGTAGTGCCAGCAATGGTTCTGGGTAATTTTGTTGGTTTATAATACTGGATATTTATTTGAATACGTTATCTCAGAAGGTTCTGATTCAAGAACATGAGCACAACATATTTTTTCAAAGTTCCCATTTCTTCACATGTCCTCAAACTCAATTTCATAGAATTCTTGGTAATACATGCCATTTTAATAGGGTTTAGGTACCTTCTACCGATAATTTAAAGAAAGGTTTGTCTAATGTTCACTAAAGTTGACTTGATTGGCATTTGTGTCCATAAATCTTCCTATGTTCAGTTAGGTATTATTATTTATTTATTCAATTTATACTCTGCCCATCTAGGATGTTTTCCTACTCTGGGCGGCTAATAAGATGAACTCACATATTAAAAATATATTAAAAACACATATTAGAAATACAAAAACCCTATTGGCGGCGGGGAGAGACCAAATAGGAAACCTAGCACTGAACCATTGTCAACATCTTCTCAAAGGCCTCATTAAAAAGAAACAATTTGAGCTGCTCATTCATAATTTAAATCTTATGTTGACTATGGAAGTTATATTTCATTGATGTGGTTTCTTTAGTTTTCTGGCATAAAGATTAACATCCTCAGTGTCAATGAAATGAAGAATCTGAAAGGCTTGGAACTAGAGACCTGGACAATTAGGCATTGTTCCTCTAGTTAAGTTACCAGAGATTTTTCTTCCATTTGGGAAGAAATTACATACAGGGTAATGTGTATCACCTACGAGTTTTCATCGAAAGAATTATTGTACAGTATTTTGTTTGCATGGTACAATAATGGATGATAGAGTACAGGTATTATCAGGGTAACTGTGGGTACTAATTTCTTGAACTATTTTCTCCATGCATACAAAGTAGTAAGAAAGAAGGGAGTTTTGAATTATGCCACATTTACCTTCAGAAATGCCTATTCTTCAGAGCTACTCAGCCACTTTCCCACTGGAAACGGAAGTAAAACGCACCTTGCCATTTGTTTTGCAACAGGATTTTAAAGCTGCCATTTTCTTTGCTTAAACCAAAGATGCCCAAACTATGGCCTATGTACCAGATCCGGCTCCTTATGCCAATTCATCTGGCCCACACCGCCCTCATCGCTCCCAGAAATGAAAGTAAAACACGGAGAGCGTGTTTTACTTCTGCTTTCGGGAGTGATGAGAGCGGCACAGGCTGGATGAATTGGCATCGGGGGCTGGATCTGGCCCACGGGCCATAGTTTGGGTACTCCTATTCTAGAAGATTATGAACAATGCTTCCTGAAAGGTGATACAGTAAAACGCATCCCAATTTATGCAAAAAAAATCAATTTGTGTATGGGGTTTACTTGCGTCTTTAGAGTTTAAAATGGCAGCGCCACCACCATTTTAAACTCTAAAATTTCACCCTGCGCCCACCGCCGGAAGTCGCAAGACATCACTTACCATTGAGGCAGTGGAGGCAGCAGAGGCAGCAGAAGCAGCACTGATGATTGCAGCAGTTTTGCCCTATTTTCTGGCATTCCCAGCCAAACTGCGCGCCAGAGAAGCCTCAGACAAAGAGCAAGATGGAGTGATTTTGTCTGAAGCATGTTCCCTGCCATACCACGCCCTGGAGAAGCCTCAGACAAACAGTGGAACTGAGCAGATATGGGGGGGGCACTCTCCCAGTTCCCGTAGAAGCAGCAGAGAAGGCGGCAGTGGCAGCATGGTTTTGTGACTGTTTTGTGGTACATTTTATTGTGAGTAACTTTTAATAATTCTTGATTGTTTTATTGTTGGTTTTATGATGTTAGCTGCCCTGAGTAGGAATGATTTTTCCCCTAGAAGGGCAGGATATAAGTGTAATAGATAGATAGATAGATATGCTCAACCAACCCTCCTCTGTAGTTATTTGAGTCACCCTCGTGCTAGTGTGTGAGATGAGTGCAAATGTACGATAGTTTAAACATTCTTTGCATTGCCCTTCTTCGGAATTGAAACATAAACTGACCTTTTCCAATCCTGTGGCCACTGCTGCATTTTATAATTTTGCTGGCATATTGAGTGCAACATTTTAATTATATCATCTTTTAAGGCTTTAAATAACTCAACTGGAATATCATCATCTCCATCGTTTAGTTTGTTAATACTGTCCATGAAGTTTTCTTGGCAAGGACACTGGAGTGTGTTCCTAGTTCCTTCCACAGTGGATTGTGTTTAGTCTGTGTTCTCCTCTATGGCCTGTCCATCTTGGGTGACCTTACATATCATAATCTGCTGCAGAGATGCTCAGTGCCAAAGCTGACGTACACAGCATGGATGGTTGAGCTCCCCATGCATAATTTTCCAGTTTACCCCTTCCATAATGGTTGTCTCCAACAGCCACCTCAGACTCAGGGCCAAGCAGAGATAAAGGTTTGAAATGACAAACTTAGAAGAAACAGTGTGGCTCTGATAATGTGGCAAGATTTAGCACAATCAGTTAGTGTTTGCAATGTAAAGAAAGCCTGGCTAAATAATATCAAGCAGATGTCTTGGAAATTCTATTAATATAATCATCATTCAACTTCGTGTTCCAACTATGAAGGCTAAAGAAGAATTTCATAGGAAAGCAAGTCTGTGCTTCATAAATTGCAGTGAGGTCTTTAAGAATGTGGATCATGAAAAGCTATGGGTCATTTTGAAAGAAATGGGTGAGCAATAATTTTTGTTTGTCCTGATATGCCCTATACTCTGGGCAAGAAGCTATTTTTAGGACAGAATATGAAAAAACATAATGGTTTCCCATTGCTAAAGGTGTCAGACAAGAGTGTATTTTATTTCTCTATCTGTACAGTTTATACCCAGAAAACATCTAAAGGAAATCTAAAATGGACTCAGAAAGAGTAAAATTGGTGGAAGAAACATCAATCATTTAAGATATATAGATGACAGCATACTACTGTCAGAAAACAGCAGTACAACTTCTGATGAGTGAAAGAGGTACAAAAACAAGACAATGGTTGAACATTAGGAATACAAAAGTCATGACTACAGAATAACTACACAACATTAATGTTGACAATGGAAAAACTGTAATTGTTAGAGATTTTGTATAAAGTACTTGGTTCAATAATCAATCCGAATGGAGACTACAGCCAAGAAATAAAAAGAGAATGAAAACTCTGAAAGGCAGCAATGAAGGAACTGGAAAACATCATCAGGTTTAAGGAACTATCACTCGAAACTGATTACTATGTATCATTATGAAAGTTGGACAATGAAGAAAATTGGCAGGGAATTTTTTAAAATTCATTTGAAATATGGAAGCAAAAATAATGAAGATAACAAAACTAAGTTTGTCACACCTTGGGCAAATCTTGAGAAGGTAAAACTTACTAGAAAAAAATAATGCTTAGAAAAACTGACGGGCAGCAGGAGAAGAGTATGACCAAATTAATATATGAGACAGATTGACTCTATAAAGCAGGGGTTCCCAACCTTTTCCTGCCAGAGACCTAACCACACCACCTCAGTCAGCTGAGGAGCCAGTCACATGGTTCTTCCTGCCGCCACCACTGGTAGTACTGTATGTGCATTTGTGCTACATTTCTGGGCATTTTTCCCACCTCTACCACTTCCCTTGGAGGAGGGAGTGAGGAATATTTTCGCACCATTTTTGCATTTTTTTGCCACAGTTTCACAGTTTTGGTGTGAAAACATAGTGATGTCAGGGCACTTCCAGTGTTGGTGGTAATTCGGCCCGGGGGGCCAGATCCAGCCCACGGGCCATAGGTTGGGAACCTCTGCTATAAAGGAACAACAGGCTTAAATTTGTAAGAACTGGGCAGGACTATTAAGGACAAGACAAGTTAGAGCCAACATAGTAGTAACGATAAGAATTAACTTCAATGAATTTGACTTTCTCTTGTTGCCATAGGTCAGAGGCAACTTGATGGCAAATAACAATAAATAAGAGATGGGTTGACTGAATAAAGGAAACTGTGGCTCTAAGTTTGCAAAAACTTAACAGAACTGTAAATGAGAGGACATTTTGGAGTTCACTAAGCCATAAGGTTGCTGTTAATGAAAAATGACCTGATAGCACATAATGACAGATCAGAGGACTGAAATGGGGAAAATAAATCTGAAACAAATAAGCTATGGCGAATGCAAATGAAAGCTTTGCCATTCTGCCAGCCTTTCTTTCCTTTGCCTGAGATATTTTTGCTGGTAAAGAAACTGGGCTTTATTTTTAATATATATTTCCAGAGTGCAATTCCTGGGCTATGTCATGTGTAAAGTGAAATTACCTGGATAGTGTATCTTTAAGAACCAGAGAAAGGTACATTGCAGCGACAGCCCTTGCAGTCAATAGCAATTTCCACACATGGATCAATAACTCTAAGGGCTGAGTGGCTGGTTGCAAAAATCATTTCACATACATTCCAGGAGGATGGCTCAGGAAGGAAGGGAGAATTGGTCTAATGATCTCAGAATTCAGATGGCGTCACTTTTTTGGCTTGTTTTTATGGAGAAAAAGCCAATAGAATTTTCAAATGTTACATAACACCTTGGCAACAGTTTCCCTACAGAGGAAAGTCACAAGAACAATCTTGAAAAGCAGTGCATGTTTTCTCCATAAGTACAGTATATGTAACCTTTCACAATAAGAAACCAGGTCCAGAATGAAAACCCTGATGATTTGCCAATGATTTATTGTGACTGATTAAGTTCAGAACAATACACAGAGGCCTTAAAGGTTTCCCTTGCTCGAAAGCCAGTCGTATCCGACTCTAGGGTGCAGTGCTCATCTCTGTTTCTAAGCCGAAGAGCCAGCGCTGTCTGCTTCTGCAGACGTTTCCATGGTCATGTGGCAGGCATGACTAGACACCGGAGCGCACGGAACGCTGTTACCTTCCCACCGAAGTGGTCCCTATTTATCTACTTGCAATTTCTTGCTTTCGAACTGCTAGGTTGGCAGTTATTTAATAGACTTTGAAGTGATGTAGAAAGACCAAGGAATAATCAAGTAAAATGGTGCTACTTGGATACAGGGCAAATTTTCTGTGAATGAAGCATTTATGTGCATGCAATTTATGGTTCCTCATGTGTACAAAAGAAGATCTAGTAAACAGCCAGGGGAATGCTTTGGAAGTAGCCTGCTTCTGGTCAAAAATAGTTTGACTATTTTAAAAGAAATTAGTTTTGAATTTTACCTATGCTGTATTCGATATAGAGCCATAATTTTAAATTGTGCATCGCTCTAATATAGATGAAGAAGGCTTGGTAAACATACTTCTAAGATACAACTGTTCCTTTCCCAAGGAGGAGTCAGTATGACCATTGGGCAACTTGTACAGACTGCCTTCTGTCAGATATACTTGAGGTTTATGGTATATTTGGTAGCTTGGGTTGGAGTTGATGGCCTTAAAGGCCCCTTCAACTCGATTGTTTTATGATCTGATTAAGTATTATATTCTGCCATGCCCTGATCAAGCTCTCACACAGCTTTATTACACATTCCTGGAAATACACAAACAGAAAACATTATAGAGTGAATAACATGGTGAATCTTTATGTACATAGCAGTGGAATATCACTTACATTGGAAGGTACATTCTGAATGTTGCCCTTCCAAAACAAACAAACGTACTCTTTGTTTCTTCAAAAAAAGGTCACTTTATTTTATCTTACTGAGGAGGTCAAGAGGAGACATTAAGTCAGGACTCTCAGTGAAAATGTCTTGAGTAATTATTCATCAGTCTTCCTTCATACTTTTCAGAGAACTCACAGATCCCTTAGCAATGTACTTTCAAGGGAAGAAGACTGCTTATTTTAACCCAAAATTGCCTTAGGGTATAACCTTGTTGAAGGTTGTCCTGGGATAATACAAACATTGCCTGCCACTGAAATTGCTTTGTCATTCACAAGTAAGTGCTTAATTATCTTGGGGAAATGTGTTTCAAGTAGGGTTGGACTCAATGATTTACAGTTCCCTTCAATTCCATTATTCTATTACAGTATTTGAGAAAGTACTGTATCAGTTTAGCACTATTATCTTCTCCCTCCAGTGCCATATCCAATTCCAAATATTGGTTGTCATCATGGCAATCAGCCATGAAGATTGTCCTGGGAACACTATAATGCAGTGGCCTTCCAATTGCTTTCTGCATGGCAGTGTGACGCCTGTACCACTGATCCAGTTCCGTGAGTCACTTTTTGGTCCTGAGCCTTTTGGCACACAAAGTCCACCTCAGCCCCAGGGCCCAGGCCAGTATTGATGAAGCTTCTGCCCTCCATCAAGATGGATTTATTTAATCTTCTTGGGGACCATCACCCTTCCCTGTGGTGCAGTGGCTAAACTGTTGTCCTGCAACCAAAAGGTTGTGAATTCAATTCTGAACAGGACTTAATGTTGGCTCAGCCTTCCATCCTTTGGAGGTTGGTAAAATTAGTACCCAGCATGCTGGGGGCAAAATGCTAATTAATTTGTGAACCAGCTGGCCAGAGAGTGCACAAAGCGCTATGGAACGGTATATAGTGTGATTGCTTTGCTATTTGAAGAAATAAATCAGATATTGTCTTTAAAATTAGAAATGTGTCCTAGAATAGTTTTATTAATTGATTTAGGAAATATAAGATAGAAAGATTATTGTTATTATGGTAACAGTCATGAGATTATTAATGGCTAAACATTAGAAAATGTATATGTAATTTGTAATGGAGAACTGGTATAAAGAATTATGGAATATTGCTATAAATAAGAAGCTGACATGTGAATTAAAATTAAAGAAAAGTGTGACAAAGAAAAATGATTTGATATTCGGAGCAAAAGGGCTAAAGCCAGGACAAAAATATTCAACTTTTTGGAAATAGGGGATAAGAATAAGAAAAAAATGTTTATACAGATAAGATAATAATGTCCCAGTGATGGTAGGAGCACATTTGTTTTTATTTTTAAATTAATTTTAGTATTGTACTTGTTTTTATTTTTGCACAGTATCATACATAACACACACACACAGAAATCTAAAAATTACATGGAGTTATAGTTTCCACTAGTGTGAGCAGAAGGTAGGTAAAATGATTGGAGTTCACACCATGCTATGGCCCACTTTGCACATCATCAATGCCATCTGGATATGGCCAACAACTGCCCAAAAAAATAATCATATAGGCCCTCAGTAGTGAACCTTGGCACTCCAGCTGTTCTTGGACTTCAAGTTTCCAGAAGCCCTGATCAGCAGATGTACTGACTTGGGCTTCTGGTAATTGAAGTCCAAGAACAGCTGGAGTGCGAAGGTTCGCCACCACTGATATAGGCTAAAAAAAGCAAAGCCAAAAGAAACCTCCCACATCTAAAGCACTGCTCACTACCACACAATATACTGCACACACATGCCAAAATATCAGATCTACTCACAGCTAGCTAATGGCAGGTAGTCAATTGAAAAAATATTGAAAGGAAAAGTGACAAGCATGGAGTAAAGAGCAGGACAAATACTTGTCCCTTAATCTACCCTTAGCACTACTTTTCTTTTGATAATTGATCAAGTGGGAGACAGCACAGGCTTTGTTTGCATGTCAGATATTTCAGGTATCTTGTACTGAAATACTGTATCTGTATTCCTGGAAGGGGAATACTTGGCTCAGTAAGACTACAAGTGAGCATACCTGTCAAGTATCCTGGATTGGCCGGGATTTCCAATTTTTTGGTGCCGATTTTCGTCATTTCCCGCCCAGAGCTGCCACTACCCCGTAATTTGGCAGCAACCCTTCTGCACAGCTCACTTCTACACGTGTGTAGAAGGCTTTTACGCATGCATAGAAGGCTTTTACGCATGCGCACAAGGCTTCTGTGCAGACGGGGATGCATAAAAGCCTTCTACGCACGCGTAGAAGTGAGCTGTGCAGAACATTTCTGCGCAGGTCTGTTGTACGCATGCGTAGAAGGCTTTTACGCATGCGTAGAATGGACTTGCGCAAAATGTTCTACGCAGAAACGTTCTACACATGCGTAAAAGCCTTCTACGCATGCGTACAATGGACCTGCGCAGAAACGTTCTGCGCAGGTCCCGTAATTTCCGGAGCTGCACTTGACAGGTATGCAAGTGAGAAGGATCTTGGAATTGTCATAGACCACAGGCTAAGTATGAGTCAACAGTTTGATGTGGCTGCCAAAAAGACCAACACTGTTTTAGGCTACAATAACAGAAGTATAGTCTCCAAAAGCTGTGAAATACTAGTCCCATATCTAGAGTACTGTGTCCAACTCTGGCACCGCACTTTAAGAAAGTTGCAAAAAAGCTACAGCAGATACAGAGAAGGGCAACAAGGATGATCAGCGGACTAGAAACGAAGCCATTTGAGGAAAGACTGAAGGAACTGAGCATGTTTAGTCTCAAGAAAAGGAGACTAAGAAGGGATATATCACTCTTCCAATACCTGAAGGGCAGGATCTGTTCTGTCATCCCAGAGTGCAGGACTTGTAATAATGGACTCAAACTAAAGGAAGCCAGATATAGGCTGATTATCAGGAAAAACTTCGTAATGGTTGAAGCAGTACAATGATAGAACCAAAGTTGGAAGCATTCAAGAGAGAATTGGACAAAGCTGGAAGCATTCAAGAGAGAACTGGCATACCAATTTATGCAGAAAAAATATTCCTGACCGGCAAAGATTAAGCTGGATGGCAGACAAATTGTGGGGAATATGGAATAGAAAAAATGCCAGATTTTTAAATTATGGTGGTCAAGAGGACAAGAGGTGGCTTGCTCCTCCCCAAGAGAACTTAACAGATACTAAGTTGTTCAGTCTCACAGTTGATTCCGACCCTTTGCGAATCTATGGACCATTAACCTCCAGGCACCTCTGTCCTTCACCATTCTCCTCAGCCCACCCAGCTCTGTGCCCACTGCATCTACAATACCATCTAGCCATCTTAGGGTTGTGGATTCAAAAAATAGCGCTTTTTTAGGTTTAAAAATGGTCTCTGGGAATTTTGATCTGATTTGGGAAGATGATCTTGATGTACCCCCGGCAGGAGATGACAACGACTCTGATGATGATACTCCGCCCATCCATTTAATCAAAAATATTCCTGATTGGAGAGCATGCCCTTGTACAGAAGAGAAATAAATAATACATGGTCCATATAAAGTTTTTATTTTATTAGATGATTACGCTGTAAAACATTTCCTTCAAAATTAATGTTTCAATATTATGTTGACTTCCTTGACACTGTTTCCTTTATATTTTTATTTCTTACATTATTATTTTTCTTTAATATTAATTGGAAGCAATAAATACTTTAAGACTTGAGAAAGCTGCGTTTCAGTTAACATTACTCTCAATTTTTATGACTATGTGAGTTAAAATTCCCATGAGTCAAGGTTTACTCAATTGTTTCATTGTGTCATTAATGTTCAAACTATCAGTAAAATGTTAATCCTTATAAAGAAGATAGTAGAAGAACACTATCGGAACTTACCTGATATTCTCATTCCCCCCTGCAAAAAAACCTCTTCACAAAGGGTGTGATGCATTGAGAATCCTCACCGATACGTTCTGCATTAGGCACCAATAGTGAAAAGCTCTAAAAACTAGAGTTTTGATGCAAAAGCTCTGGATTACATAATTTTAAAGGGAAGGGGGTTCAAAGTGAAAATTATGGTCGGATTACATGGGGGAGGGAGTCATTTCCCCCCCAAAAAATAGATCACATAATTGTTGAATCGCCCCATAGACCGGGTTGCCCCCAGAAAAACAGGGTGTAATGGATACAAATACATCTGATGGGAAATTGACTGAAAATAGTTTGCAAGAGACACTTGTTAGAACTGAGACTTTGTTATTGATGGACTATAAGAAGCCTGACTCAAGTTGTTCTCAAAGCATCTGTTCTTAATTCTGAAATTCAAGCTGTACTTCTGGAGCAAGAGGAAAATGGAACACAACCCATTTTCTTCTTTAGCCTTGGATCGTTACCCAGAGAAATACTGCTTTCTAACAGCAATCAGGAATACTCTGCAATTGTATGATCTGATGCATGGGATAATCCTTTTAAGATTCAAACAGGAAATCCTGATTTGAGATGGTTCAAGCCTTTTTGTTCTGAAACTTGCACTTCCTTATATGCTAACTGTTTGCATATTTACTAATCTATATTTCTTTTCTTTTGTTGGTCCTATGAAGCTACAAGATTGCACAGCTGGAATTGTATTAGTTAATTATGTTAAATGGGAAGAATATGAGTCACATGTGCCTGTTGATAAAAATGCAAAATTGAATATTTCAGAATTGTTATTTCTGAAGAAAGAGCATGCAATGAGTCAAAATGGAGCCTTTGCTTTTAGTGGTTAAAGTAGTTACTGAGTTCTTTGCTCCTTGAGCAAGGTGTGATGAAAGCCTGGGAAAAGGCCTTCAAAGCAAGTGCTGATTAGTTTACTTTTAAAAATAGTCAAAACAGGCTGAAAACTTTGAGAGTGGAATTAGGAATGATAAACATTGAGCGTTCTGCTTTTATTGTTTAAAATCCAGGAAGAGGTGGGATGAGAAATGAAAAATGGGTTATGTTATATTGGAATGTGAAGAAGCACCATGATTATGATAAGGATTACTATGTGTTGCTTGTGCTTATCAGGACGAGAAAGGAACATGCTATGCTTGTTTGTGAATAAACAGTAGAAGGATGTAATCTTAGTGTGTTCTTGGCTAGGTCAAGAAATATGGATAGATATGCATTTCTTGTTTTATTCAGGGAAAGGGAAAAAGTAAAAATGTTCCTTTTTATTTTTGTACCTACTTTTTAGTAATTCTGAAATTCGAAGTTATTTTTCTTTTAAATAAAAGTTATGTTGATATAGAAGACATTGCATTTTTTATATAGTGGAACCTAGCTTAACAAATTTAATGCATTCTCCAGGATCTTTTGTACTATGAAAAATTTCTAAAGTAAATTTCCCATAGGAATGCATTGAATGCAATTTCCCATAGGAATGCATTGAAAACCAAAAATTGTTAACTGAAACGTGGTTTCCCATAGGAATGCATTTAAAACCAATTAATCTGTTCCGGGGGAAAATTGTTAACCGATCCACTATTTTCTATGTATTTCATTTTGTTATACAAATTTTTGTGTTAACCGAGCCATTTAGTAAGTGAGGTTCCACTCTACGGAAAACAACAGAAGGAGAAGGACTAGATACCTATTCAAGAAAAGTGGGACATTAAGGGAATGTTTTGAGCAAAAATGGCCATGTAGCAGAATAGATTAGGAAAGTTGGCAAGAATACACAGAACTACAGAAGAGGGTCTTTAATGTCACTGACACCCATGAAGGTGTGACTGCTGACCTTGAGCCAGAAATTCTGGAGTGTGAAGTCAGCTGGGTCATAGAAGGTTTTACAATAAAGCTAGTGGAGATGACAGTATTCCAGATGAGCTATTTAAAGCTCCAAAAGATGATGCCATTAAAGGGCCACACTCAATTTGGAAAACCCAACAGTGGCCACAGGATTGGAAAGGGTCCATTTTCATCCCAACACCAAAGAAGGCCAATGCTAATGAAAATTCAAGCTATCATACAATTTTGCTCATTTTACATGCTAGCAAAGTCATGCTCAAGATCCTACAAGCTAGGCTTCAATAGTAGGTGGATTGAAAACTACTAGAAGTACAAAATGGTTTTGAAGAGGCAGAGGAGCTAGAGACTAAATCACCAACATCTGCTGAATTATGGAGAAAACAAGGGAGCACCAGAAAAATGTCTATGTGCTATGTCTGTTTAATTGACTACGTTAAAGCTTTTGATTGTGTGAATCACAACAAGCTGTGGCAAGTCCTTAAAGAGATGGGAGTACCAGACCACCTTACCTATCTTCAGAGAAAACTGTATGCAGGCCAAGAAGTGACGGTTAGTACTGTATATACAACTGATTGCTTTAGAACAGGAAAAAAGAGTACAACAAGGTTATATATTGTCATCCTGCTTATTTAACTTATATGCAGAATACACCACAATGCAGGGCTGGATGACTCACAAACTGGAATTAAGATTCCTGGGGAAAATATCAACAATCTGAAATATGCAGATATAATAATAATTTCACATCAGAAATTATTCTGGGTTAAAAGGATTTTTTCAGAAGAAACTCCACTCAGAGAATGCCCAAATGAGGCTCCTTTCATGTCCCTAAGAACTGAGACAGAGATGGGCACTCAATCCATCATGCAGTACCCAGGTCTCAAACTTCTGGCTTGCTGGCCTTCCAGCTAACAAGGCGAGTTTGTTAACCACTGATCCATGACACCACCTTAATGGCAGAAACTGAAGAAGATATAAAGAACCTCTTGATAATGGTGAAAGAGAAGAGTGCAAAGTTGGTTCAACATTAATAAACCAAGATCATGGCATCCAGCCCCACCACTTCTTGGCAAATAGAAAGGAAGAAATGGAAGAAGTGACAGACTTTACTTTCTTGGGATCCAAGCTCACTACAGACAGTGACTGCAACCATAAAATAAAAAGACACTTACTCCTTGTGAGGCAAGCTACAGCAAATTTAGCAGCATAATAAAAAGTAGAGACATCATCCTGAAAAGTGATGGTCCTTCCAGTAGTAATGCATGGGCATTACTACTGAGAAAGACTGAGGTCAGAAGAATAGATACTTTTGAACTGTGCTGCTGGAGAAGATTCTTGAGAGTAAGCTAAACAGCAAGGAGATCAAATTAGTCAATCATAAAGGAAATCAACCCTGAATGTTCATTGGAAGGACAGATACTGAAGCTGAAGCTCAAATACTTTGGCTACTAAAAGAGAAGAGAGGAGTCACAGGAAAAGGCTTTGATGGTAAGAAAGATTGAAGGCAAAAGGAGAAGGGGGTGGCACAGGATGAGATGGTGTGTGTTTCATGTCAGAGATTACTCTGGGTTGAAAGGATTTTTGCTGAAGAAACTCTGTTAGACAGTATGTATCTGGGCAGTCTCCGGAGGATGGCAGATGATACAGGAGCCTAGTGTTTTGTGGTTCATGAGGGTGGAGGGTGGACTCAGCTGTGCAACTGTTCAGGAAATATGTCATGTACAGCTATACCAAATTTTATTTTTGACCTTTATCAAGATTGTTGTGATTTTTAATCCAATCCTCTGTAGTATTGTGAAGGAATCACCTTGAATGTCCCTAGCAGGCTATCTGGCTATCTGGACCAGGGGAGCTTGGGAGTGTATTAGTCTCCTAGCCTCCTAACCAGTGGGGATGCACTTCCAAAGGTGGAGGTAAAACAACTTCCTGATCAGAGATGGCTGAAGGATGATGCAATGGCAGGAATAAGAGGCTTCGAGATGTAGGGTTCAAGATCATTTTCAACCATGTTAAATGAAGGGGAGACATGGGGGAAAGGCACTCAAGCCCTGGGAACCCATCTTCTGTGCATCCATGGATATGCAAGTGGGACAGAGGATGAGTAGGGCCATATCCTTCCATCTAGCCCTTTTTGCTCCAGGAAAGCAGCCTCCAGTTGATCCAGAGTCAACCCCAGCCTTGGCATCCATACCACCAAACAGGAGCTGCAGTGCCTAGCTTCAGTGCTGGAGATTCTAATGGCAACAGGTGTGGCAATCTCGTTGTTCTGTGCAGGACAATGACAATAAAGATTTATCTATTCTATTCAAAAGAAGCTGTGGAACTTCCCATCATTAACAGCCCTTCCTTATTCATACTTCACTTCCACTTCTCCAGAACTGGACTTTTAGGGATCCTAGTTGAATGGACTTGGGGGGGGGGGGAGAGAATTAGTGCTGTAAACTCAACCCCCAGGGAATACAGGGAAAGCAGCAGTTAGTGCTGACTGTATGCCTTTTTTTTAAAAAAAAAAGCTGCTGTGAGTGATAGAATCAGGCTGGAAGCCATGAAATTATTTCCTGGAGACTCTTCAGCGCCCAAAGACCTTGAGGGTTGTATGTGACATGACTCGCAGGTATCCTTCTTGTTTTGTATTCCCATTTCACTGTTTTAGAACAGGTTCTGTTCATTCCTTTCTTTCTGAAAGAACTTCCCCGATATAACATTACTAATATACTGTCTGTATCTTGTGTAGTTTAAAAAGAAAGCAATTATTAGATCTTTGTATAAATCGTGCAAGAAATTAGCCAAATGCCCACTTTCATGAGGGAATCCTTATATATTTAAATTTGTTTTGGGCACAGGAAGATGAGTGTATAAATTCTGTGTATTCTGTTTGCCCTTTCTTTCTTTCCTCCTGTACATGTTTAGTAGAACAGTACAAATAAAAGCATGAGAAAACACTTAGACTGTGTGGGGACATTACCAAAATTAGAATGTTAGCAGTTTTCATGTGTGAAGGAGTCACTTCAAGCCACTGAAAAGGCAAAGAGTTAACTATCTCTTGCTACTATTATAAGGCATTGGTATAAAACTTCAGAAGTTGCTTAAAAGGTATTTTAATTGTTGATTTTTTTACTGCCAGCATCAGCATTTTTCTGGCAATTTAGTTGCTCCCAAGTGCCTGGTGTTCTACATTGTTTCATGGCACAAATGTTCCTCTCTTTTTGTGTTTTCCATTCAGGATTTTTTATTGAGAGTGTAAGGGGGTAAAAGAGGCTAGAAGAGTAACACTGGCTTCTCTAACATAACCAAGAAAGGGAGAGAAAAGGCCCTAGGACAGTGATGGCCAACCTTAGCACTCCAGGTGTTCTTAAACATCAATTCCCAGAAGCTCTGATCAGCAGGTGTAATGACTTGGGCTTCTGGGAATTGAAGTCCAAGAACACCTGGAGTGTCAAGGTTGGCATCACTGCCCTAGGATAAGGGAGGACTCTGGGTGAAGGAGAAGTCTGCTGGAGACATTCTCTCTGCCTATGAGACTGAGTGGAATAAGTCTGTAAATGTGAAAGACAGTAGTTAGGTAGGTGAAGGGTTGCTATAATCTGGTTCTTCAAAGCAGAGCAATCTTGTTTGAATACTGTAAGAATAAGGCAGCCTAATTAGCATACTGCAGAAATTTACATAATATGCTAATTATTGTAGAGTTTTTGGCATGTTACATTATTTTTCTGTCAATATATATTTAGCCTATGGTCTTTTATAGAGTGACCACAGAATTATATAAAAGCTGGAATGGAATGAAACAGAAAAAACGGGAACATTAATAAAAAGTGTTGCTAAAACTAGCAAGATGAGATGGACACTCATCAGAACAAGACTTTAGACATCAAGCTCCGTAAATATTGCTCTTTCATTAACCCTTAAATGTACAAACCCTGACCAAAACAAAACACAGTAGCCCACAACAGCTATTTCCAACAAGGAAAAACCAATCAAATTTAGAACACAACATTTGCTTTGATGAGACTGACGCAGAAGTCACAAAAAGTCCCAGAAACAACATTTCAGGAATCAGAAAACTGATATTGTGCAAAGTAGCCCAAAATAGCAACTTTCAAATAGGGCAGCAAAATGAAATTAAACCATCCCATCTAACCAGATAGCAATGATATAACTAGCTACAAAATGTCCCCAGGAAAAACATTCCAGTATTTGTTCCAGGTAGAAAATTGATAATGCTCAACCAGGAACAGTGACTTACCTGTATGTTTAGGACAACCCAATGGAACTTACTCATCACATCTTGACTAGAGGAGATTAATGCAATTAGATGCAACATATCCCTGGAACAAAATTCTAGTGCCATTTTCTGAGCAGAATAACAACATTGTGCAAAACAGCCTGGAACAGAAATTTTTAAGTAGAACAACCCAATAAATTTAATCAGTCCTATCGTATTAGAACAGGGATTCTTAACCTGTGGCCCATGGGCCAGATGCAGCTCATGGCACCATTTCATGTGGACCTCCACTGCCTCCACCACACCAGGAAGTGCCATGTGCTGGAGGAAGGACAAAATGGACTTCCAGCCCCTGAAGCTGTCTGAGGTAGCGTGACCCGGCCCCTGGATTTAAAAGGTTGAGAACTCCTGTATTAGAGGGCATCAATGCAAAAAAGCATCAAAATGACCCCAGAAGCAGCATTGCAAGAGAAAATTGATAATATAATCCAAAATGGTGATTTCCAAGTAGGACAGCCAAGTGAAATCCGGCAAAGTCAAGACAAATGTTTCTCTGACCCTGGAGTGTCTAATGAAACATGGGTTCTTAACCAACCTTACCAAGAGCCACATTCCTCCCTCCTAGGAGTTCAACCACCTATGAGCTGAAATAAATACTCGGGAGGCAATGATGTACCTGTCACCCAATAGAATTTTTACATGTCCTGACAGAGGAAAAGTGGACTATCTGCTTCAGGTCACTTACTCTGACATACCTGTCACAAGGAGTCCGGTTTACTCAGTTCTAGTCATGAAAACCATGGTTCTCAGAGATCCAGAATCTGGAGCCATATCCCCACTCCCTTTCTCTTCTGTCTTGATTGTATCTGTTGATGCAAGGCCACACTGGGCTCCATCTAGCTCAGAGATTCTCAACCTGCAGGCCATGGGCCAGATGCGGCCCACTGCACCATTTAATGTGCCCCCCCCCACTGCCTCCAAAGTGGGCAATTTACAGATGCTGCCTCCCAGGTTTGTGGGTTTATTCCTGACACTTTCATGGTTTGTTTCAGCTGGGCCTTATAACGCTTCAAATGAGCTCCAAAAGCTCTTGTACCAGAGTTAAATTCCCCATAAAGAATTTGATGAGGAAACCTGAAACCGTCCATACAGCGGACATGCCCCATCCATCTAAGATGATGGCATATGGCGGAAGCTTCAATGCTATTTACATATGCCTCAAACTGTGATGGCAAACCTTGGCACTTCAGGTGTTCTGGGACTTTAATTCCCAGAAGCCCAATTCAGCTGATCAGGACTTCTGAGAATTGAAGTTCAAAAACAACTGGAGTGCCAAGGTCTGCCATTCCTGGCCTAGAACAACTGAGGATAAGTAACAACTGAGTAACAAGTAATAGGGACAATCAATTACTATGTGATAAAAAAGGAACATTTCTGCATTTTGCTGTGTCACAGGAACAAAGTAATGTGATTGGTCCACACTAGCAGGAAAAGTAATGACTAACAATAATAATGGTATTTTAAAATAAGTTATCTCTAAGCTCTGATCAAGTCACAGGAGGGGTTTCTCCTCCTCCTCCTCCAAGTGCAATATCCAATTCTGAATATTGGGTAGCATCATGGTGATCAGCCATGAAGATTGTCCTGGGAACAATGTAACACAGTGGCCTCCCATTTGCCTTCTGCATTGCAGTTTGACACCCATACCACTGATCCAGTTCTGCGAGTCACTTTTTAGTCCTCAACCCTTTTGGCACACAAAGTCCTCATCCGCCCCAGGTCAGTAATGATGAAGCTGCTGCCCTCCATCAAGATGGATTCAAGTGGGATTTAGTCCACTTGGGGACCATCACCTTTCCCTGTGGACTTCACCATCTAAGGCTGTTAGTCCTCAGAGTTGTCAGGTTAACCGTCGCCTGACAATTGGCATTGAGTCGCTGACAGAAGACTCTACTATTACCATAGCAGGATAACCAGGCCAGACTTCAGGAGGGGTTTATCTGACAAGAAAACAAAAAGACAAAAACATTGTGGCATTTTAAGGTCTAGTGGCTGTATTTTAATGTAAGCTTTCATTAATCAAGTTCTCTTTCTCAGTTTGAGGTTTAGTCTGTCTCAATAGTACTTTTCCTATTGAGAAGAGGAAAACAAACCAAAATCATAATACAGTAGCTAGTATTCTGGGGCTGTTTCTCTCTGGAAATCTCAAGTGAACAGAGGATTTGGATATCTGTTGGAATGTTTAACTATCCAAGAGTCATTTTTGTTGCTAAATCCACATAGAACTAGACATAATATAAGCATTCTATGACATTATCACTGATCAAGTTATAAATGCTACTTCAAATTTTCAACCATTTCATTGTATAACTTTTTTTATAAACTTAAAGCATCTAGGGCAAGGATTCTCAACCTGCGGCCCACAGCACCATTTCATGTGGCCCACGACCACCTCCACCATGCCAGGAAGTGTCATGTGGTGGAGGAAGGGCAAAATGGCCATCTGGCCCCCAAAGCTGTCTGAGGGACGGTGACCTGGTCCCCAGCTTTAAAAGGTTGAGAACTCCTGGTCTAGGGCTAGGCCATCCCCCACCCCATATATTCGACTGGGTTTTGACATTGGATTTCTTTTTTGTCCTGCCTAATGGAATATATTGGGGGGGAAAGTAACAAAGCATACCATTTCCCAGTGAACTAACATGCAGTCAAACAGAAGTCACATGTTCTGATTAGTTGTACCCAACTGAGAGAAACAATTTTATTATAGAAAAGGGCATTGCTTTGCTTTGGACTCCAGCCACGCAATCTTAATAATACCCCTTCAGTACAATGGAATTCATATTGGATTCACCAAGAATACATTCAAGGCATTATTTCCATATTTGTTTCCCTATAATCAATCTCTCTTTGTGCTTACACACAGAAGCCTGGTGGTGCATCTAACATCTAATACGTATCCACCCTCCCCTTCCTGGGATAAAATCAGGGAAAATATCTTTTAGTGTGTCTGTAAATATGAAGAAACAACAGAGAATGCCAAAATGTGGAAAGAACTACTCATGTCTTAAAACAGGTGGAACTCCAGGAATGTCTAACCTTACTCACATGGAGAACTGAGTTACTTGGAGATCACTTAATAGGCTGCACTGGAGTTGGCAGAACCAAGCTGAACCTGAGAAGACGTCGTCTTCAGACTGACACAGCTCTTTACAGAGAAGAACAGGCAACATCACACCTTTTTGTGTAATTTATGCCCCTCACCAGGTATGGTACCTAGCTGGATAGCTGGTTTAGGTATCCGGTTGCAGATTCAGAATTAGGAGTTCAATTCCTCACTGTGCCTCCCAGAAGAGCCAGTCTGTGTAGTCTGTGCAAGCTGCACAATTCCAGTTCATTTCCACAAGAAGAGAATGATAAACCACATCTGTGCACTCTCTGCCTTGAAAACCCTGGGAACGGTTGCCATGAGTCTGAATTAACTTGACAGCAAACTATTATTATTATTATTATTATTATTATTATTATTATTATTATTATTATTATTATTATTATTATTATTATTATTATTATTATACATGTTTGTGTTGTGTGTGTGAGAGAGAGAGGGGGGAGAGAGAGATGAAATGGATTTGTTATGCAGTACTACTACTACTACTACTACTACTACTACTACTGCTAATACTACACACACACTCTCCCTCTCCCCCTTTATGTGTGTTGCATGAACTGGATTTGTTATGTAGTGCAACTACTACTCTCTCTCTCTCTCTCTGTGTGTGTGGTGTGTGTGTGTGTGTGAGAGAGATGAACTGAATTTGTTATGCAGTGCCACTACTACTACACACACACACACTCTCTCTCTCTCTCTCCCTGTGTGTGTGTTGCATGAACTGGATTTGTTATGTAGTGCCACTACTACTACTCTCTCTCTCTCTCTGTGTGTGTGTGTGTGTGTGTGTGTGAGAGAGAGAGAGAGAGAGAGAGAGATATGAACTGGATTTGTTATGTAGTGCCACTACTACTACTACTACTACTACTACTACTACTACTACTACTACTACTACTACTACTACTACTACTACTCTGTGTGTATGTATGTGTGTGTGTGAGAGAGAGAGAGGGAGGGAGGGAGAGAGATGAACTGAATTTGTTATGCAATGCCACTACTACTATTACTACTCTCCCCCCATGTGTGTGTTGCATGAACTGGATGTTATGTAGTGCCACTACTATTTTGTGTGTATGTGTGTGTGTGAGAGAGAGAGAGAGGGAGAGAGAGAGATGAACTGAATTTGTTATGCAGTGCCACTACTACTACTACTACTACTACTACTACTACTACTACTCTTCCCTATGTGTGTTGCATGAACTGGATGTTATGTAGTGCCACTACTATTTTGTGTGTGTGTGTGTGTGTGTGTGAGAGAGAGAGATGAACGGGATTTGTTCATACCTGTCAAGTTTTGGGAAATTTCTGTCAAATAAGGGAAATTTCCCAGCCAAAACAGGAAACTGGACAGCTCTGCTTATCCTGTGCTGGCCTCCAGTCTAACTCCAGTCTATTGAATATGGGATGACAGCGGGAAAGAGTGTAAAATATGGGGGGTTGACAGAAATTTCCCGAAACTTGACAGGTATGGATTTGTTATGCAGTGCCACTACTAGGGTGTGTGCATACACAAGATAAATCTACATTTACTGATGGCTAGCTAGGTGATTCCCCAGAGCCTTAAATAGGTCTTCCTCCCAACTGTTTTTTTTTTTTTTTACAGCAGAAGGAGCAACAAAATTCCTTCCCTTCCCTCTCACCCTGGTTTGTCTACCGGTGACCTGTGAAGCCCGAGGGAGTGGATTCTGGAAGGGGGCAGGGACTCCCTTCCCTTTGGAGTGCCAAAAAAAAAAGGACCACATTCCTGTCGGCAAACTCTCCAGCTGCGGGGAGACGTTTTGTGTGCCAGGCTGAGGCTCCTAAGGTCTCGGGGAACCCGGGGGGGGGGGGGAGGCTCCACCGCCACTGCTGGGAAGCGAGGGAGAGCTCCCACAGTACACACACACACACGCTCCAGCTTGCCTCTTAAAGGGCTGGAGCCTTCTGGGTTGCCCACCGCCCGCCACCTCTGAACTCGGTGAGTGACAGGCAGTCGTCTGGGTGGGGCAGATGACGTCGAGGCGGAGCTGCCGGCGGCGGCCAATGAGGGAAGGAGAGAGGGGCGGGCCGCACGGCTTTCTGCCTCAGCGCCGCCCCCCCCTCCCTCCCTCCGGGCCGTGCCTTTTCTGTGTCAGTTTCGGGAGTCCGGAGAGCCTGAAACAAAAGCGGGAGGCCGGGAGAAGGAGGCTCAGGAGTTGGCTGGCTGAGGCGCGCGTGCGCGTTGGGTGCGCCAAGGCTGCCTGGTTTGGGTAGCCAGGGGGGGGGGGGGGCATCGCCAGGCTGTGTCTTGCGGGGGTCAGCTTTGCGCAGCGCGGAGAGATCTCTCTCTCTCGCCCCCCCCCCGGGGGTCCTTCCCTCTTACTGGAGAGAGCCTCTGGTCTGGTCTGGTCTGGTCTGGCTGGTTGGTGCGCGCCCGCGTGGAGCAGCGGCAGCAGGGAAAGTTTGCTCGTCCGCCTGTCGCCTCTCTGCTTTCCCTTCCTCGCCGACAGACGGAGGAGGCGCCTCTTTCTTCTCTCTCGCCAGGATTAAAAAAAGGGCAGAGAGAGAGAGCGAGAGAGAGAGAGAGAGAGAGAGAGTCTGTCTCCCCCCCCCAAGTCTCTCTTGGACTGGGACGGAAAGGAAGGGGGGGCAAAATAAATAAATAAAAGGTGGGGGAAAGCGAGCCTCGATCCGGCTGCTCATTTGGATCCTGGTCAAATGCGCCCAGGGAAGAGGAGGGTTTCCTTGCGGTCCGGTCCTGGAACCCTCTTGGCAAGAAGATAATATATATATATATTGGGAGGAAACAACCCACAGAACAACACCCCCACCCCACCCCCTGGGTGTTTTCTTCCCCTCGGATTAAGAGGGTCTCCAAAAGGCAGAGGAGCAGGAGGATACTATTGCTTGGAAGCCCGGAGAAGAAAGGAAAAGAAGAAGCCGGTGGTGGTTCTTGACCCTCGGCGGGGGGGAGGAAGGGGTGGGTGGGGGGGCAGCCGCCTTTGCGCCTAGCCTTGGCGATGGACGATCAGCCCAGGCTGATGCATTCCCACGCCGGGGTAGGGATGCCCGGGCACCCGGGCCTGTCCCAGCACATGCAGGACGGCAGCGGCGGCGCCGAAGGCGAAGGGGGCCGCAAGCAAGACATTGGGGACATTTTGCAGCAGATCATGACCATCACCGACCAGAGTTTGGACGAGGCGCAAGCCAGGTGAGAGACCCTCTTTTTCTTTTTGCACGCGTCGCTGGTGACCCACCGAGGGGTGCGAGTGTGTGTGGGGAAAACAAGGATCATCACGATCGTCCTCGTGCGTTTTCCTTTTTCAACGGCTGGCCCGGGAAAAGCTTGGGTCTTTTTTGCGTTCCTATTCACGGACAAGGAGGAGAAGTAACTCGACAGAAAATATAAACCCGATGTCTGTATTCTATGACATGCAGCAGAATTACATTTTTTTATTTTAAAAAAAATGTATATGTGTGTGTGTTTATGCGCGCGCGCCGATACAAAAGGATCGTGCTGGAAGGCCGGTGTAGTGTAGCGGATCTTCGGATCCCCTTTTGTAAAGTTAAAGGAGGGATAAAACGGCTACTTTGGCTGTTTCCCCCCGGCTTTTGAAGCTTCCCATGCGGGCTTTGTTGGCGTTCAGGATCCGAAAGACTTAAATAAGTACAGAACCCGGATTTTGTTTGCTCAAAGGGTTGAAATCTTAACCTCCCAAGCCACTCACTAAATCTATCTATCTACGGTATATAATCTATTCAACCATGTAGAGAATTTTATATTCTCTCCCATCTTCAATTCATTCAACAAAAACTGTTACACCAAGGTCTGAAATGCCTTTCAAGCAAGAGAAGCTGGCATATAGAATTTCAGCTACTGAGTGGAAGACTATAGAGACATGGAGATACACTGCCAGAAAAAGCACATGTGTATTGGGAGGGGGGTAGGGGGCTACAAAATTGATCTGGTTCATGTTCTTATTACTTTGCCTGACTTATACAAACCTCCCAAGTGAGCTTTGCGATGGCAGGATGTTCTGTTCTAGGTGCAAGATTTTTCGCGGCGACTCTGTCTAACTGTGGAACACAACAAACAGTCTCTAGAAATTCTTCTGAGTGGCTTGAAACTTTTTTTTAAAAGTTACTAGAGTAGCTATGAAGGTGGCAGCGGCCTGATGTCTATTTTTGAAATGGGGAAGAGAAGAACCCATAAAAGGCCTTGTTTGCTTTCTTGGAAATTTGATTACTCTGGGTTCATTGCCACTTCAGTTCCTTAGCCGCAGACCAGAATGGTTAAATGCAGGTAATCTCATTGAAATCAGTGGGATTAATCTCATTTAATTCGTGATGGATTGTGGCCATGTCTTTACATGGAGAGTAAATGTTCATGTGCTTCTGAATGTTGCAGCTGCATTTAGAATTGTGTGTCTATTTTTATGTATGTGTTCATTGCAAAGAAACAAATAGGATGTTTTATTTTTGCTAAAAGGATTAGTGTAATGCATTTATATGAATACAGAAGTTGGTAGAATTCAGCCACTTAGTTTTGCTTCTAGCCTAATACAGAACATGCTTCCATGGACGTAATAGTATGACATCCTTGTATAGGTAATCATTTGCATCAGTACAGGTCATTGTGTATGTTATAAGATTATACCAATTACAGAAATACAGTATTTGCTTTTACTTTTGCAATTATTTTGTAATTGTTCATTTAGCATGACAGATTGTGGCTCATGAAAGTGAATAGTAGGTTTTTTAAAAGACTATCATTATTAGACTTATTTTGAAATGTTTCTGTGTACCTACCATTGTATTTTCCATTTTGTTGATTTAATGAAACTGTTACTATTCTGTGTATATGTCTTTATTTTTAAAAGTGGAGTTTCCTAAAAAGAAACAAGCCTTTAATGGAATTTGACAAGTAAAGCATGTGGGATTGTGTATAACAAATTTAAATTGCAATCTACAAAATTTATACTTTATACAAGTAGAAAAATATAAAGATGTTGAATTTAGAAGGCAAGATCAGACGAGAAAGGAAAATATCTTTAAAAAATTGTCTGCCTGTTAATATTTGCCTGTATAAAAGCTTTTAGGAGTTCAGCTTCATTTTGTGTCTTGTCATTTACATGGGTATTTCCATTATTATCAGCAGAAGACTATGCTGGAGCCTATTACTGAGCAACTGTCCATGTTACTCGCTGGCAACTAACTTTTTAGATGCTACACAGGTCTATTCAGAAATAAATTCTGTGCATTCAGAAAGAGTTACTTTCTAGTAAGTAAATATAGGATAGCCAAAGTATAATTACATAAAAAATCCAGGCTTAGGCTTGGAGAAGAAAAGTTTATGTTGGACAGAGCTTGCCCATATTTCATTAGGCCAAAAAAGAGAGAGAGAGAGGCTGCATCTGAAAATGTAAAGCTGCTATATTATGAATTATTTCTTTGTATAAAGTGTCCTAATTTAGATTTTTAAGTGATTCAACCCCACCTTCTAAAAGTTTGGCAGAAAAAAATCCTATGCATTTCAGCTTCTCCATTATATTTAGTTCTCTCTTTATTCTTATATGTACCAGAGCAAGGGTGTGATGATGTGGCTGCAAATTTTCTTTTCATTTTTCTACTGGTCAAACATATTTTTGAAAGAGAAAAAGGTTTTCTGCACCAGATGCAGCCCAGCTGTGAAGCAGTGGCAGGCATTCACTCAGCCAGAGGAGTTTGGGTGCCATTCATACAAAGAATAATGGACAGATAGATTTAACACATGCTGTAGACCATCTTGGGATCCTTTCCTGTAGAAGACCCCATTACCCAGATTGGGTTTTGTCCAAAGACTTCATGATCATTATGATGTGAGTTTTCATCATTCATATCTTCATGATATGTAATGTTGACTGAAATACCCATGTGATGTTTAGTACAATTGGACATCATAGCTCATTTGCTGTTATAAAATATAAGACTTCGCAAAAGCTAAGAATTTTTAAAAATGCTACAGTGTCATGTTCTCTGAATGAGCACCCAGCAGAATACAAACCTAGTAAATATCTCAGTTTCTAGCACCTACAGTGCATGTGATGGCAAGAGGCAGACGAAAAGACCGTAAATATTTTTCTTTTTGGTTCTGATTCATGTTCCAGTTTTCCTTTTGGTACTCTGATCTTAACACCTTTGTATAAGTCAAGCAAAGTAATAAGAACATGAACCAGATCAATTTTGCAGCCCCCCCTCCCAATACACATGTGCTTTTTCTGGCAGTGTATCTCCATGTCTCTATATTCTTCAACTCAGTAGCTGAAATTCTATATGTCAGCTTCTCTTGTTTGAAAGGCATTTCAGACCTTGGTGTAACAGTTTTTGTTGAATGAATTGAGATATATATATATATATATATATATATATATATATATATATATATATATATATATATATATATATATATATATATATATATATATATATATATATATATATATATATATATATATATATATATATATATATATATATATATATATATATATATATATATATATATATATATATATATATATATATATATATATATATATATATAGAGAGAGAGAGAGAGAGAGAGAGAGAGAGAGAGAGAGAGAGAGAGGCTTAACAGTGTCTTGTTCGGAGTTCAGTTAGCAGGTATGCATTGTGAATGCTGCTGAAATCCGTTTTGTTACACCATTCCCACACTGGTGGTTTTTGCCTTGCCCGTGTGTCGAGAAATTACATACTGGTGTGCAGTTCAATACAAAATTGCAATGTTTCAGTGTTAGTTTAGCCTTTAATATTTTTCTTGCCGAAAAATCTCATCCCATCTATATATATATTTCAAAATTGATGCTCCTTTGCCTACTTTAAATGTAATCCTTTTGGTTTCCTTGTAGAAAACATGCTTTAAACTGTCACAGAATGAAACCAGCACTTTTTAATGTCTTGTGTGAAATCAAAGAAAAAACAGGTAAGCATTCTAATTTTCTTCTTTTAATGAATCTGAGATCTTACTGTGTTCCTAAAGGAAAAGTAAACAGCTGAGTTGTATTTTCAGCATTTCATTGTTCTAAAGGTATAATGAATTTTTGTCACTTTTGTTTCTGTAATGCAAGAAACTTTTAAAAATGTATTCTATACGTTATTGCTATTTTCAATGTTATAATAGATTTTACAAACCGAGAAATTAATTCTGTCATAATTTAACTATATGTATTATCTAGAATTTAAAAACTACTAGTAAAATAAACAATTTCTATAGGAGAAACAATGTGAAAATCCTTATTTTGGCTTATGGTAAACCTAGGTAACATTCTGAAACTAACATATGTGTGTACATATATACCTCTTACCTCTATTTGTATTCACTAGAGAATTCCCTATAAATGGTTAGCTATTTTGGGGGTTTGATTTCCTACGTTTCTCAGTTCAAAACGTGCTAATGATATGGGAAGTTTCATTCTGTGTTTCCCATCTCACAGTCTCCTGCCATGTGCTAATATACTCACAAAATGTCTCAGGGGGCCATTCAAATTTTAAAAGCAACAATTAAAAATAGCTGTCATCCATCAAGGTGATCTTAAGCAGCAGATGCTCTGAGAAGAGTGTTCAGTGACTTCCGGCACTTACTTATTTCCAAATACTGTACTTTTTTTCCTTACGGAATTGGGAGATCCCAGCATTAAGTTTAAGCGCCTGGGAAAAGATAGAGTGTAGGTTGTAAGCAGTTGCAGGGTTTAATCTCTCTTGGTTTCAGTGTTTTGCAGACTGTCATTCCCCTCCTCCCTCATCATCTCTTCTTTTTCCAACAAGGATGGAACAGTCAGTAATTCATATCTCAGTCATATAAGGGGCTTGGCATGAATGAAAGTGACAGTAGATATGATTCCAAACTCATTTGAAAAACATTGAAAAGTAGCACATAGAAAAGGAAAGAGCTTCTAGAAAACCTGAATAAACATTCCTTTAAACTATCAGAATATGCTTCATTATGTGAACTGTTGATTGAAATAGAATTATTCAACTCTAGCAATTTATATATTATCACTAAGGAGGTCCTGTGTGGAATCTTCTTTCTGTAGCTTGTCACCTATATACAAAATCCCAACCAATAGAGACCGTAAGGCTATAGATCTTAATGCTGACTTTTTTTACAAGGTGTTTATTATGAGTCTCTGATAATAGAGTAGATTGGTTCCTGTGGTCTTTCTGTAATGCGATGTAATGCTATTTGAATATATTTATGTGTAATAATAAAAAGTAAGATAGGGATCTTATCAGATATTATCTCATTTTCTGTCTTTCCCCTTTTGGTCTCTTTCTAAGAGCAAAACAAAATTACACCTAATCTTCTGTTTTTGAAACCTGTCATATTTAGTTGAAAATTTTTGACTTAGGCCTCTAACTGATTTTCTGCCTTTATCTGAAATGGAAGCGGTTATGTAATTTTAGCAGCCAGCTGGCAAAAAGGGTACCCTTTAAGAATGGAACAATCCTTCCCCTAAATTTAAAATTCACAAGGGCTGTTATTTGGAATGAGCTAAAAAATCTGACTAATCCAACCATTTGGCTAATTCCAGTTGTATTACTAGCACAGTTGGAGACCAGCTTGTTCATCAGCAAGGGCCACATTAGAAATATTGTCAGCTGGAGGGATGCAACTAATTTGCATATCATTTGCATGCCATTGTTATGTCATTTGAACATGGCAGAACCACTCTTACAGTTGACACGCATTTTGCCAATATATTTTTGCCATCATATGTAGGGAAAATTTGAGCTGGTCACTATAAAATAGATGTGCTGGAGCTTGGTGATCATATGGTGATGCTGTAAAAAGCCAAATCAATCTTTTTCTCTACCTATTCATGCCTTATACTCCTGTATTCATTTTATATTTTCAGATATTATCTGTGCAAACATGGGAACAGAAAGTTCGACGAGGAGTGAAAATCTGTAATTCTCATGACTATAAAACCACTCTCACTACAGAAATGTTGCGGGGGAGGCCTGCGTACAGATTGTAGTTTGTAAATTTCATACTACCACTATGCCACACTGTGTAGGCAATGTGGGAGGCGGCATTACAATAATCATGCCTTAGAATTAAGGTGGGAGTTAAAACTAACTGAACCCTTTAGTACTTCAGGCAGAAAACAGCACAGCTTAGCGGGAGGGGAGGAGAGGGCAAATTGTGGGTCTGTAGTCTCAGGAACACTCCAGTGCAAAGGAATTTCATTTGCAAGTACTGTACCTGGAGACCTTTCCCCCCACCTTATTTTATTAAAACTGTTTTCTCTAATATAAATATATTTCTCTGGTAGATAATTTTAATATCCACACCCAGTTTTAGTATAATAATATTAGTAAGTTAAATTAAAACAGTCATGTTAAACATATATAAACAATCATTTTGAGATGGAGATGCCATAACAGACTGGTCGAAATGAAACATGTAATGCAGAAGAAAATAAAATAAAACCAATTCTATCAAAATTTTCCTTCAGCAAAGGTTGACAGGAGACTGTATTGCCATATAAAAATCTCAGTGTGCTAAAAGGGTTTGCAGCATGTAGTTTGTGTCTATGTATCTCTCTCTGTGTGTGTGTGTGTGTAAAGAGAGAGAGAGAGAGGAAAAAATTGTACTACTACTTCTCTTTTCATTCCAGTGTTCTGAAACAGACATTCACTTTTTCACTTTGATTTAAGTGACTCTCTAGAGTCTGCTAGAATTTTTACCACCATTTGCAACAGTATAGCTAATATTTCACAGTGTTAACATTGCTGAAACAAACCCAAAGTGTCTGTAAAGTAGTGTTCAAAAGAAGAGGTTGTCTTTAGTGGTCAAAAGCATTCCTCCTCGTCTGCTGATGTTTAAATTTATTTGAAAGGATTTATGGACCCCTTTCACATGCGCTTTCATGGAAAAATATGTATGGAGAAAACTCTTTAAGGTGTATGAAATCAGAATGTTTAATTTTTTTTACATAAGGAAAGATTTAATTTTGATGTAGTTGGGTTGATGCAAATTTTGTTTACACATATTTAATTTCTTCATCTTTATTGTTTGGATTGAGTGTGCACTTATGCTTAGAGGGATTTGTGAATGTTTAATAATTTGCTATGTAATTGAATCAATTGTGATAGATTCTAAAATATTAGTGTTTTGACAAGGAGTTCTTTGCAATGCATAATACTTCTGAGTGAATGAGTGAGAAAGAGAGAGATATTCTGAAATGAACTCCTTGTTTGCATGATGAAAATGTTAAATAGGAAGAAAAGATGATACCTTCTAATGGCAACCTGGAAAATGTCTCCTGTTCAAAATGAAATTTCTATTAGGAAGATAATTAGAACAGATTAATCTTGAGGATATGAATTTTAATCTTGAGTGTTTTAATTTAGAAGTTCAACAGTTCAGAGAATAAATCTGAGTTTTCAAATCCTGACTATTACTATGAACTGCCTTTCCTTGAAGGTAGATAGGTAGTCCGATCACTTAATTCAAATACTTTTATCTAAATCCCAGTTTAATTTTTATATATATATATATAAATCACGCCCATGGTCACTCATGCTCTGCTCACCTCCAGACTAGATTATTGTAATGCGCTCTACATGGGGCATGCCTTGATGACCATTCGGAGGCTGCAGCTGGTCCAGAATGCGGCTGCCCGGGTGGTGACCGAGTGTGGACTTTATGCCCATGCCTCACCACTGCTTTGGGAGCTGCACTCCCGAATTCAAGGTGCTGGTTTTGACCTTTAAAGCCCTATATGGTAGTGGGCCAGGATACCTAAGAGACTGCATCGTCCTAAGGATGTCTGTCCGTCCAACCAGAGTGGACCGGAGGGGCTCTCTAATTGTACCATCAGCTACAGGGGCTCACCTCTAGCACAAGGAGGAGGGCCTTCTCCTTGTCTGCACCGGCCCTCTGAAACCTCCTGCCAACAGAGTTACGTCTCCAGATGGAATTGCTGCCCTTCAGAAAAGAACTCAAAACCTGGCTGGTGGGCCAAGTATGGGGTACAGGTGGAAGGGTGACCCCTGTTGGGTGGTTGGTGTAGAGATTAATTCCTTCCCCTTCGGTCCCTACACCCTTTTTTATGGGGTGGGTAGTTTAAATTAGTTTTATTTATGCTGTTTTATCTGTGATTGTGAACCACCCTGAGTTGGCCTAGGCCGAGTGGGCGGTGTAGAAATCAAATCAAATAAGTAAGTAAGTAAGTAAGCAAGTAAGTAAGTAAGTATGTAAGTAGTGCCAGCAATGGCTCTGGGTAACTTTGTTGGTTTATAATACTGGATATTTATTTGAATACATTATCTCAGAAGGTTCTGATTCAAGAACGTGAGCACAACATATTTTTAAAAGTTCCCATTTCTTCACATGTCCTCCAACATAATTTCATAGAATTATTGGTAATGCATGCCATTTTAATAGGGTTTAGGCACCTCCTACAGATAATTTAAAGAAAGATTTGTCTAATGTTTGCTAAAGTTGACTTGAATGGCTTTTGTGTCCATATATTTTCCCATGTTCAGTTAGGTATTATTATTATTTATTATTCATTCCATTTATACTCTGCCCATCTAGGAGGTTTTCCTACTCTGGGCGGCTAACAAGATGAACTCTCACATTTTATATATATATATATATATATATATATATATATATATATATATATATATATATATATATATATATATATATATATATATATATATATATATATATATATATATATATATATATATATATATATATATATATATATATATATATATATATATATATATATATTCTCACAATATATATATTGTTTATATATATATAAATATACTCTCACTATATATATATATTGTTTATATATATATATAAACAAACACACACACACAATGTAGAATAATTGACTAATTACATATAACTGATTCAGTACCACATTTATAGGCAATACTGATCAATTATTTGATGTAAAAAGTTTAGCATCACATGTAGCAGAAAGAGATATCAATTCTGTAAATAAATGTATAAATGACATATTAATGACTATCTGATTACCCGGCTTCGCTTGGATTTTTCTTTTCTTTAACGTAGGCCAGCCTTTCCCTCTTGGAAACCTCGTGTGGTGTATGTGGGTCACTCCTGCTTCCCTTCCTCTGTCTCTCTCTTCCCTCACCCATCCTGCTTCTCCGTCGATGGTCACTTACCACCCTTATCTGTTTATATCTATCTGTCTGTCTGTCTAACTATCTATCTATATAAAGCAGAGGTGTCCTCTTGTATGTGAAGAACACAAATCTATATCCCTGCACCGATCACGCTGTAACGTAGCACATATATACCTTGGGTGTGCTGGATAGTCACTGTGGGGGTCACGAGCCCCATAGGGGGTGTATGCCCCTAAATTGATCTGCAAAGGGAAGTATACTCGACAGGTGTGTGTGTGTGTGTCAGTATCCATATTGATAGCCCCAGGTAGGTCACCTGATTGTGACATCACTGTGAGCTGGGCAGGGGCCTGACACAGATGGCCGGAAACATGTATGGGGGAAAAAACGAGCAAGGCTGGGTAATCGGCTAGTGACATATATATGACATTGTTGCCCATCCTGAAAAAATATTCGCCCACCCACATCTAGCATCCTGGCTATAGCCCTGCTTAGAGGGATCTTTGAATGTTTAATATTTTGCTATGTAATGAATTAAGTTGATTCCACAGTTATTAGTGTTTTGACACAAAAGTCTCATACTGGATTTTTTAAATGTCTCAGATTGAATTTTACTTCTGAAAAAGTTTGTTGTTTCTGCCTGTCATTGTAAAAATACTTATTTTTAAATTTAAAAAAATCCACATATAATAGTGACTAGGTGTCTAACAGTTAATCATGGTCTTGGTAGGTTTTGAAAGTTGGTGACATTCATCTTCTGTTTGAAAGAATTTGGCGATTTCTGGTTACTTAAGTGACAAGAGACTTTACCTTCCAGATAGCACTGTCTTTGTGTGAGCTGTGGAATGGATTCTTTTAACAACAGGGTGCTAAACAGTTGTAGTTGATACAAGTAATTCAGTTTTTCTGTGCAAAAGCCTATATCAATCCATAAAAAGAGAAACTTGACTTTTTTACATCTGTTCTTTTTATCTGAATCTTTTGCCTCTTTATTATGGTTTATTTTGAAAAGGACAGATGCTGTCAATGACTAAGGCTGCTTTTCTGGCTCTTTTGGAGAGGGACCAGTGGAAAGATCTGATTTTCGAAGCCACTTCTAGCTGCATGGGAAACTTCCATTGTCAATTCATATGCAGAGTCCTGAAGGTCTGTTATAGAAGGGGTACAGCTAGGTAATATATCCATATTTTTTCCAGTTCTGAGCCCCACTCCAAGAAAGCCTATTGCTTTGTGTTGAAACTTGAGTTAGCATCTTATGTTATCAGAGAGTAAACAAAACAAAAACGTTGTAGCACTTTAAAGACTAACTGCTATTTTTAATGTTAGTTTTCGTGGATCAAGTACCTGATGTATATAAATTGATGCCATGAATTCTCACTCCTATGTCTGATGAAATGGACTTGATTCACGAAAGCTAACATTCAAAAACAGCAGTTAGTCTTTAAAGTGTTACATTTTTGTTTTGCTTTGCTTTGTTTATGTGTTTGAAACACAGACTAACACAGCTACTATTCCAGAAAAATTCAGCATATTATGTTAGTGAGTGCTGTTATGTGGTAACATGTCAGAACTGACTAATGGGTATTCAAGATAAGTGAAGTATTATAGGAGTTGTTCTACCAGTTTCACCTCCCCCCCCTCCTGTGAACTTCCATGATAGAGTGGGAATTCAAACCTATGGCTCCTGAGTCCTATCCCATCATTCTATTCATTCTATTCATCCATTTAGTGAGTGTAGTGTAGTTAAATCCCTTCTGTTGCATTCAGTGGACAGCTTTATTTTAAAGAGGAGAGCCTATGATGAAGAAAAACAGTAGACCTGTACTTTTGCCTTGCTTGACTCTTATTAGTATGTCATTACATTGTTGAGAGATTCTGATGCTGGATCCTTTTGCAACTGGAATTGCTATTGCTCTGTAAGATCTGTGACAAATATCTGCAATGGTACAGCATCCAAAACCCATAGGGTTATATTGATCTATAGTCTGCTCCAGCTTTTACCGTCGAAACGACACTTCAAAGCATTACATACCAGAACAACCAGATACAAGGACAGTTTCTTTCCAAATGCCATCAACTTGCTGAATAACTAAATTGTGTGATTTTATTGCATTATTGCATTATTGATCCATTGGGGGGGGGCATATGTACCAAAGACAGATTCCTGGTGTGTTAGCACACTTGGCCAATAAATGATTCTATCTATCTTCTATCTAGAGAAATATTTTGAGGCATAGATTTTTCAACCTGGGTTTTTTATGTGCTTTCATGACTCATTTTATTCAGGTTTGCTAAGTAAACAATTAAATTAATCAGAGCTTTGCCTTATCATGAAATGTAGTGTGTTGAAACTACATTTTTTTGCTTCTAGCCTCCAGTGTGTGCCATTTAAATGCTTGTGTGTCACATTGGCTTCCAACACTGAAATTAGTTCATGCAAAAACAGTGTGGGTAAAGATGAGAAACTGGAATTGCTTTATTTGGAAATGGAACTTGTTTGGCTTAAGGTCTCTCATGGAGACCTAATACCACAAATATAATTCTTGTCAGAATCCAGTTATACTTATTATGCACAGTTTCTGATGATGGCACCTTAGTCTTGGAGTACTGTCCCTGAACAGGTGCATTAGTGCCTACTTTATATTTTGGAGTGTGCCAGGTTAAGATAATTATTTTTATTATAGTAGGTGTTACTGTATTGTTGTTCCTTGTTTCAGAATGTGATTTGCTGAAGGACAATGCAAAAGAGTTTTAAATTAGGTGAGGGGAACCTACAGACCTAATTTAACCTACTGGAAAGCTAGATCTCACAATTTCCACACAGGAGGAGGCTCTGTCCTATTTCCAAGCAAACTACCCACTTGCCCTTCCCATTGGGAATTTAGGGGTTTCTGTGTCCCATGTTATCCCTGATCATTGATTTGGAGCAGCATACTGGAGCAGTATATGCTGCTGCAGAGACACTCAGGGCCAAAGCTGATGTACAGAGCATGGATGATTGAGCTCCCCAAGAACGGGGTTCGATACCCGAGAGCTGCATAATGGGAGACATGAAAGGAGTCTCATTTGGGCATTCCCCGGAAAAAATCCTTTCAACTCAAAGTGTATTTTGTCAATTTCCTGATGATATTTCCCCTCAAACTAACTTTAGCCTTGGTATTCAGGCAGTGCTGCTTAAAAGAGAATGTCCAGCCAAGTGTCAAACTGAAGTATTTTGGTACTGAACAATGATATAATCGATTCCCTTGCCACATAACATCCAGCTCAATCCCCGGCCTCTCAGTTTCAAAGGTGGTAAGTGTACACTTGAGTCTTGCTCTAGTTAAAGCTTCAAGTGGTTGTTGGTGTAATACTGTCCTAATTCTTCAAGTACTCCAGTAACTTTTCCAGCTATCTCAGGTTCATAAGAACATAACATAAGAACATAAGAACAGCCTTGCTGGAACAGGCCACAGCCCATCCAGTCCAGCATTCTGTCTCACACAGTGGCTCACCATTTCCTTCAGGGTATTCCCAAGGAGATGCCTTCACCTGCTTAGGATTCCCTGGAAATGGCATTGAGAGATAGCCTGCCTATCTCTCCAACCCGGAGGTTGTCCTTAAGTATCCATAATTATAGCCATTGATACCCTTGTCCTCCATGAACTTGTCTAATCCTTTCTTAAAGCTGTCAAGCCTGACAGCTGTCACCACTTCTTCTGGCAGGGAGTTCCATAGACCAGTAATCCTCTGGGTGAAAAAGTACTTTCTCTTATTTGTTTGAGAACTAGTACCCAAAAGTTTCATCGACTGTCCCCTAGTTCTAGTGTTATGCGATAGGGAAAACAGTTTTTCCTTATCTACTTTGTCCACACCATGCATGATTTTATAAACTTCAATCAGGTCACCTCTTAGACGTCGTTGTTCAAGAGTGAAGAGGCCCAACCGTTGCAGCCTCAGATGGTAAGGAAGGTGTTCCAGTCCCCTAATCATTCTGGTTGCCCTCCTCTGTACTTTCTCCAACTCCATAATATCCTTCTGGAGGTATGGCGACCAGAACTGTACACAGTATTCCAGATGGGGCCTCACCATAGATTTATAAAGAGGCAAAATGACACTTGCTGACTTATTTTCTATACCCTTCCTAATGATCCCTAGCATTGAGTTTGTTTTTTTCACTGCTGAGGCACACTGGGTTGACACCTTCATTGAGTTGTCCACCAGAACACCAAGGTCCCTTTCCTGGTTTGTCGCAGAGAGTTCAGACCCCATCAGTTTATAAATGTAATTGGGGTTCTTTGCCCCAACATGCATCACTCATGTTCTGATGCTGAGTAAACTTGAAAGGAACAGCAATGGCTGAGAAATTCTTATCTTGCTAACCTTCACTGTCTTTCAATCCTTGATTTCCCAGAGAAATTGAATCAATATGGTTCATCGTTTTATTCCACCTCAATGTGATAACATCCATCTATGTGAATGATAGCTATCTTGCTCTTTTCTGTCTGAAGAGTTGGCTGCTTTAAAACTTTACCTGGTCATTAGGTAATGGAGGAAGAGAATTGGTGTACATGGTCAAAAAGGCTAGGGGTGTATTCTGTCTCTATCAGATGCAATTACCTTATGGCAGGGGTTCCCAACCTTTTTACGCCACGGGCCTGACCATGCCCCCTAGACAGCTGAGCAAGACAGACCACACCACCGAAAGCAGAAGAAAATGCTCCCATTTCCATGCTTATGACAGCTGAAGGTACATTTATGGCTGATGTAACCATGTTTACGCACGCACAGGTGCGTTTTATGCCTGTTGTAAAATGCTTACACTTCCAGGTGCGGTAGTGGTTGGCCACATTAAATAGTGCTGTGGACTGGCCCCAGATCCATCCTACAGGCCTTAGCTTGGGAACCCCTGCCTTATGGCATTTAACAAGTTTTCATATTTTATAGAGCAAGACGTCTAAAATGAGTCCTACCAGGGATCACTCCTCTAGAATAGAATATGTGTATTCTGTCCCGGGGCCCATCACTGTTGTTATCTTAGTATACCAGAGAACTAGATGAAGGGGTTGGTTCCTATTTAATTTCATCTAGGAATTTTCCAGGAGACAAAATCAAATAGAGTTTCTCTCCAACTGTTGTTACCTTCTACAAAGCAACCATGAAAAGAGGCCTCTCCTCTCCTACCAAACTGGTGAAGTGGCTAGCAAGAATTTTTATTTTTAGAAACTTGGTGAATTCTTTTCAGATGCAGACCCAGAATCTAAATGTGCATCTGTCAAATAAATGGGTGCAGATATTTTTCAGATCAGTTTTGTTTCTTGTTGATTTACATGCATGTTTTGTTTATCCTTTAGCTCAGGGGTGCCCAAACTTTTTGGGCTGTGGGCCAGTCATGTGGTTCAGCGGACTGGTCACGTGGCTCCTCCCACGTGAAGTGGAAGTAAAACGTGCCTTGCAATCTGTTTTGCAACAGGATGAGATAGATTTTAAGCTGCCATTTTCTCTGCTTAAACCAGGGGTGTCCCCGGGTCATAGTTTGGGCACCCCAGCTTTAGCTGTTTCCTTCATCATTTTACATATAATTTGTAGTTCCATTAGAAAACTAACTGGTATTGGACTAGTAGCCAGACAATTTGATATCATTATCAACCCCTCCCCCCTCCTCCATCTTTCACTGCAGCTCTGCCTGTTGGTCATTTCTGTCTTTGTTTGGGGTCTTGGTTTTTACTCAATTATGTAGGAAATATAGGAAATATTCATTGGTTATTTTGTGACTCTGGCACCAGGTTGTGGCAGCATATTGAATATACAGTATATCATTTTAATCTGCATGTACAGATTAATAAAAAAAAACCAGCAAATAATCTACAGAGATGCCCTTCAGTTCTCAATCAGAAGGGGGAAATGCTTCCATTGTTTCATAGCCTCCGTGTTCCCTACCGATTACTGGTCTCACAACTGAAAGCTTTAATTTATTCAGCATACAATCTCTTTACTTCACTGCTTTCTGTAATTTATACTTTATACTGCCTGCTGCCTCAAATTATTTAACTCTGTAAGGCATTTAGTGAGAGACTGGGTACAAAATCACTATGCAGAATAAGGTTTGGTTAGACAGCCTGTCTTTCACATTATTAGCCAGATTTAAAAATATGATCCTAATCAGATAGTCCCAAAGGAGAAGATTACAAGAAGAATTACACACCAAGGACCAGTTTGCAAATTTATTGACTTCTCCATGCAAATGGCCAGTTCCTAATCCTATGTGTGCAAGCGGATGCTTGGTAGAAAAGGAGCATGAAACAGGCTCTAGCCTGATAGCGGTGACAATTGAAAAGAATGTTGCTGAGATAATGGGCATCATTGCAGGATATGAACAACCCATTTCATTCCCAGTTACCTTGAACATTGCTGATAAACTCAGAAGGAACAGAGAGTCTCTGAATGGTGGAGGATGACGTCACTTCTCTTCTACTCTGAAAGTCTGTGCATACCCTGGATTCACAGGTAGCAGCACTCCACTAAGCGGGTAAGGTGCTGAGCTTGGAGAATGGAAGGATGGGGTTTGATACCTGAAAGTTGCAGGATGGGGGACATAAAAGGAACCTTGTTCGGGCATCCCCTGCAAAAATCATTTCATCTCAAAGTAATCTCTGACATGAAAACACACACACTGAGTAACAATATTCAAATTCCATCCTAGTGTGTGTGTGTGAGAGAGAGAGATACAAATTGGGGCTTATCTCAGGAGTGTTTGATGAGTTCTTCCCCTATGAACAACATCAAATTTCAGTTTATTTAGGTTTTTGGTTCGCAACATTCTTTTAGAACAGTAAGAAAATAGTGTGTTTGAGAGTAGGTGTTGTTTCTAGACCTTAACTGAGATAGGGAGAAATGCCTCCTCCTCCTCCTCATCATCATCATCAGGTCCTGTGCAAAGCACATTGGGCAGCAAGTGTTCTCCGGGTGATTTTGGCCATTTACAACAGCTTCGGCATCAAGTGAATGTCTTGTGCTTTTTGTTCTCAGAAGCTGGGGTCTTAACCAACCCTGCAGCTGACATTTGGTGTCTGTGTGATTTTGCTTATCCTCTTTTCTTATTCTGCTATTTCTTGAGCAAATATTCATCTTGAGGCACTCAGGGACGATTAATAGTGAGTTTCATCAGTCCTTACCCCATCTGTTTCTTGCTATTTGCAGAGCATGTATTCTGGTGAGGCTCAGCATTTCCCGAGGTAGCTGAAATTTGCTTTCTGACTATTTGGGCTGTTCTGTAACATTTGCACACCTGTATGGCCTTAAGCTTTATACACAGGAGCTCAAAATGGAACTTTATTCCACCTCTTCCGTTTGGCTGCCATGATGGGAAAAGCAAGAGTTGGTTGCAAGGAGAGGTCACTGGAAATGGCAGATCTTCTTTTCTTGACTAACTGCTTTCACAAAGGGCTTGTGGTTCACTTGGGATGGAGGTAGAAATGAGCAAAGAATCTCTTATGTTTGAGCAGGAGGATGACTAAGAAACTAGCCTTTCATCTTGTATTCTGTAGTGCTTGTACAAATGCTGTAGGGGCTTACATTAGGGGTCTGTGGGGAGCAAAGGGATTTCCTTTTCAGCCTGTCATAGTTTGGCTTAGAACACAAACGTTTATTCACACATGACCTCCCCCATCTTAAATTAAACTGACATCTTCTTGTGTGTCTGGTATCTTTTAGTTTTCACATCTACATAAAAGCTTGCTCTATTCCCAGTTTGCACTGTATTCTAAAGAGCAACTAGAAAAGTCCCTGAACTAGCCCTATTTCTTTCCTTTCCTTGCTTTTCCTTTGGAGTCTTTCCATGCTAGCTGGAAATCCAGTCCTGTAAGGGACTAGTCAGTGGAAGCTGAAGGAATTTTGCCATTCCAGTGGTTGTGTTCCCACAGAGTAAAGCCATCTGTACATGATATCCTCAAATTTGAGCCTTTATTTCATGGGACCTGTCACAAGGGCGGTGACATAGATGGACACTTTTTCGTGGCTTTTGGTTAGCTTCAGGCCTTAAAATTTTGTTAGCGTGGTAAAGAGTTTCTCCGGTTTGACCGTCAAAGCCCAAACCTCTAATTGTCTAGTATAAACTGGTTCATAAAATGTCGACCCTGGGGGTGTAACAGGTATCAAGTGACAATGAGGTTGGCAAATTAAAATAGTCCCGTCCTATGCCACATCCCCGATTAGACTAGTTGGCGAGGACTGTTTGGCCTTCAGGGGTGTTACATGCGTTACCTTTGAAGAGAAACCCAAGGCTACGCTGATAAGTCTCCCAAGTTAGGAAACGAAACCTTCAGGATCTTCTTCCCTCCTCCTGGTTGCACCCCCTCATTAGAAGGCTCAGAAAAAGAGTATTTTGTAGCTCCTTATCTCGTCCCCGCTCCTTCCCTCCTTTCATCCAATAAATGCTGCTAACTTCCTCAAGTTAGCAGCATTTATTGTAGCAAAATAAGCAAACAAAGTATGCTTATGTGGAACAGTTCATTTAAAAATTCTTCTAGTCTACACTGAGTAAAATATTGGATACAAAAGTAAAGAATAAAAATCAGCAATTTAAGCAAAGTATGATTTAAAGACGGACTTTTCTGCCCCCAAAAATGACATGGCTTGTCCACGGCATTCAAAGCATTTCTGGAACAAAATGGATGGAGTTCCCCTAGCATCTGGGAAGACCGCTTCTGAGGTCTGAAAAGTTGGACTTTTTATAGGGTTTTTGCCCTCCAGACACCCACCCTTGGAATTTGGGAATATTCCAAAAATTAATTATTTTGACTATCGTGGCACCTGCATCTTAACAGATGTTTTCTTACCTTAAGATTCCATCTCTTCTCGAGATAGTTCATCTTGCCTGATTCCCATCTGAGTGTCCTTGAACTGTTGACACAGCATTGTGATGCTAAGCACCTGCTATTTGGGTGGTGAGTGTGTGGGCATTTAAATTCTAAATGGTACCACACTGGCTCTAACTAAGTGTTAGAATACTCAAACTATTAGTGGATAACACACTCTGCAATGTTACATACACAAAATGCAAGGTACCGAGTTAAATGTATCTTCCTTTAAGGGTTTGCCCCTGATAGGACCAACTTAGTAAGAAGGATTTATCCTAAGCTCTACAGCAGCAGTGGGAATCATACAGCCAATTAGTCACATACACACACCTCTAGGCCATTTTTGCAACTGTTGGTCCCTCCAGGTCTCTTCGCCAGACAATCAGATTAGTGGGAAAAGGTGGATTGCTGCCCATTACATGCTCCCTATGCTGTGAAATACTACAACTCTCTGCAATACGCAGCAAATAGAGGTTCCAAAGAGTAGAGATTGCTATTTAAAGAACTTGGAGGGTCTGGCTCTAAAACAGTGGTTCCCAAACTTTTTTTTTTGGCCAAGCCCCACCTAACCATCTCTAAAATCCTGCCGCCCCCCCCCCCCGTGACATATAATTTTTATTCAAAATGTGAACTCCTATTCACGTGGAGGAAGCCTAAAAGGCCATTCACTGTTAATAACTCATTCTCGAATTGCTCACCTTAAAAATCAAATTGTCTCACATTGGGAACCATGGCTCTAAAGGATTGTGGAGTAGGAATGGAGATTGTCTTCTGGTCACTATGCTAAAAATCTGCTCTCTGAAAAAAGGGGGCTGTTTCCTTATCCAGAACAAAGGCAGTGGTGTTCTCTGGAAGGTAGAGGATATCCGTGGCATAATATTGAACTGCAGTGCAGGTTTCCCAAAGTCTTAAAAGAGGGAGACGCTGGATAGCAGAGCCATAATTAGAAATTTTCATGCCTTGGGTAAGCAGGAAAGATGTCTTTAAATCTATTGTGTTAATCTCTTAATGCATAAAAGCGGGTGCATAAACAGAGAGAAATTTTGAATTGGGGTGGGTCATATAGTTAAAAAGTATGTGAGCCATGACAGTTGCAAATACTTTATTAAGCAGGCACAAAAGCATTTGTTTATTAGAGGTACTGTAACTTTATAGTTCAATAAATATTTAAGCATGCACAATGGTAGTAAATACGAAATACCTCCCCAAATCCAATAAACTGGGAAACTTATTCTCTCAGACTAGCAAGACTTTGGAACAATTTTTTAAAACTCCAAATGGTAATTGTTATATCACAGAACAAATTTTAAAAATGTTGGAAATCTGAAGAAACAATATGTGGCAAGTTGTTTGGTTCACAGACGGACAAAAAATACTTTTGGTTTGCTCTGCACATGTATAATTCAACTTGAGAGTTAATATGAAATCCCAGTTTGACATGCAAGGGCTTGCCAACTGTTGGAAAAGCTTCCATAGCTTTTCCTTTAATAGTAGCTTAACTTGCATCAATTAGCAAATGAAAATACTTTGTTCTGTGCCATGAAAACTTCAGTTGCAGGTTAAATCTTTCCCCCCATAATTGTTGATTTTTGGGAGGCAGTCCCTGAAGAGGTTATAATCCTGACAATTAACAGCTCTCTGAGGTGATTAGGTTAAAAACTTAATCTCTTATCTACATTAGTCAGATGAGTGAGACCTTCCATTAAATGTGGGTGCACAATAAAATGACAAGGGACATTTGTGACAATTGGTCACAGCTCAGCCACCTCTCTTTTCCTTTGCTTCCCTCCATTCTGAACTGGGCACTTTCCCATGTATGCCCAAGTGAAGGGTGGTTGTAGTGCCCCAGAAGTGGCCCGATATTGGGCAGATGTCATCTAGCCCTTTTAAATTCTATTTTGTTTTTAGATGTGTTAATTTTAGCTTTGTAATTTATATATGCTGGTGGTGCATCTGACACGAATAAAGAAAGAAAGTGCCCCAGCATGTTGGCATCCCTGACTGATTCACAGGAATTTGTGGTCTCCTTGGGTGAGCATTGGTTGCTGCCAGCCCCTGCCTCTTAGCCTTGCCCCCCCCCAGCCTACTCAGCTGCATGCAACTAACTCTGATTTCAACAGGTTCATTGATGAAGTGAAGATACAGACAGGGTTTGTCTACTGATCCCAGAGTGCAAAGAGGACTATGTTGAAGTGGGTATAGCCACTTGTCCACCCTTGGCTCCCTGTTGCACTGGAGGGAGAAAAGTTGGATCTTTTATGTTACTTCTTAATGGAAGCTTGCTGCCAAGATATTTCTGGAAAGTTAGCACACTTTTGCAAAATTTGTGTGAGAGAACCAATACTATCTGCCTACCTAGGAATGGGGCTCCTTTGTTTCAAGCTTTCCCTTTTCCTGACCTTCATCTCAAACTTTTATTTCTATTGGCTTGATTTTGGTTCCACTGGGTCCATCACACACTTTCTTCCTTGGTTGTCTCTGTACTGGCATTTCATGCCTGCTTATGGAAGGATGGTGGTAAGAATTTAGACAACCTAAAGATTACAAGTGGTGAGAGAGGTGGCCTGCAGGTTATTTTTTTCCCAGAAGAGCCTTTTTCCTTCATTATCCTTGCTTCCACCTCCCATACATGCCTTAAAAAAGTAATCCTATCTCATACTGTTGCACTGTGCCAAGACTGACAAGCTTTTTTACTTTTACATTTATTTATTTTTCTAGAAGAATAGGATGGTCTATTTGCCTCTTAGATGGTGGCTAGACTGCATTCTTGGGCGGAGGAGCCTCATTTTATTTCTGAGATATTTGCTTCTAAGTATTATGCGGATCTGGGGTTAGAAATGGCAAAATGCTGATTCCTACGGCAGAAAGCAAGATACTCTATTCCTTTGCAAGATGTTACAACTCATGTATGAAAATGAGGATTGTATTGAAAGGGAAAAAGATCCTCTGAATGATTCCTTGAAAAGGGTGGCCCTTTTTTTTTGAGGCCCTGCAAGTTACCTAAGTTTTCATTGCTGCCATTCATTAGTTTCATCAGGTTACCCTTCCCTCACCAGTAACTCACCAAGGAAAAAGCCCCTGTTCACCAACAGCTACATTACTCTGCTGCTAGCAACTTTGTGGAGTGGTGCCACCACATTTCTAGTTTGTTTTATCACTAGTAGAACTGCACAATGAGATGATTCGATCTAAGATCAAACTGAAGGAGAGAAAGCTACAACCTGTGGAGGAGAGAAAGAACAAACTCAGGGTTAAAGGCAGCAGTTATTTTGCATTTCTTTTTCAAGTTTTGTTGTTACCTCTGCCTCCATAGGTGTTTGTGCCTCCTGGTAAATGATACTGGGGCAGCAAGGAAAGGAAAGAAAAGGGAAGGAGGGAAGGAATTGGGGGTGGAAGGCGGGGGTGTTTCTGCATCAAGTGCTGCTTAGTTTTTACCTCCCTGCAATCTGGCCTCAGATACTAAGGATTGGGTCTTGATGAGCATATGAAAGCTGCTGCCATATCCTTTAATTTTGGCACCTTCCTCAGTTGTTGTACCCTAGGTTATAGCCCTGCCAGTTAGTCAGGGCCTTACCTTTCTCTGCAGATGGGAGCAATGAGTAGGGATATATGCTGCTCAAAAATAAAAATAAAGGGAACATCTAAACAACACAATGTAACCCCAAGTCAATCACACTTCTGTGAAATCAAACTGTCCACCCTAGGAGCAACACCGATTGACATTCAATTCTACATGCTGTTGTACAAATGGAAGAGACAACAGGTGGACATCAGAGGCAATTTGCAAGGCATTCCCAATAAAGGTGTGGTTCAGCAGGAGGTGACCACAGACCACTTCTCAGTTCCTTTGCTTTTTGGCTGATGGTTTGGTCACTGTTCAATGCTGGCAGTGCCTTCACTCTAATGGTAGCATGAGACAGAGGCTACAACCCACACAAGTGGCTCAGGTAGTGCAGCTCATCCAGGATGGCACATCAATGCAAGCTGTGGCATGAAGGCTTGCTGTGTCTGCCAGCGTAGTGTCCAGAGCATGGAGGTGCTACCAGGAGACAGGCCAGTACATCAGGAGACGTGGAGGAGGCCGTAGGAGGGCAACAACCCAGAAGCAGGACTGCTACCTCCACCTTTGTGCAAGGAGGAACAGGTGGAGCACTGCCAGAGACCTGCAAAATGACCTCCAGCAGGCCACGAATGTGCATGTCTCTGCTCAAATGGTCAGGAACAGACTCCATGAGGGTGGTATGAAGGCCCGACGACCACAGGCGGGGGTTGTGCTCACAGCCCAACATCGTGCAAGACGTTTGGCATTTACCAGAGAACACCAAGATGTGCAGGTTCATCACTGGCGCCCTGTGCTGTTCACAGATGAAAGCGGGTTCACACTGAGCACATGTGACAGACGTTTCAGGGCCTGGAGATGCTGTGGAGAACGTTATGCTGCCTGCAACATCCTCCAGCATGACTGGATTGGCAGTGGTCAGTAATGGTGTGGGGTGGTATTTGCCTGGAGGGCCGCACAGCCCTCCATGTGTTCGCCAAAGGTAGCCTGACTGCCATTAGGTACCGAGATGAGATCCTCTTGTGAGACCATATGCTGGTGCGGTTGGCCCAGGGTTCCTCATAATGCACGACAATGCTAGACCTCATGTGGTTGGAGTGTGTCAGCAGTTCCTGCAAGATGAAGGCATTGATGCTATGGACTGGCCCGCCCGTTCCCCAGACCTGAATCCGATTGATCACATCTGGGACATCATGTCTCACTCCATCCACCGATGCCACGTTGCACCACAGACTGTCTAGGAGATGGGGGTTGCTTTAGTCCAGGTGTGGGAGGAGATCCCTCAGGAGACCATCTGCCACCTCATCAGGATCATGCCTAGGCATTGTAGGGAGGTCATACAGGCACATGGAGGCCACACACACTACTGAGCCTCATTTTGACTTGATTTAAGGACATTACATCCCAGTTGGATCAGCCTGTAGTGTTTTCTTCCACTGTCACTCTGAGTGTAACTCTAAATCCAGACCTGCATGGGTTGATGAATTTGATTCCCATTGTTAGGTTTTGTGTGCTTTTGTTGTCAGCACATTTGACTACAGTATGTGAGCAACAATAGGAATACAGTATTTCAGTCATTCAGATCGTGGGATGCCTTATTTTTGTGTTTCCTTTATTTTTATTTTTGAGCAGTATATTTTTAAAGATTACTAACATCGTAATAATCATTTCTGGGGCTTCTTCCTGACAAACAGAGATCTTTGAGACACCTTGATGTGGCTTACCTAAGAGCAAGGCCTAAACTGGAAAGCTTTGAGGCTCAGCTAGGCCTAGATTGACCTTGATTCCTGGTTAAAAAGAAAATCCCAGCTATCACTGGGACAGGAAAAGAGGCTCATTACTATTACTTATTATTAATTACTTTATAGTAATAGTTCCTTACCAATCTGGTTGTAGAAGAAAGGAAGGGAAATAGGGAGTGAACATAAAGAATGTCTAGTGGTTGGAGAAGACTTAGGCAACATTGCACTGGAAAGGAGGAGTTTGGTTAATGTCATTAATCGGACCTCTTCTCAGATTTTATTTCATATCACCTATACAAATGTCTGTCACAGATAATTGCCTTTTCACCTTCCTTGGTTCCTGTTGCCTTTAAACATACTTGTGTCCAACAACAACAGACAGCAACATGGTTTAATTTCTGAATTGCCTAGTCTAAGATCTCTGTTACAATACTTTCCAATCTGTGTAGATCTTGTGTTCCTTCCTGGTCGTCTCTGTCTTTTCTCCTGCTACTCTATGGCCAAAAGCTGCATATGTCGCTCCTAATTATTGGAGACATTGTGGAAGTATCATTGTTGTTCAGTTGTACAGTCGATTACAACCCTTTGCGACCCCATGGACCATTGCCCCCCAGGCACCTCTGTCCTCCACCATCCTCCTCAACCCGCCCAGCTCTGTGACCATACAGCCATTGCATCCACAATACCATCTAGCCATCTCATTCTCTGCCACCCCTTCTTCTTTTGCCCTCCACTTTTTCCAGCATCAAGGCCTTCTCAAGTGAATCCTCTCTTCTCATTTGATGTCCAAAGCACTTTAGCTTCATCTTTTCTATTTGACCTTCTAAGGAGCAGTCAGGGTTGATTTCTTCTAGGATTGACCTATTTGTTCTCGCTGCATGTGTAAATTGTACAGAATTAACTGCTGCTGAGGTGTGTATGTTTCTTTCATATACTGTATAACTAAACATGTTAGAGGTTTAAAAAAAGCTGTGTTAATAGCCGGGGATTTCAACTTGATAAGATCAGACGTTGATACTTCTAAAGCAATAAAAAGCAGAAAGGAGGTAGGGAAATCAGTCTTAGATAAGTGGATAACTTCGTTAAAAGTGAAAGATACGTGGAGATTGTTAAAGGGTTCAGAACGGGCATATACATTTTACTCACAAGTTCACAAAACTTATTCAAGGATTGATTATATTTATATTCTCTATACGTTTGACTGTGTCTGTCTACCCTAGCACTAGGATTGCCAAATTTGCAGATGACTCAACTGTAATCAGGCTCATCTCTGATAAGGAGGGTGAGACGGCCTATAGAGATGAGGTGGAGCGGTTGACAAAGTGGTGTAGAACCAATCTGCTCCTCAACATAAAGAAAACAAAGGAGCTTGTGGTGGATTTTAGGAGGCAGAGAACCGATGTCCATCCACTTTTGATTGATGGAACCTGTGTGAGGAGGGTAGCAACGTTCAGATTTCTGGGCATTGAGATACAGGAGGATCTGTCCTGGAGTGCCAACACAAGGGGGCTTATGAAGAAGGCGTAGCAGAGACTGTATTTTTTGAGAACTCTAAGGAAAAACCATCTTCCGCAAAAGCTGCTGCTTGCCTTCTATCGCTGCACTATTGAGAGCGTGCTCACTTATGGCTTATGTGTGTGATTTGGGAGTAGTACTCATCGGGATAGGATAATGTTGCACAGAATTATTAAAAAAGCGGAAAGTATCATCGGCTGCCCACTCCCCACTTTAGAACAAATTTACACCATCAGGTGCCACAGAAAAGCATTAGATATAGTAGGAGGCCCATCACATCCTGGCCACTGCTTCTTTGAGCTTCTGCCATCAGGAGAGATATATAGAACAATGAAGGTAAAAGTGAGCCGGCTCAAGAACAGTTTCTTCTCCAGAGCAGTTTTGGCCTTAAATGGAAACGCTGGACTCTGAAGTCATCTTATCTTATTTTAAAATTTAAATTTTTTTAGATTTTTAATTTTTAGGATTTTAGAATTTTAAAATTTTGAAATTTTAAAGTTTTGAAGTTTCTAAATTTTTAAAATTGTACTGTATGGAACTATCTTAATTGGTGTTTCTGTAGCTGTTTTAAATTAAGGGGTATGCCTTATTCGAGTTGATATATAGCAACCGAGAAATTTTGTTGTTCCTGCAAGGGGACAATGACAATAAAGATTTATCTTATCTTATAATGGTTTTAGGTAATTTAGTGATTAATTTAGAGGATATGACAGTTGGTATCTTCAAAGAATCTGACCATGCTATGGTCACACTGGAGATGCAGATTAAATTGGAGCTCAAACAACAAAGAACCCGGAGATTTGATATAAATTTAATAAAGAACGATAAAATAAAAGATAGACTGAGACAGAAATGGGAAGAAAACTGATGCATTAATGATACAGGAGTAGTAGACTTGTATGTATTATGGGACACAATGAAAGTGACTATTAGAGGGGATTGTATAAAGGAAATGATAATAGAAAATAAAAAGAAAAAGACAGGAAGGTTTAGAGAAAGAAATAAATCATTTAGAAGATGAACATGCAAGGACACATAGAAAAGATGTACAGTACAGTATTACAGAAATTACAGGCTCTGAGGAAGGAAATTTTAGGACAAGAGATAGAGAAAGTTAAAAGGGACTTGATTTACTTGTAGAGGGATAACGTTGAGTTCAGCAACAGAAACACAAAAAGATTAGCTAAGGCAGCTGGGGGGGAATGTAAAAGAGAAGTTAAGAGATTAGTTGATAAAAATGGGAACCGATGTAATAAGCTGGAGGATAAATTAAAAATCGTTGAAGAATTTTACAGTTTGTTTGTTTGTTTAGATTTATATCGCCGCCCACTTGCCGTGGTTTGTATAAGTGGATTGTATATACAGTGGATTGTATAAGGGGAAAGAAATTAAATTTTACAGACTTAAAACTACATCTAGATAAATATTTAATGATGAAGATAAGCAATACACAGGAATATAATGGAAAAGGAGATTTTAGATGTAGAAATAGGATCTGTAATAAAAAAATTGAAAAGTGAAAAATCTCCAGGCAAAGACGGTTATACAACTGAATTTTACAGGGAATTTAAAGATTTAGTCATCCTGAAATTAAAAAGACCTTATAATTACATCTTAGAAGGAGGTAAGATGCTAGATTCTTGGAATCAGTCTGTTACAGTTATACTTCCCAAACCAAATAAAGATGAAGAAAAAATAGAATCTTACAGACCAATTTGACTTCTTAACCAAGATGTAAAAATATTTACTGCCACAATGGCCAATAGATTGAGTAAATTTATATGTTATTATCAACATGAAGACCAGGCAGCCTTCATAAAAGGTAGACAAATGGAAGACCTAATAGCTAGGTTAATAAATATTCTAGAGGTTACTAGGAAAGACAAGGAGAAGATATGTATTTTATTCTTGGATATCTATAAGGTCTTTGACTCGATTCAAGGACCAACAATTCAAGCAATAATAAACAACATGGCATTCGGTAGAAAATTCCAACTTGTTATCGATCAGCTATATAACCAAGCTCAAACACATATAAGGATAAATGAATCTTATACAAAACCGGTTAAAATAACTGCAGGGGACTAGACAGGGGTGTCCACTGTCCCCTACTTTATTTATTTTAGCTATGGAGATACTGTACTGGCAAACACTATTAGAAATGACAAGGGAATCAAAGGATTACGAAATAAGATTAGTATGTATGCAGATGACACTCTCTTGGTATTAAAAGACCTAAATAACGCCATAAGAAAAGTCCAAGGTCACCTGGAAAGATTAAAAATAAAATGAAATAACTGGGCTAAAAATTAACTGGGGGAAAACTGAAGTCATTACTTGTAATCATAATTACACAGAAAAGGAAAACATAAGTAAACTCTATAAAATACAAATCAAGGACAGTTTGAAATATCTAGGAATTTATATTGCAGAAGACATTAAAGATACTCAGAAAATAAAGTTGACAAGATTAAAAAGGAGGTTAAAACATCTATAGAAAGGTTGAATAAGTTGAAGATGTCCTGGTTTGGAAGGGTAAATCTGTGTAAGATGAAAATCATGCCTAAAATAATTTTTTTATTTGGAAATTTCCCATTAAGGATCAGAGAGAAAGAACTAATTGAATGGCAGAAAAAGGTGCACAGGTTTTGCAATGGCGATAAGAAGCCAAGGATTATGAAATCTTTATGGTATTTGCAACAAAGCAAAGGCATCTTAGGAATTCCAAACTCAGTAAATTATCATAAGGTGTTTCAGTTAAAGTGAATCATAAAAATAGTTAGTACTGTACAGGATAATACAGAGAGTGATGAAATTGATTGGATAGAATACAGAAATTTTAAGGGACATCTATTCTTATTAGATCAAGAGATTAAGATAAAAATTAAAAATAAAATTTTGGAAGTTCTATATCAGCTCTGGAAAGGGCTAAAAAAATAAACTAGCCCCAGTGAATCGCCGATATTGGAACTGTTGGACATGTCGGATTGTCCTCTAAAATTAACCAAAGAATTGAAACAAAATTTACTACAGAATAAGCTTTTGTTAATAAAACAATGGATAGTAAAATGCAATGACCAAGAGAAGAGAAGAGAGGTATATATGAAATTAGGGTTGAACTGGTTTCAAAGTATATAAGTAGAAAAGTGGGATAGAAAAACAAGAGGTAAAAGACATTTGGATGAACAGTTAACACCATTTGAGGAACTGATATATAAATTAAGAAGGGGATTAATTACAAGTAAAGGACTAGTTGGTAAAATATTACCAGATCTTAAATAAAAATGAAGAACTGCAACAAATATTAAGGAAAGTATGGGAAAAGGAATTGGGTATTATAATTGGTGAGAAGGCGTGGAAACGAAAGTGGAAACAAAGATTGATAAAATTACTCTCCATTATGGAAAAGGAGCATAATTGTAAAATCATGTGGAAATGGTACATGACTCCAGCACGACTACATCAAATGAGTAGGGCAGGGACCGATATGTGCTGGAGATGCGGGAAAGAAGTTGGTACATTACTACATATGAGTAGTGAGGATGTGAATAAATTATGGAGAATGATAGATACATACCTACATATGTGGTGGGGATATGAATTTGTGAATAAATTCTGGAGAATGATAGAAGGGGAATTTGGGAAAATTATGGAGGTTACGATTAGATTAAGTCCTAAATTGTAATTTTAGGGGAGGTTGTTGATATCAAGGAAGACAATAAAAAGAAAGAGCTGATAGTTATATTGTTATTGGTGGTAAGACAATTGATTGCTGCCGAATGGAAAGAAAAGTTTGTAATAAATAAAAATAGATGGTACAGAAACTTCTGGCACTTGGCGCTAAATGACAAATTAACGACGGAACTGAAGATAAAGGAATGATTACATTTTGGGAAGTATGGAAGCCCTTTGTTATATTTGGACTGATGGTTAAGCCGTGTCAGGAAGTGTATAAATTTTGGGAAAGGTAAAAGAAGAAAAGTGTACATTAATAAGACAGAATAAGTAAATTTCACTTTGTACAGCACCGGGACGGGTTGAAGGGTTCGGTGAAGTAGTTGTATATTAGTGTGTTTGTGTACAGTGATACCTCATACAACGTCCAAACTTGTTTCCACAAGTTTGGACTTTATACGGATTTGCACTTTGTATGAGGCATGCAAAATCCTAGCTGTGATGCCTCATACAACGTCCAAATCCTTGCCACAATGCCTCGTACAACGTTGTTTCCATGGAGATACATTGTACTGTAACAGCACAGACTTCAGGGCAAAGTCAAGGAACAGACAGGAAACTGACAGAACTTTAAGAAATCATTGTCTAAAGGCTAAATACATTACAAAAACATGTCAAACACCCTGATTGTCCAAGAACCTGAAGAATGCCGCAAAAATCCCAGGAATGCTTCTAAAAATTCTGATGGAAAAAAAAATTCCAAAATCATGCTCAAAACCACTCATAAATACTCTTTGCCTCGTGCAAAACTCACAAGAGCAATGCACACATGTGTCCTGCCTTTTATACTGCCCAGGCACAATGTAACCTGGGAAAAACCCCAATGCCTCATACAAAGTATGAGGCAACTTTTTTCAAGGAATTAGGCAATGTTGTATGAATCCGATGTTGTATGAAGCGGACTTTGTATGAGGTATTACTGTATTTGTATATTTGTTCTTCTCTGTTTTCTTTGTTTATGTGTTTTATAAAACAATATTTTTTATAAAAAAAAGCTGTGAAAAGATGCAGAAGGGAAATAGATTCTCATCTGAGACCAGCTTTTAAGGACTGTCAGAGAGAGAGAAAAAACATTTTTGTAAGAGGAGGCACTTAGCACAGAAAAGAGTACCTAATCCAGGACTGAACTCAGGGTAGATAACTCAGACATAACTTTTCTTGGTATTTTTCTTAGTATATAGTTTGGGAGTAAAATATGTACTTGGACTCCCTTTTCTTTTGCAAGCTCCATGGTGACTTTAAAAGGAATGCCTATTTTGTTATTACAAATGACAAAGCCTTCCTGCAGGCCTCCAGTTCTGGTGCTGATGGATTTGTTTGAGTAAGGAGCTGTGCTGGCATCTTTCCTTACTGAATGTGCCCCCTGGGAAGGCAGTTTGAATATCTCTCTGTCTTTGTGGTGCTTCCACAGACTTGTGCTAAGGGCGGTGGAGGAAACCCCTCCTTTACCAGTCTCTGTGTTGGAGAGCTCTGCCTGGTATGTTTCACCCTGTTCTTCTTCCTTTTCAGTGGAGTTCACTGAAAGTTCACCTACAATGAATGAACAAAGTGGCTTGAACTTTTTTGTAACTTCTCACCCTGTATCCTCATTACTCAATTTAAGGAAGGATTCCAGTACTGCTGGGGGTGGCAGATTCGGTATGGTAGTCTGTTTTGTAAAAATATCCCTGCTAAAAAGATAGAGGGACACATTTTAAAAAGTAACAGCAAAAATACGGCGAGCTTCAGGCTACTCTCAGTCTGAAAATGTAGCAGGTGATGTAAAATGACGTTTTAGCATTTGAAAATGAGAAATGGAGGAGACTTTAAAGTTTGGTGAATTGAAGCCCATTTGGGAATTTGATGTCCACAAACGAGTAAAAATCTTGTTTCTGTGGTTGAGCAGTTTAGGGATTAACAGTGGCTAAGATCTATTGAGGCCAATAAAATGGGATGCTAAATAATGAAAGGAAGCTGATTTACCTTTTTTCTATCTTGAGGAAAGTCGTGTGTGTGTGTGCGTGTGCGTGTGCGTGTGTGTGTGTGTGTGTGTGTGTGTGTGTAATCAACTTTTTAAAGCTGGGGGCTGGGTCATGCTTCCTCAGACAACTTCAGGGGCTAGATGGCCATTTTGCCCTTCCTCCACCACATGGTGCTCCCGGGTGTGGTGGAGGCGGTAGGGGGGCACATGAATTGGTGCTGGGGGCTGGGTCATGCTTCCTCAGACAACTTCAGGGGCTAGATGGCCATTTTGCCCTTCCTCCACCACATGGTGCTCCCGGGTGTGGTGGAGGCAGTAGGGGGGCACACGAATTGGTGCTGCAGGCTACATCCGGCCCACGAGCCACAGGTTGAGAATCCCTGATCTATGGTATGTGCTTATTTTTTGCTTTTTAATATTAGTTTGAGACTTTTTCCTGCTAAATAACCACAGAGGGTTTGCTGTGGTGCACAGTATATGTAAAATAATGTATTAGTCATAAAGAACATAAACAATTTTAAACCAACAATTAAAATAGTGTAAAACAGTAACACACTAAAAGTGTAATCCCAGGGATGATAAAACAGATTGGAAATCCCCTTTAAATTAAGAAACAGAGCTTGAATTACAAAAAATAAATAAAAATCTGAGGATCAATCCTTATCTCTCCAGCAGTAGAACTCCAATGTTAGAGAGGGAATAATATAATAATTGATTTGGAAGGGGCCTGTTAGGAAGGGAATGGCATGCTGTTGGCTGCTTGAGCAATGAATGTCAGTTCTCAAATCCAGTGTTTTATCACCCCTCTGGCCAGGCTGAGTGTGGAGACCAGCCTTTGGAACTGGTCTAAATTAATTTCTTCCCATTGCTTGTGTGGGGCAGGATATACTTTTAAAAAAATAACACTGGCAGAAAGGATAATATCAGTCCTTCAACTCTCGTCTCCCATCTTGGACCATAAACTCTAGCCTAATAGGAACTGTAAGACAGAGCCCCAATATTATAGGAACAGGCCAGCTATAGGTTAGATTTGTTCTACATGGGGTGATTTAAAATACTTCTTTAAGGAGAGGAATCTTTTCCACCATCCTTGAAAGCTAAGAATGGGATCAGTTGTAAATCTGGACAGGTTGGATTTCTTCCTGACCATCAATTAATTTTCCTTACATTAATCTACAAAATTCTACATTTTGGAAAGCAGGCAATAATCAGAGTTTATTTTAATCCCTCTTCTCTAATAGTAGTGAAATACAGTAGAACCTCGGATAAAGTCCAAACTCCGTTCCACAAGTTTGGACTTTATCCGAATCAAATGGGCGATGCATCAGATAATGTCCAAAAATGGATTTTATCTGAGGTTCCTATACCAAATACCTTGGATAACATCCATTTTTAAGCAGTTTTGGACTTTATGCGATGCATCACGTGTGCATGAAAACTGCGACTTTATCCGAATCGGACTTTATCCGAGGTACCACTGTACTCTTAATGATAAAGTTTCAAGACACCTGTATGCTCTACAATCCAATTAGCATGTTATAGTAAAAAAGTTGTCTGATAATTTTGTTTATGACTAGGGTTAATATTTATTACAATATATTCTAGCATGCTTCAAAATCCTACTTTCAGACTATGGTTTGTTTACTGTCATATGCAAACCAGGAACTCATGTTTGTATTTAATCTGGCAAAATCAAGTTACAGATGAAGAATAAACTGGTAGGAGTCAATTGGGAATGATTACTCAGCATGGATGAACAGGTTTTTTGAACACAGTTGTAATGTCTGACTAGATTGATACATAAACACACTAGACTAAAAATATGCAGAATTACAGAAATTTAGAATTGAAGGGCAATTGAGTCCAACCCCATGCCAAAGTAAGAAATCCATAACTGAACAGTCCCTGCCATGTGGCAAGTGAAGGCGGGCCAACCACCTTCTGATACAGTCCATTCCTATTGCCATAGCGTTTAGGTGCTACAAGTCTCATTTCTTGCAGTTTGAATTTGCTGAATAGGCAGAGAGGGATTATAAAACCCATATTTAGGAGAGAGACTAACAAATTACAGCAGGGGTGGCCAACCTTTTTTCACTGTGGGCCTGATCACACACCCCAGACAGCTGTGATATCCTTGGATACAATTCATTCTGACTTAAATTCATTTAAAGGAGCTAGATGTTGTCATACCACAGTCCTTCTCCTTTATTCTACTTGCATTAGTTCCAAACTATATTTCTTTTGAGAGAAAATGCAGTGGAACCTCGGTTAACAAACAGCTCGGTTAACATAAAAATTGCATAACAAAAGGAAATCCATAGAAAATAGTGGCTCAGTGTATGGAAGTTTCCCCGGAATGGATTAATTGGTTTTCAGTGCATTCCTATGGGAAACCACATTTCAGTTAAAGTATTTTAGTTTTCAATGTATCCCTATGGGAAATTGTATTCAATGCATTCCTATGGGAAATTCAGTTAAGTAATTTTCACTGTAAGAAACATCCCGGAGAATGCATTAATCATGTTATCTGAGGTTCCATTGTATACATGAAGTAGGTGTTCTGCAGTGCCTCCTTTTTCGTCTCTATTACTTTTTCTTTATCCTCCTTTCCAGTGGATCTCCTATTTCCTTACTGTTCATCGTACTTTAACCATTGCTGAAAAATCCCCAACCTTTTGTTGGTGACATTTTAAGCTGTCACATTTCTAACCTCTATGATTATTGACTACTCATGTATGCTCTGTATTGATTGTTAGCCCCCTTTCATTTTTTGTATTTCAGATATTAGCTCATTTAAAATTTCTTTATGCAGCCACCTCAACCTCCTTAGGTTTCTCCTTCCACTTGTTGTTAGCCTCCTTTTCTTTTCAGTCTTTCTGGCCATGGGATATTACCGAGATTTATTTAAGCTTATTGAAATTACTTTTCTTAAAGTCCAGAGTACTTGTTTTTTATTTTCAGCATTCTCTTGTCTCACAATAGCAAATCCCAAAACAGATATAGTAATTTCTGCCCAAAATTCCTACTGTTTTCACCTCATTGCCCAGTTCTTGCCTGCTGTTTAGGATCAGATCCAGGATAATTGATCTTGTTGCTTCTTCCAGCTTTTGGTAGTTGAGGTTTTCAGCAAGACAAGTGATGAATTTGTTGCATCTTAGAGTGCTTACAGAGTTTGACTTCCAAAAAATAGCAGGCTACTTGAAGTCTCTGATTACTACTATGTCAGTATTCTCTCAATGTTTGGTAACCTGATCTAGGAAGGTATTGTCCAGATGCTGAGTCTGGTTAGGATGTAGCAGATTCCTATAGTGTTATCCCTTTACCGATGTTCTCCTTACCAGCATTTCATCCTCCAGTTCTTGATCTTACAGTTCTAAGCAGTGTTTATCTGCAATGCTATTCTTCCTCCTTTCATGTTTTACCTATCCAGTCTGAACATTCCAGTCATGATTATCAAGGCCCCGGTAATGCCTATTTAATCTTATATACCTTCATTTGCCAAGAGCTTAAGCATGTCTTATTTGTTCTCCATACTTTTTGCAATGCTATATAGTATAGACATGTAATTGTGAACTTAAATCACAAGCAAGAGGATGGCAGAACGGTGAATGAAATCCAGGAAATAGTGACAACCATTCAGAAAATCTCAATGTCAAAGTCTTAGTCTATTCAAATAGTTCAACAAAAATTCATTAATTCATGTTCATGAAGACTCAAAAAAAGAAGAACATTGATTCATGTGTAAAACATGGTATATTCCATAAAGTAAAGAACTGCTCCAATAGGACAAAAATCAATTCCAAAATGTATAAATGGTTCTATAATCCATAATAAATTCTATAATCCATAATAATATCCAAAACCCTTCCGGATAATTTCTTGTTTTTCACATTAGTTTCTTCAGGGATCTATTAGAATAAAAATTATACATGAAATAGTATATGTAGAATAATACAATACAATTATATACAGTTAGAATGTAATGTAATGAGAGTCAAAATTGGTACCTGTTAATGAAGTATAATTCCATGCAATTACAAGCGTAATGTTATATGTAATTTTGCGTCATGAGCCTCTATGCATTCCTCTTTTGTGCTCTCAGATGTCAATGAAAACACCGATGCAAGAAGAATTTAAGCTAACTCATCACAAGAAGAGCCCCGCCCGCATGAATATCCTTAAAGGAAACATGATAAATCAGCCTCCATATTAAGCCCTTGTGGGTGTATAGTGTCAAATCTGTGCATGAAAAAGGCTTCCCGCTGTAGTAATCTCCTCTCGACATCTATCCTGGAATACTTAGCGAGATGAACAGTCTCTAGGACAACGAATTATAAATCGTTTTCAGTATGATTAGCTTCGATAAAATGTGTTGTGAGCAGCGCTTGGGTGTTAAGGGATCTAATTTTAGAGCGGTGCTCTGCTATGCGTGTTTTAATAAATCATCGTGTCATGCCGACATAGGTTTTATTACACTTACATAAAATTAAATACACACAATCTTTAGAGTTGCAATTGGTCACGCCATGAAGGCGGTGGGTATAGGACCTGTTTTACACACGAATCAATGTTCTTCTTTTTTTGAGTCTTCATGAACATGAATTAATGAATTTTTGTTGAACTATTTGAATAAACTAAGATTTTGAAATTGAGATTTTCTGAACGGTTGTCACTATTTCCTGGATTATGAACTTAAATGTCACTGGTTTGAATCTTGTCTCTGCCATTAATTTCCTAAGTAGTCTCCCAGGAGAAAGTGAGAGGGCTGTTTTCCTTGGAATAAGAAGTGGAGACAAGTGCAGTTTCCCAGATTTGTCGGCATCCTGAATGGTATATTCCACAGGACAGGGCTAAAGAGAAGGAGAAGCGCCAAAAAGACTATTTTGCATATATAATTTGTTTTAAATGCAGAAATTATATATATTTGCTATAGTGATTTTTTCCACTGAAAATTGGAATAACTAAAGTGTATTTTTTTAAAAACTGGAAGCACCTCCTTGCACACTGTAGTAGCCAAAACCTTTCTTTAACAATACAGATGTTGGAGGATGAGGGACAAGGAGTGATGGGGTGTATGAAATCGTGGCAAATTTGTCCACATCCTCTAAGCCAGGGGTTTGCAACCTACAGCCCATGGGCTGGACCCAGCCTGCGGCACCATGTCATGTGGCCTGTCACCACTGTTGCTGCTGCTGCTGCTGGAAGTGGTGGGTGGTGAAAACAGCCGAAAATGCACCACCCTCGCTCCCGCCGCCGCTAGAAGCAGTGAAAACAGCAAAAAATATGCCATAAATGCACCCAAGGATGTCGTAAACACATCTACGACAGCCATGGATGTGTTTTATGGCAGTGTTTATGGCGGTGAGAACGATGTGTCCGCTTCAGTCAGCTGTCTGAGGGGGCATGGTCCAGCCCATGGCGTGAAAAGGTTGAGAACCCTTGCTCTAAGGGGAAAAGGAGACACTTTTGAGCAAAAATGAGGGGCTTCCAGAGATTGAGGCCCTCATGAGTATTGTGGCAGAGGAATGATCCTGGAAGGCCATCATTTGCATGTTGTCATTTGTATGTTGTCCATCCTATCACAGGGTAATCACTATTTTCTTAGCTTTGACACTTTTCTCCCATGTGCAATGTGAGACTAATAATTACATTTTGAAGGTATGGTAAGGATTAGTGAGGAAAGCTGTGAACCTTTCTGAAAGCTAATTATTTAGGTTTTACCATCTTCAGAGGCTTAGTGCATTGCTACATTCTGCAGACCTGTCACTGTGGCATTTCAGTCTTGGCTCAAGAGTTGTGGATAAAGGAGGAATTTTATGCCTGAGTATCTACTAGGTGTGTTTTCCACTTTCTGCCTTCAGGAAACTTTATCCATGTTGATATTTGCCACAGAAATACATGTAGACGGTATCTCAGACATGTTTTAGCATGCACAGTAAGTCAGTGTGGAGAACTAGTTTAGCTCATTGAGCATCTTTGTTATTGCAGAAAACTGGAGTCTGTGCTCTAGAACATGGCATAACTCTTAACTGCACACATTAGAAATTGGATAGAGATGAACAACATTTTTTTCAACAAAACCTCTCTGCTTACTTCTAATTCAGAACTCATAGATAAACATCTCAAAACTTTGCTGACTAGTGATAGCATTGAAATCTGTAATCTGATTGCTGTTTTAATGTGTCAGCTCATACTGCTTAGTTGCAGCATGAATTAAATGCCATTTTCTCCAGAGGTTCCCTGGCTCCGAATGTTAAATGTGATTCTGGACACATGGTTGCATTTCAGCAAGATGCGTACCCAACATCAGCTGCTGGCACATATGTAGGAAGTCTTTAATGTTAACCCTTTATGCTGGAGGAAATTCTTCTCTGGTTGTTATGAAGTGGCATAATCAAATCACTTGATTGAAGAGCTTTTAGCTTGGCAAGTGTTTTCTTTATTGGGTCTTGATTTTTACCATTGCAAATATTTTATCTGCATTTAAAGTTGTGTGCCATTTCTGGGCATGTGTTTAGGAAATCAACTGGATTTTCAAGTGGCTCTTTAGTATAACCAAAGACCTATATGATAAAGTGCATATAGACAATAACAAATTGAGGTCTCCCAAATTGCTGTTTCTGGGGGGGCTTCGACATACACGTGAAGATCAATTTGTCTGGTGCAACTACTATGTTCGTGGAGTCTGTGACTTCCCTGGGTCTGTCCTACAGACCTGCAGATATAGCTGGTCTCTATGGGCCAGGGAGATTATCCTAAAGTAGTGGATTCGTCTATAACCCTTGTCATGTGGAGAGAGAATTGATTTGGATGATCCACCCTTGCAGGCTTATGGATCCTGTTGGTTTCAAGATGGCCATTGGAGGGATTTCAGCTGAATGGGTTGGTAATCCTGTTGAAGTTCTGGCTGACAAAAGGTATGCAGCATTGGCCTGAACTATTACTGACATTATCGCTCCTAGACACCTTTTCTGTTTTAAATACCATCCGTCACCTTGGTTTCATCATCATCATCATGAACATCAAGTTCTAGAAAGTTCTAGAAAATGAGAGAGTCAAAATCCCGTGGGACTTTAAAATTCAAACAGATAGGCACCTGCCTCATAACACAACTGATATAACTGTTGTGGAAAAGAAGAAGATTTGGTTTATTAGCATTGCTATACCAGGAGCTGCAGGAATTGAAGACAAACAACTGGAGAAAATAACAAAATACCGAGATTTGCAAATTGAAGTTGAGCATTTATGGAGGAAGAAATCTGTTGTTGTACCCACAGTGATTGGAGCCCTTGGAGCAATACCTAAAGGGCTCCCTAGATATTAGGAGATTTTGGACTTATCGGACTTGAACATCCTAACTCTCCAAAAACCAACTACTAGATCCAAGAAATCGCAAGTAGATAAATAGGTGCCACATCGGTGAGAAAGGTAACAGCATTCCGTGTGTCTAAGCAAGCCTGCCACATGACCATGGAAGCATCTGCAGATGAAGACAGTGTTGGCTACCCCTTAGCTGTAAACTGAGATGAGAACTGCTCCCTAGAATTGGTCACAACTGGCTTTCGAGCAAGGGAGACCTTTACTACTTTTTAAAAAATACAAGCCAGAATCTTATTGCTAGTTTATTCTACTGTAAGGGAAGTCATGTTAAGTCTATTAAAAAGATTTCCTTCACACTAACATAAACAAAATGCTGCTTATTGAGGGGCAAGTTGCATTCCTGGACCTGTGCCTGGAACAGGAACACAACTATCCAGTTTTAAGAAATAATAATTGTATGCCATCAAGTCAATTGCAACTTATAGTGTCCCTTTTCAGGGATTTCTAGACAGTGAGTGATCAGAAGTGGCTTGTCATTCAATTTTTCTGAAGAGCATCCTGGGACTGTGTAGCTTGCTCAAAGCAACACAGGCTGGTTCTTCTCTGGGACTGAACTCCCAAACTCTGGGATACTGTACCTAACTCACTGGGTTATCCAGCTAGTGACAGGAAGCCAGCTACCAACTTGTTAGTTAGTAACAGTTTCTTTCCAAAATGTCTATTGCAGTGGTGGCGAACCTACGGCACGTGTGCCAGAAGTGGCACTCGGAGCCATTTCTGTGGGCACCCGTGCAGTCACCCTAGCACAGAGTTTGCCCATCCCTCTGCCCAGCAGCCCAATGGGAGTGCTTCCTCTCTCCTCCCAGCACAGAGTTCATCTCACCCCTCTGCCCAGGAGCCCAATGGAAGCGTTTCCTTCCCTGTTGCTATGTTGGCACTTTACGATAAATAAGTGAGTTTTGGGTTGCAGTTTGGGCACTCGGTCTCTGAAAGGTTCGCCATCACTGGTCTATTGAGTTTTCTTATGTATGCATAAACTGGCCATAGGATTCTAACCAGTGTTATTTTGCTTTAATGGTGTTATATAGACATAAATGCAAAACATGAGTTACCTTTGAGTTTCTGCTGGGAAATTAGCTTATCACCATTGCTCATAAACAGCCCATGTATTAGTCTTGATCCCACCATTAATTCTAACCCCTCCCCCCACACTCTACTTCAGCCTGTCTGTCATCTTTTTCTTCAAATATCTTGCAAGTTTCTTTAAAGATAATTGGAAATAGTGGTACTTTTAAGATATCCCAACTGCGAGCCAATCAGTGCAATGCACAGCCAGTTACCAGTACCTACTAGCTTCCTAGTAGGAAGCTAAACAGTATCAAATGGGAGGATTATCTTCGAACCTCCCCTCCTTAACATAAATGAATGAATGAATGAATGAATGAATGAATGAATCCAAGCACAAAACCTGGATTGTTTTATCACTTCTTTCTCGACCCTACAGCCCCAAACTAGCAGTTGAAGTTGATTATTCCCAATGGGAAAAGTTGCTATAAGTGAAAAAAATTCTTTTTATTACTTATTACATTCAGTCGGAAACAGTCTTCTGTTATTGGCAGGAATTACTAAAAGATCCATGCTTGCGGATTCTACTCCACAAGAATTAAGCCAGATAGAAATAACCAGGGAGGAGGTCCTTGCATGTCTTGTTAAATTAAATGCTAACAAATCACCAGGACCAGATGGCATCCATCCACGAGTTCTCAGGGAACTTAAAGATGAAATTGCTGATCTCCTAGCCAAAATATATAATATTTCCCTCAAATCAGGCTTTGTGCCTGATGACTGGAAGGTAGCGAATGTAACACCAATTTCCAAAAAAGGATCCAGGGGTGATCCAGGAAATTACCGACCTGTCAGTTTGACATGTGTCCCAAGTAAAGTGATGGAAACCATCCTAAAAGATAGAATTAATAGGCACATAGAAGAGAAGGCGCTGCTAAAGGAGAACCTTTTGCAAGGGCAAATCATGCCGCACTAATCTGTTGGAATTTTTTGAGTGTCAACAAGCATGTGGATGAGGGGGGATCCAGTTGCCATTGTTTATATGGCCTTTCAGAAGGCTTTTGACAAGGTCCCGCACCAAAGGCTCTTGAATAAACTTACCAGTCATGGAATAAAGGGACAGGTCTTATCCTGGCAACTGGCTAAGGGACAGGAAACAGAGGGTAGCACTAAATGGACACCTCCAAGTGGAGGGAAGTAAAGAGTGGGGTCTCCCAAGGTTCAGTACTGGGATCCATGCTTTTCAATCTCTTCATAAATGATCTAGAAGTAGGAATAAATAGCAAGGTAGCCAAATTTGCTGACATCACTAAATTATACAGGGTAGTGAAAACTGTGAGAGATTGTGAGGAGTTCCAGAGGGATCTCTTGACACTGGGGGAGTGGGCAAAACAGTGGCAAATGTGCTTCAACATTAGTAAGTGCAGAGTGATACACGTTGGGGCAAAAAAAAAAAAACAACCCAATTACATTTATAAACTGATGGGGTCTGAACTCTCTGCGACAAACCAGGAAAGGGACCTTGGTGTCCTGGTGGACAGCTCAATGAAGGTGTCAACCCAGTGTGCCTCAGCAGTGAAAAAAGCAAACTCAATGCTAGGGATCATTAGGAAGGGTATAGAAAATAAGTCTGCAAGTGTCATTTTGCCTCTTTATAAATCTATGGTGAGGCCCCATCTGGAATACTGTGTACAGTTCTGGTCGCCATACCTCCAGAAGGATATTATTGAGCTGGAAAAAGTGCAGAGGAGGGCAACCAGAATGATTAGGGGACTGGAACACCTTCCTTACCATCTGAGGCTGCAACGGTTGGGCCTGTTTACTCTTGAACAACGGCATCTAAGAGGTGACTTGATTGAAGTTTATAAAATCATGCACGGTGTGGACAAAGTAGATAAGGAAAAACTGTTTTCCCTATCGCACAACACTAGAACTAGGGGACATTCCATGAAATCTTTGGTTGCTAGTTCTCAAACAAATAAGAGAAAGTACTTTTTCACCCAGAGAATCACTGGTCTATGGAACTCCCTGCCAGAAGAAGTGGTGACAGCTGTCAGTCTTGACAGCTTTAATAAAGGATTAGACATCTGAGAGGGGGGCGGCAGGAGGAACAGATGTGGAACTGGAGGTACAGATATTAGCAGAAGATGGGTGAGATGAACTAAATTCAAGAGTAAATTTGATTATATAAAAGGAGGGAGAAATTTTTATCGTTTTAAATCGAAAATAATAGTAGATATAGCGCTAGAGCAATAGTTGCCTACACGTTCCCCCCTCCCCCCTTTGATCGTCAAGGGCCACTTTTGGGGAAGAAGAGTGGGGAGGGCAGGTTTGAATGTTTTCTGTGTTTGGATGTTAATTTTTTTTTTAGAACATGTTTGGGGAAGGGTATTGCACTTATAGGAGTTTGCGGAGATCACAATAGAAGGGTACTTGGAACAAGATATGAGGAATTTTAAAGTATTAACATGGAATGTGAAAGGTACAGGCTGTCAAGTGAAGAGGAGAAGATTAGAATCAGCTTTGAGGAAAGACAGGCCTGATGTAGTCTTTCTCCAGGAAACTCGTCAAAAATCAACAGAAACAAACAAGATTTTTCTAGGATGGATGCAGCATTATGAAGGGTCATATGGTACTTCTAAAGCAAAGGGTGTGGCGGTCTTGATATCAAGGAGATTGGGCTTTGAGATGACAAATACTATTTCTGATCCAGATGGCAGATATTTAATAGTAAAAGGAAAGATTGAACATTGGCAAATATATACGGACCAAATGTATATCAGGAAGAATTTTTAGATAAAGTGTATGGCATATTGGAAAAGGAGAGAACATTGAAAATGATTGTAGCAGGTGATTTTAATTTAATTAGGGCAAACGTGGATTGTACAAATATAGCTAGAGTTGGAAGAGAGGTTAAAGCTGGAACCTTAGATAGATCTGAAAGATACTTGGAGAGAATGTAGAGGATTAGAAAGAATGTATACCTTTTTCTCACAGGTCTACAATACGTACTCTAGAATTGACTATATATTTGTTTCTGAAAATATGGTCAAAAATCTAGAGGATGCTGAAGTAGGAATATTTAAGGAGTTGGACCATGCAAAATATTGGGTAGAATTAAAGATTGAAAGGGAAGGTAAGAGTAGGAAAAATTTGAGATATGATGATAAATTGTTTCAAGACTTTAAAGATAAAGAACAGATAATTAAAAAATGGAATGAAAGCTGGGATTGGAATGATACCGGAGAGGTTAGTTACAATATGGTGTGGGATGCTATGAAGTCGGTCTTTAGAGGGGAATGTATTCAGTTGGATAGTATTAAAAATAAACAAAAAGATAAAAGTGAAGAATTGGAGAAGGAGATTAAATATTTACAGGAGGAACATGCAAGGTTGAATAAAAAATCGGATTTTGATAGGATGCAAAGATTAAAGACGGAATTGATAGGTAAAGATATACAGAAAGTTAATTTTTGTAATGTATTTAAAAAGGGAATATATTGAATATAGTAATAGAAGTTCAAAATTATTAGCTAGAGCCGTGAAATAAAAGAGAAATAAAAGAAAAATAGGAATTCTGATAAATAAAAATGGATTGAGATGTAATAAGCTAAAAGATAAAATTAAGGTAGTTAAGGACTTTTATTAGGAATTGTATTCTAAAAAGGCCATAAATGTACTTAGTTTGAGGGAACAATTGGAGAAGCAATTGCAAAAAAAGATAAGCCAAGAACATAAAAATAAAATGGAAGAGCGAATATCAGAGAAGGAGATAAAAGATACAATAGCCAACTTGAAGAAGGATAAATCGCCAGGGGAAGATGGGCTTTCAGCTGAGTTTTATAAAGACTTTAAAGATATTATAATCCCAAGATTAATGAAATTGTTTAATTATATACTAGATGGAGGTCATATACCGACTTCATGGTACAGATCTATAATTGTTTTACTGCCACAACCTGGAAAGGACCCAGAAAGGGTAGAGTCATATAGGCCCATCTCATTGATAAATCAAGACGCCAAGATTTTTACTGCTATATTAGCAAATAGATTGAATAGTTTCATGGGTGAGTATATAAATAGGGATCAAGCAGGCTTCTTGAAAGGAAGACATATGACGGATTTGATAAGGAGAGTGCTGGATCTAATAGATATGGTGGGTCAAACAAAAGAGAAGGTTGGAATATTATCTTTAGATATATTCAAAGCATTTGATTCATTGCAATGGACAACAATTAATGAATTAATTAAAAGTTATGGGTTTGGAGATAAATTTAGAAGAACAATAAATCAATTATATCAATATGGATCTGCCAGGTGAATGATGAAATTACAGAAGAAATAAATTTAGAAGCAGGAACCAGACAGGGTTGTCCATTGTCCCCTATTTTATTTATAATGGCAATGGAGTTGCTGGCAAATGCAATAAGAGAGGATCGAAATATAGAAGAAATATCAAAAAACATGTTAAGGCTTTATGCTGATGATACCTTGGTAACAGTGAAACATCCTAGAAGGGTATTAGAAAGAATACAAGGGCATCTTAAGGAATTTGAAATGATGACAGGGTTAAGAATAAATTGGGATAAATCTGAAATGATTTTTTGTAACATAGATAAGGAAGTCTAGGAGAAGATTAAAGAGGAATTTAAGTTACAAGTTAAGAATAGTTTGAAATACTTAGGGATAAATATTTCAAATAAATTTGAAGACCTTAAGAAATTGAATTACGAAAAATACAAAAAGGAGATGAAAGATAAAATAGAACAATTTAAAAAGATAAAATTATTTTGGTTTGGCAGGATTGCCATTTGTAAAATGATGTTATTACCTAAAATTATTTTTTTATTTGATGCCTTACCAATTCAGTTAAACGATAAGGAAGTTAAGGAGTTTCAAAGTATGATTAACAACTATTGTAATGGTGGAAATAGACCTAGAATTGCTAAAACTCTTTGGTATTTATCTCAGAAAGAGGGGGGATTGGGATTACCTAATTTGAAAAATTATTATAGAGCGTTTCAAATCAAAAATGTTACAAAGATATTAATGAGGGAAGAGACAATATGGGAAGAACTTGAGATGAGGGAGTTAAATCAAATAGGTAAAGAGGTATTCCTATGAAATAAGATGGGAAAAATAATTGTTAAAAATAAAATGATGAAGACGATTTGAAAATATAGAATAAGGTCAAAAAAGATTTAAGTCCAGATATATCCCCAATAGTAGAAACAGAAGACATTAAAAAGTTTCCAATAAAAATGAATAAGGTGGAAGAAGTAATGTTAAGTAATAATGTTTTCCTGTTGAGGGACTGGATACGAGCCTGTAAAAATAAAGAGAAGAAAGCAGAAATTTATGCACAGTTGAATTTGAATTGGTTTCAAATAGTACTTTTGAATAAATTGAATGGTAAATATTTGAGAGAAATTAGTTTAGAAAGAGGTAAAACTGAATTTGAGGAATGGATGTCAAAGTTAAGAAAAGGGGAAGTAGGAATTAAGGGTATAGTTAGCAAAATATATAAAATATTAAATAAAGAAGGCAATCTGCAAGAAGCATTGAAGTTAAAATGGGAACAGGATCTCAACATAAAAAATCACGGAAAGGAATTGGAAAAATAAATGGGAAAAAAGAATTATGAGAACTATGTCTGTTAGAATAAAAGAGCATAATTATAAATTGTTGTGGAAATGGTACTTGACCCCAATAAGATTAAATCAAATGGATAATACTAAAAGTAAAATGTGTTGGAGATGCAAAAACTCCCTAGGAACATATGAACATATGTGGTGGGAATGTAATGTGGTAAATGGTTTTGGGGGGGGAATCGAGAAAGAAATTGCGGTTGTTATGGGGAGTTGTATTAAATTGGAGTCAAGTACAGTGTTGTTAACGGAAGTGGAAAATTTGAATTTAAACTAGTATGAGAAATACTTACTTTCCATAATGTTGACGGGACGACAGTGCATTGCAAGAAAATGGAAGTTAGATGGAAATTTAAAAATAGAAGAATGGTACAAGGAGATGTGGGATCTTGCATTGAATGACAAATTAACATGGGAGATAAACAAGTATAAAGGTAAAGTTAAAGAAAATAGATTTTGGAAAATTTATCAACTATTTGTGGAATATGCATTGAAGAACAAAGAAAGGAGTAGTCTTGTACCTGATCAAATAAGTTTTTGGAACCGATAAAATAAATGTGATATCCTCCAAACTCCTGATGATGTAAATACACTGGGTGATTATTGTAAACTTGTATGTGATTTCTTAAATGATAGTGTTATATAATATATATTGACTTTGTAATAAGATATAGAAGCAATAAATATGTTATGTTGAACAATATGTTAGAGACAAGAATGGCTAAAAATGTATAGGAGTATAGAGTAAAAGTGTAAGACTGAAGGAGAACTTATTTGAATGATAATCTATAACGTTTAAGAGTATTTTTTAAGCTTAAAATAGAATGAACTTATATGATGCTATTTTTGTTCTTTTATCTTTTTCTGTCTTTTTTTCCTCCCTTTCCTTTTTTAATGTATTTTTTATTATTATTATTATTATTATTATTATTATTATTATTATTATTATTATTATTATTATTATTATTATTATTATTATTATTATTATTATTATTATTATTATTAATGTATTGGTAGTGTATTGTAAAACCTTTTTTTTGCTTATAATTTTTTCTGTATTGTTGTAATATGTTGTTTTAAAAAAAATTAAAAAAAATTGAAAAAATAAAGGATTAGACAAGTTCATGGAGGACAAGGGTATCAATGGCTATAATTATAGATAACTAAGAACAACCTCCGGGTTGGAGAGATAGGCAGGATATCTCTCAATGCTATTTCCAGGGAATCCTAAACAGGTGAAGGCATCTGCTTGGGAATAATACCAGGCTGTGGCCTGTTTCAGCAAGGCTGTTCCTATGTTCTTATGTACTCCCCCCCTCCCCCATGAGTAGAAGGGAAAGACGTTCATACTTCTTGTTAGTAGCAAATGACAACTTGCCTGCACACTATGATCCTAAGCCATGACTAAACCATCATTTGGGTTACTGGTTTACAGTGAACCAAGAACAAAACAATCTGTTTATTTCTTCTTGTATTGCAAAGAGAAGGAGAAGGCAAGCAAGACTCACAGCTGCTCATGCACATAATGAAAATGATGGTTTGTTATTATGTCTCTATGAAAGCAGCATTGTATTTCAAAGGCAACATATTTTCAAACTAACCTGTCCTGCACTACAATAAAAACAACAACCATGTAAACATAAAATAAAGAACCACAAAAATCACTAACTTGCTTATCAGCATAACCTTAGTCACTATGTCAGCTCAATAGCTCATGAAGAGTGAAGACAGGCGTAACGTTAAAAAAAGAGCACCCAGTGAGTTCCCTAGCTTTAACATTGGTTCAGATTCGGTCCATTTTCACAACTAAAATGCTTGAGATGCATTGCCAGCAAATCAGACATAGGTCATCACATCAACTTCACCCTACACTTTATGCTGTGCTACATTTTAAAATAAATGTTAACCTATTTATCTATTTAACTCTAATTACATTAATCTTTAAGTGGGTGGAGTGGGGGGGACTTTTTTCTTATGAAAACTGCTGTGGTAAAGCAGGAGGAATTCTTAGTCACATCATTTAAAACTAACCTATCACAACTATCAAAACTGTTCACTACTGTTTCAGATAAGAGTGACTGTTTCCAAAGAATATTTTTAAATATACTGGAGATGAAAGGTGCATGTTCATTTAAAGTGTTTCAAGTGAGGTCCCACTGCTCTAAAGATGTTGTGTTTTCTTCCAAAAATCTCCAGAATGGGGTACTAGGTAAACTGTTGCACTGTTAATACAGTTTCCTTCCTTGTTTCAACAAACTCTTATAGTGTTGTTAAATGAAATGTTAATTATCTTGACAAACAATTTACACTAAAAAATTTATAGTCCAATCCAACAACTCTCCAGAACAAAATCAAAAAATCCTCTCAATATCTGACCCATTGGTATTATAACACAACTCACCTTAAAATAGCACTTGTACAAAACATGTTTCTTTTGAGAGAGCCTCTGACTTACCATTTTAAAAGTACATTAAAATGGGCTGATTAGAGAAACTGATCTTATTAAAAATGTGGTGGTGGTGGGTTTCAATATGATTTCTACTATGAAAAGTTTGTCTTCACTTGGAATTCCTCTCATTAAGTGTTAGTTAAATACTTTGAAATATGTCAAAGAGAACAATGTAAGGCCTCTTCTAACTTCAGAAAAAAACTCAAGCTGCCTTTTCAGAGTAGCCCAATAATTCCTAAATTTCTAAAAAATGCTAACCTACTGGAATGTGTAGGAATGGTCAGTGTTACTGATGCTGCTGAAAAATAAGGCCTAAGGATGTCTGTTCTGCCTACTTCACACAACCAGCTGCCTTTGTAACTTTCCCCCATTTTTTCCAGGTTTTGTTTCCATTCGCCTCAATTGTCAAGGGTCTAGATGTCAGAACAATCTCACAACAGGCCACTTTTGTACAACTTCAACCCCAAAGAAAAATGATGGGCTTGAACTATTAACCCCATCCCATGAAAGAGCCAGAATTAAAAGAGTTTAGGACTACATCCACAGATGGAAACACTATAAATAGTAGCAGATTTGCCTTATGCCATGAGTGTAGGAAAAACAAGGAAAAATAGGTTTGACCTGGAAAGCAATATCTCACAGGAAGAATTCAGAAACTTGGAAAAATTGGATAATCATGGATGTAGAGGTATGTGATGCTAGAAATACCATATTACATACATTATGGAATAGTTTTCTGAAGATTCAGACGTTTCCGTGGTCATGTAGTTGAGGTGGTACCTATTTATCTCTTTGCAATTTCTTGCTTTCAAACTGCAAAGTTGGCAGGAGCTAGGACAGACGACAGGAGCCCATTCTGTCATGCAGCACTCGGGTTTAGAACTGCTGACCTGCCAAGCTTTCGGTCAAGCTCAAGTTTCTTAACTAATAAGCCATCATGTGCCCCTTTTAAAAAGTATCAGATGCAAGATGAATTGCCAATGTTTTTGCTTTCTCGCCCCCCCCCCCAAAAGGCCCGCTAAAAGCCAGATTGCATTGGTCAACTTGGTGTCATCAGTTGGTTTGTTTGAACTTTATTCATGGAGATTTCCTTGTATGTACATTACTAAATCCTCTTCTAGTCCCCAAATCTGTGGCCTGTAGTTTTTTTAGAAGTGGTGCTGCAGGCAGGCAGGATATCCTCTTTTGTCCTCATCCCAGGGCCAAGGCCATTCAGCCTTTCTCCTTTGTACTCTCTTCCTTGCTTGGTGCTTGGATAATTGTCACTTCTTGTGTACTAATGATTATAAATTAGGAGATGAGTGTATAAAGGTTAATTAAATTCTGTGAGTGGAGCTATTATGAGTTTCCAGACTGCCATATAAAGATTGGCTGGTCTGATCAGAGAATATATTTGGAATTTGGTCATTCAAAGCATTGTATTTCAGGTTGCTTTTCTAGATTTTCAGAAGAAACCAAAGCCAAGCTACCAGAACCTCAGAGAGAGCAGGTGAACCTTGCTTTGCTTGCTGAAAGAGGTGCTTGAAGCCACACCTATTCCTTCCAACCTCCAGTGAAATTGAATGCACTTATTGAAACCATTAATGATACAAAACTAAATTGTTTTGAATATATCAGAATACAAAATAGCAACTCTGTCCTTTCTATTAAAAAACATAAATCTTGTGACAGTAGTGGGAGCACATCCCCTTATGGAGATGAGGTGTTTGAAACCATCATTACCTTGAATACCTTGGAGTCGTTATCCAGTGAGTCCTTGTATGAGTAGACGTCTCTGCGATGACATTCCACAGAACTTCTGTCCATAACGATCTGTCCCTGGCAGTTGTTCTCCATCTTGGTCCAAATATTTTCTTAGGAAAATCTTAAAATAGGAATATATGACTATCCAGCATGTTTGAGGCAAAATGCTAATCAACCTGTGCACTTGTAAGTGTAATTGCTATTGCTATCTTCTTCAGGTGCTGTATCCATTCCGGATATTGGCTATCATCATGGCAATAGTCTTCCTGTTCTTAACTCCTCGGAACAGTTCTTCCATGGACATTCCACGCCACTCTCTCAGGTTCTTTAGCCACAAAATCCATCTACGTCTAGGGCCTCTCTTCCCAGGGATCTTTTCTTGTACAGCAAGTTGGAGTATTCTATATTTTATGTTATTCCTCATGACATGGTCAAGGTATTGGAACTTTCTTTGCTTAATGGTCTTATAGAGTTCTTGTTATTTATCCATTCGGCACAATACTTCTACGTTAGTCACATGGTCAATCCATGATATCCTTGGCAGCCATCTGCAGACCTACATTTCAGATGCTTTAGTCAATGTCCAAGCTTAAACTCCATATAGCAACACTGGGAATATGTAACATCTCACTATTCAGATCTTTGTAGCCAGAGTTATATCTCTACTGCATAACAAATGTCTCATTTTTATGAAGATGTGTCTTGCTTTTTCTATTTGTATTTTAATCTCTACCTTGGGATCCCAACTTTAATTTAACATACTCATCCAAATAGACAATTTTGTCCACTCTTTCAGTTTCTTGTGTTCCTGCAATTAGCTTACCATGAGTTGGTGTTCGGTTCATAAACAGATATTTCATTTTCTTGGTGTTTGAGATCCAAACCATATCCTGCACTTGAAGCTCTAACTTGATCCAGCATCAACTGAAGATCTGCATGGTTTGTGGCCAACAATACTGTGTCATCAGCATATTGGATGTTATTCAGGTATTCCCCATTAATTTTAATGCCCATGTTTAAATCTAATAGTGCTTCTGAAAAAATACTCTCTGAATATATATTAAACAATATATATTCTGATTAGTTCAAGGGAGGCGGAAGGTCAGCAGTTCGATTCCTGAGTACTGCAGGATGTAATGAGCTCCTGTCTTTGTTCCAGCTCCTGCCAACCTAGCAGTTCAAAAGCAAGAAATTGCAAGTAGATAAATAGGGACCACTTCAGTGGGAAGGTAACAGCGTTCCGTGTGCTCTAGTTTCTAGTCATGCCTGCCACATGACCACGGAAACGTCTGCAGCAGCAGACAGCGCTGGCTCTTCAGCTTTGAAACAGAGATGAGCACTAAATCCTAAAGTCGGATACGACTTGCCTTCGAGCAAGGGAAACCTTTACCTTTACTAATATTATACAGTGGTACCTCATACAACAATTTTAATCCATTCCACAGGGCTCGTTGTTGTATGAAACAATTGTATGCATCGTATAACGATTTCCCCTATGGGATGCATTGTACAACAATTTTTTTCGCTAAGTGGTTTTTCCCAATGAAAATTTGTTGTACGGTTTTTTCCATAGGGAAAATTGTAAAGTGGGACGCCATTTCCCCTAATGTTATTTCATTCTATACGGGGCGATTGTTGTATGAGGTTCCACTGTACATACTTTAACAATCTGAGTAGGTTTCCTTGAAGAAGTCCTTGATTATCCTTTTTTCAAGCAATGTTTTCTACCAGTATGTTTCTCTTTTCTCCAAAGTACTCAAAGCACATGCAGCCTGTCATTCTCTTACCATATACAGTACAGTACAGTAATAATATCGATGACGACAACATCAACATGTCATCAAGCCAACTTAGAAGCAACTGTTTACAGAATTTTTAAGGTATAGAATACACAGAAATTATCCAGGGACTGTACAGCTTGCCCAAAGCTACAAAGGCTGGATCTTTTCCTGTGTTATACTTGGGGAATCTGTATATGGCAGAATAGAGTGAGGTTCATATGCAGGTGAAGTGAGACCAAATGAGGGTCCCTGAATGGCACATGCAACATTGAAACTGCAGCCCCAATGGGGTGCCAGCCTCAGTATTGTTGTTATAGGTGCACCATTATAATTTAGACATGACTAACTTGTCTTGGTCAGGCCATGCTATGCCATTTGGCTGTATCCTCTTATATAGGTTAAGAATTACTAAAATGGGGCTTGGCCAAATGAAACAATCAGCCTCTATCAGTTATTAGTAATAATGGGCATATATCCACTGTGGTTTGTGACTGAGGTGGGAGAATAAATCTGTGCTGAAAGAAAGGGGCTGAAATCTAGTCAAAATGTCCATGAATAAACTCATTTTGCAGTTTTGGGAAGGTAGTATTCTGATTGTTCATACAACTATGCATATAAATAAAAATCTGCCTTGCTTTCTAGGTTGGCTGGAATCGGATTCACATTGGGTGCCCATGTGTCTGAACATATGGCTACATTTCTCCAGTACATGGATTTAGTAATAAAATGGGTTCAGTCCTATAATTACTGATGGGACTTGCAATGTGTTTGTTCTTTCCTGCTTTAAATAAAATCCAGAGGTGACAAGGCTGTGTTTTCTTTTTTTCACTAGAGGATAGCTGGTTATAATAGCATTAGGGCAAGTGCAAGCAGCAATAAGACATGCTGTAATATGGCACATTGTGGCTTCTATTAAATCTTCAGTGGGATCTGTTTTAAAGTATAGCTTGGACAGGAGCGCTATTGAATTCCTCTCTCCTTTTCTCAGCAGGAGTTATATCTGGTCACAGAGTTCTGTTGGAGATAAAATAGATAAAATCATTTTATTTTATGGAAGACACTTCACATAATTGTAGAGTAGGAAGGAATCCCAAGAGTCACTGTGCCCAATTCCCATAAAAGCAGGAAATCCACAGTTAAGTGTGGCTGACATATAGCCAGACCTCTGTGTCTAATGATGGAGACTTCTTTGTCTTCTGAGAAACTCCATTCCATTATCTATTAGCTGTTATTGCCAAGATGTTCTTCCTAACATACATTAGAAGTCTCCCTTTTTTGCAACTGGAATCAATTAGTTTGGGTCCAGTCCCCTGGAGTGATAAGGAAAACAGCAACAAACATGTTTTAATTTCCTTGTTACTTCTTTCGTGTAGGTGAAGATGACTGCCATACACCTCTGTTCTTCTTCCAGGCTAAAAACACCTCAATCCCTCAACTATTTATCATGGAGCTTGGTCTCCCTATCCTTTACCATTTGTTTTAGGTATCTACATCTGTACATGGTCCAGTTTGTCAGTATTCTGAAACTGTAATACCCAGAACTGGATTGAGCCAGTTGTGATCTGATGTGGACACTATATTCAGTATGAACACTATACTTTTGTTGCATCCCAAAATATGATTCCCCTCCCCCCCCGCATCACTTCTTTTATTTATTTACACACACGCGTGCACACACACACACGCACACACACAAACACGCACACACACACTTTATTTTCCAACAAAACAAGAAAAATCCAAATAGTAAAAGATATCAATTACCACACACAGGCCCACCCCTCCCTCCCCCATGTTGACTTCCAGCAGCCCAGTCACCTTCACCTTAAAATATAATTCCCCTATAATTGTTTAACCGAATATCTAAACACTTCTAATACATCAGAAACCAATATTAGATTCAATAAATATTATATCCAATCATTAGGCCTTTCAGATCAGGATCTTTCTCAATGTGTTCGATTAATTTTCTCCAGCCAGTCCAAAAACCATATGGGTCTTCATCTCTTAAATTCCTAGTAAGTTTATCCATGTCCATATAGTGTAACATTTTCCATTTCCAGTCTTCAACACTAGGAAGTTTTTCTTGTTTCCAATACTGAGGAAATAACATTCTTGCAGCAATCAACATATACCATGATATAGTTTGTTCGCTCTTGTTTAAGTTTTGTAAATTTACGCTCAGCAGAAACATTTCCGGTTTCTGGTTTTTGGTAGATTTGTTTTCAGTATTTTACACATTTCCTCGTGGATGGTTGACCAATATTCTTTAGCTTTCTTATATGTCCACCACATATGATAGAAGGACCGACCCTTCATGATCATAACATTTCCAACAATTATCAGACACTTTATTATTCATATTTGTAAGTTTTTTGGTAGTCAAATACCATCTATACATCATTTTAAAACAGTTTTCTTTCAGATTCACACATGTAGTAATTTTCATTGATTTTTTTTCATAGATACTCCCAATTTTCCATTTCACCGTTTCTATTAATATTAATGGCCCATTTAATATTAATGGACCATTCTGTGATTTAACTTTTTCATCTTCAGTATACCACTGTATACTGCAGAGAGGGAACTGCAGTGGCTCAAGTCGCTAAGATGCTGACTGGGAAGCGGAAGGTCAGCAGTTCGATTCCCGAGTACTGCAGGACGGAAATGAGCTCCCGTCTTCGTCCCAGCTCCTGCCAACCTAGCAGTTCGAAAGCAAGAAATTGCAAGTAGATAAATAGGGACCACTTCGGTGGGAAGGTAACAGCGTTCCGTGCGCTCCGGTGTCTAGTCATGCCTGCCACATGACCACGGAAACGTCTGCAGAAGCAGACAGCGCTGGCTCTTCGGCTTAGAAACAGAGATGAGCACTGCACCCTAGAGTCGGATACGACTGGCTTTCGAGCAAGGGAAACCTTTACCTTACCTTTATACCACTGTAACAATAATTTATATATATTGGAGATTAGTTTTTTATTATCACCTAACAACAACTTTTCCAATTCTGTTTCTTTCAATAAAAAACCATATTTCTTTTTATCAGATTTAAATAAATCAGCAATTTGTACAGATTGTAACCATTCATACTGGAAGCCTAGATCTTTTTTTAATCTTTTAATGTTATATCTGCACTATCAACGTTCAAAATTTCTTTATATTTAAACCAGTCTTTACCTTTATTTTCAGTTCTGGCAGCAATAACTTCCATGGATACAATCCATAGTGGTCTTCCGTCACCTATATACCTTTTATATTTCAGCCATACATACATAGTGATATTTAAAAGAACTATGAGTTTTGTACTTTTCATATGACATATAAGCATGCCACCCAAATATGTTATCATATCTTCCCGTATCACTTCTTGACTCATTTGCTGATATAACTATGGTACAACTTTTTTCTAATGATGTGAAAGGATATCTCCAGTTGCTCAGGAATGCTGGTTGGATGGCAGGCATAACAGCTTAGTCAGTTTAGACATCTAACATTTGCTTATAAGCATGCAGAATTTACTTCTCAGTGATACGATCCTATACTGTATAGCTATTGTTTATGTATGAACAACGCAGCTGTATAAATAAAAACTGGTTACATTATTTTCATTGTTTTGTTGCCTCTAGAGCCATTCTTACCATTAGGCAGAGTGAGGCCTCATTTCAGATTCACACCTAACAGATGTTTTGGGAAATAACAGCACCTTTTGGAATGCCATGTGACTTTACTCTGTACCCTCAAAGTTAATTTGCAGCACTCAAACTCTATGGACGGTGTTGTCTTGCTGCCAGTACAAAGTAATTTTTAATTGGCAGTCACCTGATCACAATTCTGTGGTAGACCATGCAGCAGTCTTATTTTGCCATGATCATGTAGGTTGCATTACCAAAATGCCGTAGAGCCAGCAAAACAAAACAAAAACAGCTACAGTCAAATTGATCACATCCAGAACCTTACTGTTACTGACTCATTCCTCTTTCCTCTGGGTTTATTCATCTGTTAAGCACAAGCATTTCAAGAATTTGTAAGGAAATAATTTAAGGGGTGGGAAGTTAGCAAAAGATGGTGGTGGTGAATGCAGGTAGGGAAGACATCTACAGTGTAAAGCATGGGTGCCCAAACTATGGCCCGTGGGCCAGATCAAGCCCCCAATGCCAATTCATTTGGCCCACGAAGCCCTCATCGCTCCTGGAAGCAGAAGTAAAACGCGCCTGTATGCTGATGAATTAGTGTTGGGGGCGGATCCAACCTTGGGCCATAGTGTCTGACCCCCTGAATACGTGACTGGCCCATGACCCGAAAAGTTTGGGCAACCCTGATGTAAACCATCTGCTCTCCAGTTTCTTGAATGACATTTTCTGGAGTAAAAATATTGGTCTACCTGTAAGCCAGACTGCTGCAGGTAGTCTAAAGTATCCTGGGTGTTCAGACCACTTTCCTCTCAGGTCTGGTGTGGCTCCAAAGTTAGTGTTTTATCATTTGGCCAGGTTATCTTGCTATGGTAATAGAGTAGACCAGTGATGGCTAACCTTGGCACTCCAGGTGTTTGTGGACGTCAATTACCAGAAGCCCAAGTCAGCACTCCTGTTGAGATATACATTTAATACAAACCCATAAATACATTGTTGCAAAGGTTTTACCAGTTCAGCTGCGGTCTTTGTCTATTCATAACCTTACTGGTATTAATGAGGAGTGGAAAGGGAATTGTTCAGAAGTAAGTTTTTAAGAGGTAACAGAGATGGTCAAACTCACCAGCTCTAATGTCCAACACAGTTTAAAAAGAGAGCTTGTAAAGTGCCAACTTGCTGTCTCTAATGTCTTTATCCAGCTGGCACAACTTTTGTTTCTACCAATGCTTATAATAACTGAGTCATAGTTGGTTCGAATCCTTGAACATTTCTCAGTTTCTGTTGACAGGTAGCTCAGTCCACCTTTATTCCTTGTACCAAGTTTTCAAGGAGGGAATAAAGCAGAATACTTATGAGTGAGGAAAATCTAAAATACTGCCACACCATTGAAACTTGGCACCACATCTTTATCCGCTTGCTATTCTGCCATACCTGCCCTCTTCTCTTCCTTAATTCTCTACATCTCTGACAGATGCCCCTGTTTCTCCCCCCTCCCTCTGGTTTATTTTGTTTCACCCTTTTGTGTCTCCCTGGACTTTTCCTCATTTGCTTCCATTTTCTGTGTTTAAATTTAATTTAATCTCCCTCATCTGAAGTGGGAGTAGATTTAAGGTGATATCCCATAGGGCATCCACCCAGGGCCCACCACTTGTTCATAGGAAAGACCTGCCAAGACCCAGAAGGACATTGACACAGTACCCTCTGAAGGGTGAGAGCCCCCTTTCTATTTCTAAAGTATATATTTAAAACTATTGCCAGTTTTATCCATCCATCAGTTTGTTTGATAGTTACACTTCTGTAGTCCTGTTTTCTCCCCACTCCCTCCTCTCAGCCAATCTGTGCAGGAGGACAGGTGGAGGAATGCAGTTGGCCTAAGGCAGTAATGGCCAACCTTGGCACTCCAGATATTCTTGGACTTCAATTCCCAGAAGCCCTGAGCAGCAGATGCACTGATGTGGTTTTTTTGGGGGGAATTGAAGTCCAAGAACACCTGGAGTGCCAAGGTTGGCCATCACTGTTCTAAGGTCACCCAGCAAGATTTATGGCAGTAAGGCCCATAACTTACACATAACTGGCTCCATCCTAATTTCTTCCTGTGTTCAGATTCTACAAGAGGCATGGATAGGGATTTTGCAGCCTAAAAGCTGCATGTGTCTTAAAGGTTGTTTTTGTACCACCTCAACCCCTTTGGACGCCCCTTATGTCCTTCTGTACTGTTTGCTCCATCACTACTACCTCAGAGACAGATTCCTCCCCTATCACATCAAAGGTAGATTTCCAGTTACTCCAGGTTTTGATATTTTAGGATGGGTTGTGGAGATAAAACTGGCCTTGGACACCTGCCCTTGAAACTTGCCCATCTCTGCTGTAATGTTAGTTCTGAGTAAAAGGGAACAGACATATAATGTTTCACTGTAATTCTGTGTACAAGCACAGCTAGAGTAGAGTTGTCTACTCTAACCACTGCTAGATCCTTGTCAATTGCTTTGAATCTGTGGCAGGTAGACTTTGTGGAAATTTTGCAGCTGAATAACTGCAAAGGAGCCCATTGTTTTTGTTGCTTCTGTTTATTACAAATACAGGGTCCTGTAGTGGGTGAGTTTATTTTAGGTAGTAAAGAAGTCTGAATTAATTTGGGGAGGCTGAAACAACAGCACTGGGAATCAGGCAGGGAAATCCAAGGGAAATCTTTTTCCAATCCTACCTTTTTCAGGCTGTGTTCCAAATTTTTCTTTGCTTCAAGCAAATAAAGCTGACAACTCACAACAATAGCTCTTTGGCTTTTCTGTTGCTGGTGTTTTGATAGTCTTATATTACACTCGCACCCTCTGTTGTGGGTTGGAGTTGTGGAGGGGGACGTCTAGAGAATCTGACATGAACAACATGATGTAATGTTTTTCTTTCCTTTCTTTCCTCTTCAGCACAAAAGCTAGACAATTTTTCACCCAAGGTCAGCAAAATTTATGTCAAACCCCAACTCCTAGTTAGCTGGGCCTTTGGGGAAATGATCTTTTGAAATAGCAGGCACCCTTGCCTGCCCTGTGTGATCCTCCTCCTCTGCAGGCTGCAATTTTGTCTAGAGGGGCCCAGACTTACTCCTGAATTCTGACTAAAAGTAGTGCGTCTGCAGTGTTCAAGCAAGGAAGCCCACTATGTACCCTGAGTTTTGTTAATCAACCATCACATCTGTTTTCTATTTAAACCTTGTTTGGAGGAGACAGAAAGCAAGCAAGCAAGCTTTTTTTAATATAGTTTAATAATCTTGGAAGCAATACACTGATCCCTTGTTGATTACCCACTAATCCCTCCCTCCACTATCCCTGTCCCTTGCAGTATTCCTTTTAGCTTCCAAAATAAATAAATCAATCTGCATATTATAATACCACTAAAACAATTCATTTGGCTCCCCTTTGATTCTTTCTTGGGATGACTTGTTAAAATGTACATGAGTAGGCGTCCAATTTTGTATTGGCATTGTATGATAAAAGCATTTTTGATAAGCCTTGCCTTGTCTGCCTTTGCTTCTTCTTGATTAATTCAGCAAAAAAGAAGGTTCTTGGTTGAGTAATGTCTTTACTGGATTACTAAAAGGTTTCAGCCAAGGTAAACTTTCAGGTTCTTCCAGAATTCTTCCTTAGGCAAGGGTGGTAGAAAAGATGGAGGTAGGAGAAGTAGTAGTCCAAAAGCCTGGGTTAGGTATGGTGTTAATTGTGCCTCAGTATTGTCAAGACGGACTGGGGTGGCTCAAGTGGTTAAGACGCTGACTGGAAGGCGGCAGGTCAGCAGTTCGATACCTGAGTACTGCATGGCGGAGTGAGCTCCCGTCTCTGTCTCAGCTCTTGCCAACGTAGCAGTTCGAAAGCAAGAAATTGCAAGTAGATAAATAGGGACTACTTCAGTAGGAAGGTAAACAGCATTCTGTGCACTCTGGTGTCTAGTCATGCCTGCCACATGTCTATGGAAATGTCTGCAGACGCAGACAGCAGTGGCTCTTTGGCTATAAACAGATAAGTACTGAACCCTAGAGTTAGATACGACTGGTTTTCGAGCAAGGATGACCTTTACCTGTTGTCAAGACAAAGGGGTAGACTTTGTGTCTTCTCTCTGTAGAAACAAAAGCCTGTGGATTTGTTCATTGTTTTGGGTAAACATCAGGTGAAGATTTTCAGTGACTAACATTTCTTTCCCCCTAAATCCCTAACCCTAATCACTACAGTTGGATGCTAGCTTCTGAAACAAAGGCTTCCATCTATTCTTCAGAACATGATCTGTCATTGTCAAGTCTCCACCTATAGAAGCCCCACAGTTGGCATGCATTTAGAATTTTAGATGGACTTGAAAGACTGATAAAACAAAGAAGGCAGTGCAGCATTTCCAAGCTATTGAGAGCTTCATATGTGAAGCCCTTTACATAGACTTCTCCTAAGAGGAAAATCTAGAGCCAGTGCAGATGCTGGATCTTTTTTTGGAAAGGGCACTTGGACTGCTTTCTCTTGTGACTGTTTGCAGGAGCATAGGAAATGGCCTTTTACCAAGTCAGACCCTTGATTTAATCAACACAATATTGCTGATGTTGACTGGCAAGTGCTGGCAAGATGCAGGCAGAGGTTTTTCAGGTCCTAGATGAAGATGAAATGTGGTGCTGGAGGAGAATTTTGAGAATACCCTGGACAGCAAGGAGAACGAATAGGTCAATCTTAAAAAAAAAAACCAACTCTGACTGCTCCTTGGAAGGTCAGATAGTGAAGATGAAGCTAAAGTATTTTGGTAATCAAATGAGAAGAGAGGATTCACTTGAGAAAGCCTTGATGTTGGGAAAGGTTGAGGGCAAAAGATGAAGGGGATGGCAGAGAATGAGATGGCTAGATGGTATTGTTGACTCAGTGGGCACAAAACTGGGCAGGTTGAGGAGGATGGTAGAGGATAGGCGTGCCTGGCGTGCGGTGGTCCATGGGGTCGCAAAGGGTTAGACTCGACTATGTGACTGAACAGCAACAAAAGATGAAGATGCCTGGGATTGAACCTGGGATGGCATCCCCCACTTCCACCAAAGGCAAAGCAGTTACTTAGGCATTGAGTTGTGAACCATCTCCTTTAATTATTGATTTTAGAAAGCTGTGTGAAGGATTTGCGCAGTGAGGCTTATGGTTTTTGATAAAGGCCACTTAATCATTCCTATACCCACAATAACTTTGGTACCGTGCTGAAACTCAGCGCTGGGAGTATTTGTTACTCCTTTTCTATTTAGAAATGGATGACTGTATTCTGCACCAGGTGAATACAGTTACAGCTAATTTGCAGTGTTTGCATTTATGTTCTTTCTTTTCTTCTCTATAATCATTTATTTATTTATTTACAGTATTTATATACTGTACTGCCTTCCTCACCATTAGGTGACCCAAAGCGGTTTACAGCACAGACTAAGACACCAACTAAACACATTAGCTAAAACTCTATCCAAAATCAGTTAAAAACATGCATAAAAAGTAAAACAACCTTAGACCCTCCCCAAACCATTAAAAAAGGAGAGTACAGCCAAGCAGAAACAGTTAACAAAACCCTCAGATGGGCTACACGAGCCAAAGAGATTGGGCTGTGATACCAGTCATGCCCCACACCCACTGGCATAACCATGTTTTCAGCGCCTTCCTGAAAGGGAGCAGCTCTGTATGGAGGCGCAGTTCAGATGGCAGGAGGTTCCACAGGGCCAGAGCAGACACTGAGAAGGCTCTCCTCCTGGTCCCAGTCAGGTGTGCTTCTTTGGTTGGTGGGACCACTACAGAGCCCCTCCGGTCTGCTCTTGTAGGATGGGTTGAAAACCTTGGGGCAACACGGTCTCTTAGGTCTCCTGATTCACTGCCATGAAGGGCTTTAATGGTCAAAACCAGCACCTTGAATTGCGCCTGGAGGCACATTGGCAACTAGTGCAGCTCCCGGAGCAGCGGCGAGGCATGGGCATAATGCCCACAACCTGTCACCACCCAAGCAGCCACATTCTGGACCAGCTGTAGCCTCTGAATGGTCATCAAGGGGAGCCCCATGTAGAGCACGTTGCAATAATCCAGTCTGGAGGTGACCAGAGCATGAGGGACCGTGAGCAGGGAGTCCTGATCCAGGAGCGGGCGTATTTGGTGGATGATACAAAGTTGTGCAAAGGGCCTCCTGACCACGATTGCCACCTGCTCTTCGAGCAGTAGTCGTGAGTCCAGGAGGAGCCCCAAATTACGCACCTGGTCTGTCTGAGGCAGACAGCACCAAAGATGGTAGCTCCCGAGATAATACGGGGCCCCGGACCCACAGCCACTCAGTCTTGCCAGGGTTCAGCTGAAGCCCATTGTCCCCCATCAAGACCCTAACAGCCTCCAGGCACCTGGTTAGGACTCTGACTGCATCACTCAGGTACTTTATGTACTTTATATTCTGAAGGAAGACAATCTGAAACCGATAACACTCAAACCTTTTCATAACTCTTTTCTGCATTCAAAGTTACATGAATATGTTCTTATGTGTATTGCAGAATTCTGTATTCAGCAGGCCAGATGATGATTTCTAAGACCCTTGTCTTCCAATTCTGTGATTTTGTGCACATGCCATCAGTTAGAATAGTCTGCGTTTATCTCCCCCAGTTATTTGAATCCAGGAATGTACATTTGTTTGTGGATTTTACACTACATCTGCAGGGCATATTTCTTGCTGAGATGTATAAGAACGAGAGTTGCACAAATATTTATTTTGCAGCTTCAATTTAACGCAGTAGGCCTTGTTTGCAGAAATTTCCAGTCCTATGTGTGGTTTACTGCTGAATGGTAAAAGTGGAGATACTCTTTGGTGCAAATTGCCAGTAAGGGAGATCAATGCTCTTTGTTCACATCAGTGCAGTTCCCCTCTGACCTCTGCTTCCCCAAAGTGGAACATATTCCTTTATCCTGATGCTGATGGTTCAAATTCTTTTATTTCTCTTTCTTTTCTTTTAAAAGAATCCATCTTTAATCCTCCCTTCTTGTTTTGCTTCATTGCTTTTGATGTTCCCAGTCTCCTATCAGCATAGCTCCCATAATTCCAGGCCCGTGCCTTTCATTATCACGTTAACAAACTTGACTCATGCCTAACGAGGATGCCTCATACGTTATGCTAATGATCAAGAGACATGTTAATGATATTTTAGAAGCCTAATTAGTGGAATATATAACTATATGCAATTTGGTAATGGACTGTGACAACAAGTTGTTAAGAGAGGGTTTGATAAATCTGGTTGGATGAGGGCTCAAATAAACATTTGCTGAAAATGGATTAACAGAAGCTGTTGAAGGTTAGAGAGAGGTTTGTTACATGTGTGTACATGGCCACATATGCATGTATCCATGTGCTCTATGCGTATGTCAGTTGATTACTCTTTTTGCTTTTGGACACTTCAGTCCTGACTGTTTTATGAGGAGGTAAATCCCAATACTTGCAGTAGAATATGCTTTCCTATAATTGCAGTGGAATATGCTTTCCTATAATAGTATATTTCATCTTTGTATATATCATCTTTGACTGGTGTATGTGTATGTGAATGTGTATATATGTGTATATCTAACAGTAATTTTCAGCCTTTATTGCACATGTTGAATAAAGTATTGAAAATGACAGTGAAAAACAGAGCACTGGATTTGTATTGATCAGGTATATCAAAGGTATTTGTTTACAGAAATGTTAGTCAAGTATATGTCGTACAGTATACTAAAGTGTCATTTTACACATATGGGAAATAGGCATTTACATATATGGGAAATAACCTGCCATATAGATTATGAGAATGATGAGAAAAGGAGTATTGCAACATCCTCAAAAATTTTAAAGACTGGTTAAATCAGTCTCAGTAAACCTATTTTTGGCTCATTCTGAAGCTGGAGGTAAATAGCTTGATAATACATCTTAATCCATCATTTGTATTGGTGGCGGCAAAGAAGTGCCTTTGACAGCTGTGGTTCTGGATATAGTGTTGAAAGATTTGGCAGCTATGAAGATGGAACATGTTGTCAGTTGACCGCACCATTGTTACTTCCAGATTATGACTTTAAATGAACTCAAATGATTTTTTCTTTTCTAGTTGTGGGCTATCTCCTATATTAGAATTGGTTCTGATCTTTATGTTCATGTTTTGACTGCAGGATCAATCACTGATTTATATCTAACACCAGAGGGAGAACTCACATTTCACTTCACAATAGTCATTTCAGCTACCCATCATTGGGTGCACAAAAATCAACATAAGTATGATAGACAAATGCCTATGATCACCCATGCTTATTAAGGCCCTAATGGAGTGAAGGGTATTTGTGATCCTGAGACCTACTTACCTCTCATCCCAGTTCTCCTCTGAATTCATGCCAGAGGATTTTTCTTTTTAAGAGTGTGGGATCTTCTGGGTTTTTTTTGGCAACTGGTCTAGGTCTGAAGTAGCAAAAGTATTTAGATAGCATGATGAGATTCTGTATTCTCATTAGAAACTCCTTATTAAGAAAATTACACTTTTCTTCAACTCTTACTACTTCTCAGTATTATTCCTTCATTATCCTTCACAAGTCCAGAACTGAAATTGTTGTTGTCACACGCTATCACGTTTCTTCCCACTTACAGTGACCCTATAAATTGGTGATCTCCAGATGTTCCAAATATTACTAGTCCTACTCTGGAATACAGAACTGGCCTCCCCCATTTCACCCTCACTTTATTGGTCGTAATGAATGTTGGTCATCTTTATGGTATCAGTTTTGGGGGCTGTGATTTGATCACTGATTTTTTTTTGGGGGGGAGGGAGATAGAGTATAGTAGTAACAGGCTACCTGCTTTACTGTTCATAAGCTATGCCTTCTCCCTATGGCATAGGTGTGTGTTAGTTGGAGGAGGACTTTGCCTCAGCTTGCCCTATTCTTCTTGATCTGATGTCATACCAACAACTCTCTTAAACCATCTTTAGAAAGAAGCCCAGGTATGCTTGGAGGAGCTCTGCTAGATGGCACTCTGCCAGCACAGGAGCATCAGGAGGTTGTTATTTTTAAAATATATACAGACTAAAAGTAGGACATGGTGTAGTTGGTATGTGTTGCTTGAAGTTCTTTTGAAGTGGTGCCATGGCCAAAGCGGTTTCTGACCTTTGGAATGCCTGATGTGAAGTTGCCATGGAAGAATGTTTCAAACTGCCATCTGGTTGTTAGGTTTTCATTAGCTGTACAATTACTCTAAAACAGCTTTATATCTACTATGTCTGCAACCATGTCCCCCTTTGGTCTCAACATCTCTCTTCCCCACTCCCATTATTACACAAGAAGAGTGAAGCAAGAGTCTTTACACTCTCTGATTTTATACCATAGATCAAAGATCAAAGCAGATCACAGTGACCATAAAAATAACTGCTTTTTCAATTTTACAATGCTTTCAGTGGTAAAGAATCAAATAAATTTAATATTAATTAAACACTTAGCTTTTAACCTCCTTCTGCATTTCCATTTGACTGCCTGTTGGAGAAAAAAATTAATTGGGCATTTTAAATCTTGCATTACTAAATGGTTTGACAGAGGTTTCAGAAGCACTTATAACTTAAAGCTAAAGGCAATGGGACCATTTGTCCTTGCTCTCACTTAATTGAAAAGTCTGGAGTTGGAGGGTGGGGGAGGGGAGAAGGAAGGTGGGGGAAAGTGTCATTTTATGGCTGAGATTCTTCAAAAAAAGAGCATAACTTATAGTTCCCTTTATGGCCTCTGCCTTAATTTCATTTCTGTAAGTGACATCTTGTGGAATGGAAACGATTGATCTTCTATTACACGTACCCTATTGATCTTGCACCCTGTTAGAATTAGGAAGAAATGTGTTATTTCTGGTTTTGTGTGATGATAACATACCTATTTCTGGCATTCTCACTGCAGAGTGTTTTCCAGCATTTTTGATCATGGTGAGGTGATATGGATGTGGAAAACGAATTTGGTATGCTTCCCCCTCTTCTTCCTCTGGTGTTTTACAGACTATACATTTTTGATGCGTATTTATTTATGAAATGTTGAACATTCATTTGGAAATGCAGCTGGTTTTTGTTTAAAGTACAACAGACCTGCAGTTACAAACTATATTAGTGAATATTAGATTAAGACAGAAGATGGAGAAGGTACAGAATTGCATGACAGGAAGTTGATTAGTAACTTTGTTAAATGCAACTGGACAGAACAGAAGAATTATAGACATATTTAGAGTAGGGAAATGTGCTAAAATCAGTTTGCCAGGCTATCTCTCCCCCTCCCAAATGTGGATGTTTTGGAATGGAAATAAGATTGGTGGTCTCTTAGATCATGGTGTTGTCAGCCACTTACACCACAAGTGCAAGACTTTAGCAGTCAGACTTCCCATCAGCCTTAATCTGTATTGCCAGGAGTTACAGATTATACACGGTAGTGTTTTTCTAACTTTAGGAGCTGTATGCATCCTTTGATAGTACTGTACTCACACGTCCAGTCAGTCCTGACATGAAACTGTCTGCTATGAGGTAGTTCCCCAGTTGGGGAGGTCATTTCCTGTTTAAGTCTGTATTAAATGGAAAAATGAGAACTTTTAGGTTCACCAGAAAGCCAAATAGCTGGGCTCTAGAGCAAATCAAGTCTGAACAATCTCTGAAAGTGAAAGTGATGGAATGGAAATGAGGCTGCCCTAATTTGGGAACATCATGAGAAGGCAGCATTCCCTAGAAAAGAAAATACTGCCTATGCTATGAGAAGTTTTGTTCAGTCGCACAGTCAATTCTGACCCTTTGCGACCCCATGGACCATTGCCTGCCAGGCAACTCTGTCTTCCACCATCCTCCTCAACCTGCCCAGCTCTGTACCAATTACGTCTACAATACCATCTAGGCATCTCATTTTTGGCCACCCCCTTCTTCTTTTGCCCCCCCCTTTTCCCAGCATCAAGGCTTTCTCAAGTGAATCCTCTCTTCTCATTTGATGTCCAAAGTACTTTAGCTTCATCTTTACTATTTGGCCTTCTAAGGAGCAGTCAGGGTTGATTTCTTCTAAGTTCTCCTCATTGTCCAGGATACTCTCAAGACTCTCCTTCAACACCACATTTCAGAGGCATTCCTTATGGTCCAGCAATCACAACCATACATTACCACCGGGAATACCATTGCTTTGACTGTGTGGACTTTTGTTTGCAAAGTGATGTCCCTACTTTTCACTATGTTCCACAGGTTACTCATAGCTTATCTCCCAAAACATCATTAGTATCATAGTATCATAGAATTTAATTTCAGTGTTATCTATAGGCCCATCTGTATCTGTTGCCATACAGTATTCACCTTACATTTCCAAGGGAGTAGATGTGTTAATTTGTTGCATAAAACTTTCCCAAGAAGTATAATTTGACAACATGGAAGACTAACATGATAAATAAAGGTTTGTTGATTTAAGATGCCAAAAAACTTTTAAAAAACTTTGTTTTTGAGGTGGAGATCTTGAGTATGGAGTCATTTATATATTATACTTATAACATTGGCTATCATCATGGTGATAAGCCATGAAGATTGTCCTGGGAACAATATAACACAGTGGCCTTCCATTTGCATTCCACATCGCAGCATGACCCCTGTACCACTGATCCAGTTCTGTGAGTCACTTTCTGGCCCTGAGCCCTTTTGCCACACAAAGTCATCATCAACCGCAGGCCAGTCTTGATGAAGCTGCTGCTCTCCATCATGATGGATTCAAGTGGGATTTAATCCACTTGGGGACCATCACCCTTCCCTGTGGACTTCGGCACCCAAGGCCGTTAGGTTGTCAGGTTTAACCACCACTTGATGATCGGCGTTGAGTCACAGGCAGCATGGTCTACTCTGTTACTATAGCAGGATAACCTGGTCAGACTGAAATACTTATCATATAGATGCACATAGATGCTCTTAATAATAATAGGAAATGATTGGCCATTTCTCAGTTCCCTGTTATTTGTTGTTCTCAGATTTTGCATTAACAGATATAGTTAGATATCTGGTTCAGATATATTTTAGCAGTCTTGATGAAATTTCTGAGTCAGGTATGTAGTCAGGTAGAATTTTTAAAGGGAGGAGGAGGGACCTACTTCTAGTTCCTATATCAAGGATTCTCAACCTACGGCCTGTGGCACCAAATCATCCAGCCCACGCCCTTGCTCCAGCTGCCACTTCCACCAGAAGCGGATGCAGATGCATTTCCAGCAGCTGTGGAGGTTTTCCGGTGGGCATGGGTGCATTTCCAGTGGCCACGGAGGTGTTCCTGGTGGCTATATTCCTGGTGGCTGCAGTGGGGGGGGGGGGGGATTCCTTCACCTATGCTACACAGCTCCTTCAGCCCAGTAAGTAGGGGAGTGGTGTGTGTGGGCAAGTGGGGGGCTTTTTTTGGGTGTGTTGGTGGCAGCAGTGGGTGGGGGACATTAGTCCGACCCACAACCAGTCTGAGGAGGTGTGATCTGGCTGGGCTAGAGATGTAAAGTTCACGCTCCCTCAGACAGTTTGGAGGGCTGGACGGCCATTTTGCCCTTCCTACACCACATGGCACTTCCTGGTTTGGTGGAGGTGGTGATGGACCTCATGAAATGGTGCCATGGGCCGCATCCGGCCCACGGGCCTCAGGTTGAGATTCACTGATGTAACATGTTAGAGGAAAGCCCTGCAAAGTGTAACTTTGATGGACCATGCCGTCCAAGTCCCACATTCAAGTCACCCTTCTTTCTGTCACCCCAGCAGCTGGATCTAGCAGTTGCCACAAAAGTGTGCTCTTCTCTGTGTGCCCTATACCCTTGTCTCCTTCTCTTCTGCATATGCTTTCTTTTTCTGTGACCAAAGGCAGGGGAAGGGAAAAAAAGAGGAGCGACTGTATAAAAATGTTAATTTATTAATCACTGCCTATATAGCAGTTCATCTGAAATGCTGTTGCCATGCCAACACCCTAGGAGTTTATTTTCTTAATCCAGGCAAGAATCTCCTGGTCTCTTGGTCTCCTGCTGTGTCATTAGAATATGGTGCTGCTGCTGCTGCCGCCACCATCATCATCATCACAGTATCTGTTTTAAAGGGGGCAAGATAGGGAGGGGAAAGAGGCCTCAGCCACCAAAGCAGTCAAATGCAAAGCAGTAAGAACCCTTTCTCAGTGCAACTTAGTAAAAATGACACAAATTAATATACTCTACTTAAACCAGACCAAGATTAATGGTTCTCCATCAGAGCTGCTTAGTCCAACTGTCACTCGGCAAGCACGCGTTGGGCAAAATCAACACTAATCAACATTTATTCCTCCTTCGCCCTTGGGTCCGAGGAGTCAGAGTGGGCTGCCGCATTCTCCCGCTTGTCTCGCCACGCTTTTCACCCTCTATCCAGCTTTGCCATACATCACCCTTTCTCGCCATGCCTCTCCATGTACAGATCCACATTCTCGGCTATCAGACAACATTAGAAACATGATAGATTTTCTGTTTTAATTTACATCTATTATATTACAAAGTAGCAGTTCTTGATTCAGGGGACACCAGTGTCTTACACAGAGAGACTCTCTCTATGGGAGGATTTCTGTATTAACCTATTAGGGCTTTCAAATAGACTCTCTCGCCTTTGCCTACTCCCCTGTCCCTTTCACTTTCTGCCTTGCTTGGTGAGTCAAAGCACTTTTAATGCTCCTCATACAGAAGCCTTTAGAATCTGGTTTTCTTTTCATTGTGAAGCCTGTGTTGTGGCTGTCCTGGCTTATTAAAGGAGCAATGGGCACAATGTTCCAGAATGTTCTCTGTGCAGGCCCTAGTGGAATAAAGGGCTCAAGACCTCTTATTAGTAAGGAAATGAAAGAATTTGGAAGTTAATAAGGGAAGGAATTCTAAAGGGCTATGCTTAGATAAAACTTTTCCAATGTAATTTAAGCCTTTGAAACCTTTTGGGGGCCAGCTCAGTGCTTCAACCAGCAGGACATGTGGAAGTGTGTGTGTGTGTGCATGTGCATGTGCGCAGCTGAAGGAAGATGTAAACTTCTTATCCCTTTTGTTCTCTCATCCAGGGAAGCCTCTCACCTTGGCTGCTGCTACTTATGGCTTTCTGATAGCTAGTGGGAAATGAGACCAAACAGCCATTATGAGAGAAAGCTTTGTAATTTGTATAAATGGAGGCAGGACAAGGGAAGAATTTCACCCCTTACAAGTACATTTTTTAAAATATATGCAGTAGAGTTGGGGAGGGCTTCTGCACTGGCAGTTTCAATCTGATTTCTATCTTTCTCTCAGGCATGTCTACCCACACTGGTAGGGGTCCTACATAACTGATAGTAGTCCGGTGTTAACTAACAGATGATGGTACAAGTGATTAACTGTACCAAGATTGCAGAATATCACAAGAAGTGGCTTCCTCCATTTTCTGAAGCCTAAATGCACTTCTCTCTTGTTTGAAATATTGTGGGCTGGCAATTGAGGCAGCTTTTTTGAGGTATTTATAACGTCTTCCAATGAAGATCTGCCTGAACCCATCACTGTGTACTGTAAATGCACAGCCACTTTTATTCCTCTAAGCTTTCCTATTCCTATGTTTGTAGTGCAGTTTTAGTAATTTTAATATACATTTTCTGTTTTGCTTTTATGGAATGACCAACATTTCAATTTGAACTAAAGAAGCTTCTCAACTACTTGAATTTCTTTTACAACATCAACAAACTGGAACAAGTCCAAAAATATTAAAATTATGTAATTATACATAATTATTCTTTGTGTGCTACTTTCTGTAGAATATGTAAGAAAAGTATGTAGGGAGTGGTTACCCTCTTGCACTGAATTTCTATGGCTAAGTAGGGATTTTGTCTCAGGTCTCTGTTACTCTATCCACTACACCACATCCAATCCTTCTGCAGTTATGATTTCTTTTTTCAACTGTAATTCTCATTTTCACATTTTTAAATCTTTCTCAGTAGTTTTCCCCCACATCATTGGTGGTTTTTTTTGCCAGTGATACATTATCGTTTGCATATCTTAATTTATTGATATTTGTTACATCAACTTTAACTCTTCATTGATCTGAATCTAATTCAATTTTAGTACAGTATGTTCTGTATATAGAATGAAGAGACTGAAAGATTAAAAAATATACCCCTGTCTGATAGCTTTACCTATGGGAAACCATTCTTTTTCTCTGTGTTGTCCCCTACCAGTATCCTTTGGCTAGCAGTCACATGTTGCAGGCCTCCCATTTGTTTTAAACTGACTTTTCATGGTTCACATGGTCAAAGTTTTCCTGTGGTCTGCAAAGGATAATCTCTCCCCCCCTGGAAATACTTTGGTATACACTAGTTGCCAATTTTAAATGCCTCTTCCTTTTCTGTATCCAGCTTCTGTATCCTGGCATTTGTGGCTCCATCTATTCTAGAGTAAAAATATTAACTGCAAGATATTGAACATTACTCTATTTCCATGTTAATGCAATGATTCTGTAGTTTCTACAGTTACTTTTTTTCTTTGCAATTAAAATGTATGTTGAATGTTCCCACTGTGTAGCCCTTTTTTTGTAATTGGCACATTTGTGTTAGAATTTTGATAGATTCTGACTCTGTAGCTTGAAGTATTTTCAGTTGCATTCTATCTGCTTGTGGTGGTTTATTTTTTCTATTTGCTTTTGAGAGTGGCTTACACTTCAATTTCTAAAATTGCTGGTTATCCACAAACTGTCTGCTCTTTAAAGAAATCGAATTTGGTTGCAAATTCCCATATGATTTCTTGGATCTGACAGACTTCATTTGTTGTTCTCTCTTATTTCTTTCCACTGTCCTTACATGCAGGTCATTGAGAAGTTGCATTTATGATTCTTACAATATTATTTTCAGACTTTACTTTTGCTTTTCATCAATTGTTAGCAATTTTAAAAGTGTAATCAAGCAAGGTATGAAAAAGTGAGACATATGGAACTTGGAATCCATCTTGGAAAATCAGTCTTCTCTGTAAATGCCTGAAAAAATTGGCTGAGAATTCTAACAATTAGTGTTTGCATTGTAACAAGGGGTTAGTTCAGGACCAAGCCAACTAATTCCCTGGCATCATAGTAATTGAGAGATGATTTTAGTAGTGTGAAGGAAGGGGCAGAAATTGCTTAGGTGTTCTTGGACATCTGAAGGAACTTGTAGCCTAATTGGTAGTAGACTCATATGGAAGGTATTAGAACAGAAAGATTAATGTATAAAAAGGAGTTCAGAATTTTTTTTTTACTGGGTCTAGTTTATCTTTTGGGAAATTCTTTGCTCAGATACTGCCCTGCTATGCTTTGTTGTGAAAAATGTACTCTTAGTTTACTTCAGAACTATACAGTGTGCTAATATGTGAATATTGATTGCATCGGTTTAGCTTTATTATTTTCTAGTGTAGTCTCTTGACTGCATTAACTTTATCTGTATTTTTGCTCCAAATGCTTTTTAAACTTTTTGTCTTTTTGCTTTTTAAACTAAAATAATAAAAACACCTCCAACCAATTGCTTGGATTTTTTATTCAGAGGGTTTGTGATACTGATTCCATGTCTTGTCTGGCCGTCTACTACAGGGATTCTCAATCTGTGGCCCACGGGTCAAACGCGGCCCACAGTGCCATTTCATGTGGCCCACCACAACCTCCACCACACCAGGAAGTGTCATGTGGTGGAGGAAGGGTAAAATGGTCGTCCAGCCCCCAAAACTCTCTGAGGGAGCATGACCTGGCCCCCAGCTTTAAAAGGTTGAGAACTCCTTGTCTACTAGGTGTTTTGGTACTTTTATAAGTGTAGCAGCAGTTCTACTTTGCAAGGTGTGCATAGTGGTCCTAAGCGCCTAGCCTTGTGGATTTTTGGACTCCCAGGAAGCACTGCCAAGTCTGAGCAGACTGTGGTGTTGGGAAGTGCATATGTCATGCTGTTTTGACAGCCCTAACCAAATCTTACTCTCTGGTAATCAAGCTTCCTGGGGAAAATCAGATAGTGTGCACCCAGACTTTTCATGCCGTGGGCCTGACCACATCACTTGGTCAGTGGGGCCCGATCACGTGGTTCCTCCCACTGTAAACACTGCCATAAAACATGTCCGTGGCTGTCGTAAATGCATTTATGACAGCCACGAGTGCATTTATGGCAGTATTTACGGCAGGCACAGATGAGTTTATTTTATTTATTCATTTATTACATTTATATACCACCCATCTGAGTGTTATCTCACTCTGGGTGGTGAACAACAGAAAAGAAAGGACAACAATACCCACACAATAAAACCCACCACCAACAAATACATCATTGACTAAACTAAACTAAACTAATTGGTGACAGAGGACATTGAAACTGAACCTAACTGGCTAATCTACTGCCAAGGGAACAATGCTGAAAGGCTTCCTTCAACAGGAACATTTTAAATTGTTTTTTAAAGGTAGCCAGTGATGGGGCCTGGTGCAGCTCCACTGGTAGTATATTCCACAGTGTAGGTGCCACCACCGAGGAGGCTCTATTTCTGGTTAAAGACTTTTAAGCAATCCTCGGTGTTGGCACCTGGAACTGCGCCGACTGTGATGACCGGGTGATGTGGGGAGTTGTTCTGTGGGAGAGACGCTCCGACAGATAGCAAGGTCCCAAACTGTATAGGGTCTTGTATGATAACATTAACACCTTGAATCTGACATGGTAGGCAACAAGTAACCAGTGCAGACCTGCCAAGGCTGGGGAATATGATCAAATTTCTTTAAACCTGTCACCAGCCTGGCTGATGCATTCTGGACCCATTGTAATCTCCGTATCAGACACAAGGGCAGCCCCACATAGAGAGTATTACAGTAGTCAATCCGCGAGATTACCAATGAATGGGTCAGTATTATGAGAGACCACCTGCCCAAGTAACTGTGCAATCTACTGAAGCTGGAAAAAAGCAGCTTTGGACACCGCTGCTATCTGTTGTTCCAATGAAAGCAGTGGGTCCATGATGATTCCCAGATTGCGGACCTAGTCTCTAGGGATAAGAGTAGTTCTATCCAGAGTAGGGACCAGGCCTATCAGTCAGGCAGACAGCTTTTCAAAACCCAAAATCTCTGCATGCATGCCACGGGTGCGTTTTATAGCTATCGTAAACACACCCACTTCTGGTAGCGGCGAGGGTGGCAGTGGGCCACATGAAATGGTGCCATGGGCCTGGGCCAGCTTGTGGGCCGTAGTTTGGCCACCCCTGCTATAGAGGGTTCCCTTGCACCTAGTAACTATCACACAAAGCTTTTCTTTTCTTTTGATTACAGAAATAGTATTTTGCATAATTTTCTGAATACTGTATATTTTTAGTTTGAATCTACAGTTCTTCTAGATAGTGGTCACTTCAGTTTCGGAATGGAAATGTGTTCTTTATATGGAGTTTACATTAATTAGAATTATTAAATTTTTTATTTTGGCATTATTAGTTTTAGTATCGTTCAGCTTTATTAATTTTTATACTAACAGTTAATGGTCTGTATGGCAGTCTGCACCTGATCTTGTTCTGGCAGAGGAAATACAAACTTCTCTGTTTTGTATTTATGATTATATTTGGTAATGTCCCTTTTGTACAGTCTTCTCTACAATTGCCTGAAGCATGTATTTTGAATAAACAATTTCTTTGCTTTGTGGAATTCTATGAGTCACTCATCTCTTCATTTCTGACTGCTAGGCCAAATTCTCTAACAATGATTGTTTCAGCTTTATTTCTTGCTTTTATGTTCTGTTATTGGCACTTCCTGTTCTGGTTTTTGATCATTTTTCTCCTGGATGCTTATATAAAAGCTTTCAGTTTTTCTTACGCATTGGAATGTAAAGCTGAGTGATGGTTAAGTTTTTATAGAAATTTGAGTTATATTAGGTGGTCAGATTTTGAATGATAGCCTGTATCTGCTTGTGCTACTTCTCACCTGTCTGTCAGAACCATGTTATGTTTTCTGAGCTTATCATATCACATCCATAGTAAACACATTGTAATTGGCTTGTTGAAAACGTCTTGTTCCATTCCACTACAGTTCATTCTCACAAAGCATTGTAATATTTAAATGATCCATTTATTTCTTTGTAGTTTTGAACTTAACTTAATTCATACTATTTACATTCCATGTTCCATTTAAAGGTGTTGTGCAGCACTGGATTTGGGACCCTTCCCCATAGATGCCACTTTAGTGGGTTAGAGTTGCTAGTTACCTTCCTTGTCTTGCAGGCATTCAGAGTACTGGAACAGGGCTGACAGTAATCACAGACAACGTGACTATATCATAAACAGAGCGGCACATTTTTGCCTGTACTACTAGATGTCTATTGTACTGATGTACTCTGTACAACTTCCATCTCATCATGTTTCATCTCAGGTCACTTAAAATGATTTTGCAGATGCCATGAGCAGAGATAGTGTACCTCCTGAGTGCATAAATGGAGACTTCATCCAGAAACATCATGATCTGGTAGGGAAGGCTCAACCTTGGTGCACATGTGACAGGTTCTGCTGGAGCCAACCTGGGGTCAGATGGACTGGGGTCAGATGAACTAGGCTAACCTTGGCACTCTAGGTGTTCTTGGACTTCAATTATCAGGAGCCCAAGTCAGCACTGCTGCTGATCAAGATTTCTGGGAATTCAAGTTCAAGAACAGCTGGAGTGTCAAGGTTAGACATCACTGGACTAGGATTAGGAGCCTGCTATTTTTATTCTCACCCTTCTGCTCACAAAGGGTAAAGATGCTGAACTTGATGATCAGAAGGTTGACATGTCAGCAGTTCCAGACCTGAGCACTGCACGACGGAGTGAGCTCTCATCTCTGTACCAGCTCCTGCTGTCCCAACAATTCAAAAGCAAGAAATTGCAAGTCTCACTTTGGTGGAAAGGTAAACAGCATTCTGTGTCTAGTTATGTCTGCCACATGTCCATAGAAATGTCTGCAGATGCAGACAGAGCTGGTTCTTTGGATATGTCACAGTCGAGGTTTAGCCTGGCGACTCTGCCTGGAAGGGTTAACACCTCTTATCCCTTGCACATCATGACTTGCTTCCCACTTAGCCAGCAGCAGCCTGTACCCTTCAGTGTGGGGCCACACACCCTCGGCATGCCCTGGTACTCTGTTTGTCTTATGGTATGTGTAGGATTATTTTAAAATATTCCAGTGGTAGCACTTGGCCTATGGGGAATTCCAGCTTATCTCTTCTCCAATAAACAGACACAAAGGTTATGTATTTCAATCATGCTTTATTGTAAATTACTAAGATTAAATAAAAACTATTACTAGCTTCAGGCTATGGCCTGATTTAAATCTATTAGTGTACTACATGTTGACTAGTTCTACTCACATTCATCCCGATGTGAAGCACCCTCCAGCATGGTGAAAAGAGAGTGTTCTTACTCCTCCCCTTCCCTTTTATGCCTCTATCCATCTCCCACCTTTGACCCTTCATCTTAAGGATTTCAGCCAATGTCTACACAGTAAACAATGTTCCTCCAAACTTAGGTTTCGATTCTCCAGAGCACAAGATAGCATTGTTGTGTCTATCACACAATTCTTCCCAGCAACAACCCAGAATACTACACTTCTACCTCCCTTCAGTGAGCAACACACAATAATCTCCATTACAGTTTAGCGAAAACATAAGCTTGCATTTCTATTCATCACAGGGTATACAGAAATGAGCACTGAACCTTATAGTCAGATACGGCTTACTTTCGAGCAATGGCAGTCTTTACCTCTGCTCACAAGTGTGACAGAGAATCTTGAAGAAGGCCAAGTCCAAATGATCCTCATCGCACTATAATGGCTATATCAGCCATAGTTTTCTGCTGCCCTCCATCGTTCTTGTCAATGATTTATTTTGCTCCAACATCACCCAGAATTAATAATGCAGCACAATGGCAGAATTTGCATCGGAGTCTAATAGTCCCTCCATCTGCCTGGGCAGAGAATTAGACTTATAGCACTCTAACACTAATCAGTACAACACTGTACATGTATTGAATCTGGAAAGGAAATCATATGTCCTTAAATGGAAACGTTTCCAATCCTTTGCATTGTGAAGGGGAGTTTCTCACACATCATTGCACGTGGGCCACATTATAGAGTTTTTCACCTCTCAAAGTCTAGGCCTCTCCTTTTATTTCATTATGGTCTACTTAGCAGCCATCTCTGCATATCATATGGTGCCAGAATGTTTCAAAAAAATTTTTATTCACCTCCCTTCCAGATGTCTTCCAATCCGGTACTGGAGCTGACAGGTATAGTGGTATTGTGTAATATCAGTACATATATGCTTGGAATCTGACTGATGTAATGGAATTGAAAAGGGGCTTGGTTTGTGAGCTAAAATGGATGCTGTTGTTTTCAACTGTTCTTCCTAAGAGGGTGGATTCCTGAGAAACCAGAGGTTTGGAATTTGGCTCTAGGTACAAATTCCTTTCCCTTGGAAATAGTCAAAACAAATTTAGGACAGTGAGAACGGAAGTAGGGATATTGTACATTGAATGTGGAGTCTTATTGGGTAAGAGAGAGAGGAAAGGGTGGGACAAAGGATGAAAGATGGTTTTTATTATCTTAGAATGGTAGAGAAGAAACTCCATTGTTTTAAGTATGTTCAATGCGTGAGAAGAGAAGAGGCTTGTTTGTGAGTAGAACAGTAGGAAAATGTAGTCCTGATTGTGTTAGCTGGCTTACCCAGAAATTAAGACAATATAGATAGTTATATCCTTTCTTGTTTTAACAAAGGGAAAGGGGGTTTGAAATCTCACAAATTTTCCTAGCCTGGAGCAGAACCTTAAATACTCTGGAGCAGCAAAAGGTCTTATGCTGGATTTCTAAATAATTGGAGGTCTCTATCAGGTGGAATGGATCTTGTGGTAGTGGGATAATGGGCTTTGTTATCCTTACAACTGATTTTTAGCCCCCAAAATGAGATCCAAAAAGGGGGCTCAACGACGATGATGACAACAACGATCCTGAGGGTCCCAAAGCCGCGGTGGTGCAAATTCAAACATACAGTTAAAAAAAAGCACTAACACTACCATAAAAACTCAAAAACATACCCACACAAATGTCTAAATTAATTAATTTTACCGTGTTTTTATATACAAGAATACCTCACATAACAAACGCTTCGTATAACGAAAAAAATCGCACAATGAAACATTAGTTAGGCAATGGCGATACCCTGAATAACGGGAAAAATATTCGTTATCTGGGGTTTTGGGTAACCGGGGTATACCCGGTCAATGGGAACCCTGGATAATGAACATTATCCTGAACTGCTAGGTTGGCAGGAGCTGGGACAAAGACAGGAGCTCATTCCGTCTTGCAGTACTTGGGAATTGATGCCCCGTAATGGGGCATTTCCCATTCGCTTCACATAACAAAAAAATCTGCATAGTGAAGAGCTCCGTGGAATGGTGTTTTTTCGTTATGTGGGGTTCTACTGTAGTTTAATTATTGAAACTCACTAGCAGCTGCTGTATTTTCTACCCCAACTTATACTTGGGCCAGTCTATTTCCCTAGTTTTAGAGGTCCAAATTAGGTACCTCGACTTATATTTGGGACAACTTATAGTTGAGTATATACAGCATCAACAAGAATTTGCCTGTGGTATGCCAATATTATGAAGTAAGAAATGAAAGGATGGAGTCGTACTGTCTGCCAGATGTGGCACAGTATGCAAATTGGCATAAGGTTCCTGTCCTTATTGCCTCATTTTCAAAGAGTGAGCAATGGGAGCTCCAGGTTCCAGAGGACACTGGCATCCCTCTGCTGGTGATAACACAGGCCATCAATTCAGCAGCTGGCCTTCTACCCTCCGATTCCAACATTTTAGCTTCCCTATGAAATATTTGTACAAGATATAGGATGGAGAGCTGAATCCAGGTTAGAAAGGAGAGATTCACTGACATTGCAACATTTCTATATTGATATTTCCCCACCATGCTCCATCTGGTTCTACCTTTTTTTTTTTCAGTTACAGCATGCAGAGATTTAAGGATCTTGGAATAGACTAAGTCAGAAGTACTGCTCTGCATAGCTGCATCCCAACCTAGCCAAGAAATAACTCTTTTTAAATGCCCAGCAAGTGGCAAAGGTTTGCTAAATCTTTACTAGAAATCAGCACATTTGCAGAACTGACATCTACGGTCAGGATTTAACCTTCATAAAGCCAAATCTTTACCGAGGACTGTGTCTTTCCATCTATATTCCTGTATCATATTGCCAATAAAATACAAGAGTGAAATCTACAATTAACTGTGCAATGTGATTAAATTTGCAGCCACTCTCTGTACTCTTTTAACTAAAAGGTTATAACTACTGTTTCAGTTTACTGTAGCTCCCCTGGTGGCTTAGTGGAACACTGCCAAAGGATGGGGTTCCATACCTGAGAGCTGCATCATGGGGGACATGAAAGGAGCCTCATTCAGGCTTCCTCTGCAAAAAATCCTTTCAACCCAGAGTAATCTCTGACATGAAAACAAAACAAAGTTTACTGTGAGAATCTACCTATGCTTGTAGACATACAGTGGAACCTTGGTTAACAAATGGCTCAGTTAACATAAAGATTTCATAATAAAAGGAAATCCATAGAAAATAGTGGCTTGGTTTACAGATTTTTTTTGGAATTTATTATTTGGTTTTCAGTGCATTCCTATGGGGAACTGTTTTGGTTAAAGTATTTTGGTTTTCAGTGCATTCCTATGGGAAATTGCATTCAGTGCATTCATATGAGAAATTGCATTCAGTGCATTCATATGGGAAATTTGGTTAAGGTAATTTTCGCTGTAAGAAACATCCCTGAGAACACATTAATTACATAAACCCAGGTTCCACTGTAGTTTTAGAATAGCAAAACCAATGCATAGATCATCAGAAAAAGAACTTGTGTTCAGAGGTTCTTGGAAGGAGTGAGATCTAATAACAATTTTCAGTGGTAGGTAATACTTGTGATCCCTTGGAAAGACCTGTGCTGGCATCCTTGGAAATGCTAGCAACATAGGAAGGGAAACCTGAAGGCACGCATGAATCTTTGACTTTCTCCTCCTGGAGTTTGAGATAGATCGTATGTTGGAGTTGTTCTCAACTTCTAGTGAAATTCCAGTTAATTTCAGTAGGGCTTGCACAAAGGGATTTTTCAGCACATTATATCTCAGTTGGCACAACTTGTACACCATTTCATCAGGCGTACTCCTGAATAAGCAAAGAATGTACAGCTAGGATTAGAGTTTCTACCAGCATTTCCCTTAATGTGAAATGCATAATGCATTTTCCCGTAGAAAGGCTGGAAGAATCTTAAAGAAAGTAGGTTTCAGTAAATTTTATAGCAGGGAGTGTGCATGCACACTTTCCCCAGGTTATGTGTGCTATCTGTTACTCAGATATATTTTGGATGAAACATGATAATTGTCAAAAAGTAGGTCGGCAGTGACTAGTGAACCTGGATGGATGAGGATTGATGCATCTTTAAAGCTTAAAGTGGAGCAGGGAAGCAAATGCATCCTGGAATGGAAATGTTCTGTTATCTGCTCCCAATCTGACAGAAATATGTAAATGGAAAATCAGGAGGAGGCTTGAAAGTCCCTAATCTCTGTATCATAGCCTAATTTAGGGACTGCACATTTCCTTTGGAGCCTTAACTGCATTTTATTTTCTACTAGCAAGGGTTGCCCGGCGTTGCTGGGCTTTTTTGGGGGTTTTGTTTTTTAAAAAAATATGAGAAATGGTTTTGGATGATTTTTGTTGTATGTGTGTTTAAATGAGTTATGTTTTTTTAAAAAAATATTGTTTTTTTATACATAGGTAGTTTTTTAAACTGTTATAAATAAATTTGGATTTTTAAAAGTGGAAAGGTTGATATATATTTTTTCCCAATAATTGCATTTTTAAAAATAATTTGTCATTTTTTTTGGTGATAGGTGTACTTTGGATAAGATTTTTTTTAAAAATGTGTAAGTGTAATTCGAATTCATTGAGTGTCATTTTTCCTGTGGCCACTTGGTGGTGCTGTTGCGTAATGTTTGTCCTGTCCTGTGTATTCTTCCTGTTCTTTTGCCATTTCAATTCTGTTTCTCGGCGTGGCTGGACCTGTGTTGGTAAATTGTGATCTCTGATATTTAAGTGAAAAGGACGCTGGGATATGAATTTTGTTGGGGGGGGGGGGCTGTTGTTTTTTGTTGTATGTTTTTCCTGTCTTTGTTTGTGTTTATTTTTTAAAGGTTAGATTTCTTTTTTTGAATGGTTTTGATTTGATTTTTGGTATGTCCTTTTTTTGGGGGGGGGTGCCTTTTGTTCTCACGGACCATGCTTGGTGGCCCGTGGGAAGGTAGGCTACTTGCAGCGGGGGTGCCTTTTCTTCCCATTGGCCATGCTTGTTTGCCCGTGGTTAGGAAGGGCACTTGGGGCGGGGGGTGCCTTTTGATCCCATGGGCCATGCTGGATGGCCCTTGGGAAGGGAGCGTTGTTGCGGGGAGGGTGCCTTTCGTTTCCACGGGCCATGCTTGTTTTCCCGTTGGGAAGAAGGGCAGTTGCGGGGGAGGGGTGGTGGGTGGATTGTTTTTATTTTTGGCGCGGTGGCAGTCCCTTCGAACGGAAGAACAGGGGCGGCGGGTTTGTTTCATTTTCTTCCCCCACGGGCCATGCTGGCTCGCCCGTGGGGATGAATGGCGGCGGAGCCGGCTTTCTTTAAGTTTTGTTTTCGCGCGCAGGCTGCCTCAGCGTTCTGCGCGCTCATGGCGCGCAGGACGCTGGGGCTTGTAGTTATGGGTTCGTGCTTTGTGTTTGTGCTGCGTTTTTTTAACATGCTTTTCGTTTGATTGGCTGCGGCGCGTGTCCGAACGCTGCGGCGTGCGTGAGCCTCTCAGCCTGATTGGCTCTGGCGCGCCGCGGCGCAATGACTGTTGGGACGTGAAGTTCTTTCCCTTTCTTGCCGTTTGTGGGGCTGAGGCCCCCGTGCCGGATTTTTAAATCCTTCGTTGACCTGCGTAGGGAATTTGGCCGTGCACACGAAGGGTGGGTGTGGGTCAGTAGGGCGACGCATAGCAGCCTATAGCCAGTTCCAACGGTGAACACTTGGTTTTATAGGTTAAGATGGTTTCTTCTAACATACCAAGGGCAAAGGTTCTAAACATTTCTAAACAGAAGCAGAATTCAGATTTTCCTAAGAAGTGTGAAGACTTAGGCTGACCTTTAGTTTCTGCCATGTTAGGTAGGGTTTGATCCTCACAGCTAAAGGTTCTGCACTCAGCCGCCGCCACATCTCGGCTCCCTCCCCTGGCCTCGCTGGTCAGGGGAGGTTGGAGTGCAGCTGCCCCACATTACCATGGCAGGGCCATGAAAAAGCCGCCACCGCTGGAGTCCTGGAGCCGCCGCCACATCTCGGCTCCCTCCCCTGGGCTCACTGGTCAGGGGAGGTTGGAGCGCAGCTTCCCCACATTACCACGGCGGGGCCATGAAAAGGCCGCAGCTGCTGGAGTCCCAGAGCCGCTGCCACATCTCGGCTCCCTCCCCTGGCCTCGCTGGTCAAGGGAGGTTGTAGTGCAGCTGCTCTCAGGGGAGGTGGGAGCAGTCCAGCTGTGCTGCATTCCCGGTGGGGGAAGTAAGGACGTTTGAGCCTTGGCTTCGTTTATGGTCGTTTTTGAACCATGGGGCTCCGGCTATGGGCATTGAACATTGGGGGCTCCGTTCGGGGACGCTTAGTAGCCGAGGATAATGTTTATCTAATTTTGTCGGCATTAGTATTTAAATAGCGTTTTTATATGATATGTAGTTGCTTTGTAAACCTTGTAAGTGTGAATTTTGTATAATTTGTAATATTGTACTTTATTTTATTTATTTTGGAAAAGTTTAGGGACTGTTTATTTTATTGTAATGTGTATTATATTGTGCTTATATAGAAATCAATTTTGCTTATATTTTTTTACTGTATATTGTATTTTTAATTATGTTGTAATGCTGCCCAGAGTCAGCCATGTGCTGAGTGGGGCGAGGTACAAATTAAAATTGGAATGGAATGGAATGGAATGGAATATTTTTATAATACGGTAATTTAATCCAGCAGCAATAGTACATTGACCTGTTAATCCATGTGAATTCCAGGCAGCCTTCCAGCAAGCAAAATACATGATATAGTAGTGCTGAAGAGGGACACTTTCATGCTTAATTACAAACACTATCCATTTGGTGTTTGTGACACTTATTTGAGATGCAGTTGGCATATCACCTTTTGTATGTAGAATCTTACCTGCATAGTAACAATCTACACTATAGATCTCCATAACAAATGAGCAACAGCTATGTGTTTGTTGCTTTATAAGATGTATTGCTTCAGTGTGCCCCTACAGTTGGTCTCAGATGAAATATTCTCATTTAGGACATTATACTCTTAAAGATCTGGAAATATTTCAGAGAAAGACTTGCCTAGTTAAATTGTCTAGTTCACCAGCTAAAAATGAAAAGGTTAAGCAGGTAGTTGGAAGTGTTCACTTCTATAAGAATAAGGCTGAAGTAGAGGAAAGGAGATAGTGATCAGAGATTTTGAACATGTAGAACACTGCCAAAGATATCTTGAATTTTGATGTACATTAAAACCTTGCATAAAGAGTGCCTCACTTTGAAATTAACTCGCGTAAGAGCAGAATTTTCTCTGAATGGTTGTCCTCGTTTAACTAAAAACTCACTTAACAACTAAATCGGGGTTCACAATCCCCACCACCACCACAAGTCACAATCGGTCACTTGCAATGGCAGTGGCAGCGCTTTTTCCAAGCGTTTCGCTTAAAGAGCAACTCGCTTAAAGAGCAATCGCTTGGAACACATTGTGCTCTTTAAGCAAGGTACCACTGTATTTATATGAAAATGTTAATATTTGTGTCTGTTTGTATCTGTTGAGTTTCATGCTGTTAGCTGCCCTGAGTAGGAAAGTTTTTCCAGAGGGGTGGGAAATAAGTTAAATAAATAAATAAAAATAGTGTACTACTAGAGAAACAGAACTAGAATTGCACAAGTAAAAAAGATTTAGAATCGACATTAGAAAGCATTTTTAGAAGCAAGATCTCATGAAGGATGTTTTCAAATCCAGAATACATAAATGTGCCTCCAGATTAGGAAATATCATAGTTAGAATTACTGTTTTAATACTATAACCTTGTTACTTTTGAGCCCACTGCAAGAGACTTTTAAAGATTATCAGAGAGTAACATATGCTCTGATATGCTTGCACAGACTAACACGGCTACCACTTTAAAAAAATCAATCTTAAAAATTAGTGTTTTGAAAATAATGTTAGAAAAGTAACAAATTCAATTGTTTGGCTGCCTTTTTGAAACAGTGCATCACTTTACTCTTCTGTGGGCCCGATATTAGTTGAAAATGGAATTTTGACTTTGTTTGTATTGTCTCGTTGATGTCATGAACAGCTTTGAAATACAGTGCTCAGAAGCATCAATAAGAATGTTACATAATATGTAGGATTTGTGAAAGCTCTGGGGAGTTATAATCAAAGGCTACTTCAAACCCCAATGTTGTGGGCCATTCATCCACTTTACCCTCGAGCTCTGATGAGTTGCGAGCATTTCTCACCTCCATGACACACTACTGACACATTTAAAGCTACTGCTAAGGATGTGTAACCTTATTTTATATCCAAATCAGTTAACAGACACTAGTTATAATTAAAAAGAAACATTGGGTTAATTTCCATGGATAAAACTTATTTTATTAGAACATCTAAAGCCACAACTCTCAAGCTTCCATGCAAGCAGAAATTGGGGGGAAATTTCACGGCCCCACCCCCAAAAGCTTGTCAATAGGGAAAACTTAGCCTATTATAAAGGCTAAGCTGAGCCACGTTTAGCTGTAAAACTGCCTGTTGAAACAGAACAAAGCGAAAAAAGAACCTATAAAAGAAAATATTAGACAAACAGGAAAAGAAAAGGATATGTTAAAAAGAAAACTTCAGTTGCTGCCTATAGGGTCGTTTTTCATTGCACAAGCTGTACTCTTGGTCAACTGCCTGCTATCTTAATCTGATCTAGGCATTTTGTTTAACAATATCATTGTGTCAATCATTTCATTTATTTTTTTACATTGTGACCGATTATTAATTTTGTTCCTGTAAGTTACCTAGTATAGTATTGTTTAGTACAATGAGGTTATAAAACAGTAATACAGTACGAGCAGCAACAATCACCATAACTAAAAATGTTACTGAGATGATGTCTGTGAATTACTTCAGCCATTCAAACAATACCATAAATACTAATCTGGGTAAGTTAGATAACATATTTTTTAATTTTAAAAAGACGTAGAAATGTCAGTCAGTGTGTTTTGGATATCGTTGGAAGGATACTCTGACACCAATCCTGTGGGCTTTTTTAAAGTCTTAGGGTTTCTTTTCTTTGTCTATTTAGTTTTATGGATGAGGTTCGTTTTCATCTGTGCAGGCATTTCAAACACTTTCTTGGTGTAAAGGAGGAAATGATCTGCCCAGCAAATGATAAGGCTCTTTCTTATCTAGTCTCTCTCCCCCACCCGCCCTTACCTTTTGGGATTTCTCTCTGAATTTGAAAAGCTATGAAGTAAAGGGAAGGAACAGAAGAAGAGACCACCCATCATCATCCTTCCCCTCTTTTCTTCACCCCCTCTTCAATCCTTGCTTTCCCTTGCAGCTGACCTGTGGGAATGTCTGAGCTGTGGCATTTTGAAGCCTCCCAGACTTCTACAGCCACAGCCTCCTCTTTACTGGAGTCTTTAGCCAATTCTTCCACTACCTTAAGTTTCTTTTCAACCTAAGTTTCCTGTAATTGCTATGTATGATCAATAATACCCACCTCTGGTGTTTCTTTTTTCTTGAATTTTTCTTTTGGGGAAAGGGGCAGTTACTCCTGTAAAGCTTGTGCTTCCACAAACTATGCAAATACTTGTCTCCTGTGCATTTGGTAGTAGATACCCGAAAACTGACACTCATCATCCAGTTTGCAAACAGAGAATACAAAGTGGGCCAAGAGATAAAATAGACCGGCATTCAGGATGGTAGTTAATTGATTAGCATCCTGCACGCTGGTATATTTTATCTCTTGGCCCACTTTGTATTCTGTTTGCAAACTGGATGATGAGTATCAGTTTTTGGGTATCTACTACCAAAGATACTCCAATTACACATATACACATGTGCACATATGTGGATTTCTGTCTTTTGCCTCAAAATGTATGTCTGTGTGGTTCTTTCCATGATAAAAATATATTTTTCTTAGATGAAAGAAGAAAATCAATTCAACTTAACTAAAAACAGGTTTGCTGTTTGTTTGTCTGGTGGTTTTTAGTATTGGTTGATTGAATACAATATGCTTCCTCTTGAAAAGAAAGGTAGGGTGTAAAATGAATGAATGAATGAATGATTATGTTATTTATACAGCACCAGCAAGCTATATGACATTATATTCTTGCAATGTAATTGAAATTGTCTTCCCCCGCTGCAGAATTCTAACATTGCTTTGACTTTGAGGCTCTATTTCCCAATTCAGTTTAAATTTTGTTGTTGTTGTTGTTCAGTCGCACAGTCGATTCTGATCCTTTGCAACGCCACGGACCATCACACGCCAGACACCCTTATCCACTACCATCAGTTTAAATACTTCCCTTTTAATCTTTCAGTCAAAAATGATGACACAATTTGTGGTTCCTGTCTTCTGGTATTCAGCATGGTTAATCACATAAATGCATACAATTTTTAGGTTTCTTTTTAAAGTGAGGAAAGATTAATGGCTTGAAAGTGGACAAAACAAAGTTTCCAGTTCTTGTGGCTGTACTAGCATGCTTGTCTGTGGATATGTTATTTGGAGAGCACCCGAAAAGCCTGGAATCTTTCTGCTGCATAGCTTCCTGTTCTTTCAGTGATGATCTTCACACAATGAACCCATTGGCAAAACACATACAGTGGTACCTCATACAACGATTTTAATCTGTTCCATGGGACTTCTTGTTGTACAAAACACTTGATACATGGTACATGCATCGTATAGAGATTTCCCCTATGGGATGCATCGAAAAATGATTTTTTCACTAAGTGGTTTTTCCCATTGAAAAACTGTTGTACGATTTTTTCCATAGGGAAAATTGTTATGCGGGGCACTATTTCTCCCCAAAACCTTATTGTTATGCGATTTTGTTGTTATACGGGGCGATTGTTGGTATAGATAGATAGATAGATAGATAGATAGATAGATAGATAGATAGATAGATAGATAGATAGATAGATAGATAGATAGATAGATAGATAGATAAATCTTTATTGTCATTGTCCTGCACAGAACAACGAGATTGGGTATGAGGTTCCACTGTATTTTATTTCCATTAGATTGCAGTCTTAATCCCTGACATCTCCACCAAAAGTCTTCATGGCTAAGCAAGGGAAGGCCCAAGATGACGGAGACCCACAGCTTGTCATATCTTTATGTTAGAGTGACCAGTGGTATAACTTGAAAACAACATCCATTTATTACTATAGGAGAGTGGTACCCAAACTTTTTGGGCCGTGGGCCAGTCATGTGGTTCAGCAGGCCGATCACATGGTTCAGTGGGCCGGTCTTGGGGTCCCTCCCACCAGAAATGGAAGTAAAACATGCCTTGCAATCTGGTTTGCAACAAGATGAGATAGATTTTAAGTTGCCATTTTCACTACTTAAACCAGGGGTGCCCAAACTACGGCATGTGGGCTGGATCTGGCCCATGCCACCCTTGTCGCTCCTGGGAGCAGAAGTAAAACCTTATGCACCTTTATGGTATACTTCTCTCCATCCCTTGACTGCAGAAATTACTGTCCTTGTACACTTCTATGTTAGTCATGAGTGCCAGCTTTCTGCCATTTCTGGGTTCCTGGCCACTGGATTCACCTTCCATAGTTCTGACACATATCTTGCATGCAAAAGACCACCACCTCCTTGCCAGTGTTTTACTTTGCCGTGAAGAGGCATCACAGACATCAAATGGAGTGAGATGCCTTTCCTCTTTCTTTGCACCCGATTTTTGGTTTCTCTCTCTTTTGCAGTCCTTCATTATGGCTTCCACGGGTAGGTAAGGGGAGGATGGTTTTGGTTATTTGCTCCTTCTATGCATTGCATGGCTGTTTTGTTGGATTTTAAAAGCAAACCTCAAGAGAAGCTTCAGTGTTGTTTGCAAAAAAACTCTTGATTTCCTCACAAATAATGTTTCCCTAAGGGAGGAGAATGGGTCTGATTGCCACTGACATTTAAACTGATAAATGTAATTTGTATGGTAAAGTGCTGCTAATTTAATTGCATTTCCTTTCCTTCATCTCTATCCCACCCCTCCCTTGCTTTCCCCAAGAAAAGAGGGTTGTAGCAAAAGGCTTTGGCAAGGTGTCGCTTTGCATTGTGCAGAATGGGAAAGGTCGCTACCTGACTTATTTTGTCCCTTTTGCTTCAGCTGTCACTGCTGACAGCCCTCATGTTTATTTCATCCTGCGCCATGGCTGTCTCGTTTCCCTATCCTCCGATGTCATTAACGCACAGAGAGTGGGGCCTGCAGTACCGAGCCTAATGAAATCCACTGTGGCTGTTCTGCTCCCCACCTCGTTACCAATGCTGAAGGTGTCAAATTAAACCCAGCCTGGAAAGGAAGGGGAAAGTGCTAGGACGTGTGGGTGAAGGGAAGGGAAGGAGGGAGAGGTTGGGAGGGAGGAGATCAGAGGCTTACCAGCTTTGGAAGGCAAGAATTTTCCAAATGCCAACCCACTGATAGCTGCCACGGAACTGGGTAGCAGATGCAACCCAATTTTTCTCCTCCTACTTTGTCTCTCTCTCTCTCTTGACTTCATGTTCCAGATCTAATTTTCAGATTCTTATTTAGTTTTATGCCTGCACAGGTAAAGATTATGGTATAGTAACAGATGAATTTGCTGCTTCATTCAACCTTGGGACGAGTTGGACTAGAATGACAGCTGTTGCTAAAACACATTGCTGTAATGCAGGATTTCCAACACATTAGGATTTATTTATTTATTTTTTCAAATTTCTATTGCTGCCCAACTCAGCAATGACTGGCCAGCTAACAACAATTAAAAAACAACATCAACTAACTAAAAACCCTTAAAAACCCCATTAAAATTCAAAATAATTTACCCACTCACTCCATCCAATCCATTAAAAGAGAGAGAAAAATCTTAATTATACAAGCCAGCAGGCGGGAGTCACCCCTCCGTTGGTGCCCCACACCTGCCCTGCCAGCCAGGTTTTCAGTTCTTTCCTAAAGGGCAGCAATTCCGTCTGCAGCTGTAACTCTGTTGGCAGGAGGCTCCATACGGCCGGTGTAGATACAGAGAAGGCCCTCCTTGTGCTAGAGAGACGAGCCCCTCTAGCAGATGGTACAATTAGAGAGCCCCTCCGGTCCGCTCTGGTTGGATGGGCAGATGTTCTTGGGGTAACACAGTCTCTTAGCTATCCTGGCCCACTACCATGTAGTAGGGTTTTAAAGGTCATTACCAGCACCTTGAATTGCACCCAGAGGCATATTGGTAACCAGTGCAGCTCCCGGAGCAGTGGTGTGGATTCCTTTGGCAGCTGATTTAGTTGTGATGGATCATAGCATCTGTCATCAGTATGGTAGTTCTGGCTGGAGACGAGGCTAGCTCTAACCTAGAACTCTCTGGATGGCCCAAATTTGAAGAAGAGACCTCAAGCCAGTATAAAGAGAAAATGGAAGACCTGAACAGAGGTCAAACAGTATGCAAGTTATGTCTGATTCATATAGAAAAATACAATGTTAGTTTTGTTTTTTGTTTTTTAAAAAGGAGGAGAAAAGGAATGCAATATGGCTGCAGTATCAAGAGAGAGCTAGTCTCAAAAGTTAGACCAGGGAATTCATTGTGAGGCTTACAATTTATGTGCTAATGTAACAATCTTAACTATCTGAACCCAAACTTCTGTTTACTTTTAGTTTTGTTTCTGCCCTAATTGCAGCAGCAATTTTAAAAAGACATACCCTTGGTGGAAGAAAGCTGAAAAGTGTATTTATTCTTTGTTTGATCTTCCCCTGTCCTTGTGCCTAGCCTTATAAATTTCTGTTACAGCTTCAGAGGTCTTAATGGACTGATGGTAACAGGAAGAGCTAGCCAATTTGTAAGAATATCTCTATACCACTGATGGCTTTGGGCAAGAAAAAGGGGAAAAGTCTGCAAATTCATGTAAAAGAATACATTTCATTTCAGGTTTTTATTGTCTCAGGTTAATAAATTATCTCAGATCACTGTAATTAAAGAAATTTCATAAATAGCTATACATGCAAATTTGGAAAGAAGTATATAATATATTCTTTGGCTCTAACTGTGAGAAGCATGTGTAATGCAAAAACAAACAAACAAACAAACAAACAAACAAACAAACAACTAATAATAATAATAATAATAATAATAATAATAATAATAATAATAATAATAATAATAATAATAATAATAATAATAATAATAATAATAATAATAATAATAATAATAATAATAATAATAATGTGTTAGGGGAAATGAGCTTGTTTCTTAAAAAGAAAGATAAAAGACAGAGAGATAGAGGGAATGGATTTTCCAGGTAATTATGGTAGTCCCAGCTAAAAATTGGATTATTGGAGGAAATTATAGGGGTAGGGGAGTCACAAAAATATTGTAGTCAAGTAACAATAATGATTTTAAGGGATTTAAAAATCATAATATTCTTTCATATTGTGGCTTTTAAGATATTTTGTGACAGATGTTGGCCACAAATCTTGCAGATCTTCACTTATTGCTGGATCGAGTTAGAGCCTCAAGTGCAGAATATGGTCTGGCTCTCAAACACCAAGAAGATGATATCTTGGGTTATAAGCTGAACACCAACTCAAGCTTAGCTAATAGCAGGAACACAAGAAATCAAGAGTGGATAAAAATTGTCTATGTTAAATTAAAATTGGGATCCCAAGGTAGAGATTAAAATACAAATAGAAAAAGCAAGATCCAACTTCTTAAAAACGTGACACTTGTTATGCAGTACAGATCTAACTCTCGCTACAAAGATTCGAATAGTGAGATGTTATGTATTCCCAATGTTGCTATATGAAGTTGAAGCTTGGACATTGACTAAAGCATCTGAAAAGAGAATTGAAGCTTTTGAAATGTGGATCTACAGATGGCTGCTAAGGATATCATGGGTTGATTATGTGACTAATGTAGAAGTATTGCACTGGATGGATAAAGAAAAAGAACTCTTTAAGACCATTAAGCAAAGAAAGCTCCAATACCTTGGCCATATCATGAGGAATGACATAAAATACTCTAACTCGCTATTCAAGGAAAGATCCCAAAGAAGAGAGGCCCTGGACGTGTAGATGGACTTCATGGCTGATGAACCTGAGAAACTGGTGTGGCATGTCCTCGGAAGAATTGTTCTGAGGAGCTAAGAACAGGAAGACTATTGCCTTGATGATAGCCAATATCCTGGATGGATACGCCACCTGAAGAATTATGAAACTAAGTCAAAGCAGCAAGCATGGGCATGTCTATAGGTCAGAATCAACCTCACAGAATCAACCTCACAGAATCATTCTTATTATACAGTAATACCTCATACAACGTCTGCTTCATACAACGTCGGATCCATACAACGTCACCCAATTCTTGGAAAAAAGTTGCCTCATACACCGTCGCCAGACGTTGTATGAGGTATTAGGGTTTTTTACTGCGGGAGTTTGGACTTGCAGCTTGGAGGCACCACGGAGCTCGACCGGCAGCCGGCCGGAGGAGGTGGGGAAGAAAGAAGTCGCCGCACTTGGGGCTTGCCTCTCCATGGCCCCAAAAGTGGCTCCCCGCCTCCAACGGACCCCACTGACGCCGGGGCTTGGAGGCCCCATGGAGCTCGACTGGCAGCCGGCCGGAGGAGACGGGGAAAGAAAGAACTCGCCGCACTTGGGGCTCGCCTCTCCATGGCCCCAAAAGTGGCTCCCCGCCTCCAACGGTCCCCACTGATGCCGGGGCTTGGAGGCCCCACGGAACTCGACCGGCAGCTGGCCAGAGGAGGCAGGGAAGAAAGAACTTGCCGCACCGTGGGGCCTCCCAGCCCCGGTGTCGGTGGGGTCCATTGGAGGCAGGGAGCTGCTTTTGGAGCTGTGGAGAGGTGAGCCCCAAGTGTGGCGAGTTCTTTCTTCCCCGCCTCCTCCGGCCGGCTGCCGGTGTAGCTCCGTGAGGCCTCCCAGCCCCGGCGTCGGTGGGGTCCGTTGGAGGCAGGGAAGATTGGCTCATTGACTTCCCTTTAACACCCTCTTTCCCAGGAGAGAGAGGGCTTCAAGTATATTTGCATATAATATAAACAGCATACTTCCGTGGTTTTCTCTTAAATACAGAGTTTTTAAAAATGAAATTAAAGCACAAAACGCTAAGACAGTAGACCATTAACTGATTAAAATGTAAAAAAAAAACCATTTCCATGAAAAATCACCATAATGTGAAATGCAGTCAAATAGGGGGAGAATGGGGGGGGGGGGGAGAGAGAGAGAAAGATTTAGAATAGAATTATTGCAGTAAGCCTGGCTTGCTGGCTGCCTTATTCCCTGTGAGGGAAGCAGTTGTGCCTATGGGGTGGTTCTTCCTCCACCAGGGGAAATCAACATTCCTCTGTGGCTCCTTCTTTTCTAGGCTCTTGGATGTGCCTAGATTTTGGGGAGGAGGCGGTGTGGCCTGGGAGAGAAGGGCATGGCCTAAAATTTCCCTTATTTTCATGTCCAAAACTTGACAGGTATGCCTGAGTGAGACTTGGGGGAGCAGACTGTGTTATGGGCAATGATTTACTATTGTTGTTGTTGTTGTTGCTGCTGCTGCTGCTGCTGCTGCTGCTACAACTATTACTGTTACTATTTGCACCCTGGAGAGAGTTAGCCCTTGTTTCTACAGAGTCTCACCAAAACTTGCAGACCTTTGTTGCAGTGAGGCTTTTAAGATTGTCTTGGCTCTAATGGAGGTTTCTTAAAAGGATGAATGCAGTGCATGGAGAAGAAAAATCAGGGAGGACTACGTCCCTCTAATCAATGATCAGAGATAACAGGTTCTTTATGCTTCCTATTGCTGCCATTAGAAAGAAAGAGAGAGCTCCTACCAGAAAAGGGGCAACCGTGGGAAGGAACCAGCAATTAGATGACAAATCCCCTGTGAACCATAGCAAGGCTAAAGGTTCCTCAACATGATTTATATAGTGCCATTAATGTGTATGGTATTTTATAGAGTAAAGCAAGACAAGGATGTAAATCTTTAGTTGTCCTGTGCTTATGCAAAGTGAGGAATTGCAACATTTCCATTCTCATCTGTGAGATTGGTGAGGAATTTCATTGAGAATATTGCACTGGCATTAATGGTTCTTTGAACCAAAAAAATTATATATATATATCTTTTTTTGTGGAATTTGCACAATTGTTTAATTTCAACAATTGCTCCAAAATGGGAGAACTACCATCTCTTAGATACACATCTTAAGGCAGAAAAGAAGCTTGAACATGTCAGGGAAGCTGAGAGAAATGCTACTAGGAAGCTTAGACTCTATGACAAGCTTAGAATCCCAACAGGGTCACCTGAGAGGGAATGGTCAAAGCTGACTCATTAGATAAAGATGCATTCATTTTCTTCAGGAGTAGTAACCACAACACTAGAAGAGAATGGGTGTTCCAACCGTAATGGAGGCTGAAAAACTCCTAAAGAGGGTAATAATAATTTCATGTCAGAAATTATTTTGGGTAGAAAGGATTTTTGCTGGACAAACTCTGCTCAGGGGATACCCAAATGAGGCTCCTTTCATGTCCCCAAGATCTTTTCCCACTGAAGTGATCCCTATTTATAGTCGCTATTTATCTACTTGCAATTTCTTGCCTTGACACTGACAGAGGAACCTTTATAGACAACAGAGACACAAACTAACTTGTTAGTACTATGTGTTGTGAAAATCCTAGGGGGTCTTTACTGTTCTTTGATTTACTTTAGATTCACTTAAGTTACACAGTAGTTTCAATATTCTCTTAAGGTTGATAAAGGCTAATTCTCAAATAGAGAGGCAATCACGTCTTTAACATTCCAATACACACACACACAGCACATTCCGCTCATTAGCACATGATTAAGGAACGAGATGTCACAAAAAAAGGGGAATCCAAGCAATGGGTACATTGCAATACAATAACACATGAGTATCTCAATAATCAGGAAAATAGTCAAAACAATCAAACATCTTACATCTTTCACATTCTAAAGGAAGGTGTGAGGAGTGGGCAAAAGAGTATAAAAGATCAAGCTTTCTAGCGATTGAGAGGGTTCTTTCCCCAGATAAGCGGGAGCCCTTGTCATTGTTTCTATCGAGGCCATGAAATCGTAAATCTCGAATGAGGGCTAAACGCCCACAATATTACCAGCTATGAGATTAGCTAATTTCTTTTTTATTATTTTCTTAGATTCTAAATTAGGTTAGAATAGATTAGTTTGTTGCATGTTTATTCTGTGATATTATGGATGAAAATTTAAAAGCTTCAAATAAAGCTCCAAAATGACAGCTTCAGAGATGTGTCTTTGCTACAAAGGAATGGGAGTTTCACCAGAGTGCTGATATCAGGTGCAAGTCAGGAATAAGGCTGCATTCTAACATCAACATAACCTTGGAGAGCAAGAAGGCTCAAAGGGGACATTAAATTAAAGATAAGGGAGTGATCCAGAGGGAGTTACTTTCACTTCCACGGCCTGGGAAAGCTTATCAGCGGAAATTCCACCTTTGAGGTAAAAGTTACAGTTTCACACCACCTCATTTTCCCAGGGCCGTACCCTCTGTGTGTAGAGTGGTTGTTTGGGAGATGGCACATATAAACTAGACTCTTACTTTGCCACGTTATTAGCTACCACACGTCCTGCTTGGAAGCAGGCAGAGCCATCTTCTCATAGACACTAGCATACTGGGCCTGAGGTCCGCGCCAGCGGTGAATCGCACGGAGCACCTAGGCTTGGGCCACACAGGTAGAAAAGGGAAGGGGGGAGCAGTGAATTTGGACTGTGTTCGCTAACCCCCAAGCCCCTGTCACTATGCACAAGGCAGCAATGGTAAACAATTTCTTAATATTTCTTCCTTGAAAAGCTTATGATGAGGCAGTTCAAAATGAAACAAGAAATAGAACTGAAAGATGATACTCCCAGTTTGAAAGACATTCAGTTAGCTACTGGGGAAGAGGAAAGAACCTGTCCTGCTGCTTAGTCAGCCACCCCATTGTCACAGGATCAGCCAGTGAAGACAGGCCTTTCAGATACAGTGGATGCTGGGAGTTGTAGTCTTGCTGCCTACTGGGCTCTGTAGAGGGCATCTCCCAAAGAACTGCATCTTCCTGATAGACCTACAGTTCCACATTTTGTTTTTGTGCTGCCTAGGGAACTGTGATAACTATAGTCAAAAACCACAGATTTCCACATTACTTAAATCACTGCATCCCTCCTCTAGGTTATTTGCAGTCTTAAAGACTTCAGAATGTTCTCTGCACCTGACCAAATATATGCAGCTTCATCTGTTTTAAAACTCGGATTTCCACCATCACCCCATTATCCCAGTGATGGTGAACCTTTTAGAGACTGAGTGCCCAAACTGGAACCCAAAACCCACTTATTTATTGCAAAGTGCCAACAGTAGCAGGGGAGGAAGGAAACACTCCCATTGAGCTGCTGAGCAGAGGGGTGGGGTGAACTCTGTGCTGAGGAAGGGAGGAAGTGCTCCCATTGGGCTGTTGGGCAGAGGGGCGGGGCAAACTATGCAGGGGTGACTGCACAGGTGCCCACAGAGAGGGTTCCAATTGCCACTTCTGGCACGTGTGCCATAGGTTCACCACCACTGCACTATACTCTCTCTTGACTGAAGCCGCTTGGATTTGTTGCTTTTTTGCACTTCTCTGTCTCTCTTTCATTCAGCTTGTTATCAGCATTTGAAACATACTAGTCCCCCCCCCCCCGCAATTTAGTGCCTTATGTTTTATGTTTCACCCAGTACAGATATTCCTCTGGCATTTATCGCACACAGATGTTTCACTGGTCTTGATTCAAATCATGTACTGTAGTATTTCAAGATTTCATAGGTTAAACTTTCCAGAAAATTCCTTTATTTGAGACCCCTGAATAGAAAATATGGGTTAAATGACTGCATGATATTTCTTATACCAGCGGTGCCCAAACTTTTCAGGCTGTGGGCCGGTCACGTGGTTGAGCGGGCCGGTCATCTGGTTCCTCCCACCGGAAGTGAAAGTAAAATGTGCCCGTGAATGCACAAAATGCTGCCATAAAGCACCCACGACTGTCATTTTCTGCATGCACTGGTACGTTTAACTTCCTCTTCCGGGGATGGCTCTGGGCCATGTGGGCCAGATTATTAGGCACTGCAGGCCAGATCTGGCCCGCAGACTGTAGTTTGGGCACCCCTGTTTTATACCATACGTGAGAGCTGGGTGAATTCCCCTGCACTCACCACTCTTAGTGCAACATTTCTCTATCCAGGTTTGATAGGAAAAGCAGAGAAAGATGCTCCAAATTAATTAAATAATCTGTATCCAATATTCAAAAAACACATACAGTACTCCAGTTTTACCATTTTAATTTTTATTTAGAATTTCCAAATTCAGAATTGCATTTTGTATGTGAAAATAATATTTCAATTCAAAATTCAAATTCTGTTGGCATCTCTTGATTCTAGTGATTTTGTTAGTTTCCAAATATGAAATATTAGTAGCTGTCAGCTGTCAGATGCCAATTACTACTGCATGTTATCCATCAAATACTATAAGATTAACAATACCATTACATTTCAACTGTCAACTGCTGTTAAATATTAAATGCTAGCATGCCAATCGTCAAGTACTATCAAATATGATATGCCAGCAATTTTCAGACTGCCTTCCAGGGAATCTTTCGTTCTTTTGAAGCTTATCAGAAGTCTCCCAAAGAAATGAAGGAGGTCAGGTTTTTTAGAAAACATTTCCTCTGCATTGTGTAATCAAAAGGATTTTAACACCAGAGATAGTCAAACATCAGTCCTGCAGTTGTTCTAGACTACATCTCCCAAAAGTCTTCTGGGTGCCTTTTGAATGAAAACCACTCTTCTAGGATGTTATATTTTACATTTATTAATGACGGCACCCAGTTGTATTCCTCATAAACTTAGTCAATGAAATCCTATTGCTGAATGTAGTAAGTGACAGTAGAGTAGACCTTTTGAATTGGTGGGGATTTGGTGAATCAACACTGTGCAACAAGAGTAAGCCCATTTGAATTGTGGAATTTACAAAGAAGTTGATTTGGGAAATCCCCATTGATTCAGTGGGCTCAATCAAGTTCAGTCCATGTGTATTATTAGAATGTATCCCCAAAACATAAGCAGTACAGGTTCTATGCCAGAATGTAACCTGAATTAGAATATTGTTGGAATATTAAATTGAACAAGTTTTAAGATTAAGTTGGGAAATTGATTCAGGATGTAAAATTAAAGATGAGGAATGGGCTAGAATATGGAAACAAAAATTATGAAAACTGTGTCAGTTAGAATTAAATATAATTATTATGAAACAATATCGAGATAGTACGTGACTCTAGTGAGGTTTAGTTATTATTATTCAAAATATTGAAAAGATTGCTGGAGATGTAAAAAAAAGAGGGTAGACTGGAGAGGCTCCATGCTGGTCCCATCAGTTAAGGAAGCACATCTAGCGAGGACCAGGAGGAGGGCCTTCTCCATGTCCGCCCCGGTCCTATGGAACCTCTTGCCACCAGAATTGCGCCTCCAGACAGAGCTGCTCCCCTTTAGAAAAAAACCTGAAAACATGGCTATGCCAGTGGCTTGTCTAAGCCATATGGGAGGGTTGTCCCAACTCTGCTGGCTTGTCTAAGCCATATGGGAGTTGTTGGCCTGTTAGTCCTTTTTTGTCCAGTTTATTTCGTTCTTCTTTTTAGTTTTTTTGGTCATTTTAACAGGGATGGAAGTGGTTGGGAACTGCAGTTGCTCAAGTGGCTAACACGCTGACTGGGAGGCGGAAGGTCAGCAGTTCGATTCCCGAGTACTGCAGGACGGAATGAACTCCCGTCTTTGTCCCAGCTCCTGCCAACCTAGCAGTTCGAAAGCAAGAAATTGCAAGTAGATAAATAGGGACCATTTCGGTGGGAAGGTAACAGTGTTCCGTGCGCTCCTGTGTCTAGTCATGCCTGCCACATGACCATGGAAATGTCTGCTGCAGCAGACAGCGCTGGCTCTTCGGCTTTGAAACAGAGATGAGCACTGCACCCTAGAGTCGGATACGATTGGCTTTCGAGCAAGGGAAACCTTTACCTTTAAAATGTAACTTTTGGATAGGGGTTTTTAACTGGGTTTTATTTGATTTTTTAACTGTTATTTTATATATTGTTATGCTGCTTTGGGTCTCCCTCGAGAGAGAGGAAAGTGGGGTATAAATGATTAAAATAACAAACAAACAAATAAATAATAAATTTCTGTTTATAATGAGATTGTAAGAATGTAAAGAAAATATGAGACATTTGGCATTTTGGAAATCAATCAAATATTGTCTATAGCATTGGAGATGTTTCCTAAAATAGCATTATTAATGGATTTTGGAAACATGCAGATAGAACGGAATAAGAAAGAGATGATCATTATATTTGTAATAGCTATGAGATTGTATATTGTTTAAAGAAATGGAATGTAGATTGAGAATTTGAATGGGATGAGTGATATAAAGAGATGGAATTTAGCTATAAATGATAAACATGTGAATTAAAGATAAAGGGATTAGTAAAAAAACTGATTTTAGAGAAATATGGGGAGAATATTTAGACTGTATTAGTGAAAGGGAAATGAGTAAAGCTAGAGTGAGATGTATTTTTTTATTTTTTTTGGAACAAGGGGATGAATATATAAAAATATAATGATCTTGGGAATAGTTATTTGAGAATGTTTATAATGTCCCATTGGTGGTGAGTGCACATAGTAGTTATATATAATTTTAAAAGATTTTTGTTTGGGGTTTTTTTCTGTAGTTGTTGCGATGTTGTGGGTTTTGGTGTGGGTTTTTTTGGGTGGTGGTGGTGGTGGTATTTTAATAAAGGGGAGGAGGGAGAATGTAACCTGAATTGTAGTCAGATGTTTGGAAGATTGAACATTGTGGTGACATTGCATATTGGTGTTCCTTTATGTCATTGCTTGTCATCTGTCAAGTACTGTAAATATATATAAATTACCAGACATTAAATATTGGTATCAAAACACATTGAGTGTCAAACAGAGATATTAATTGCTAAAAAAATAATAACTTTTCTTGAAAAACATGATTTGGAAAGGAAATTGACTTCATCTCTACCAAAGACATGCATTTCTGTAGCATAGAAAATGACAGCTGTGAATAAAAGGTATCATGTGATTACAACACATTAGTCTTAAGGCCTTGCAACTACATGTTGTGCTTGTGACATTGTGTAGCCAGCTCGGCCAATCTGTAGAAGATAATTTATTCAATCAGTAGAATGTTTAAGGCAGGGGTTCCCAACCTTTTCAAGCCGGGGGTTGGGTCACGCGCTCTCAGTCAGATTCAAGGGCTAGAATGCCATTTTGCCATGCCTGCACGATGGGGATGGCCATTATGTCCTAACAGCTTCAAAGGGGACAGCCATTTTGATTCTCAAATGCCTTTGGAGGGGTGGGGGTGGGTCACATGAAATGGTGCCATAGGCTGGATGCTGCATGCTCACGGGCCTTAGGTTAGGAAATCCTGGTTTAAGGAATTCAGGCTTCATAAATAGTCTGCACAAAACATCTTTTGAACCAATTTATAGATCAGAGTTTTGTTCCTCAATAGAGTTTGCAGTACAAATGTCATCATGGAGCGCTTAGAAGTTTAGCGCTATCAAAATATGTGTTAAAATAATAGTTTGTGAGAAAATATGTAGTCAGAGAGGACTTTTAAAAAAAAACCAGCAGGAACGAAACAGGATTACATTTAAAACTATGCATGACACAAACCAGGAAATTGATTCTGCCATTCTTTTAAGTAGAGCTGTCTTTTGGGGGATAATACCAGTCTTTCATGCACTAACACTTGGTATCAGTGGAAGGGGGAGATCCAGCCTAATGTGATTGTCCTTCACCACTAACTTGACTAGTAGCATTCCTTTACCACCTCTGGTATTTGAGGCAAGCCTGTGTCCCCTCTTCCTGTTTGTTTTCACTTCCATTGTTTTGTTAACAGTCCTTTCTTCTTCCTCCTACCAAACAATTGGCATCCAGGTTCTCTCCATGTACTGGATATCCCATTTCCCCCATACCTTTCTGACTGTAACTACAGATGGTAAGTGTATGTAAAGGTAAAAATAAAGGATTCCCTTGCTCAAAAGCCAGTTGTATCCGACTCTAGGGTTCAATGCTCATCTCTGTTTCAAAGCTGAAGAGCCAGCGTTGTCTGCTTCAGCAGACGTTTCCGTGGTCATGTGACAGGCATGACTAGACACCGGAGCGCACGGAGCGCTGTTTCCTTTCTTGTTTTCGAACTGTTAGGTTGGCAGGAGCTGGGACAAAGACGGGAGCTCATTCCGTCCTGCAGTACTCGGGAATCAAACTGCTGACCTCCCACCTTCCAGTCAGCATCTTAGCCACTTGAGCCACAGCAGTCCCTAGTGTATATAAAGGTACAGTATATTTAAAATGTTTCTAAAGTGATTTTATCATACAAAGTGCTAGTTTGTGAGGGGAAAACCAAGGAGGCTCGTTGTTGAGACTGAGCTGATTGCATCACATCTTTTTTCTGTGTTGCTGTTTGTTTGTTTTTTCTTCTACTCGCCTAAGAAGAAGAATCAAAATTCCCCAATAGCCTTTTCCTGCTTAACATTTTCTGACTTTCATCAGTTGTAGACCTTCGATGGTTTTTGTCTCCAGCTTTGTCTGCCTAGTAACAGGGGCAGTAATGAAAAACAAATGATGCTATCACTGTCCTTTTCAGACACCATCTTTGGAGAAGAGTAAAAAATTAGGGCATAATAGTTGGAAAGAAAAAGCTTTACTCGTATTTTATAATTTTGTTCTTAATACTGTACTAATTTAAAGGGTTGTATTGTCTGTAGATACAGGCTGATCATTCACACATTTGGATGATAACTTTACCAGCCTCACAGCTGAAGATTTCTTCTCCCTCCTCTTTACTAAAGCCAGTCAATGTTTCCCTTTCAAAGTACTCTGACTATATACCTAAGGCTATACAAGAGCTATAGGTGAACAAAGCTGACAGTGCTCAAATGAAATCAATGTCAGTATATCTTTTAGACCTGGATCCCTCCCAACACTGATAAAGTCTTTTACTGGATTCATTTTTGAATTTTAGACTGCTGTTTTAACTTCTGAATAAGAAATGAAGAGAAACAGATTGCTTTTTTTACCCTTTGAAACATGGCGTGTCGTAGAGGTTGTATGTGGTACCTTAATTTGAACATTTAAACAAAAATGAATTTAATAGTTTGGTTTGATTGTAATCTTGTGATCTCTGGGAGGGCAACCCAGGGACTGGAGAATAGTTTGGTATGATAGAGCTCCATTCTCAATGGAGGAAATCTAAACATGGATGCCCAACCCTACAGACATCTCTGCAGCACTTGCGTTTCCAGTGTTGGAAGTTCCAGTATCAGTAGAGTTTTAAAAAAAGAATGTGGATCAGGAGCCCAGAGTTTTCTTAGCTCTGGACCAGTGTTAGTGAACCTATGGCACACGTGCTGAAGGCGGAACTCAGAGCCCTCTCTCTGGACATGGCCAACCCGGGAACCTCAAATTACTGTACGGGCTGAAGCAAAATTACCATACTTATACTATACGGGCAGTGGGCAGTGGAGTTGTGAGCGGAGTCTGGGTGGACATTTCCCCCCCGAATATTTTTCAGGAAACAACTGGAAGTAACCTTTTTTAAAAAATATTTTCCAGGAAAAACTGGAAGTAACCTTTTAAAATAATATTTTCCAAAATTACCGTAAAAGTACCGTATTTCTCCGTATGATAACCGTACACCGTACAGAGGGCCAAATTACCATACGATAATAACCTTACGGTACGGTAATTACCGTACACGTTGGCAACTGCACCGCCTCGTCCTGCCCCTCTGCCCAGCAGCTCAATGGGAGTGCTTCCTTCTTCCCCCAGCACAGAATTCACCCCTAGTATTCAGGTTAAATTGCCGTGTTGGCACTTTGTGATAAATAAGTGGGTTTTGGGTTGCAGTTTGTGCACTTGGTCTCTAAAAGGTTCGTCATCACTGCCCTAAACACAGTGGGAAACATGCAGTAGTTTTTTTGGTTGGTAAACATAATTTACTTTCACTAGCTTACAGTAGGTAGAAAAATGTGAGCAGAAAAGGAGGAAGGGGTCAGAAAAGCAGCCCCATCTTCCTTTCTCCATTGTTATAATAAAGTTTGGATTACACAAAGATAAAGCTAGGATGTAGAAAAATGGAATTTGATATAGGGTTGAAGGGTATACATTTTTGGAGACAAGAAGGTGGGTGGAAAGGAGGGAAAATAAGGTTTCTTTTTTAAAATAATAAAATATTGCAAGAGAAGGACAAGAAACAATGTGATTAGATTTACCGCAAAGCAAGAGATTGGATATTTGAAAAATGCTTTCTAAATGGGTAATAGGATGATATGCTGAGGCAAACAGTGAAATGTTTCACTACTTCTTCCATGGCTAGACAAGACATGGAACTACCAAAACAAAGGCACCTTTCACTTAGAGGTGTTGCAGAAGAATATGGAGGACCTTTAGTGGGACATACAGTATTTTAGGCTATAAAAGGAGTCTTATCCAGAATTATATGACACTGTGGTGTCACCTGGGCATACAGTGTTGTGTAGTAGATAGAATGACAGGCTAGGACTCAGGAGACCTGCATTTAAATTCCCACTCAGCCACAAAAACTCATGTGGGGTGGAGGGAGTAGTAAAACACCTCTTTAAATAGCTCATATACCATGAAAAGCTTGTTAGAGTCACTATACTGTATATTGGTTCTGACTTGGCAATGCATAACAAGATGTCATCTGGGACTGTTGGCATTTTTGTGATACCTTCTAAGTCAGCATAATTAGGACTGCATTGCAAGTGTTTGATACCACTGTGTTGCTAGGAGGTAACTGATGACTGTTGATCAATGATTCATATAGATCCTAGGTTGGATTCAGGATATCCTTAGATTAATCAGTCTGCTAACACCTACTAGTAAGCCTCTCCCAACCCCCTGCAGCCTGATTGTTACTGTATTTGTCTATGTCTAAATAAATTCTTCTGTACATTTATACTTAATAACCTTGAGGAGCAGTGTATCACAGGTCTGACTAGAGGCATTTTTAGATGTACACTTACTAGGAGTGATGTTGGAGGCAACTGTTTGGATACCCAAGGGCAGATTATTGATCTTTTTAGCTATAGAATCCAAGGCCATAACAGGTGAGAGTCTTGTTGGTTTCCAAACTCGACATCAACCAGTTCTTTAACAGAGTTGTTGGTCCATTTGCCTTTAGAGCAGAGGCTCCCAACAACCAGGCTGCAGACCAGTACTGGGCCACGGGGGTGGGTGGTGCTGAGAGCCCCAATAGCAGCCTTCTGTCCTCACCGTGCTCCAGTGGGTCTGCCCAGCGAACATAGCGAGAGCAGTGGCTTCAGACACAGTAGATAGGTAGGTGGCCGGGCCCTTCCTCCACATTGCTTAACTACGGCAGGGCTCCATCTGTGTGCAGTGTGATACCTCTGTAAATTGTTTAGCATGAAACTGGTCTGTGGTGCAAAAAAGGTTGGGGACCCCTGCTTTAGAGCATGCTTTGATGGAGCATGCTTTGCAGGACATCAAGGAGGCATTGGGTTTGCTCCTTTATTCCCTGTTCCACACTGGGTGAGGCAAGTGAAGTTGGTGGCTAGTAAAGTTCCAGACCAAGGAAAGGATGAAGCAGGAGCAGCACAGCAGATAGATATCCATGCAGAGCAATCCAAAGTTGTAGTCTCAAAAGCAGTCCAGAAAGCTCAGCAAGGTCCAGATAATACAGAACAAGAAATTCAAGTATCCAGAAACAAGGCAGAGGCTGTCAGGCAAGTTGCTTCCAGCTGCAGGTGTTCATATGACAAGGGAGGAAACTCTTTGCAAGTTTGTCCCTTCAGTCTCCCTAGGAAGAAGAGCGCTGTTATGAAAGGACTGTTTCACATTAAACTCTCTTCCCCTCAATCAGTCTGCCTTGGGGTTTCAAACCAGGCTCATGTGATGGAAGGAAGTATACCCTGTACTTTGTTCCGTCCAAAATAATAAAATGGTGATTTCAAATCCGGGGGAGAGTAAAAATATGTAAACATCCTTGCCTCATGGGTTGCCTCATGGTTTAGAAGAAATGAAACTTAATGTGTGATTGACTTGTCTTGCTGTAAGATCATTGGTTGGAATATCTAAGGGGGTGGGCCAAAGGTGTACCCTGTCTGTGTGAGGAGATATATCCCAGAGACACACACACACTCAAGAAGACACGCTCTGGAATGCTGTGCTTTGAAGCTGCCAAGATGTAGAACTTTGAGAGAAGGGGAGGCCTGTGGGCTATCCCTTAGAGAACCAGTTTGGTTCATTTCTTTGCTTTGAATTGCGTTCTGATCCTTTGATGGACTGTATCCTGAATCTTGCTATGCTTTCAGTACACTTATAAAATGCCTGAAGAGACTTGGAGTAGTTACTTGGCTCGACGCTACCTGAATCTACACATATCTCATGCCTGGGTTGTCCAGCCAGGGGACTGCAACTCAGAAGGACAGTGCCTACTCGAGGTTAAGGCATCCTATTGTTACAGCTCATACCTTCAAGCTTCTTCATTCCCAACTGCTGGGAGGTTGTCTCATCTTGTCTTTGGACTTAACTCCTGAACCTCCATCATCCATAGATAGGCTCAGGCTTATGAATCCTAAGGTCCATTATCTATGAACTCAGGCTCCTGGTTCCTTGAAGGTTCAGGGGCAAGCAGGTCTTCCACCCTTTAAAATGTCAAGTTCCTTAGGCTCATTCTCATTAGAAGGGTCTTTCCTATGTTCTTGTGCTGCTGCATTGTTATAGTCACTGTGATTCAATAGGAAAGAAGACATCCTTTATTTTGTTGTTGGTTTATTATTATTATTATTATTATTATTATTATTATTATTATTATTATTATTATTATTATTATTATTATTATTATTATTATTATTATTATTATTATTATTATTATTATTATTATTATTATGCTGCTGCTGCTGCTGCTGCTGCTGCTGCTGTATATTGCTTGTACACTGCCCAGAGTGGGAAATATCCCAGATGAGTGATATAAAAATGTAATAAATAAATAAAACAAATAAATAAGTATCTATATCAGGCATTCACAACATTTTCCCGCCAGGGGCCGGAGGCATGTTTTCTCCCTGTATGTACGTTTCCGTCATCATTGGTGGTGCGCGGCAGCGATTGCACATTTTTTCAGGGCTTTTGGACAGGCTCCACCGCTTTCCAGGGCAGCATGAGCCTTTGCAGAGCCCAATCGGTCCATTTTGAAAAAATTCCGCTGCTTCCCCACTTGGTCCCAGCAGCTCATCCAGGGTGCTTGGAGACTCCCATTGGTGTGTGGCGCTGATGTCAGTGCCTGGTTTCCCGGCAATGAACCAAGAAGTATCCATGAGCCGGGCCACCGTGGGCCAGATTAATGATATGTGCAGGCCGGAATAGGCCCATGGGCTGCTAGTTGCGAATGGCTGATTTATATAATGGATATTAGTAGTACTTTGCAGGGATCAGCACAATTACGGGGTTTTTTAAAAAAATCTTTACAAATGTTGATGATTTTTCCATATTAATGTATTTACAGTTGTCTTTGGATAGAGCTGTTATGAATGTGAACTGCTCAAGAACTTCCATCAAGCTTCAGAGCAGTATTCCTTTCTTATTCTGTTTTTTTTTTTTTTTTGCTGCTCTCCTTTTTTCTAGAATGCAATGTCCTTTTCTTAAGTAAGGAAGGAAAGAGGTGATAGATCGCTTTGTCCTGTAGGTTATACAGAGCTCTAGGGTACCTGCCATTCTGTGGCATCACAGTCCTTTGATGAGTTGCTGCTTCTGTCCAGTGGCAGAAGGGCACAGCTGAGACTTCCCTGTTTGTTTTTTGCAGTACCGGTGTCTGAGCTGTCACTGCATGATCTGTCAAAGTGCCCTCCATGAGGAAAGAGCAAAAAATGGGGACTCTCATTAAAGTCAAAGAAGGGGTTGCCTTGCTTCAGCCGCCAGCTGCATATGAGGGTGCTCTCTGGGCTTCCCAGTAAATAAATAAAGAGACTGGAAAAGGGGAAAGGGAAAGGAAAAGTTCCTCCCCTGTGAGATCACTATGCTTAAGATCATTCCGGAAGATTATGGTGCAGTGAAGATTACCCAGTAACAGTGTGACTGTTTTGAATTAATTTATATTCTAAGACAGGGGTGGCCAACTTTTTTTTTGCCGTGGGCCTGCCCACACCCTTGGACAGCTAAGTGGGCTGGACCACACCCCTCGAAAGTGGAAGCAGGCACATTTATGGCTCTTGTAAATGTGCCCACTTCCACGTTTATGACAGTCATGGGCACGCGCGTGTGCACGTGTGTTTTACGGCTGACATAAACACTCCTGCTTCGACTTCTGGGTGTGGTGGAGGCGGCAATGGACTGGATGGAATGGCGTCGTGGGCCCGTGCTGGCCTGTGGCCCATAGGTTGGAAACCTCTGTCCTAAGATTTTTTTTAAAAAAAACACAACTTTTGCAAAATTTCAGATACATGCTGGCTTTTCTAAAACATGTGTTGAGCTGTGTTTACAAGGAGGAGATGTATTCACGTTACCTGTGAGCAATACTCATTTGTTCTTTTTCTCTCTCATTCATTATTTCTCTCTTTCTGTCTTTTGTTTAAAGTTTTGGGGTGGAAGTGCTGCCTAAAAGACCTCTGGAGAATTGATTAGGCCAAGTGTCACTGCAGCTTCCTGTCTAAGGAAGTTTAGAGAACTCTGCTGCCTACTGACTGAAGGTGATTCTGTAGACTGCTGATGTATTTTTGATCAAGCAACAGAAATTAGAGTACCGTGACTGCGGTGGCTCAAGCGGATAAGACGCTGACTGGGAGGCGGAAGGTCAGCAGTTCGATTCCCGAGTACTGCAGAACGGATTGAGCTCCCGTCTTTGTCCCAGCTCCTGCCAACCTAGCAGTTCGAAAGCAAGGAATTGCAAGTAGATAAATAGGGACCACTTTGGTGGGAAGGTAACAGCGTTCCGTGCGCTCCGGTGTCTAGTCATGCCTGCCACATGACCATAGAAACGTCTGCAGAAGCAGACGACGCTGGCTCTTCGGCTTTGAAACAGAGATGAGCACTGCACCCTAGAGTTGGATACGACTGGCTTTCGAGCAAGGGAAACCTTTACCTAACTCCCAAGTGTCCACACCAAGTTTCAGAGTTCTTTGTTTCAGTCTTGTAGATATATGCTCTGCTCACATTTTCACATTTATTATTATAGAGCAGGGAAGTCTGTAATCTGAAATTCCTGCTAGAAAATAGCCCTACTGATGTCAGTAAGGGTTTTCAGGGTGGGGGGGAGTACATTATCACACTATAATTCTCAGTCACATAAAAATCATATACAAACTTTGTAAATATGTTTGAAGTGAGGAAACATCAGATAACTGGTTATTTCTCAAACATATTTCCAGATGTTATAAGAACCTGAACTGCAGCCATTGCCATAAAATGTTTGGCATGCTATTGTTTGCAGTGTGGGCACATTTATTCAATCGATGCTACCATTTTCCCCCTCTTGACTGCCATTTCAAACCGACTTGATTCTAAGTTTCTGTGGCTAGGAGTGATATGGTTCAGTTGACAGAGGTAAGTCCACGTCACATTCTCTCTGCCCACTTAGACTCCCTGAGTTGAATAGGTAGGTATATTGTAATATGACCAAAAATAAGTGATAATAACTAAATAGCAGAAGAGATCATTGGTAAAAATTGTCAGAACTATAGCAAGTGGAAAAATAGTACTCTGGTGCTGGGATTAGTTACTGATTTTATCATGTGGAAGTTGGTGGTGTCAGCCAAAAGACTTCCAAAGAACACCATGAAATCCATATTAACAAGTTCTTTGTATTGTGGCAAGTCAAAGGCCACAAAATGTTATTATTGTGGTTGTGTGGTATGGGTGTAGATCATCTCAGTCACTGGAAAATGTGAAATGGAGGGTGACTGCACTTATGATTTGGCCAATGATGTTTCCACTGAATGGCAGCAGCACTTCAGAGTTTTTAGACAGGAGTCTTTCTCCTCTCCTACCAGGATATAGTCAGGACTGAACCTGGACTTTCTTCATGGGAATTATGCTATGCCACATCTCTACATTTTCAGTGGTGCAGTGGCCAGGAGCATGTTAGTAGTGGTCAAAGAGAGCCTCAGGCCACCTTTCACATACTAGGGCAAATGCCAGCTTCATACCAGAGGCTGTGTCTTGACTGTCAAATAAAACAGGTTTCAAATTGTTTTTGTGTGTGCGTGTGCAATTGATGTAAGGTCACATGGTATTTGAGCTGGTGTATGTGTCTGTTGTGAGACCTTGTCTGATTAGTTTTGTGTATTATATTGGATACATGTTTCTACACTGGCATCTTGATAATTTCTTTTTAAACTGAGATGGCGTGTTTTGTGCACTGCATTTTAGTATGTTGTGTGGAAGTCATCACTTCATTCCTGGTTTAAAGAATGAATTTTTGGAACTTAAAAAAATATTCCAAATGTTGTAGAGCTATAATGGTATAGTGATGTAAAAAAAAATTGAATAGCAACACATTTGTTTGCAATATTCAGTGCTGGTGTTACAATTGTAACAATATTTTTAAAATAAAAAAAATTCTTTGTGCTGCCGAGAGTCCTGCAGCCAGAAGTCTGTTATCTTTACAGGGGAAACCCAAGAGTCACAATATACACTGAGATATGCATTCACATACCCTTCATAAAAAAATACATTGATATAGGAATTGATGCAAAATAAATGACCAAATGGTTTAAAATAACCCATATTTCAGTAAGATAATGTGTGTTTCAGATACAGTATGTGCAATGATGCACTCCAAAATTTTTTACTACCACCTCTGTAGGTGGGGCCAAATCCATGGGTGGGGCCAAATCTGTAGGCATGGCCAACGCAATGGGGTATGGACGTGGACGTGGACGTGGCTGGCCAGGTGGGCGTGGCCTGGGGGAATTTCCACTACTGGTCCTCCCGAACAGGACAAGACCTGCTTCAGTGCATCACTGAGTATGCATCATGTATTTTCCAATCTTTGAATCAGAGACACACTTTGACACAAGTGTAGGACTTTCAACCAATATGGACATACCCAGAGTCCCAGGGAGGAAATTTCTTAAGTTTCATGTATTATCACATGTTTCCTAGTTTCTTCTAGAACTACTGCTTACTCCAGATTCTATCTAATAAAAACATTAGGTGAAGTAGTATTAGATAGAATCTGGATTAGTTGCCCTGTTAGAGAAACAGTGAGGCATGGAGGAAGAAATACAGAGCAATTATACAGAGAGAGAAAGTGCTGCAAAGTCAAGCACCTATCTTCTCCTTCTGCCTCAAGTGCTGGAGTCCTATGTATTCCCAGACTCCCATGTTGGAACTCCCTTCTTAATAATAATAATTTCATATCAGAAATTATTCTTGGTTGAAAGGATTTTTGCAGGAGAAACTCTGCTCAGGGGACGCCCAAATGAGGCTCCTTTCATGTCTCAAAGAGCTGGGACAGAGATGGGCACTCAATCTGTCATGCAGTACCCGGGTCTCAAACTGCCGACTTGTTGGCTTTTCAGCTAACAAGGTGAGTTTCTTAACCACCAAGCAACCGAAGTCCCTACTCCCTTCTTAAAGAGATATCTTCTTTGCTTCCTGTTAGATAGGTCCAAAAGGTTTTATTTGTTTCAATCCACTATTGATTTAGTCTGGGTTTAGTTGCTGTTCTTTATTACATATTCATATATTCTGTGATTGTTTTAAGCTGATATCTCAATATGTTGTAGTACTATACAGTACCAATTGTTATGAAATTTGAAATAAGGTTTTCATGTCATGCTTTATGTTATTCATGTTTTATGATTTGGGAACCTGAAATGTGGCATATAGAGTTTCTCTGAGCATTGGAAGAATTCATTTCTCTTAAAATTGGCTCAGTTGTATCATTTTATCTCTTGTGAGGGAATGAGATAGAACAACATCTGGCAAGGGTGGCTGGCTTTAGCTCAGGGGGTCCCAGCCTAAGGCCCATGGACAACATTTCATGTGGCACACCACCCCTCCAAGGGCACTCAAGAAACAAAATGGCTGCCCATTTGAAGCTGTTGGGACAAAATGGCCACCCCCATCGTGCAGGCAGGGCAAAATAGCCATCTGGCCCTGGAAGCTGACTGAGAGAGCACGACCCCAGCTTGAAAAGGTTGGGAACCTCTGCTTTAGCTATAGTGGAACTCACTTAAAAAATGTTAGGTGGTAGGTATGCCTTTGATGTAAGCATGGCATCAGGGTCAGAACTGATTTATTCTAGAGCCTCACCCTACCACTGGAATATCTCCCCTATCTACGAAAAGTGGACGAGTGTAATTATGCAGAAAGCTCCATTGGAGCTATATCAATAAGACAGGCGTCTGTTGTATCATTCTCTCTCAGTAAGGCATTTCTTCTCCCCAATTGCTCATATAGAATCATAGCCTAATAGCATCCCATTAACATAATTGCCAACACAACTAGTGTTCCATGTCTCAGAGCCAATTACTTAGTTTACGATTTAAAAAAACACCCCCAAAACCATCCTGAAAATCACATCAAGGAGGTGCATGCCTTGGCTGTTTGCCCCCCTTCCTGCTTTCGGTGCTGGTTTGTTGTTTGAGACATGGGTGGTAGAGGATAAACATGGGAGGGGTGGGCTCAGCTGCAGAATGTGGAATGCCAAGCAGTCAGACCAGACTCCTGAGCTAAGATCTAAACGGATTCTGCCAGGCGAAATGAAATTCCCATTATTTTTAATTAATCCTTAATTAAAATATATTACTCCGCAGATTCCGCAAATCTCTCTTAATATGCAAATGCGACCCATTCAAGGATATTTACATATCATTAATTAAAACGGCACATTCTTTCAGTCTAACAAGCTGAGGGGTTTGGCTGCTGCCATGCTGGCACACAACAACCATCCCTGGTGTGGCTCAGGCCAAACAGTGCAAAAAAGCTCAGTGCCTCCTGCTTCATGAGGGTTTATCGCTGTGTCCCTTCACCTGCATTCTGTCTTGGTGCAAGCACAGCACTCACCTCCATGCACCAGGTCGACTACCTGAAAAGAAGTCATTTGGTAGGAGATCCCATGCAGTCGATCTTGCTTCTTATCATAACGACTGCCTTCCTGTGATCTTGAACAAACAGTAAATTCAGCGTTTGTCTGTGGACCTTTTGGGGTCCACAACTCTTCAACTCTGAGCAGAAATGCTACTTTTAAAAATACATTTTAAGTACCCTCATTTTAACTTCTGTCTCTTGATATATTTTAAGTACCCTCATTTTAACTTATGTTCTTTTTGATGTGCTATGCTGGTCTTGGGCCGTAATAAAGATTGATTGATTGAATTTAAATTGGAATTTGAGGAGAGGTCAATTTGAGCTTGCTTGAGTTGTAGAAGGCTGCTGGTCATCTGTAAAAGTCCTTCAATTCTGTGCTGTAATGTAGCTAAGCCCAGCCAGTAATCCAGTTTGAATCAGATGTAGTTTCCAAAGTCTAACCCAAGGCAGCCTGTTTATAAATTGAGCTGAAACAGATATCCACTTGTATTTGCTGCTCTTTCAATTTCGACACGAAAACACACAGCCATAATTTTTTCCAGGCAATCTCTTAAACATATGATTTGTTTATCCTTGTCCCCTTTTGATTTGTTTATCCTTGTTCCCTTTTCGGTCCAAAGGTTATTTGACACTTGTATTTGCTGCTCTTTCAATTTTGACACAAAAACACACCTGCCTGTATCTTGCAAACAGGTTTCTGATAGGCAGAACTGGATTCATCACAGAGCTTCAGTGGTTAAAAGACTTGTTCCACAGCAGGGTTCACAACCTGTGGGCCGTGGGCCGAATGCGACCCACGATGCCATTTCATGTGCCCTCCACGCACCCGGAAGTGCCATGTGGTGGAGGAAGGGCAAAATGGCCGTCTGGCCCCCGAAACTGTCTGAGGGAGCGTGATCCAGCCCCCAGCTTTAAAAGGTTGAGAACTCCTGGTCTACAGCATTTGAAAATTAAAAGCTAACCCTGGACTGAGGGCTTAGTACCTCTTTCAATACCTGAATGTGTGGCATATAGGCATCAACATCTTATGGATTTATATTTGTATATGTGGGCTATCATTTTGAAGGTCTGCGACAAACCAGGAAAGGGACCTTGGTGTCCTGGTGGACAACTCAATGAAGGTGTCAACCCAGTGTGCCTCAGCAGTGAAAAAAGCAAACTCAATGCTAGGGATCATTAGGAAGGGTATAGAAAATAAGTCAGCAAGTGTTATTTTGCCTCTTTATAAATCTATGGTGAGGCCCCATCTGGAATACTGTGTACAGTTCTGGTCGCCATACCTCCAGAAGGATATTATGGAGTTGGAGAAAGTACAGAGGAGGGCAACCAGAATGATTAGGGGACTGGAACACCGTCCTTACCATCTGAGGCTGCAACGGTTGGGCCTCTTCACTCTTGAACGACGACGTCTAAGAGGTGACCTGATTGAAGTTTATAAAATCATGCACGGTGTGGACAAAGTAGATAAGGAAAAACTGTTTTCTCTATTGCATAACACTAGAACTAGGGGACACTCCATGAAACTTTTGGGTACTAGTTCTCAAACAAATAAGAGAAAGTACTTTTTCACCCAGAGGATTACTGGTCTATGGAACTCCCTGCCAGAAGAAGTGGTGACAGCTGTCAGTCTTGACAGCTTTAAGAAAGGATTAGACAAGTTCATGGAGGACAAGAGTATCAATGGCTATAATTATGGATACTTAAGGACAACCTCCGGGTTGGAGAGATAGGCAGGATATCTCTCAATGCCATTTCCAGGGAATCCTAAGCAGGTGAAGGCATCTGCTTGGGAATACCCTGAAGGAAATGGTGAGCCACCGTGTGAGACAGAATGCTGGACTGGATGGGCTGTGGCCTGTTCCAGCAAGGCTGTTCTTATGTTCTTATGTTCTAAGGTCACCCTTGCTTGAAAGCCAGTCGTATCTGTCTCTAGGGTTCAGTGCTCATCTCCAGGGCTGCCATCAGAAATTTCAGGGCCCCATACTGAGCAATCCTATTACATCCCCCCCCCACACACACACATAGTAATGTCACAGTTATGGCCGATGGCGGCAGGGCCCCTGTCAGCTCCGGGCCCTATACGACAGTACTTGTAGTACTGCCCTGATGGCGGCCCTGCTCATCTCTGTTTCATAGCCAAAGAGCCAGCGCTGTCTGCAATTGCAGATGTTTCCGTGTTCATGTGGCAGGCACAGAATGCTGTTTACCTTCCCACTGAAGTGGTCCCTATTTATCTACTTGCAGTTTCTTGCTTTCGAACTGCCAGGTTGGCAGGAGCTCACTCCATCCTGCAGTATTCAGGTATCAAACTGCTGACATGCTGCCTTCCAGGCAGCATCTTAGCTTCATTTTGAAACTAATGCATAAATGTTTCTTCCCTCCTCTTCTTTTTACTGTACTGTGCTATTTCTATTTATTTTGTGCATGTATATACATTTGTTATTTTAAAAATGATTTTGTATGATACTTTTGCACAGTATAAGATAAAAAGGGAGAGGAGAGAGGAAAAAAAGAAACAGTGCCCTATTCCTCCTCATCTCTCTAATGCACAAATGCTACAGTCTCTCAGTGAATTTGATTAAAATGGTACTATACCAATAGACTTTAGTGTTTATGCAGAAAAATTTATCCAAGGAAGATCTCAGAGTTTCTGTCCCTTCTCCCTCCCTGTTCAGAATTGTGGTAAACAGTATATTTTCTTTAAATCAGGGGTGCCTAAACTTTTCGGGCATGGGCCGGTCATGTGGTCACGTGGTTCAGTGGGCCAGTCACGTGATTCAGCTGGCTGGTCAGTGGTTCCTCCCAGCAGAAGTGGAAGTAAAACACACTTTGCAATCTGTTTTGCAACAGATATGTTTTGCAACATGATGAGATAGATTTTAGGCTCCCATTTTCTCTGTTTAAACCAGGGGTGCCCAAACTACGGCCCATGGGCTGGATCCAGTCCCTGACACCACTTCATCCAGCCTGCACCGCTCTTGTCACCCCTGTTTTACTTCCGCGGGCAATGAGGGTGGCATGGGCCAGATGAAGTGGTGTTGGGGGCTGGATCTGGCCCATGGGCCGTAGTTTGGGCATCCCTGCCCTAAAATCATTTGGACTTTTTTTCACGGACAAAGAAAGGTAACTTTCTATCAAGCCTAAAACTATTATATAATTAATGCAGGCCTTCATATAAGTGCCTTTCAGTCATGAAGCCCTTTGTCCAGATGTTACCTTTGTCAAGAATTTGTTTAGACTACCTTTGACACCCAGGCCCAGTTTGTTCGATGAATGCTGGACTCTTTCAATATCTTTTGCTAACTCTGCTAATGTTGGGAAGTGCTTTATAGGCTTAAGTAAACAAATTCTGTACCAGGTTTTGCTCCCTGGTCAACAAGACACCATTCCTTAGCTATGCCTCTGTGGTTCCAGAGGATGCTGAACAAGACTGAGTGTTACATTTGTAGTAAGAGAGAAGTATATTGGAGTAAACAAGCCAGCTGATGTATAGGGATGGGTAGAACAGGGTGACATCAATGATTTTTGTATTGAAAACTTGAATTACTGCACAGGGTAGTTGCATATCTAAATAAGTACAGGTTTCCCAGCTTGGTGTTGATGTCAACATTCAGTGATTAGCATTTAGTACCTCTTTGGTTCTAGTAATATGCTTGGGTACTGTATCAAATGTGTTAGTGGTACATTTCTTGCTCAGAAGGCTTACTGTATAAATAAAATGACCGAGTGTTAAATGCCTTGACATTGTTAGAGCTATAGAGCCACCAGGGGAAGGGGTGATGGTGAATTCAGTATAAATGCTATGCCTTCCAAGCATTGAGCTGTGGGAGGAATTTTTTTAGGTCTGTGTTCTGTGCACTCCGGTGTCTAGCCATGCCTGCCACATGACCACTGAAACATCTGCAGAAGCAGACAGTGCTGGTTCTTCGGCTGTGAAACAGAGATGAGCACTGAACCCTAGAGATGGATACGACTGGCTTTTGAGCAAGAGAAACCTTTACCTTTACTTTAGTGAAAGCTGTACAGGACTGTGATAGCTTAGTGGTTAAGATGCTGAACTTGATGATTGGTCGGTCAGCAGGTCAGCAGTTCAAGACCAGAGCACTGCATGTCAGAGTGAGTTCCCATCTCTGTCCCAGCTCCTGCCAACCTAGCAGTTCGAAAGCAAGAAATTGCAAGAATATAAATAGGTACTGCTTTGGTGGGAAGTTAACAGCATCCAGTGCACTACGGTGTCTAGTCATGCTTGCAACATGACCACGGAAACATCTGCAGATGCTGACAGCACTGGCTCTTAGGCTATAAAAGGAGATGAGCACCAAACCCTAGAGTCAGATATGACTGGCCTTCAAGCAAGGGAAACCTTTCCATTACTAGTGAAAGCTGGATATGGATAGCAGTGCTGTCCATACTGTACTATGATTGAGAAACTGCTCCTTCTTTCTTTTCTCTTTTAAGCCTTTTGCTTAATCAATGTAATGCAGTTTATTTGTTTTTAATATAAATAGAAATTGGAAGGAAGAAACTCTCGAGTCCCTGAAGCCATTTTATACTAATGAATGAAAATGGGAGCATTGTAAAAAGCAATGTTCAGAGAGATCCCTTTTCATACAAAGAGTAACTGCACCCTTTTTGCCTCTAAGAAGACCTTGTTGATATGCATGCATGCCATTACAAGTTGCAAAGGCAGGCGGAAGCCAAGCTTGCATCATCATCATCATCATCATCATCATCATCATCATCATCATCATCATCATCATCATCATCATCATCATCATCATCATAAACTTCATGTCAGAAATTATTCTCTGTTGAAAGGATTTTTGCTGGTGAAACTCCACTCAGGAGATGCCTGAATGAGGCCCTCTTTCATGTCCCCAAGAGCTGGGATAGAGATGGGCGCTCAAACCACCATGCAGTACCCGGGTCTTGAACTGCTGACTTGCCAGCATTCCAGCTAACCGCACCTTGCATTGTTATTAAAAGAACTGCTGAATACTCACATTCTACCTTATATCTTGGGACTGCGGTGGCTTAGTGGGTAAGATGCTGAACTTGGTGACTGGAAAGTTGGCAGGTCGGACAGTACTACACGACGAAGTGAGCTTCTGTCTCTGTGTCAGTTCCTGCCAACCTAGCAGTTCGAAAGCACTTCCCACTTTGGTGGGAAGGTAAACAGCATTCCATCACATGTCCATAGAAACGTCTGCAGACACAGAGAGTGCTGGCTCTTTTGCTATAAACAGAGATGAGCACTGAACCCTAGAGTTGAATATGACTAGCTTTTGAGCCAGGGTGGCCTTACTCTATATCTCACTTTTTAGTTGGATGTCATTGAGGCTCCTTGTGCCAGGAAAGAAGCCTTCAGGGTTGTGAAGCTCTTTGCAGAGCTGGAGTAGAATGCTTGCTTTACAGAAATACCACAGGATTCCTTCTGTCTTTTTTCTGACCACCAGCCTGGCTAGCAAGAGCATACCTACTGCAAACAGCAAAAGGGCTGTTTATAGGAAGTATCCTCCAATAATAACTAATCTGAGAGCCTTCTTTCTTGGCAGCTGGCAATATTCAGTGTTGCTCTTTCCTGCTACACTAGTTTAACACTTTTAATGATGTGGTTCTGCTTGTGGGCTGTGATGTCCTCCATGCTAAGTGTTTCTAGCTTCATAAAATGAGAAGATATGGCTGTGTGTATATCAGGGCTTGTTAGATTCCCTAATCCAGACAACATCTTAGTTAGCAAGAAGATAGCAACACAGTACATGAAAGTCATTGCTGATCCGATCCCTTGCACTCAACACAGAGCCATCGTGTGCATAGTAAATGCTGCAGTGAAACCAGAAGGTGCTTTTTCGTAGACGGTTTAATGGGTGAATATTCAAGAGCAGATGGATTAAAGTGTGGAGATGATCCTTCTGCACCCAGATAAATGTCATGAATCTGTCCATCTTGTGAAAGTAATATCAAGGAAAAATATTCCAAGAAGATGCCGCACCCAGTACGTCCAGAGCCTGACTGACAAAATCAAACCTCTGCTGGATAGGTATCAGGCACTCTACAACCAGGATCCTTTTCAAGAAGATACTGTTGAAGCTAGAGAATAAGTGATGCAGGCCCTATCTGAAAAGCGGAAATCACGATAGTGCACATTAGTCAAGAACCTGGATGTGAAGCAGAACAGTAGAAGAGCTTGGAACCTCCTAACAATTTTAGGTGGAGATTTTTAACCCAGCCATAGCAAAACTACGTTGTAGTAACAGCAGACCAAATAGTTATTCAGTTGCTAAAGAATGGAAATGCACAAAGCAAAAAAAAAAAAAGGGGGGGAGGGGGGAGCCATCCAAACAGAGGAACAAGAGGAGGGATTACTTAATAGCCCATTTGTGGCATCTTAATTGGAGGAAGCCATAAACAGCATAAAATCGAATAAAACAACTTTGAAAGAAAGCTAATCACGGGAGTGGCTTTCATTGACCTAATTGTAGCATTTAGTACTGTCAATCATAGGATACTGCTTCGTAAAAGAAATAATCTTACCAGAGGTAACAAGCTTACTAGGGTCATTGGCAGCTTCCTTCAGAACCGGAGATTCTATGTGACAATGAATGGAAAGAACAGCAGATTGAGATTGCAGAAAAATGGACTGCCCCAAGGAAATATATTGTCTCCAACACTGTATAATATATATACAAGTAATCAAACAGTTCCTGACAATTCAAAATTGTTCATCTATGCAGACAACACCGCAATGGCCGTACAAGGATCAAGCTTTGATGAGATAGCTAAAAAAATGTACTGGAGCAATTGAAGAATTAGGACAGTATTACAATATCAGCCATTTAAAGCCTAATCAAACAAGATTCAAGTGTGTGCTTTCCACTTTCCAAACTGAGAAGCAAGGGTTGAGTTGGATGTTATATGGCAAGGGAATCAACTACAGCATTGTTCAGCACCGAGATACCCCCGTGTGACACTTGACATAACACTCTTTTAAGCCTGAATATCAAAGCTAAAGTTAGTATGAGGAACAGCATCATCAGGAAACTTATAAACTACAAATGGTGAATGCAACTATCCACAGCGCGTACATCAGCTTCGGCCCTGAGCATCTCTGTGGCAGAGTATGCTGCTCCAGTATGGAGTGTATCCACACATGTGAAACAAGTTGACATCGTTGTTAATGAAGCAATGCCTATAGTGACAGGATCCCTCAAACCTACACCAGTTGAGAAAATATACCCTCTTGTTGGTATCGCTCCATCTAAGATAAGGAGAGAAATAGCAGCAGATGCTGAGAGAACTAAGCAGGAGAATGACCCTCAGCATCCTCTGAATGGCCTCAAGTCCATCGAATCAGATCCAGGAAGAGCTTTATGGCAAGAACAAACATTCTTGAGGGTACACAAGAGAAAAATCAAATTAGAATATGGAGGAAGGAGCTCACTGGATAAGAAATAACATCAAAGGATATAGCTGAGGAACTCAATCTCCCCTACGTCACATGGAGGACCCTGAATAGGCTGAATGTTGGAGTCCCTAGATGCAAGACCATCATGCTCAAGTGGGGCTGCTGGCAGAAACAACATGTGCTGTGAATGTGGAGAGATACAGAATCAGGCTCATTTACTAGTCTACCAATTACTACCACAAACACATACTGATGAGGACTTAAGTTTGGCCAACGACAAAGCCAAAAAAGTGGCTTCATTTTGGCAGTTCACCTTGGACATGAAAAAAGAAGGCACCTCCTCTTTGTTTTCCATCCCAAAAGGGATTTTAGTTTGGAATGTTTTAGCTCTGTTTTTAACATAAGATTTGCCCACCACTGCATCCCCACTAAGTTTCTTTTCTCAGGCAGACACATCTTCATCTGCTGGAGGATTTCATTTACTAAGAGACCCATCCAATCATCATATTGTAATAGGACCAAAAATACATGGCTATTATATCACTGAAGTGGCTTCTGTATTGTGTCATCAGCCTATAAGGACTCCCGCGCCCGCCCCAGAGCCACTCCACCGCCCGGGTTGGGGCCAGGTGTGCCTGCTCGCTGCCTCGCCCTCCGAGACCCACCTGCTCGGAAGGCTGAAAAAGCCGATGATGCCGCCGCACCGGAGGACTCCCGCGCCCGCCCCAGAGCCACTCCACCGCCCGGGTTGGGGCCAGGTGTGCCTGCTCGCTGCCTCGCCCTCTGAGACCCACCTGCTCGGAAGGCTGAAAAAGCCGACGCCGCACCGGAGGACTCCCGCGCCCGCCCCAGAGCCACTCCACCGCCCGGGTTGGGGCCAGGTGTGCCTGCTCGCTGCCTCGCCCTCCGAGACCCACCTGCTCGGAAGGCTGAAAAAGCCGATGATGCCGCCGCACCGGAGGACTCCCGCGCCCGCCCCAGAGCCACTCCACCGCCCGGGTTGGGGCCAGGTGTGCCTGCTCGCTGCCTCGCCCTCCGAGACCCACCTGCTCGGAAGGCTGAAAAAGCCGACGCCGCACCAGAGGACTCCCGCGCCCGCCCCAGAGCCACTCCACCGCCCGGGTTGGGGCCAGGTGTGCCTGCTCGCTGCCTCGCCCTCTGAGACCCACCTGCTCGGAAGGCTGAAAAAGCCGACGCCGACGCCGCACCGGAGGACTCCCGCGCCCGCCCCAGAGCCACTCCACCGCCCGGGTTGGGGCCAGGTGTGCCTGCTCGCTGCCTTGCCCTCCGAGACCCACCTGCTCGGAAGGCTGAAAAAGCCGACGCCGACGCCGCACCGGAGGACTCCCGCCCCCGCCCCAGAGCCACTCCACCGCCCGGGTTGGGGCCAGGTGTGCCTGCTCGCTGCCTCGCCCTCCGAGACCCACCTGCTCGGAAGGCTGAAAAAGCCGACGCCGCACCGGAGGACTCCCGCGCCCGCCCCAGAGCCACTCCACCGCCCAGGGAGGTTTGGTTTGGCCATGGACTTTGCCATCAAGACTTTGCCACCTCCCCCCCCCCCACGACTTTTTTCACCAGCTGGTGAGGAGAGAGGCACAGCTGTTAAGACTGTTGTGTTCCTCCGCCCTAGTTGGGCTGGAGGCTTGGAAGTCGTCCACATCCACTTAATTGTGTATGTATGAAATGTACTATGGAATTGTGCTCAAGTTGTTATGGTATTATTGTGTAAATTTGTATCTTATGAGGTTGACTCTTTGTGTAATTCTCATTGTGATATTGCTTAATTATTTATATTTTGTATTGTATTTTTGCATATTCTGATGTTTTGATTGTATTAATTGTGTATTGCCTTCTGTAGCTTATTGTATACCCTGCTCTGTTTATTGTATTTGTATTTGTATATGTTGTAAGCCGCTTTGAGTGGCACTTGTGTCAGGAAAGCGGGATAGAAATTAAACTTAATAATAATAAAAATAAAAATAAGGGGAAGAAGTGAAGGGAAAATGCAAAATGGCATGAAAATGTGTTATAATGCAGAGTCCCTAAGAACTGTAGCTGTGATGACATCCACATGTCTTCCAGGCAAGGAGACAGCTAATGAACTTCAGGTAAGGTGACTTATTTGCACCCAGCTACCCTCGTTTCATCACATAAACAGCACACAAGATGATATGAGAGCACTCCTGTTCCATCAACCCAGTAATATGCCCTGCAATGTCCTTGCTTCTGCAAGTCCTCAGCCAGCTCCTCATGCTCCTCACAACCACGTAATACCGTATTTATTCGAGTATAACGCGCACTCGTGTATAACGCGCACCCCTAATTTTCCATGAAATCTCGGTATAAATTTTTTTTCACACCACGCATTGAAATTAACATAAGAAACGTGCCTACCCTTGCCGGCTCTTGAGTCGCGCGGTGCGGGAGCGCGGGTGGCTGGCGGTAGCGCCTCCCCCAGAGGGTTCCCGTACCGTTCCAGTGGGGCAGCGGCGGGTGGAGCTCCTGGGCGCTAGACGACAATTGGGGAGGAGGGCCGCAGCGTGCTCCGTGCCTACCCGGTGCCGGCTTCAGTCGCGCGGCCCGGGAGCGCGGGTGGCCTGCGTTAGCGCCTCCCCCTTACCGTTCCGGCGGGTGCATGCAGGTGAGCGGCGGCGGCAGCGGGACCTGGGCGCCTGCCGCCGCCTGGGAGGAGGGCCGCGGCGTGCTCCGTGCCTACCCGGCGCCGGCTTCAGTCGCGCGGCCCGGGAGCGCGGGTGGCTGGCGTTAGCGCCTCCCCCTTACCGTTCCGGCGGGTGCGTGCAGGTGAGCGGCGGCGGCAGCGGGACCTGGGCGCCTGCCGCCGCCTGGGAGGAGGGCCGCGGCGTGCTCCATGCCTACCCTTGAGGCTCGTTTAAAAGAGGCGCGCACCCAGTCCTCGTGTATAACGCGCACCCAAACTTTGAGTCCTTTTTTGGGTATAAAATTTTGCGCGTTATACTCGAATAAATACGGTACATAAACCAGAGGGGGGTTGAGTGAGAGAAGCAGCAGCAGGTCTGAAGTCAAGAGGCAGTTTTGAACAAATTCTGTTTCATATGAGCATGGAAATTATGGCCTTAGCAATTGACAAACAATGTCTTGTATGTATGTTCTTTCATTTCAGTGCTTTGACCTTATATTACAGTTTCATAGTTTTGTGGGAATCTCAGTCCATATGCTTTGTGCTTTTATCCTCTTCTCACTCTCAAGATCCCTTGTCATTCCAAAAGATGAATAAATTATACTCAAAGGAGCAAGTGATGGATTTCCTGTTATTAATTTATTTATTTTTAGTCCTTTTCTTCTCCCCAATCCTTCTTTTCCTTTGTCTCTAACTCCATGTAACTACATTTGTTGTGTGTGAATTCAGCGTTGCTTTATGTATGTGTGTATCTGTGTGCATCTGTGCAAGCACATACACTGGAGAGGAGAATGCTGTTTGTACTTCTCGTTTTGATAAACTGACATCTCTACCTCTTCCCCACCACAAAACCCTGTGCAGGGATTTGATCTAAGCAATCCCTCGACCCTCTTGGAACACATTAAACATCCACCCAGACCCCTTACTCTGTCTCCATCTCTGAACCTTTCACTCTCCTTTAATGAGAATTTCTCCTAATTATTTCAGTGGCTGCAGCACAGGGACTGCAGTGTACTTAGATCTTGATTCCAGGGACGTGACTGTTATGCTGATCAGGGCAAGAGATCAATAATTTAGGCTCCTGCTTTAATGGCAGAGCTGAGAGCTTAAGTGTCTGCAGTCAGACTCCTTTCAAATTCCTTTAGTATTCATGTTTTCTACCAGATTTTTGCCTGCCTGCTCCTGCTGCCTTCTATCTTTTCGCAAACATAGTATGTGTCAGAGAGATAGTTTTAATTTTCTCCTTTTGTCCATCAATCCTCAGTCCCAATGTGTCTTTTTAATGGTTTCCCAATTTAGCTTTAACCTTCTATCTAGTTTTTGGTAGCAATTTCAAAGATGAAGAAATCCTTCTTTCTTTCCTTCCTTTCCTTCCTGTATACCTTAAATGACCTGTTTCAGTAATTTGAAAACATGTCCATATTTCTTCACATGTGTTCTTTATGTGGAATGTAAAATATAAACAAGGTGCTCTTCATTGAGGAAACCTATATTTTTGTATTGAAAATAAATCTTGCAGATGCAAATTCACATTTACTCGCTTTGCATAATTTCATCATCATTTTTTTGAGACTCAAGTTGTTAAATGTTTGATTTTCTTCAGGGTAGTTGTTAGAAAGAGGGAATGGATGAAATGAAGGCTAAATAATTAAAAACTAGGACATTGAAGCCGGATGGGTCATGGGTACAAATTTCCCAAGTAGAGATTCCTTTTTTTATCTAGGAATCTAATTCTGAACTGGAATGCTAGGGAATGACATAGTGAACATTAATGTCTGTTCAATAAGTGACCCCATAAAAGGCATCACCTTCCTCCTGCATTAATGTCTGTGTAAATAATTTTTGACCATAGCCTATGAACATGTGATAGCTGGTTCAAACAGAAATGTTGTGGTATAAACAGAAATGTGCATCTGACATGAAACTAAGAGGAAAGTGGTTATGTGGGGAAAGGTGGAGGCATTGTTGTAAATGAAGCATGAAGTCTCAGAATTGTTGTCAGGTTCTCTGTTCAAGCACAAAAAATTAAGTGCAAGTGGTATATGCTTTGTTCGTGAATTTCCTCTAAGAGTCTGATTGTTCTTCTTAATATTAGCTATTCTATCCCATTTTTTATCATCTGCAAATCTGATAAGTATTTCCTATACTCCCTCATCAAATTTGTTCATGAATATGTAGAAGAGCACTGGACCCAGAACTGAGCCTTGCATTATCTAGCTAATAGCTAAGACAGGAACAAAATTCAAAAAGATCTTACTAGGCTTGAGCACTGGCCTGAAAACACATGCCTGTCAACCATCCCGATTTGGCCAGGATTACCCCGTAATTCGGCGCCGATTTGCGCCATTTCCCGACCTGCGCTGCCAAACCCCCATAATTTGGCAGAGGGGGAAAGGAGGCACTGCGCAGCCCATCTGTGCAGGTCGTGTTGCACGCATGCGTGGAAGGGCTCTACACTTCCATAGCTCCCTTCCACGCATGCGTAGAAGGCTACGCCGCCTGCGTAGAAGGCTACGCAAGTGGCATAGCCCTCCACGCGCATGAGTACAACGCGACCTGTGCAGACCCGGATTCGCCGGAGCCACAGTTGACAGGTATGTGAAAACAACTGAATGAAATTTAACAGGGATAAGTGCAAAGATCCACACCTAGGAAAAAAATACAAAAGCACAGCTACAAGATACTTGGCTTAATAATACTGTGAGTATGAAGGATCTTGGAAGTGTTGTAGAGATAATAAGCTGAATCTCCTTTGATATCCAAAGGGGTAAAAGAGGAAGTAAAGAAGAATATTTATTTATTTATTTATTGAGACATTTGTATCCCGCCCTATTGGCGCAGGTGTTACCCAGGCGGCTAACAGCAGAAAGGAGAGGGTTCCATTACAGCAAGAAGCCTTCTCCATATAATACATAAGTGATGCATACAAAAACAATCATAAAACAACTAAAAGCACCCAACAATACTCTCCCTAACCCCTTAAGACGTACAAGTTAAAAGGTAAAAGCAATACATAAAAGCATAAAAACAGCATACACTAAAAACATTATACTGACACTACTGACAGATCACAGAAGAACTCAACCTGGGCAGCTAAACTAGCCAGCGGGCCTGGGCCGTACCACAAGAAAAGACGGATCCCAGACCCACTGACAAAGCCAGATCTTAAGGACCTTTCTGAAAGGGAGGAGCTCTGTCTGGAGGCACAATTCCGATGGTAAGAGGTTCCACAGGGCCGAGGCAAACACTGAGAAGGCTCTTCTCCTGGTCCCCGTCAAGTGAGCTTCTCTTGTCGAGGGGACCTCCACAGAGCCTCTCTGATCTGCCCTCGTAGGACGGGTAGAAAACCTTGGGGAGATGCGGTCCCGTAAGTATCCTGGGCCACTGCCATGTAGAATAAACTGAATATGAGTCAGCAGTGCAATGTGAAAAGGCAAATGCTATTTTTTACTGCATTAACAGAAGTACAGTCTCCAAATCCCCTGAGTACTAATTGACACTGGTTAGGCCTCATCTTGACAATGCATTTTAAGAAGGATGTCACCAAATTGGAACAAGTTCAGAGGAAGGTGACAAGAGTGATCCGGTGACTGGAAACCAAACCATCTCAGAAAAGGTGGAAAGAACTGGGCAAGCTTAACCTTGTGAATAGGAGAATGAGAGGGATATGTTAGCACTTTTGAAATTCTGTTGGGTGGGGGGCGGGGGGCGGGGGGAGTCATAAAGAGAAGGGAAGGATCTGTTCTTACTCATCCCAGTGAACAGGACATAACAGTACAGGAAGCCAGATACAGGCTGAATATCAGGAATATCAAGCTGAATATCAGGATCCCTGCATCCCTCTTCATACACTTTTTACAATCAAATACTGTAATTAATTCAACTGTGGAATAGCTATTGTGTGTCCAGCACTGCCTTGTGGAGCTGTCTGGATTGTATAAAGCAGGGGTGTCCAAACTATGCCCCAGGGACCAGATCCAGCCCTGACGCCAATTCATCCGGCCCACAAAGCCCTTGCCGCTCCCGGGAGCGGCAATGGCTTTATGGGCTGGATGAGTTGCCATCGGGAGCTGGAACCAGCCCCCGGGCTATAGTGACCGGTCCCCTGAACCACTGGCCCACAGCCTAAAACGTTTTGGCATCCCTGGTATAAAGAAAAGTCAAACTGAGGGAGGAGCTCTGTTTCAAGATAACCCTGTGTATTGACCAGATGAGGAGAAATTCTTGACTTCAATTTAATATGAAAATCATTTAACCTGTCAATAAATCCATTACTGTTAATTATATTGAGGGGGTTAACAATTTGTCAACAACATTCTCCCACTGCTATTCATCCATATTAGTGCAGGGCTCCAGCTTTCATCTCTGTTACATTTTTAGTACTTACAGGAATGAGATTCTTTCTTTTTCTAGTGATATACCGTAGTTGTTTCTCCTGCACCAAGTGATTGAATGTTTCTTGATAGGGAAGAAGCCAGATTTCTTTATGGCTTATGGCAAACTGCCTTGATTACTTCTACTGTTGTACCCATTATGAGAATTAAATATGTATTCAGCTGCACACTGCTTGCAGTGTTATTGCTGAGTGACATATGGTACCAACTCAATTAGAATGAAGCTAGCATTAGATAACCCTTCGGATTGCATACCCATTCTTGAGGCAGGCTGCTGTGGTATCGGCTGAGTTTACAATAATGGGAGGCCACAGCAATCCATGCCTGCAATTATCCTGGCCGTGTGGGCATGGGACTTTGAGTGAGTGTGACAAGAAGGAATCACTTGCTTGAGCAGACTTCCTTCATGATTTGCTTCAGCTGCACACATGGCTCCATTCTGTGTTGTATGTGGAGCTCTGGTGTGATTTTCGCTGAACATGCTGTGCCTTGCAAATAACACATTTAGGGGGAATGAGAAGTTAGTAGGGAAGAAATGTATTGTTGGAGAAATGACAACAGAAATTTTGTTGTTCAAGAACAACAACATTTCTGTTGTCATTTCTCCACCAATGTATTGTATTGTATTGTATTTAAAGGTATTGGTGGAGAAATGACAACAGAAATAAGAGCTTTAAATGCCCTGCCAGCTGAACATATGTGGATGGGTTATTTTCTGTAAAAAAACAACACAAATTAGCTAATGCTAAGCATATTTCTAAAATTGTGTGCAGAACATGACATGCAGTTTGATTCATAAGTTACCATTCCTTAGCTTTCATTTTCTTTAGAGAGGGAATGGCAGGGAAGGGGGCAAGACGATGAATGTGCATTTTCGTGAGCAGTAGCATTCCTATCTATTTTTCTTTAAAAGAATTATGAAATGATCTTTTAGACCCCTAGACTATTTTGCACTTGGTAGATGATTGATTCTGGCAGCACCAGCTCCCTCAGCCTTGGGTAAGGCAGGCATGGACATGCTGAATTTGGCTCAGTCAGCTTTTTGCACTCTACTATGATTGTAAAAGTATGTTATGATCCTTTGTTCTTTGTTCAAGGTTAAATTCTTTGTACAAGGTCTGTCACAATAGTCTTATGGCCAAGATGCTAAAATATGGACTAGATGGTGCTACTTTATTGGATTTGTGGCTGGCTGACATACTATATGAAAGCACTCATTAGTGGTGAGTGCTCATAAATTACGTCTCATCTTGGAGAAAAGTAACAAGTAGGGTGCTGTAGCATTATACCTAATATAAATGACATGGATGGGGTGTTGAGGATCCATTAAATGTATGGATAATACCAAAGTGAGAGAGGCATTTTATGTATATAAAGATAAATGGGATCAAGAATAATTTTAACAGATTGGAAAACTAGGCCAGCATAGGTAAAGGTAAAGGTTTCCCTTGCTCGAAAGCCAGTTGTATCCGACTCTAGGGCACAGTGCTCATCTCTGTTTCAAAGCCAAAGAGCCAGCATTGTCTGCTTCTGCAGACATTTCCATTGACATGTGGCAGGCATGACTAGACACCAGAGTGCATGGAACTTCCCACCAAAGTGGTCCCTATTTATCTACTTGCAATTTCTTGCTTTCAAACTGCTAGGTTGGCAGGAGCTGGGACAAAGACGGGAGCTCAATCCGTCCTGCAGTACTTGGGAATCGAACTACTGACCTTCCGCCTCCCAGTCAGCGTCTTATCCACTTGAGCCCCAGCATAGACCCAGTTTAAAGTCACCATAGGCATTATGATGTCATGTTGAGTCATACAACTCAGTGTGGAACTGATAACGTTTGTGATGATTTCTTAAATTGGAGGCAATTCACCTCCAAAGATTATACCATGTGTGTTACACCACATAGCTAGGATAAGAAGATTTGGGCCTAGGGTTACATGATTCTTGGTGTGGGATACGTCCTACTTATTTCCACTTGTATTACTACTACTCACATCTGGTCTAGACACGGAGGAAAAAGATCACTACTACTATGATGCAGCATTGTAACCGCCAACAATGTAAGGCAAAAATAAAAACAGTGGTTATACTCATGTTCTTGCTTTATCTCTTGCTTCCCTCTTTGTAATATGGTTTACACAGAGAGAGCAGGTGAGAGGGAGAGCAGGAAGCACGTTGTGATGCTGTCGTCCACTGTGTTGATGTTATTTATTTTCCTCAGTTGCTGCTCTGGAAGCCCAGAGTTGACAGAGCGGTTTTGTAGAATAGAAACATTATAGACTGTTACTGTCAGAGTGTTAAATGTGATAGATAGTGGAATAGAAGAGAGGGAGGGGACCATATATGAGCCATGTCTGAGCACCAGAGTGTTCATGGGAAAAGAAACCATCCGCATATAAGAAATGAATGTGGCGGGAGGTAATGGATTCTTGCAACATACCACAACAGGAATACTTATTAGAGGATGGATTTAACCCTTTCTTGGTTCCTGAATCTCTTGCCACATTTGATGAGACTGGAATTGTGAGATGCTTTATTTATTCCAAGTATTACTAACAAAATGTCTGTCGTTGCAATGGACACTGGAGGGGGTAGATTTCAGGCACTCAGCTAATGTGTTTGAGGGAAAGAATAAATATGTATTCATTTCTCTCTACTCAGTCCTCCTCCCCAGTCCCATTAGGTTCATGAAGCACTTGGAACCAAGGCTGTGGTGCAACATGTTGAACAATTGTCCCAAAGTATAGTACTGTATTACATATGAAAGCAAAGTACTCCAGAAACTTTAATCTTACAAAGTAATCTTAATGCTTGTCTACATTTGGAGTGCCCACTGCGTCCAGTGGGACGCAGTGGGCACAGAGCTGTGCGGGCTGAGGAGATGGTGGAGGACAGAGGTGCCTGGAGGGCAACGGTCCATAGGGTCGCAAAAGGTTGGAATCGACTGTGCGGCTGAACAACAAAAACATTTGGAGTGGGCTCAATTGGGTTAAATAAGGTCACTTAATGTCATGTAGAGGGTTGGTAGGCCGTTTGGTGCAATCCTTGCATCCCAATGGCATTCTTACTTCAAATGATCCTGTATTGTCATACTGCCTGTTGAAAACAATACAACAAGAAAGACCGTTTTCTTTGCTCTCTCCTGCTTTTGGGAGGAAGTTTTCAATTTTTAAAAAATGATGCAGTGCATTAGTGAATACCTGTCAAGTATCCCAGATTGGCCGGGATTTCCCGTATTTTTGCGCCGCTTCCTCCACTTTCCCGTTGCCATCCCGTAATTTGACCGGTGGGGAAAATAGTTACTGTGCATGCGTGTATGCGCAGAACCCTTCTGCACATGCACAGAAGGGTTCTGCGCAGGTCCCGTATTTTCCGAAGCCACGCTTGATGGATATGCATTAGTGCTGTCCTAATATATTTTTCAAGCAAACCTTTTGCCACTTCTACACCTCCATTGGGCAGAAGAAATGCTTAAATTGGAAAAGGAAGGTGAGTTGACAACGACAACCGTGCTTTGGTTTATTTCCTATGATTGCACAGGCTGAGAAACAAACCAAAATGGGTGAACTTAGCTGCACCAAAAAAGGTAAAAATTTCTGATAGAGACCCAGAAGTGTGCAGGTAGGCATACTTTAGGGATGGGCCAATTTACTCCAGCAATTACATCATTTCTTCTTCTTCTTAGTTCCTTTTCATGCTGCGCAGCATCCATCTCCACCACTAGAGCATATATCAGGCAACAAGGCTAGTTTTTCAGCAATAAAGTTTTGATTTCTGGAAAAAAGAAGTGAACCAGACCAAACAGTGGGATGAATATCTGTTTGATCATACACTTCAACATATTGATTTCTATTGAATTTATTGAGAGACAGCCTTGAGTAATCTTGTTATATGCTGTCAGGGTACATCTACCTTATAGCAACCATAATAGGGGTTTCAAATATGTGAGATGTTTACGGAGTAGTTTTGTCATAATCATCTCCCAGTGATTTTTTTGTGCTTAACCAGGAACTCAGGCCAAGATTTCCTGAGTCCTAATCTGATAAACATCAATAATTTGAGATATGCAGATGATACCACCCTAATGCCAGAAAGTGAAGAAGACCTAAAGAAGCTCCTGATTAGGTTGAAAGAAGAGAGTGCAAAAGCTGGCCTGAGACTCAATATCAAGAAAACCAAGATAATGGCAACAGGCCATATCAGTCCCTGGAAAATAAATGGGGAAGAAGTAGAAGCAGTAACAGATTTTACTTTCTTAGGATCCAAGATCACTGCAGATGGAGATTGCAGCCATGAAATAAAAAGGCGACTGATCCTTGGGAGGCAAGCTATGAAAAACCTGGGGAACATAATGAAAAGTAGAGACATCTCACTGCAAACAAAGGTCCGCATAGTCAAAGCAATGGTATTTCCGGTGGTAATGTATGGTTTTGAGAGCTGGACCATTAGAAAGGCTGAGCGAAGGAAAATAGATGCCTTTGAGATGTGGTGCTGGAGGAGAGTTTTGAGAGTCCCTTGGACAGCGAGGAGAACAAATAGGTCAATATTAGAAGAGATTAGCCCTGAGTGCTCATTAGAAGGTCAAATAGTAAAGATGAAGCTGAAGTATTTTGGACATCAAATGAGAAGAGAGGATTCACTTGAGAAGGCCTTGATGCTGGGGAAGGTGGAAGGCAAAAGAAGAAGGGGACGGCCAAAGATGAGATGGCTAGATGGTATTGCAGGCGCACCCCCCCAATAACGGACACAGACAACATTGAAAGTGGATAACAGCAAAGGGCCACATTTATTGATTCAATGCCCTAGTCCGAATTATAAATTTGTATTGGTAAAACGACCAATCATAATTCCTAAGGCAAGCAGGCCGAAGTAACACTGGTAAGGTACCACCCCAAAATTGCCAACGGCAATTGGTTACAATGTATCAATTTGTATCAATTTGTTTGTTAACAACAAACAAATTGTTGACCGTAGTCAATAACTAACTCATGACCCCACCCTCTGACGCGTATCCGTAAAATCACAGGGGTGATGTATGCTGGTTAGCAATCATCATCACCCCATCGCCTGGTTCGTCGTTGACCGGACAACGTTTAACTACTTTATTCCTGTCTAGTGTTGTCCAGTCAATTGCGAACCTGCCGGATACTTGTGGGTCATACTGTTTACCTTACCAGTGCTACCCGCCCATGTGACCAAAGTCAACAGTAGGAACGAAGAAAGACCCCTATATCAAACCATAGCAACAGTGTGGGATGGGCAAAAAAGCCAGGACCCGAAGCCAATATGGGTCCCAACCAAAAATTCCCACCCGGCCCCGAAGCGACCATGATCACACTGTTAACTAGGGAGGGGGTGGAGGGGAAAAAACTTCTCCGCTCCGTCGCTGAGGCAAAATGGCAGCTCGGCTGCCTCGTGGCCACCCCTTTTATAAGGGAGCTGGCCAAGCCCCTAACTACCCGGATTCTCTGTCCTGTGGGGGGGGGCCCGCAAAGGGCGCGGCGGCCATTTTGGTGCCGCGCTTGCATTGCAGGCGCACCCCCCCAATAACGGACACAGACAACATTGAAAGTGGATAACAGCAAAGGGCCACATTTATTGATTCAATGCCCTAGTCCGAATTATAAATTTGTATTGGTAAAACGACCAATCATAATTCCTAAGGCAAGCAGGCCGAAGTAACACTGGTAAGGTACCACCCCAAAATTGCCAACGGCAATTGGTTACAATGTATCAATTTGTATCAATTTGTTTGTTAACAACAAACAAATTGTTGACCGTAGTCAATAACTAACTCATGACCCCACCCTCTGACGCGTATCCGTAAAATCACAGGGGTGATGTATGCTGGTTAGCAATCATCATCACCCCATCGCCTGGTTCGTCGTTGACCGGACAACGTTTAACTACTTTATTCCTGTCTAGTGTTGTCCAGTCAATTGCGAACCTGCCGGATACTTGTGGGTCATACTGTTTACCTTACCAGTGCTACCTGCCACACGGAGGGGCTTCACAGAAGACCTGACGCCCCCCCCCCCAGACCGTCAGCTCGGTCAACAGGCCTGCTCGCCAGTCACCCAACAGGAGGTCCATACCTCCTCGCGACAGATGGACCCCATCCCCTGCATACAAGTCATAATTTCGTAGACTAATATCGGGGTGATGACTAACCCGTCCCCAAGCCCTGGTGGTAAGAAACCGCGCCACTGCCTTATTGACCGCGCGCCTAGCTCGGTCAAGAGCCAGGAGGTTAACGCCCCCTCTGTAAGAGTGGCGCGGAACAATGTCCGACCAAACCAGGGCTGTGGCAGGCCAGACATAATGCAAGTAGGCGAGGTCCTCGCAAATCGCATGCTTGAGCGATAAGCCGGTGACCTGGCCCAAATCATTGCCCCCCAGGTGGATGATTAGAATGTCAGGCGGGTCAGCCCCCAGGCCAGAAAAAAGGAAAGGCCGCAGCTCCCGCCATAACATCCCAGGCTTACCATGCCATGCGAGACTGGCGTGGTCACCCAGTCCCAGTCGGGGTCCCCACTCTGTCGCCGCAGCGTAACGAGCTGCCCTGAGCACATAGCTGTGGCCCACCAGCCATACTGTCACCGGTGTAATACGACACCCAGGGTCTGTAAGAAAATTGAGAAAAAGGGGAGGTAAGGTGACTGGATTGGTACTCATGGCGGGAGTGGGCGCACATAAAACTGAAAACATTGTGAGCCCCACCTCCCCATGCTGCGTATGTCAGCCCCAGAGTACCCAAAAGCAGCTGCTGTAGAGGCTGCACCAATACGGAACGAATGTGTGCCATAACGGGCACCTGGTAGGCCCACCCTGGTGAGGGCTCTGGCTGTCACCTTCCAAAACTGAAATTTAGTAAGGGGAGACCCATCTTGGTGACAGAAAAACGGGCCGTGGTGCATGCCACGCAGTGCCAGGTATTCCTGTAGGGCACCAACCGGACAGATGTCTGCCAAAGAACACCGTAGCAGTCTTACTCCACTGCCTACGCCATGCTGATCTGTTTTAGAGGAGCGAATCCTCAACTGGGCCCAGTCTTTGGCGACATAGACATCTCCGAGTTCCAGTGCCCTACCACTTGCATCCGCCTTAGACAGCATCACGAGTTCGCTGACGCGGAGCGCTCCAAAAAATGCCACCGTTGTGGCTGCATGAAAAAGGGCTGCCTCATAATGATCAAAACAGAGGCCTGGCCAGCCCCGGGCCAACTGGGTAAGAACCCCTGGGGAAATAGGGTGCCGGTCGTCCGGGCAACGCCCGCGCTCGCGCACCCACCCCTCCAAAACGTGTCTCACACGGAAGTCAGAGGTGGTATCCACATGACCCCCAACTTTGGCCATAAAAGCCAACGCCGAGAGCTTGGATGCTATGGTGCGAGGTGCAAGGCCCTGTGCATGCAGGTGAACCATGAACCGCAGAACATGGTCCACCGGGATAGGCCAGGTCTCTGGCAAGTGAAATTGAGTAGCAAAAGCCCTATACGAATTGAATGCTTGTTGATACGCCTTACGCGTGCGTGGCGCTAGTGACAGGCCAATCGCCCGGTTCACCTCTCCTTGCCAATAGTCCACATCTCGTCCGGGAGTGGCGAGGGAAATTCCTCCGCATCCGGGGCCAAGGCGCGGAACCGGGAGATCTGCAGGCGGGACAAAGCGTCAGCAATATCGTTATTAACCCCTGGGACATGCCTGGCCCTGAACAAGACGTTGAGGCGCAGGCAGCGCAGCACAAAATGGCGCACTAGATCCATGACTCTGGGCGATTTGGAAGTCTGTGCATTGACAATGTGTACAACGGCAGCATTGTCGCACCAGAAATGCACCACCGAATTAGCCCACTGTTCGCCCCATAGCATCAAAGCCCCCAGAATGGGAAAAAATTCCAGGTATGTGAGATCCCGCAGGCGACCTGTGCCTGCCCATGCCGGTGGCCACCCACCATAGGCCCACTTCCCATTGAAGTACATCCCATAACCCAGGGATCCTGAGGCATCAGACTGTATCTGGAAATTGGGGGATGCCAGGAGGTCAGACCTCCAAAATGAGACCCCGTTAAACTCCCTCAGGAATTGCAACCAGACGAACATGTCTGCCCTGATACCCCGGGTAAGCCTGACTCTGTGGTGGGGCCTGGATAACCCTGCCATGGCGTCGCATAGGCGCCGGGCGAAAGCCCTACCCAGTGCGACCACCCTGCAAGCAAAATTGAGGTGCCCATGTAGCGCCTGCAGTTCCCTCAGGGATGCCTTACGCTTGGCCAGCAATTCCGAGATAAGGGTCACTATCCTGGACACCTTATCACCCGGTAACCTAGAAGCCTGCACTACTGTATCAATCTCAAACCCCCAGGAATACTAGTTCGGTCGACGGGCCCTCGGTCTTTTCGGGCGCTAAAGGGACACCAAGTTCCTGCATTAGCGTCTGAAATGTATTGAGGAGACGTGCACACGTGTCCCAGCCCCGTTCACCCCCGAATAAAAAGTCATCCAGGTAATGGGCTACAGACCGGGACCCTGACCTGCGGACGAAAGCCCACTCTAGGAAGGTACTAAAATGCTCGAAAGCTGAGCATGATATGGAGCAGCCAAAAGGCATGGCCTTATCAAAATAATACTCCCCTTTAAATTTAAAACCCAGCAATTCAAAGTCGCCCGGGTGCACCGGCAAGAGGCGAAAAGCTGACTTAATGTCGCACTTGGCCAGCAAGGCACCCGGGCCACACGAGCGCACCATGCGCAGCGCATGGTCGAACGATGTGTACCTGACCGAACAAAGGTCATCAGGTATCGCATCGTTGACCGATCGGCCGGCTGGGTAGGACAAATGATGAATAAGGCGAAACTCACCTAGGGACTTTTTGGGAACCAAACCCAATGGCGAAACCTTAAGGTTGGGAAAAGGGGGTGCGGGAAAAGGTCCAGCGACCCTGCCCGCGTCTAATTCCTTTTTAATGCTGGCCGCGGCCACCTCCTCCCTTCCTCTGAGGGATAAAAGGTTGGGAGCATCCTGAGGGGATCTATCACCCATAAAAGGGATACGAAATCCCTGCTTAAAACCTTGGATGAGATACTCTCTGTCTTCTCCCCTTGGGTACGATGCGAGCCAGCGCTCCAGCATGTCCACCTTAATTGGGGAGGGGGCCTTTCGGAGGACTAGTTCCATCCGTGGCAGGCTTGCCAGCCCACTGTCCACCCCTCCCTCTGCCTCGCGCCCCCCCAGGCTTGGGACAAGCAGAGGCTGCATGGGGACCAGAACATGTGGGACACTCATGCTTATACCTGCAGTTCTTTCGACTGCAGGAACCATTGGACGAGAAAGTCCAGCACAGCAGGCGGGCTGGAACCCCCTGCCCCGCCGGTTGGCGGGTAACCTGCGCTGGAGCTGCTCGCTGGACCGCATGTCCACAATGGTATCTATCCCCCGGGGCAGGACGCGTGGGTGTCATATACAAGAGCCACAGTCTCTGGCACGGCTCATCCCATCTCATCTCGGGGTGGAGGGGAATCCTCATACGAAATTCCTCATCATATGCTAGCCATGAGGGGCCCGGGAAATCTACCATCGCCCTATATATGTTGTCCAAATATTGGACCATGGGAATAGCTAGATCCGGCCGCGCCCTCAAATATACCGCCATGTATATTAAATAAGCGGGGAGCCAGTTGGCCCAGGTACGCGGCGGCTTACGGCGGCGTGCCTGCTCCTTGTCCTTCTCATCCTGACCCTCCCTTTCTTCCTTGGTGGGCTCTCTGTTCAGGAGTGAGAAGATATCTACGTACTCCCCTCGCCATATCTTTTCTCTGGTAGCCTGTGCCAAGTGATCACCCAGTGGCAAGGAATACCCTGCCGTCGGCAAAGCCGAAAAGGGGATAGCTGGCCTATCAAAAGGGGCCTGAGTTAACCCTGCCACCCCAAGTATGTTCCCAGCAGTGTAAGAACCGAGGCCCACCCCAGGTGGCATAGTGGCAGTAGTTGTCGCCGGGTGGGTCGCCAGCGGCGTAGTCCCTGCAACACCCGCGCGAGGCCAAGGCCACTGAAAGGCCCCCCCCTATATTGGGAATGTGTGTGGATGTACTCGTTTGCACCATATACTCACACGCTGCACCCCCGCGGGCCGCCCCCACCGGGGGTTCTGGCCCACTAGGGGCGTCGGAGCTCACGACCGATGAAGAGCTCGTCACCGGGGCTTGACCCGCACCAGGTTGCTGGCTGGGGAGCTGCGAGGCAGTGGCTGGAGCCGCGCCACCCGCCTGCAGCAGCTCAACCCTCCCCACCGGCCGGTGTCCTGCTGCCGATAGCGCCTCCAAAGGTACCCCAAAAGGGGCGCCTGCCTGACTGGCCCGGGTCAAAGACGCCTCCAAGGCCGCAATACGGGCCAGTAAGGTGTCTACATTGACCATGGGCAAAGAGCCGGCCGGCCCGCCTGACCCTTGGATGGGGACAGGTCCCTGCACCCCATGGCCCATATATGGCCATTGGCCAGGACCGAAGCCCGTTAGGGCTGGTGAGGAAACCTGCCAAGGCAGGGCGCCGGGCCACCCCCCAAGGCTAGAGGACCCCGGGAGAGGCTGCGGCCCGAAAGCAATAGGCCCAACGGATTGGGCAGGAGGAGGAGCGGTGTCCACCGCTCGCGGGCCGCGGGCCGGAGCGCCCTCCGCGCCCGCACTCTGATCAGGCCAATGGGCGATAGACCCCAAGCCACCAGCCCCGGCCGGGGATGGCAAAGGTGGCTGTTGAGGAGGCGGCACCACGGTCCTCCGACCTGGGTTGCGCCTCCTAACAGCCCGGGCTGAATTCGCAGCAGCCTTCTTTTTGGAAGGCATCTCAAGCAAAAAAGGGAAGCTAGCTAGGCAAAACGACCCAAAAGGCTTCCCGGTGATACCAACGAGCGACGGAGGCGCAGGAAAAAACTTCTCCGCTCCGTCGCTGAGGCAAAATGGCAGCTCGGCTGCCTCGTGGCCACCCCTTTTATAAGGGAGCTGGCCACGCCCCTAACTACCCGGATTCTCTGTCCTGTGGGGGGGGGCCCGCAAAGGGCGCGGCGGCCATTTTGGCGCCGCGCTTGCATTGTAGATACAATGGGCCCGGGGCTGTGCGGACTAAGGAGGATGGTGGAGGACAGGGGTGCCTGGAGAGCGATGGTCTATAGGGTCGCAAAGAGGCGGAATCAACTGTGCGACTGAACAACAATCTGTCGCTCTGTTCTCTACACTACTCTGGCTCTCAGTGAGTAATCTATTTAAGTATCTTCAGTTTGCTTGATAGGTTCACTGACAATTTTGTAGCAATTATTCTTTGTTTTGACTTATGCCCTTTTAATTATGCTTCTGACATAGAGTCTGTGTTGGTCTGTTATAACTAGTTTGTGACTTGTTGACAGGAGGTAAGCATCTGCTGTTACTGTATTCCTCTTCATTACAATACAATATCTAGATTTTATTTTTTTCAAAGTTGCCAAAAGGTAAGAGGAAGAGGACATATCAAAAAGATGTAAATATGTAAACCATACCTGTCAAGATGCGGTTGAGTAAATACGGGAAGCACCGCTGCCTCTGATGGGTGCGCATGCGCACCTCCGCCTCTGACGGGCGCACATGCAAAATATTCCCTCCGTGCATGTGCAGAAACCACTCACACATGCGCAGAAACCCCTTGCGCAAGCACACCTCCACCTCTGATGGGCACACATGTGCAGTAACTCCCCCTCTGGCCGCTCCAAATTCGGGATGACGGAAAGGGGGGGGGGAGGGGTAAAATACAGGATTTCCCGACCAGTATAAGACACTTGACAGGTATGATGTAAACCTGGTTAGTGAGTTTAGCTGAAGTCAGCAGGATGTGCTCTTAAGTAAACATGAGTAACGAGCTAATCTAAACCAGTAGATATATATTTAATTTATAAGCTGCTCCAGCTCAGTTAACAGAAATCCTTGAAAAACAGCATTACTTGATTTAATGGATGTATTTTGTCAGCAGGGCCTGTTGATATGTACTTATAAACATTTTATATGCTGGCAAAGCTAAATTTTAATTTTAACATATTCTCCAAATATATATTTAGTGCCATGGTCCAAGGGGATAGGGGTATTTGTGACATTTCTGATTCAAACACCTGGCCACCCATGGTATTTAAACAAAAGAACATTATTATTTTTTTAATTAGAAAGAAGGCATACTTTTCCAAAGCGAGATGAGCATTCTGCAATAAAAGGGTCTTCTTCTTTCATGTCCTGATCAAACCCTGTACTGCCAAAATGAAGCCACTTTCTTGGCTTGTCGTTGGCCAAACATCAGTCCTCATCGTTGCATGTTTCTGGCAGTAACCAACAGACAAGTAAATGAGCTGGATCCTCTATCTCTCCACATTCACACAGTGTGTTGTTGTCCACCAGCAGTCCCCACTTGAGCATGTTGGTCTCCGACCCTCCAAAAAAAGAAAAGGAAAAAAAGGTAAAACACGTGGACTATAGTTGCAAACAATGAGTGTTCTTTGGAGTAAATTATGGGGGAAATGCTGGGCAGAAGGTGATTCCTGGGTTTTTTTGGAGCTACAAATATTCATGAAATGCTGAAAAGTTGCAATTTAATAATCTAGACCTGTGGTTCCCCACAGGGGGGTGGAATTTGATTTTTAATTGGGACAGTTTTTCTCTACGTTTGGAGTGGGCTTGATTGGGTTAAATAAGATTGGGCTAAATAAATTTGATTTTTAAGGGGGGAATTCGAGAATGAGTTGTTAACAGTGAATGTTAATGGGATTTTAGGCTTCCTCCACATGAATAGGAATTCCCTTTTTGAATAATAAGAATTATATGTCACAAGAGGGGTGGCATCAGGATTTTAAAGATGCTTAGGTGGGTCATGGCCAAAAAAAAAAAAGGTTGGGAAGCACTGATCTAGACAAATGCAGCAACAAGTACTGACATCACTGGCACTACTATGCTTGTTTTTTATCCATATTAGAATACCAATTGCTATAAATCATAGCCATTCAGTAAATTAAGATGTCTAATAATGATCAGGATATCAGCTTCTCACTTACTGCTTGTAAATTGGGGCTATAACTTACCTCATCCCCAGCCAAGTTCAGCACATCTGTGGGGTGCTATCTTGAAGTGTGGAAGAACATGACACATGGATTTAGAAGGCTTTGATTCAGGTAGATGGATTAGATGGCTCTATTGAGGTCTCCATCTGTTAATTTCTATCTGTAAAACGCCTCCGCTCCTCCTCTTAAAAGTGCTGTTATGGTGGTCATCATCATGAAAGCAAGAAGCACACTGTAAACTGTTATGAATGAGAAAGGCCAAAATCAGTGCACTGGAAATTATGTCATTAAAGACCTCCTTTTTCATTTTTCGGGTACTCACTGCTCAGACACACTGAGATAAAGTCACATGTACCCCAAAATTGAAGATGAAAGTCTCTCATCTGCCTTTGGCAGAGACATCTTTCCCACTGCACAGATGGAACCTGCACATTGGGATTCTGATCACTGAGTCAAGCACTAGTTAAACCAAGGGTGTCCAAACTATGGCCCGTGGGCCTGATCTGGCCCCCAATACCAATTCATCCAGCCCACGCCACCTTTGTTGCTCCCAGAAGTGGAAGTAAAATGCCCCCCTCCCCGCCTTCTGAAAGGATCCTTCTTTTCCCCACATCCCACCACTAAGTGAGGAGAGTGGGATGGGGGAAAAAGAAACAGGCTTAATAGATCCTTCTTTTTCCCTCACCCCATCACGGCGCTTGTAGTAAGGCGGATGTTGTAATCCTTATAACATTCTCCCTACTATGGAGTGCTGCCAGGGACACGCCAAACCAAGCGGAGGGAAGGTAGCAACAGAAGTGGTGGCGTAAGCACAAGCTGGCGTGAGGACGCGGGCCAGATGAGTTGGTGCCATAGGCTGTAGGTTGAGAATCTCTGCCTTAAACCTTCCAACTCTTTTACACAAGGTACAAATCTGGGACTGATAGCAAAAGGTACATTTATACACAGCAAAAACGGTTAGAAAGTGAATTTTTGAAGGTCTTAAAAAGAAATATGGACATGTTTCTGAAGATTTAGAGCCAGTTAGGCTCAATTGACTGGTTAGCCACAACTAGAGAGAGGCCCCATGGCATGTCACACTTGTGTTTCTTTCTACCTATGAGAGAGTTGCAGTTCAGGAGGATGTGACAAGAAAGCTGACCCTTCAAATTTTTATTCCATTTACCAAAACATTGGCCTATCTTCCATCAAGCCCACTTACAAGATTTGGAAATATTTTTGCAATTATGCATTTATGAATGTCTCTTGCATTATTCTTGATTCATAGTTGCATCTAACAATTGCTAAATATTATGTTTTATTAATTTTTTCCCTTTAACAAAAGACAGCTCCAGTTTAATACTACTCGGTAATTTATTCTTGATAGCTGTAATCTGAAGGAAAACAGATGCAAGACCTGTATGATTAAAAACCAAAACAAGTGAAGTTTTACTTGCTTTTGCTGATAGTACAAAGGTGTCATATACAAGAAGGATTGACACAGACCAAGGGGTCTTGTGGGAAATATGATAATAACTATAAAGAAGACAGATTATTCCCCAGTTGCCAACATTCAAACCTTTTTACAGTCAGTTCAAACATATAAAACTTTATTACTCTAGCAGAAAGAGGAACAATTTCTAGTTGCACAGCTTTCCCTGGGCTGGCTTTATACTGTCTGTGTTATTGCTCTATAGTGGCATTTTAAAGTTTATTGAACAAGACTTTTACAATTGAAGGAAGTATATAAAACTGTAAATTTATTAGATTTTTCAGGACAAGTGCCCTTTCTAGTTGTGCTCAAGAATTCGGAGTTACGGGAAACCACTAGTTACAAGACTTATTAATATTAAAGAATGATAGTGCAAACGTTTTATGCCTCAACTGATCTTAGAAATAATATTATTACATTATTGGAAGTTAAAGCTGCCATGGCACAGAGGTGTGAGGATATAAATGTGAAAGAATGGTGGATTCAGTTGTGACTCAGACCCTAACCTGCAAACCAGATAAACCAAGTGAGTTAATCCACATGGGTTACAAGGTAATCAAAGCGTGTCTATAACACATACAATTGGAATATTTCCCTTAAGAATGATAGCAATCATTCGGCAAAATCCTGTTGATTGGTGTAGTAAGTTGTACTAGAGTAGGTCCATTGAATCAATGGAAATTTAGTAAGTCAGCTGCTCCATAAGTTTCATTGATTCAACTCTATACGAAAATAAGTTGCAGGATAGCCCATTTAAATCAGTAGAATTTACAGAGCATTTGCTCATTAAATTCCCATTGATTCAGTCGGTTAGTCTTCTGTAATGTACTACACTAAGCAACAAGGACTTTGGCCAATGTGATCAAGTCAGTTTGGCTCTAATTTTAGCTGATCTGAGATAACAGGAAATTACAGTACAAAACGTCTGGAGGGCGCAAATAGAATGCAAACATCATGAAGGTATAAGAATGAAGGTATACAATGCAAATATCCTATAAAATTATGAGATGTTAAGGGGAAAGGAGCTTTATCCACAGTATAATTACATGGATTGGATTTAAATGTGAAATTTTAATTTATGGCAACTCTTTTCAGGGTATTCTAGGTAGAGAGTACTCAGAAGTGGTTTTTCATTTCCTTCTTCCAGGGGCATCCTGGGGCTATGTAGCTTGCTGATGCCATATAAACTGGCACTTCTGGAATGCATAATCAGGAATTGAACTCTCAATCTCTGGCTAATACTGAACTCATGGAGCTATTCAGCCAACATAAATTGAATTAACTAGGCATAAATCTAGGCATTTTGGCTTTTCCTGGAATATGGATCACAATCAGAGAATCTTATCTAATTTCATCATCATCATCATCATCATCATCATCATCATCATCATCGAGCATGACCTAGCAAGAGTTAAGCACTAAATTTCATGAGAAGCCTTAACTGTGTATTTAAGTTTATTCCAATGCAGATCAATAGAGATTAGAGATGCTTCATATTTATTGCACCATACATATCCTTTGTGTAGTGCAGCAGTTCTCAACCTGTGGCCCATGGGCCGGATGCGTCATTCCATGTGGCTCCCCTCCGTCTCCACCACATCAGATAGTACCATGTGGTGGAGGAAGGGCAAAATGGCCATTCAGCCCCCAAAGTGGTCTGAGGGAGCGTGACCTGGTCCCCAGTTTAAAAAGGTTGAGAACTGGTGTAGGGGTCTGTCAGTTTCAGTTAGCTGTGGTAGCTAAGCCAAAATCTGGTTGCCAGTGCCCTGGCCACTTCTGCTAAGATGCAGTTTTATGCACCTCTTCACCTAAGTATAGCATATTTAGAAATAAGTACCGTATTTGCTGGCGTATAAGACGTACCAGAGTATAAAACACACCCTGTTATTACCAAAATAGCCCAGTATAGGCCACTATATACAGTACAAGACACACTCCATTTTTCCAGTGTATTTTAAGGTGGGAAAGTGGGTCTTATATGCCAGCAAATATGGTAGGTACGTTACAGGATCAGCTTGTTGAATACTGCTCTTTACTTCTACCAATACCCTCACTTCTGGACTTCAGAAAGTCTTAAAAATTCGGCACAAATATGGGGATAATTCACATCTCCCTGCCATTAATTTATCAGGGCTAGTGATAACGTCAGTTCACTAAATTATAAAGTTTATAATTATAAATTATAAAGTTTATAAAATTATTAAATTATAAAGTTTATAAAGTTTATAAAGTTTATAATTATGAATTATAATTATAAAGTGGTGGAGACACTCCAAATTCTGCCCTTCTTCTGCAACTTGGAGTTGGTGATTAAAATGAGGATTTCTTCTATAGTTGCCTTCTGCTTTCCAGAATTCAGTTTAACTGCCAGGAATAATCTCTGTTTCCTCTCCAGTTAGAGACCAGCTGGATTCATTTGCCTTTGATGGCAAAGGAATGCTCCTCACTGAGAAAGTAGCCAGGAATGTTGTGGAACACCTCTTGTTTATTACTGAGTTATATGCAAGAAAGAAGACTTGTTGATTCCATGCTCAGTGGTCTGACAGTGGTTGATATCTCATTAGATTGCTGAGCTAATCTCAGGTAGCGCATACGCATCAGAGCCAAAGGACTTTTATACAGATCTGAAAGCTACATAATGTCAGGTTGCTTTTGCTACAAGAGAAAGGAGAGAGAACAACTATAAGGTAGAATAAACAAATGATTGATTTTTTAAAAAAAAAATGGTGTCAGAAGCACACAAAGGTGCTTTCTGGGTTGAAAGGGTTTTTGCTGGAGGAACTCCCCTCAGGGGACGCCCAAATGAGACTCCTTTCATGTCCCCCCGAAGTGGCCCGTATTTATCTACTTGCAATTTCGATCTGCTAGGTTGGCAGGAGCTGGGACAGAGATGGGAGCTCATTCTGTCATGCAGTACTTGGGTCTTGAACTGCTGACTTGCCAACCTTCCAGCTAACAAGGCAAGCTTCTTAACCACTGAGCCACCGCAGAGACTTGATTTAGTCGAGCAGATATGAATATTGAGCCAAATGGCAACCACTTGCCAACCACTGATGAATGCAACTACAGTAAAACTCTGACTTACATAAAATTTGACATACATAATGATTTTTGCAATAAAACCATGTCCCGATTTACATAAATGTCCAGATTTACATAACACAATTTCCTATGGGTTTGCTTCAAGTTAAGTAAAAAATTGATTTTTCCTATGGGGTTGCTTCGATTTACATAAACATCATTTTCCTATGGGTTTGCTTCGAGTTAAGTAAAAAATACATTTTTCCTATGGGGTTGCTTCAATTTACATAAACATCATTTTCCTATGGGTTTGCTTCGAGTTAAGTAAAAAATACATTTTTCCTATGAGGTTGCTTCGAGTTAAGTAAAAAAACAATTTACATAAAAGCCTACAGAACAGTAGGGGTTTTACTGTATCTGTTCATTGCAGGTGAACAAGTGTCCCACCCATCCCGGCCCCAATAATCCACAGCCTTCCTGGATGCTGTGGAATTAACCTGCTTTTCTTGCCATAGTTTATAAACATTCATTTTTTCCATTTACAATGACATAGAGGAATAAATTGTTATCTATGTATGCATTTATATTTTAGTAGCATTCACATTTATTATTGTACATACTGTTATTTATGAAGAACTTCTAAATGATTTTCTTCATTTCCATATCTCATAGTGTGTGAGTGTGGGGGTTTTTTGTGTGCTTTTTGTTTTGTTTTTAGAAAACGGTTTACCTAGGAGTGATTACTTGGCCTTCACTGATTTGGCTGGTTTATTTTCATTTCATTTCATCCAGTTACTTGCATTTTCAACCAATTGCTGTTTGCTATGGGAAGCACAGTGGTTCTAACAGACATACATCTTGTTCCAGGAATGGTGTTTGTGTTCCATGTTGTAGGTAACCATTGGACAGAGCTGACAACATGATTATGATGCAAGTTCCCAATAATTTTTTTACCTAGATAAGAGAGAGAGAATGAGAGAGAAAGAGAGAATCGTCACAAGCCTTCCTATAACTTCTCAGGTCTCAGTTGCATGAATAGAAGTGGTAGAAATCACTGTTGCTTAGAGGAGAAATAATTCACCTTTAAAAAAAGATGTGTTTTTCTGGTTCCAATGTGGCAGGTGGAAGATTGGCAAGTAAAACTCCTTTCTAGGCAGCTACAGTATTTGTACAGTATTCCCCAGTATTTGTACCTGTGAAAGCCTTCCTGAGACTGTTGAGTAGCATCACATGGCAGCGAGCGCAGGCAGTCAATAAGGCTTGCTTTTTTAATGAGATTTTGGATATTCTGATCACAGCTCTGCTGGTGTTGAGATAAGAATACAGATTATGAAAAGAGCGGGTCTGAGAATCAGAACTGAGGCCTAAATCTTCCTGAGGTTTTAGCTCTCCTGGCTGCATAGAAATTAGCTCTCTGTTTCATATAGCACTTTTTCGGCAGGATGGTGAGTGAGCAGGATGGGGGTACATCTGCAGGAGCTGGGTGCATTTGGAGAGAGAAGTGGCAGAACCGTTACTGCAGCTAATGGGGCTAAGAACATTATCTTGCTGTATTTTTAATAGCCAAACAAGACAGAATTACTATATGCTGGGAATAAAAGAAAAGGGAATCCCCCCACCCACCCAATCCCTTGTAATCCTGCATGGCACAGCACTGCAACATTGAAAGAGCAAATGGCTCTCACTAAATTCATTTTCGATTTCTTAAAGTGGGGAGAATAGATGAAAGGGGACTCTTGTGTTGAGATGAATTAATGCCAAAATGCTTGTCTCGAGAATGCAAATGCAGCTAAGAATCTCTCAAGGAAGCCTCCCCCTCTGAGAAAGGGAGGGGGAAGCTTGACATAAAAAGAGGACACTGTCAGGGAATGCAAATGAAGGTTTGCATCGCAGGGAATTATCCATTTCAGCTAGTGCTCTTCAAAAGATAACTAGGTGATCTGGACAGGGCAGTGTAATGGAAGGGGGGAGGGTGGACATTTTTTGGATTGTAAAAGCAGTTAAATACTTTTCTATCAATGGAATGAAAAGGTGATCCAGAGCTGTGCGTGTTTATATGTGGTACAACTGTTTACTCCATTTAGGTATTATTGCTGAGATAATAACCTGCAAGTCCCATCAGCCTCTCATCACTTTATATAATAACCGGATAAGGGTGAATAAAACAAAAGAGGAAGAGTCCACAGATAGTGAAGGCACTTGGCTCATTGTGATGTCACCGTGAACAACTGCATGGCCACAAGGTTGGAATCCTTTGTTACACAATCTCCCTGTACCCATTCTTCATTCAGCACCACAGCTCAAAAAACACACAGCTATGTTTCTTAATGAAAAACAGACCCAACGAGACATCTGTTATACATATTTTCTAATAGTGTGTAATTTTCTTCCCTCAGACAAGGAGCAAAAGGGTTTGGAGTTACAACACTGTGGGATTTCCTGATCCCAGTCTCTGAATATATCATGCCTCTTATTTATTCAGCTAAGACTGTGCCTGGAGAAGAAGTAACTTCTGCTATTATTTCTAAGAAACTATGTCACCATGAAAATTAAAATGATAAATAAAAAATGGAACATAGTACTTTTCTGAGAAAGAGACTCTGCCCATAGACGGCAAGTATTTTCTTTAAGAAATGGCATACAAGGCAGTGGCTAGGTTAGATGCAGAAATGCTGAACCACCCATTTTAAACTCTCTCTTCCCACCACCTCCAGTGTTAGCACAATATTGTACAGTACTCTTTTCATGGGTGAGGCTTAGAAGCAAACCCTTGAAACAAAGGAAAGGCAGAGGTTGGGCTTCAGGTATAAAGCACAACAAAGCACACCATTTAACATAAGGCATTTGATGCTCAGACAACTCTCTCCAAACACAGACAAAACTGTCTCTTACCTCCCCTAAACAACTACACAACAAATTTACATAAACAGAGTGGAGGCAGAACACCCTGTTGCTCCCCTCCCTAAGCCTACCAGGCAGCAGCAGGGGTTGCTTTATCTTCCTTTAAAAGCCACACACAACTCTAAAAGCAAGCTAACTGCATGGGCATGCTTGAAAGGTGAATAATGGGCTCTAGCTATTCTGTCCATTTCTTTTAGTTTCTGAAGAATGCTGTGGATTCTGGGTATAAAAATCATATTCTGAATTCACAGTTATTTACATACATTATTTTAGCAAACTTTACAGTATCCCTGTAAACCTGGGGGACTGAGTTTGAGAATGATGCTCAGGCTTCCCAAGTGAGAAGCTGTGATTAGAGACATTTTACCCTAATTGACAACAGTAGATGAATTAGGGAGGGCAGAGCTCAGGGAAGCTGTACACATCTTGTATGTAAATCCTCTTTGAAAGATGTACAGGTAATGGGTCTCACACTACTAAGGTGGCATCTCACGGTGTACTTCTTTGCCTTTTCTTACATGAATGAGAACTCCTGGGCTCTGTAATCACAGAGGAGGTGAAATAAAAGTATTAGATTTTAACTATTAAAAGTTGTTTTAGTATTTTCAGTATTGAACTGGTGGCAGCTGTGCTTTGTATGATTTATTGTGCAACTTTTCTTTATTTTTATCTAATTTTTCTAAAATTTAACTCCTTCCTTTTTTTTCCCTCCTGTTGTTTATGTTTTTCTTGAATTTTAAGTACAAAGTAGGTAAATCTCTTTCATTCTGATGCCATTCCCCCCAATATTTTATTTTAAAATCTGGTGCACACAAAAACACCCCTGCATCTGTTTGTCTCAGATATACTTCCCTGAGAAAGATCAACTAGAAATTTCATTCCAATCTGAGAAAAGTTAAAAGGTACTCTGTTATCAATAAAAATACATTTGAACCTTCAGAAAATGAACTCAGGCAAGTCTCTGCTTCTGTTGGAAAATACAGTATCAACCATTAAAAGGGTGAAACTACTTTGATCTTTGGGAGGGAAAACAAAATCTATAATTCACAGGTATTGGGTATATTAACACACCAGATATGCATGCTTTCAAGCTCTGTATAAACGTACAGCTCGGACACATGGATATTTTGCCTATTTACTGATGATCCTAATCAACCCATCTGAAATTTCAAATTATGTTCCATACTGAAAGTTTCTTCCATGCATATCTCTGTATAATAAACTATTTCCAAACCATACAAAGTATTGTACAGTCTTACTAAAATACAAGTACTGTAGAACTTCCTGAAAATCTCCCCACTTTTAGTCAGTTTTTCTCCCATTCTGTCTTTTTTGTTAACAGTGGCTCAGGTCTATATTCAGCTTACCTTGGAAATAAATGCCTGCACAGACTGAAGCTGAATGGTAGAGAGGCTTATTGGGTGGACTTTACTTTAGAACATAAGAACATAAGAACAGCCTTGCTGGAACAGGCCACAGCCCATCCAGTCCAGCATTCTGTCTCACACAGTGGCTCACCATTTCCTTCAGGGTATTCCCAAGGAGATGCCTTCACCTGCTTAGGATTCTCTGGAAATGATATTGAGAGATATCCTGCCTATCTCTCCAACCCGGAGGTTGTCCTTAAGTATCCATAATTATAGCCATTGATACTCTTGTCCTCCATGAACTTGTCTAATCCTTTCTTAAAGCTGTCAAGACTGACAGCTGTCACCACTTCTTCTGGCAGGGAGTTCCATAGGCCAGTAATCCTCTGGGTGAAAAAGTACTTTCTCTTATTTGTTTGAGAACTAGTACCCAAAAGTTTCATGGAGTGTCCCCTAGTTCTAGTGTTATGCGATAGGGAAAACAGTTTTTCCTTATCTACTTTGTCCACACCGTGCATGATTTTATAAACTTCAATCAGGTCACCTCTTAGACGTCGTCGTTCAAAAGTGAAGAGGCCCAACCGTTGCAGCCTCAGATGGTAAGGAAGGTTCCAGTCCCCTAATCATTCTGGTTGCCCTCCTCTGCACTTTTTCCAGCTCCATAATATCCTTCTGGAGGTATGGCGACCAGAACTGTACACAGTATTCCAGATGGGGCCTCACCATAGATTTATAAAGAGATACTTTCTCAAGTAACCTGTTCAGGAGCAGTGACAATTTCCATCATACCTGTTTTATGCATGTGTAAATTCTAAAGCAAGAAATTGCAAGTAGATAAATAAGGACCACTTCAGTGGGAAGGTAAACAGCATTCCGTGCACTCCGGTGTCTAGGCATGCCTGCCAGATGTCCATGGAAACTTCTGCAGACGCAGACAGCGCTGGCTCTTCGGCTATAAACAGAGATGAGCACTGACCCCTAGAGTCGGATATGACTGGCTTTTGAGCAAGGGTAACCTTTACCTTTACCTAACACGTTTGGCATGTTGCAATTTTTTGTTTGTTGGTTTCTCCAACATGATGGATAGTGGAACCAAATGTCTCGGTGGCCTAAAAGCCCACTTCCAAATGAATTATTCTATGATGTGAAGATGATTTTGTTAGTCTAAATGGGGTTTGCAAACTCTGGTGTGGAAAGGAATTCTGCCATTTGGCAGGTGAGTGTTTTTAACAGATCTTCAGTTTTCCTGGAATTCAGGATTTGATATATTGTTTTAAGTGTCAAAACAGAGAAGAGGAAGAAGGTGAAGTAAAAGAAGAACCAAGGGTAACTTCTTTGTGAGAGGTTTGTGGTAGACTTCTCACTTTGATTTTCTGATATTTAATGTGGAGATAGGGAGCTGTCTTTTTCAGCTGTGAAGTGGGTGTGTCTTTCATTAAGCATTAAGTAGAACCACTGTGTGCTTTGTAATAAGTAGTCCCAATATGTACATATTAACATCCAAAGGCAAAGAATTGAGAGAGAGAGAGAGAGAATGAGAACGAGAACTAACAGCTGCCAACTGGGCAGTGGTGTCTGATGACTGCCGGCTGCTGCTACCCACTCATTACAATTAAAATGAAGTGTCCGTCAGCGGCTATCTTCACTGTGTGGCCCATATGTTTCTGAGCTGATACTGTCCGGATTATTCTGTTCAGGAAAATGATAACGGCTGTTTATAACCTTGGCAAAGACTGAGGCCTAATCAGACTGGAGCACATTTTCACAGACTGCCTGATAACAGGCTGTTAGCAGCCTTATCACTAGCGAGAGATAGGCCAAAATAAGCAGATCTGTACACACAGGAGTCCAACCTAGCACCACATGCTCTGGCCTGGCCTTTCTTTCAAGATGCCTTTTCCCCTGTGGATTCCAGGGAGAATTGAAAGCACACAGGGGAGGATTAATCAACAAAGAGGTTGATGTATGTCTGGGTGTTTCATTCACATGTAGCTTAAATAAAATAGAGAGGAGATCAAATGCAGAACAGAAAGTGGATGCTGGAAATTTTCTGGAGCTGGCATCTCTCCAACAGTGCTGTTCTGCTGGAAGCGCTGTGGAGATCTCTGAGCAAGCTGGAAACTATGCAAAAGTAGACAGACAATGGCTGTGTAAGAAGCTTTCAGATGAACTAAGATTTAAAAGGGCATGTTTGTTGGTGTAAACGGTTAGCAGAGTGGTATGTAGCGGCCAGCAAGAGGTGCGCACCTGGCAGGCTCAGAAAAACAGGCAGACAGGTCTTGGTGCAAAACAGAACTCAAAGCAGGTTTACTCAGGAAGTAAAAGTTGCAAGTATATAGTGCAACAACTTATAACACAAAACAGATAGATTCTCTTGGCTTGCCCAGTTGACCTCACTGAGACAGTTCAGTTGTGCTATACATGCAAGTCTATACAGTCTATACAGTCCAGTAGCAGTCCAGCTGAGTAGAAGCAAGCTGGAATTACTGACAAAGCCAAAAGTTCTACAGCCTTTGTCTTTCCTGATGAAGGCTTACCCCAAGTAGTTCTCCCTTGTCAAGCAAGCATGGATGGCATATCAGGCAAAAACCATCCTCAGAATCTGTGCAGAGATCCAGTCCTTGTAGCAGGTTCTGGAACACGCAGAAGTCTTTGTCCAGACCGTCAGCAGAGAAGGTTGAGCATTGAAGCTGAAGCCTGCAATCCCGCTCTGACCTAAATACACCAGAGCACACCAGGGAAAAGTCCTAACACCTGTGTGATTTTGCAGTGTGGCCTTAAAGGCATCACAAACACAATATGCCTTGCAACCAGCTAGGGTGTGGGGCGAAGACTTATGTACATCCCCTAACAATGTTTAGGAGGTGGAAGGAAAAGCAATCCTTCAAGGAAGAGTAGAAATGTGTAGCCAGTAGTTTTGAAGTAAAGAGTAGGAAGGTTAGATTTCCAAAAGTCAAAGCTTACAAGAGAGGTTAAAAACAACCATTTTTCCCCCAGCTAGAAGGGAAAACAAGGAAATAGTAAATCTGCTGCAAGAAGGAGATGGAGTAATAATCATGGGGGACAAAAAATGCAAAACTACTAAATAGCTACTTTGCTTTCAACTTAGTGCAGGCGAAATAAAGGAGGAAGGAGGGGAGATGCTGTCCAAGATGAGCAAAGGGGTAGTAAGACAATGTTTAACTGCTTTAAATGAATTCATATCCCTGGGTGAGACAGACTACATGCTAGAATATTAAAAGAACTTGTTTATGTAATCTTGGATCTCCGTGCTCAGATAACAGGCAAGTCCCCTGAATCTGGAGGTCAGACATTGTTTTCTCCATCTTTAAAATGATGATCTGGGCAACTGTCAGCCAGTCACTTACACCAATATCAGGTAAGGTTCTAGAACAGTTCATTAAAGTTTACTACAGTGTCTGTGAGCACTTAGTAAAGAATACTATGATTTTCTCAAGAGCAAGTCATGCCAAACTAAACATATGCATTGTTTTGATTGCAATCTTGGTAGATTAGGATAATGCTTTAGATGTGGTGTACAGTAATACCCTGCTCTATACTCAGGATGCATTCCAATAAAATAACTGAATCAGCACTAAACAGCACAGTTATCTTATGGCAATAGATATAGAGGCTCAGTATACTTTCAGTAGCTAGGCTGATAAAAGTTGGGCTAAATAATGTTCCTCTTAGGTGGATTGTTAATCAACTAATAGGCCATATCCAGAAAGTCTCCCAACAATGGTTTCATTGTCCTGTAGAGATGTGACAATCAGGATGCTACAGTATTGTGTTCTGGGCCCAGTGTTTAATACTTGTATAATGACTCTCGGTTGACTGCATAGAGGAGAAGCTCATCAAATCTGCAGATGATACTAAACTGAGAGGAGTAGCTAACACCCCAGATCACTGAATCAGATGACCTAAACAGATTGGAGAACGAGGCTTGGCAATAGTACTTACAAAGGATAAGCTGGCGAGTAGACCACAAACTTTACAACAGTGTGATGAAACTGCCAGGAAAAAAATGTACTGCTCAGTTGCATTTGTGGAAATAGTGTTCAGATTAAGGAAAGAGCTAATCTCATCTGCTTTGGCCAGACCTCACCTGGAATACTAGGTCTAGTTTTGGGTACGACAGTTTAATAAAGATGCTGTGAAGCTGGAATGTGTCTGAAGCAAGGTGACAAGGATGGTAGAAGGTCTAGAAACCAAGCTTTATGAGAAATGGCAGAGGGAGTTGAGTGTGTTTATCCTGGAGAAGAGATGGCTGGCAAGTGATATGATAACCATCTTCAATTATTTTAAGTGCTGTTACATGGAAGATGGAGCAAGCTTGTTTTTGTAGATCCACAGAGACCCAAAATTGAGGATTCAAGGTATTAGAACAGAAATCTCATGTAAACATTAGGAAGAACTTCTGGAGAGTAAAAATTGTTTGATAAAAGAACGGATAGCCTTGGAAAGTGGTGGGCTATTTTTGTCCTATTTTTATGCTTCTATGATCAAAACAAATGTTTCTAGGAATTTGGGAAGTGGTCCAAGGAAAGCTGCTACTTTTTGACTGACATTTAAAAGTTCTTCTGTTAAACTGTGCTCAAATCCCAAAACTAAGTTAAGTGGGCTTGGAAGAATCCTCTGTCTCTCATCTTCAGGTTAAAGACAGGTCTGGGCAGTGATAAGGTGTTGTCTCTTGCTTCCCTTGTATGGGCTAATTTGTTTTGTGTGAAAAATTATACATTATAGGATGTGTTGATTTGGTTATTAGCCGTCAGAGAAATTATGGCATCATTGGAGTTTTTGTGTTTCTTTCTAATTCAGTTCTTTAACTTCTCTGGCAACCTGAGGGTCTCTTGTTATCATACCAAACAGGTTTTTTTCCATTTGAGATGTGATTTCGTGTGGAAAGACCACAATGTGTAATTGTCATCTATAAGAAGACCAGTAATAGCTTCAAGTGTTATGGTCAAAACTATGACATTCAAACAAAGTCCTCAGAGTACTATAAAATTTTATAATGTCCCTTGGTAGTTGGAGTATATTGCAGTTTGTCTCAGCTCACATTTATACTTGAAGGAGTTAACACCAGTGTGAACCAAATAATAATGACAATCATATTAAAATTCATCTGAGTATCAAAATGAAAGTCATTACCTTGCTCCTGCCTGGTTCTTCTGAAATGTGGCTTCCAAACATGCTCTACCTATCTTCAGAAGATGGGCATGGGCCAGTCTACTGTCTGATTTGATTTGTTATACAGTGGTACCTTGCTTTACAAAATTAATGAGCTCCCCAGGACATTTCGTATTATAAAAAATTCATAAATTGAATTTCCCATTGGAATGCATTGAATGCAATTATCCATAGGAATGCATTGAAAACCAAAATTCATAAAACAAAATTTGGTTTCCCATAGGAATGCATTGAATACCAATTATTCCGTTCTAAAAAAAAATTCGGGGCGTGGCTAAGATTGTGATGGAGTAACACACATATCTGTGAGCTCGCGCATTACAATGGGACACTAAATGAGAAAATAAACTTAAAAGAGACATACAAGCTTGTAAAAGCTCACCCAAAAGAAAGCTCTTAATTCCTGCACTTCAAGGTGGGAGTTTGGGAAGCAGCCTTGGCTGGGGAGGCGAGTGGCGAAAGCCACGGCTTTGCCAGCTGGGCAGCAGCGAACGGGACCAAGAAGGAAACAAGAAGGGCAAGAAAAGTGAGATTTTGCCGAAAAGTAAGGATTTTAATTTGGAGCTGCGGCTTGCCTGGTTGCTGGGGTGAGTGGAAAGTAAGGACTTTCGAGCAGAAAGTAAGTGGAAAAGGAGCGAGGAAGTGTGTGTGTGAAAGAAGAAGAAGGGGGGTTAATGGTGGCGGTGGTGAAGGAAAATGAAAGTGAAGTGGAAGGTTAAGATTGGAGTGGAAACATCGGAGGAAGGTTTTTGCTTGTAAAAAGAGAAGGAAAAGAAGGAGAGGAGAACGGAAGGAGAGTGAAAGAACGGAAGGAGAAGGAGGAAAAAGGAGGAAAAAGAATGGAAAACGGAGTGGGGGACTGAGGGTCTGGAGTGTTTGAAGAAGAAGGGAGGAGGGACACCCCATGGAATGTGCAGCCGCGGCTGGTTGTTAATGGTGAAGCGGTAATCTTCTCTTTGTGGGGTGAGCTTTTTGAATTCGAACAACATAACATTTTTGGGTAGGAGTCTTCTTTTCTCTCTTTGTGGAGCTTTATTTTTTGGATCCTTCAGATTGTTGAATTGGATTGCAGCAGGATTTTGTGTGTGCCTGACTCTCCTGTTCCCTTTTGCTTTTTAAATACTGTGGTTTTGGATACACAATAGCTGGACTACTCAATTGCATTCAGGACTTTTGAGACATCATTACAATGTGCAGCTGGAGTTATTTTTGGATTATAAAATCTTCAATCAAGTTGTGGGGGTTTGGAAGCAATTTCATTATTGGATTATAATAAAGAATTAGGACTCTGGGCCTGGATATAAGTGTGAGTGAGGATTACCTTTTCTCTATTTTACTGTGAATGTAGTTGTGGATATAAGAAAAAAATCTTCAATCAAGTACTGGAGTTTGGAAATAATTTTTAATATTGGATTATAAATTGTTGGCTTGGAGTATAATGTGAGTGGGGTAAACTGATCCTGGATCTTGATCAAGATTTTGGACTGGGCATAAATAAAACTGTTGCTGCACTGAGATTGATATTTGAATTGACAATGGATAAAGCTGGGAAAGAAAAGGGGAAGGAGGAGGAGGTGGTGAGACCCAAGAAGAAGGATAAGGCTGCAACTGAGGATACATCCCCTCCATATCTTCCACATTTCCCCCTCCTCTGTTTGGTTGGCAAAGGCGGCTTTTTTTTTCTTTTTAAAGAAAAGGGTGGGGAGGGTAGAGTTGAATGTTTGATGTTATAGATTTAGTTTTGGTAATGGGAGGGAAGGGTGCGCACCTATTGGAAAAATCAGAGATGAAAGAAGATCGTTGTAGTTTAAGTTATGAGAAATATTAAGGTCTTAACTTGGAATGTGAAGGGTACAGGGTCTCAAGTTAAGAGAAGAAGAATTGAATCAGCATTAAGGAAGGACAGGCCGGATGTAGTCTTTCTTCAGGAAACTCACCAAAAATCTCAAGATACAAATAAGATTTTTTTAAAGGGGATGCAGTATTATGAAAAATCGTTTGGTACCTCAAAGGCAAGAGGGGTGGCTATTTTGATTTCGGCTAGGTTGGGTTTGAAATGACAAGTAGTATTTCCAACCCAGAGGGAAGATATTTGATCGTAAAAGGGAAAATTGATGATGAGGAAGTGACTCTGGTGAACATATACACCCCAAATGACCATCAAGAGGTATTCCTAGAGAAAATGTGTAAAATATTGGTAAAAGAAAAGATGATAAAAATGATAGTGGCTGGGGATTTTAATCTAATAAAGTCTGATTTTTCCAACTTCACTTTCATTTTCCTTCACCGCCGCCGCCATTAACCCCCCTTCTTCTTCTTTCACACACACACTTCCTCGCTCCTTCTCCACTTACTTTCCGCTCGAAAGTCCTTACTTTCCACTCACCCCAGCAACCAGGCAAGCCACAGCTCCAAATTCAAATCCTTACTTTTCGGCAAAATTTCACTTTTCTTGCCCTTCTTGTTTCCTTCTTGGTCCCGTTCGCTGCTGCCCAGCTGGCTTTCACCACTTGCCTCCCCAGCCAAGGCTGCTTCCCAAACTCCGACCTTGAAGCACAGGAATTAAGAGCTTTCTTTTGGGTGAGCTTTTACAAGCTTGTATGTCTCTTTAAAGTTTATTTTCTCATTTAGTGTCCCATTGTAATGCGCGAGCTCACAGATATGTGTGTTACTCCATCACAATCTTAGCCATGCCCATGTTGTATGACCAAATTTGTAATCAACATGAGAATGGACAAGCATCTGCAAGCCTGCCAGAGCAGGGGGTTGCTTAGAGAATTAATCTTTCACTCTTTCAAAAGCTCGCAATGTTTTGTTTTGTTTTAGTGGTCCAAAAAAATTAAGTTATCACCTTCCTCTTGCATCCTTTGCATCTTTTTATTGCTTCACTTAAGGAGTAGATGTGGAGGAGCAAGAACCTGGTGAGCTGTGCCTGAATCTATGAATTGATATGTCATGAATCTATGGGAAAAGTACAGGCTTCCCTACACAGCAAGAATCCCCCCTCCCCCTCCCCACTCCAAATGCTGTGTCTGAGTTGCAGGCAGGTGTTCCAATAAATAATACAATGACAAATACTTTCTAGCTGTAGCTGTGAGTGGTTCTCAGCTACTCCTTGCTGGAGCAGGCCGCAGCCCATCCAGTCCAGCATTCTTGTCTCACACAGTGGCTCACCATTTGCTTCAGGATTATGAACATATAACATATGTTATGGCTGGTAGTGGCAGGGCCCCTGTCAGCTCCGGGCCCTATATGGCAGTACAGTACTTGTAGTACTCCCCTGATGGCGGCCCAGGAAATTAGAGTGCCTCACTTTGCTTCTCTGGGAAGCTGCATGGCTGTATGCAAGCGAGAGAGACTGCGTTTTAAAAAAAAGTAGTACAAAAACACTCACAAAGCAGGCACTTTGTTATGAGTGATTCCTCTAGTGAGGAACAAGCCTCAGTGTTTACTCCATCCATCTGAACCTGAGAAAAAGAATTCAGTTCCCAGTGTGCTGTATGATTTACAACTGGCTGTGAACCATTTACATGTGTGTTTAACAGAAAGGATTACTGAAGTCTCTGCTGCCCAGGGTTGTCTGCAGGCAGGTTATACTTGATCAGCAGTGCAGGCCTCTCTTGAACCATATGCCTCACATGACACTGAAAGTAACAGGAGCAATGTTGTTGAAAGCATCTGTGTGGTATACACCCCTCTGAACACTAGTATGGCATCTAATTCTCCAGGCTTATCATCCTAGTTGATAACAAAAATGTATCTCACCAGTGTCATGTGTAAGCCTTCTACTATCACTGTTGCTGGTCCAGAGTAAAATTCTGTGCCATTCTCTTATGGGTCTCAAAGTAGTGGCTATAGAAGAAAGGAACTAGGAAGGACACTTTAGAGGGACACAGTAGAAACTCACTATATAGATTAATTTCTAGTTCCTCTTTAGGTAAAGGTTTCCCTTGCTCGAAAGCCAGTTGTATCTGACTCTAGAGTTCAGTGCTCATCTCTGTTTCAAAGCCGAAGAGCCAGTGCTGTCTGCTTCTGCAGACGTTTCTGTGGTCATGTGGCAGGCATGAGTAGACACCGGAGTGCACGGAACGCTGTTTACCTTCCCACCGAAGTGGTCCCTATTTATCTCCAGTACAGTACTTGCAATTTCTTGCTTTCGAACTGCTAGGTTGGTAGGAACTGGGACAGATGACGGGAGCTCATTCCGTCCTGCAGTACTCGGGAAATGAACTGCTGACCTCCCACCTTCCAGTCAGCGTCTTAGCCACTTGAGCCTAAATAAAGAGCAAGTCTTCTCATTGCATTAGATTACATATATAAAACCCCAGCTTTCTGTAATACCTTATGCCTGTCAGATAGTCATATCCCTGATTTCTGACCCACAAAACAATAATTTTTCAACCAAATCTACCTGGTATACTTTGCAGTTTATCACCCTGGTTAGTAATTAATAGCTTGATAGTCATATTGTGTTAATAATGCTGCTTTGTCTATTGTCTGTCAAAATCCTCAGCTTTCATTTTGATCCCTGAAAGCTCACGTTGAACTAATTCTATTAGCTTTTTCACCTTCAACTTTATCACTATGTGTAGCTCAGTTGCTTGTTTTCATGTCTTGAAAGGTTTTAAAAATTAAAATTAACTTTATTTCTAATGAATGAATATAGGGAGCTCATTTTACAGAAGTAGCAAAGTAATTTGGTAGAACTCTACAATTCTTTAGGCACTGAGTACCATTTTCAAATGCTTCTACACTGGGCATATGATAATACTAAGAATTCAGGCAGCATCCTTTCCAGTGCCAGTTACTACTACTTTTTCAGGTGGAGTATCCATTCTGGATATTGGCTATCTTCATGGCGATAGTCTTCCTGTTCTTAACTCTTCGGAATAGTTCTTCTGATAATATACCTTGATAATATCCTCAAGACTGTGGCAGTCCATTGCAGTCCCAGTACAGTGATACCTCATACAATGCCCAAACTTGGTTCCACAACTTTGGACTTTATACGGATTTGGACTTTGTATGAGGCATGCAAAATCCTAGCCAGAATGCCTCATACAACGTCCAAATCCTTGCTGCGATGCCTCGTAGAACATCGTTTCCATAGAGATACATTCTACTGTAACAGCATAGACTTCAGTGCAAAGTCAAGGAAACAGACAGGAAACTGACAGAACTTTAAGAAATCATTGTCTAAAGGCTAAATACATTACAAAAACATGTCAAACAACCCTGATTTTAGGGGACAAACCATACAACAAGTTTTAAACTTTTGAAAACTTTATGAAGTGCAGGTTTAAAAATTAACATGTCCCATTATGCAGCACAGTGTTAATCTGCAGCCATGCGGCCGATCATCCATTTTGTACAAGCTACTATAAACAATCAACAATCTGAGATATGCAGACGATACCACCCTAATGGCAGAAAGTGAGGAAGACCTAAAGAATCTCTTGATTGGGCTGAAGGAGGAGAGTGCAAAAGCTGGTTTGAGACTAAATATCAAGAAAACCAAGATAATGGCAACAGGCCCAATCAGCTCCTGGAAGATAGATGGGGAAGAAGTAGAAGCAGTGACAGATTTTACTTTCTTAGGATCCAAGATCACTGCAGATGGGGATTGCAGCCATGAAATAAAAAGGAGACTGATTCTGGGGAGACAAGCAATGAGAAACCTGGGGAACATAGTGAAAAGCAGAGACATCACACTGAAAACAAAAATTAGAATAGTCAAAGCAATGGTTTTCCCAGTAGTAATGTCCGGATGTGAGAGCTGGACAATTAGGAAGGCTGAACGCAGAAGAATAGATGCCTTTGAAATGTGGTGTTGGAGGAGGGTTTTGAGAGTGCCATGGACAGCGAGGAGAACAAATAGGTCAATCCTAGAAGAAATTAACCCGGATTGCTCACTGGAAGGTCAAATAGTAAAGATGAAGCTAAAATACTTTGGACATCAAATGAGAAGGGAGGATTCACTTGAGAAGGCACTGATGTTGGGAAAGGTGGAAGGCAAAAGAAGAAGGGGAAGGCCAAGGATGAGATGGCTAGATGGCATTGTGGACACAATGGGCACAGAGCTGGGAGGGCTGAGGGGGATGGTGGAGGACAGAGGCGCCTGGAGAGCAATGGTCCATGGGGTCGCAAAGGGTCGGAACCGACTGTGCGACTGAACAACAACAAACTATAAACAATTACTGGGAAGCAAGGACAAAATGGATTCCAACATGTCCCATCATGCAGCACAGTGTTAATCATCCAAACAGCAGCAAACACCAAACAATTAAAATCGTGCTCAAAACCACTCCTAAACACTCTTCGCCTAGTGCAAAACCCACAAGAGCAGTGCACGCATGCGTCCTGCCTTTTATACTGCCCAGGCACAATGCAAGCTGGGAAAAACCCCAATGCCTCATACAAAGTCACAGTGACTTTGTATGAGGCAACTTTTTTCAAGAAATTAGGTGATGTTGTATGAATTTGATGTTGTACGAAGCAGACTTTGTATGAGGTATTACTGTATTAAATCCTGCATGTCTCATTTCATATGTGCTGCATGAGATGGCTCCGTGATCATAGTGTGTTGGTCATTTCATGGCAAGCTGGGACCCCCCTTAAACAAATTCACACCAATGGCATTTTTCCTGCTTCAGGAAAAAATGCATTCTCGGATATGAGTTGCAGACGATGACGACGACAAGTTCTTCTGAGAACATTCCACACCAGTCTCTCTGGTTCTTTAGCCATGAAGTCTGTCTATGTCCAGGGCCTCTCTTCCCAGGGATCTTCCCTTGAAAAGCAAGTTGGAGTACTGTATTCTTTATTTCATGTCATTCCTTATGATATGCTCAAGGTATTGGAGCTTTCTTTGCTTAATGGTTACTAAAGAGCAAGTTTGAGGGAGGGGTGTTGCTTTCATGGGCTTTTCATGAGGCAATTGTTTGAACACCTTGGGAAGCATAATGCTGGACTAGGTAAGTCTTTGGTCTGAACCCAGCACAACTCTTGCTATGGGTTTATCCTTTTTAAATGAAAAGAAATATTTCTGGCAAATAATAACAGTAAAAACACCTCTAGAGCATCAGTCCTTCTCATGCAGGTACATATCCACATCAAACCTGAGCTGTGGACCAGACAACCTCATGTTCCCCATCTATTAGTACTGGGCTACTTTGTCAGGTTACTGTAAATATTTGAGATCCTAATCCATTGTGGACATTCAAATAGTCCAAAACCATGCCAAAGTTATAGAAACTTCCAGGAATTTCCTCAGGGGCTTTCTGTTCCCTTGTTCCATGTAAACAGCTTTAGGGCACTCAAGCACTTCACACAGAAGAAATCAATCAATGGTTCCTCCCATATCCATTATATGTGGAAAGGACGTTGTCATATTGATATTGCATTAGGAGTTAGTACTTGTAACATCAGTGGAAATAGGAACGAGTTGCTGAATGTGAGTTTGTAGGGTAGGTTTCAAAAAGTGAAAGCATATAGATTAAGTTCAGTATGCCTGCTTACTGTAATAGGTAACTGCTAATTTCACAAATAGCCCAATGAAATTATACTTTGAGATTGAGAATTATACCTTGAGATTGAGAATGGAAACTTGAGAAATTCGGGTCACGTTCTTTTGACAGCTACAGTAAACCCTTCTGCCCAGAATTTTCCTAAACTTTCTGACCAATTTGAGTGCAGGAATGTATCATAGTAAAGGTCACCCTTGCTCAAAAGCAGGTTGTATCTGACTCCAGGGTTCAGTGCTAATCTCTGTTTACAGCCAAAGAGCCAGCGCTCTGTTTCATGCAGGATGTTAATTTCAGGTCTCATTACAAATGTTAACTTCAGGTATATCTTGTTAGCTTCTTGGTTATGGAGCATTTAACTAGATGAAGAGAAATCCCAAATATTCCATGGTTTCCAAGTTGGATTTATGAACTTTCCTATATTTATTGTTATTTTTGCTATTATTACCCCACCTTTCACTCAAGTATTACGTCCAGAAAAGATGAAATCTGTTAAATAGAGACAGGCTAATTCATTTGACTGCAAATTAAAAAGACAAGGGATGGCAAAGAAATTGGGGTGGAATATGAAGGAGATTAGTTTTTCAAGGCAGGAACGAGAGTGAGAGCTAAGTGAACATCAAATGCAATTTAGGGCCAGGCTGTTGTTTTTTTAACCTGGCTAGCAGTGGGTGGCTCTATTTCCTTTCACTGATATTTCTCCTTTCCTGAATTTCTACAGTCCTAGGACAGTGATTGCAGCCATGAAAATAAAAAGATGTTTACTCCTTGGGAGGCAAGCTATGGCAAACCTAGGTAGCATAATAAAAAGTAGAGACATCACCCTGCCAACAAAAGTCCTCATAGTTAAAGCAATGGTCTTCCCAGTAGTAATGTATGGCTGTGAGAGATGGACCATAAGAAGGCTGAGTACATTCAAACTGTGGAGCTAGAGAAGTCTTTTGAGAGTCTCCTGGACTTCAAGAAGGTCAAATCAGTCAATCCTAAAGGAAATCTACCTTGACTGCACCTTGGAAGGACAGATGTTGAAGCCACCAAATGAGAAGAGAGGACTCAGCAGAGAAGGCCCTGATGCTAGGAAAGATTGACGGCAAAAGTTAAAGGGGATGGCAGAGGACGAGATGGTTAGACAGTATCGTTGACACAGTGGGTATGGATCTGAGCAGACTCTGGAGGATGGTGGATGACAGAGGAGCGGACATGCGGTGGTCCATGGGGTTTCAAAGGGGTAGACTTGACTGCGACTGAACAACAGGGTTAATTATCAGCAATTGGAACTGCACATTCTTTCTGGCATGTAATGGGCAAGTGACTTCCCTGGATGTCATCTGGCTTGATGGTTAGGGCAAGTTGGTCAGAAGCCAGAGTCTGCTTCCCCTAGGTTTTCCTGTTTCATGGAGTTACAAGTATCTGTATGATTATCAATAGCCCAATATTAACAGGCATTGCAGTTTCCAGATTTTTGTCATGCCACAATGTTTTTGTTATTACACTAGAGTGGCTGGACAAAAAATAAATTGTAAAATTTAGATAAATGCATCTAAACTCTGTAAAGTAGATGTGGTCTTAGAACTGCAGAGCTGGAAGGGACCCTATGGATCATTCAGTTCAGCCCCTCTAAAGGAGGCAGTGTAATGATTTAAATGCCTTAACTTAATATGGTTGGTGGACTGTTCAGTTTTACCTAGGAAAGGGTTAACATCTGAAAGGGAGAAGAAATGTGGAGAAAATGCCTTGTTTTTCTTAAGCTGTCTCCTCCAGGTGGCTGACAAGAAGAGCTGGTACTGAGACATTCAAGGTCGAAAAGAGTGGAGCAAGTCACAGCAATGCTTAGTGGACATTCCAATTTAATTGGCAACAAATCATTCTTGTGAGAACATGGACTTTGGGGAAAGGGAGTTAATTGGTATGATATAATGCTACCTGATTGGTTAATTCTAGGATGAGAGGCAAGGAGAATAATAATTGATTGCAGCATGGGAAATGTAGTTAATGCTTTTTTGTTGTTGTTCCAATTAGTAGTCATACCTGTCAAGTATCCCGGATTGGCCAGGATTTCCCATATTTCCGCACCGCTTCCTCTACTTTCCCGCTGCCATCCCATAATTTGACAGCGGGGGAAGGTAGCTACTGCGCATCCCCTTCTGCGCATGCGCAGAAGGTTTCTGCGTAGGTCCCGTATTGCCCGGAGCAGTGCTTGATGGGTATGGTAGAAGTTCTGGTTTTGAGGAGCTTATGCTATGTAGCTCCTCAGAGTAAGTCCTGGGAATTAGCAACATGTGTATTATCTGTGATTATGTGTATTATTATATTCTTGTAATCTGTATGTATATGAATTCTGTTGTATTGCCGCTCTGAGTCGGCCTTGTGCTTGAGTAGAGCGGGGTATAAATCCAATAAACAAACATGCTCACAGGATGGATTTGGAAATTTCCTTTTTAGAGTTAGGGTTTGGATAGTTCTTTTATTATTTTCTCTTAGGATGTAAGAAATATCTTAATATCCTAATTTTTAAGATGTTGCATTCTTGCTTTATTTTTGTACTTTTCAAGATGTTGTACTTTAAAAACTATTTTACTAAGGTGTGATTTTGGGATTTAGTATGAGTTGCTGTGTCTAAAGAAGGTGCCTAGCCAAAAGGACCTCACACTACATTCCATTTACCAACTTGGGCTCAGTGTGAATGGTCTACTTGGTCTGGCTGTTGTGAAATAGCAGCCAGGAAATGATTTTGTCTCTGGTCACAAGAGACAAGAGAAACCTGGAGGAAACTTTCCCTAGCCCCAAATTTCCACACACATTGGAGCAGAAAGGGCTTTAGACTAGGTTCCCGGTGAAAGGGGGTGGAAAAATTGAAAGTAAAAATAGGGTGGACAGTACCTCTTCTACTTGAACTCAGAGGATTGATTCTCTGGGTTTGTTACCCAGAGTGGGGAATTAAACTGCTAACTTCTGAAACCAGATGCCTAAACCAGGGGTGCCCAAACTTTTCAGGCCGTGGGCTGGTCTCATGGTTTTCGGGTGCCCAAACTATGGTCTAGGGCCCAGATCTGGCCCTGACACCAAATCATCCGGCCTGCGCCACCCTAATCACTTCCAGAAGCGGAAGCACCCGTATGGGCATGTTTTACTTCCACTTCTGTGAGTGACGAGGGTGGCATGGGCTGGATGAATTGGCATTGAGGGCCAGATCCGGCCCCCGGGCCGTAGTTTGAGCACCCTTTATCTAAACCACCAAGCTACCCAGCAGTTGATGCTCTTCTCCCAGTCACATTTGCTGCTGGAAATATACTGTAACGTGGACCCTAGCATCTTGGGTTTTCCCAAATTCATATGTTTCCCCAGTGAACATTATATTCCATTCTTGGTCTCAAAAATGTGAGAGTAATGTGGATGCTGCAAGCAGGAGTCAACTGACTCTTTCTGTTTCATCCAACAAGGAGAATGAACATCCCCAGAGTAAGCTGCTGCAATCTCTGAATGACCTTTTCGTAAAGCATTATGATCAAATTGAACATTTCTAGTTGTACCATTAATGTTTGCCCCTTGGGGAAATGTGCCCTGTTATTTTTATTATCTTTACTGTTATTGTTGTTACATATTTCTGAGACATCTCTTGAGTTGAATACAAAGTGACCATTTTAAGATTTAGCTCTGAGATCAGTCTTGGCAAGGAGAGCAAAGGCTGGATGCAGTTCAGCTCTGATCCACACAACCTTTGGGTTTATTTTTCTTTTTTTTCTCCTTAGCTGCTACTCTTTCAACAGCCTACATGTAATTAAACCCTCATCCACAATTATTCTAGCTTTATAACACCTTTGTTGCTGTAGCACTGTGTGCACTGCAGTGATTAAGGTCTCATTTTCTTGACCTCATCAGATCTGGGTCAGGGCTGTGTTACATTATTCATTCATTCATTCATGTAAGAGTGTTGCGATATGTAGAAGGAATGTATTAATATTTACGTATCATATATATTCAAGTATAAGTTGAGTTTTTTAGCCCCAAAAAGGGGACTTGCCTTATACTTGGGTCAATGACCATGATGGTCCTAAGACCATGCTGGATCGAGATGTGCCAACAATTTAATTAATTTTACCATATTTTCATGTATTTTGATTATTGAAACTCACTAGCAGCTGCTGCATTTCCCACCCTTGGCTTATACTCAGCGCAATCTATTTTCCTGGGTTCTCAGGTCAAAATTAGGTACCTCAGCTTATATTCGGGTTGGCTTAAACTCGAGTATATACGGCATATGACATTTCTTTCAGAACTGCCCACAGTTTCTCATGATCAATACAGCAAAAAAAAAAAAAAACTTTGCTGTAGTTTATGAAATGTAGACTGAGATTTTTCTGAAATACTTTGGTGGGCTCCAGTAGCAAGAAGACATTTGCAATATGATTTCGAATGCCCCTTCCTTTTCAGAATCCAGTTTGAACATCAGGCAATTCTTGTTCTATATAAGTAAAAAAAAATTTGTTGTGTCATCTTGAGCATCACCTTGCTTGCATGGAAAATAAAAGCAGTGAACTTCTAGATTCCCCATCTTTTCTTGGGAATCGGAATGTATAGTGGCCCATTATTTAGTTTTCTAGATTTTTTGGCATATTCTTGTTAGGATTTTGAAGGATTCAGTCTCTTTGGCTTGCAGTAGTTCCATCAATATCCCATCTACCTCCGGTGATTTTTTTTTCTTCCCAGTACTTTCAGAGCAGCTTCCACCTCACTTTCTAGAACCACAGGTTCTAGTGTAGATCTTTAGTATACTGCTTCCACATTTTCTCACCTGTCCTTTTTAATTATATGTGTTTCTTCTGACATGCATCTAGGTTATTTTTCCTCTTTTGACTATGGGAATTGTCTTTTTGCATGCTTTCCTAATAATATCTTTGGTTTCAGTCCATAGTTTTTCGAGTTCACACTCAACTGAGTTTGGTAATGCAAATCTATTCCTCATCTGTTAGCGCTGAAGTAGTGCTTAATGAGCTCTTTCTATATTTCAATCTTTCTCTTGGAAGTTGATGTTGATATAAAGTATGAGCTATGTTTTGCTCACCACCAATAGCAGTTCAACTTTCTTTATAGCACACACAAACTTGGTCCCTGCCAGATTTCTTGTGTGAAGGTAGCGGTGTTAATTGCCACTTCCTTTAACAAATATTTGCTATTGTTCAAACTAGGGCATTAAATTTTTTCCTATATGTAACTGTTGTGTTAATATCTGTTATTAATAGCAATTAGTGTTTACGCACATGGAATGCCAACTGTGGAAGCAACTACTGTATACTGATCTGGCAAGGTGATTATACATTGAATGGCCCCATGGTTTTACATGACTGGGACTTCATCACACCACCATTGCAGCTTTTGCTGTAATACTAAACAGATTCCTGGTTTAAAAAATTGTGGTATCATGAAGGTTAATAAGTTTCATTTGGCATAATTTTATAGACTTTAACTTGTTTTTTGAGATGAAGCTAAAGAGGTGGGCTAAAGTCAACAAAAACCTAACATGTATAAAAGTCTGTAAGATACTGTAAGACTATTTGTTGTTTTTGCTGTGGAGACTACCTCCCCTCCCCAAGTTACTATCATTATTGCTGTATTGTCATTAAGCATTCACCTAGCAGTTTGGAAATGTTTTAGAGTATGCACATCATGAGCTAATATTAGTCATTTGGATGTTCTAACTCTGTTTCTGATGACCTTATGTCAATGTTCATGAGTCACAAACCCCACTGTTTTATTGTCAGGAGATGGTTTGCTCCCTCTCTGTTGGCACAGGTTTAGTCCAGCTTTTTAATGCTCCTTTCTTGAACTGCCCATGGTGGTAACTCTGGAAAAATATATTTTTCTAGGGAACATTTTCTTAAGGAATTGTAGGCTTGATTTATGGTTTTGTGTTGTACCAAGAGTTTAGAAGTCACTGTATTGAAAAGCTGTAGTTGTATCTTAATTTAATTATCTGCAGCAATAGCTGCTAATTGGAAAGTAGGGGAAGTGATGGGAGTGGGGGCACAGGAAGGAACGTAGAATCCTCCATCTGGCTGTGCTAAAGTGCTTGCCTGCCTTTGTGATGTAGAGTTACAGATCTACAAGGAGGTTTTATCTCTAGAGTGTGGATCAGCTTAAAAGCCCTTCTGGCACAGCTGACATTTTCTTTGCAATGACCTAGAACAATGCATATTTATGAAGTGTAGGAGGCTTGCTGGGGATTCACTGAACTCAGACTTGCAACCTCCTGAGACAGTGAACTAGGGATTTGGCAGGTTTACAGGTAGAAGAGGCTGAAACATTCTGTCCATAGCTGCTTTATGTGAACAGCAAGGAAAGGTGAAATAGCACGTTTCCAAAACTTTCTGAGCAGCTCTTTTTGGACGAAGGAAATGCAGTTATCTTTATGACTTGCATACATCTTGGAATATATTTGCAGAAGGTCTGGCCACTGTGTTATGTATGCAGTTTTCCATCCTGTGGTTTTTAGGTCACATCTTTTATTGTGGCTATATTTTAAGGCCATCTACATTTGACTGCTTGTCCTGTATGTCTCTGTCTCATTTTGGAATTTTCAGCATTTGCGAGCGTTTGCAAATAACATGGTGTGATACAGTTTACTGAATGGAAAACAGTGGAATGGCCACCTAGCCAGGCAAATTTTGTTCCCCTCCTCTTTTATGGTCTTTTAGCTGCTGCTGCTGTTATTTTTGTTTAGAATGTGATGCTCCTAAACTACAGGGCACCTGATGATAGACAAGAGTATTGAGAATTGGGGACTTTGTGGTGAGAGATGTCATGATTCCAGACACAGGAAATTCCACATGTGGTTGTTGGTTTGTTCAGGGCTAGCATGTCTACATGCTGAATTATAATAATAGTGTTCCATCAAGTCAGTTCCACCTTATGGTGACCCCTTTCACATTTTGCCAGGTAGACAGTTCTCAGATGTGGCTTCTCATTTCCTTCTTCTGATTGCATCATGGGACTGTGCAGCTTGCCCATGGTTACACAGGCAGATTTTACTTGCAAGTGGGCACTTCTCAGGCTCTTAATATTAAATCAAAACAGACTAGGCTAAACCTATAGAGAGCAAAAACAACACACCTTGCCAAATGGATGAATGCCAAAGAATATCTCGTACCAGGACAAGATTCTGGCTGGACTACTGGAAGTCACTTTAGGAAGATCACAGGACAGTCAATCAGTGCAGCATTTATATGCATGCAATTTCTTCCCTGGCACATGTATAAAAGAAGGTCTAGTCAATAGCTAAGAAAACGCCATTGAAATAGCTGGATTCTGATCAAAATTGGTCTGACTTTTTAACATTTTAGTATGTTTTGAATTTTACCTAATATTCATGTACATCCATAAATCTAAATTGTGCAATGATCTGACAGGAATGAGGAAAGAGGGGGACAGGTTGCCTCAGGTGGTGGTGGTGGCTGCTGCATCATTGGGAGGTTTCTTAAGAGAGTTTGGTTAGAAACTTTTATATAGACTTCCTGCTGTGGTAGGGTTTCAATATTGTGATCCCTTACGGCTGTAGACAAAGAAAGGTTCTATTTAGTGAGCAGCCCCTACTGTGTGGGCTACACATTTCATAGCTTATTTATTTTAATTTTCTTTAAAAAATTTGCAGTTGACAGAGTTTAGATCAATACTGTTAAAAAGCTATTAGTTGAAGTTGCATTTGCTCTATCCAAAAAAGGTAGTTTGCTTACGCTTGGGGAGAAAATAGAATTTGAATTCCTGTATTTCAAAATGGTTACTTTTCATCTAAATGATTTGGCTTTTTAGTGGCTTGTTTAAAAATAATCTCTTTGAATTCTGCAAGCTGCTGATTTCTGGTACCAACCATGTTGTCTAATTCACTGTCAGCTCAATATACACAACAGAGCACAAGCTACACCATGGCCTAGTATCTGAACCAGGTGATATTGCTCCCCTGCTGTTTATTGAGGCCATACACCCCTAATGATGGAAGTAATTAGCAGGATTCAATTACACCACAAAAGTGTTGAGATTATTCCTCATTAGGTTGTAATAATAATGTAATGTTGCTATACAGTGTGTTGTTACTGAGAAAGAAATTAATTGCAAGTTCCTAATACAACACTATGTGCAGCTAGTTAACTTTGAAGTTTTACAGAATCTCAGTGTGGACTACAAAAAGAATTAAAGAAAATATTTGCAAAAATACATTTCTACTAGGCTGATTGTTTTTTTGGAACGCTATCCTGCCTCTTGGTCATAAGAACTCATGCCAATACTAGCTAGGGCCTGTATTCATTGGTTCAGGCAAGTCAAGATTTTTCCAAATCATAGTTCATGGATTAATTTCAGTTCATGGTTTCAGGATAATCCTGTTTAGAACTTGCATTCATAAACTATTTTTACAATGAACACAAAATATGGAGAAAATATGTCAGTCAGTAGATGATACATGTTCCTGATTTTCTGGATATGTCCAGCTGAGACAAGAAAGACAAGGTTATTTGGCTGGCCTGGGAAAGGTGTGATGTGATGTTCTCATGGGATGGATTTTTGAAACATTTGAGTTTATTCTAGAAGAATGTCCATGAAATTTGGTCAGAGAAGATGTGGCAAGTGACACAGTACAATAAAGGTGTTTCTTGTGCTACAGGTTTCTTGCTGAGGTAGAACCTGACATTGGGTTGCCTTTGGTCATATAGAAATAAAGAAAGTCTAGGCAATGTGGGGTTTGTGTGTGTGCATGCTCACCATGCGCATGCATGCAGGTGCATGAATGCATATCCTTTTTGCTCCAAGGTTCACTAGAGAACTGTCCTCTGTCTCAGTTCTGTTCAGCTGTCAGAGGTTATATATCTCTGCTGTGCTCATGCTCATCCTCTGTAACCATTTTCTGCTACAGAATCTCCTGTCTGCTCGGTGAAGCCTTAATCCCTAATGCAGCGATCAATGGATGTGCGCCTTTACCACTCGGATGCTCATTTTTTAATCCCCACTGCCTCCCTCAATGTCATCTCTTTCCATTTTTCTTTATAGAATTTCAGGTCTGCTGTACCTGCTGATTACTTAGTGGACATCTCCCTTAGTTAATTCCATCGATTTTCAAATCCTGCCAGGTTTGGAGTCCTTAGATTTCTGAAGCAAGTTTAAATAGAACGTCTAAATTCAAGCGTTTTTCTGCTATAAATTATGTGGCTGGGGAGTTGTTGGGAAGTAGCACTTCACAATAATTTATTTGCAGAGTACATTACGGTGAACAGGGCTATTTTGTGTTCTTGCCCAGTGGGAGACTGGCATGCGGCTAGCAGGGCAGAGCAGCTTTTTGAATTAATGTTGGCTAAAGAGTAGCCCAGATGAAAAGTACATCTCCTTTCCATCCCAACCTTGCCAACATCTTAGTAACCCTTGTCCCCTCACTTCCTGCTTTGTTACACAAAGCATGGCATAGTCTGCACTGTGTGAATCTGATCCCCGTAGCCTCTGAACTGTCACACCAAAAGGTTGCCAGTTATTGCAGCAGTGATTAAAGTGTACTGAGTTATTATACAGCACAGACAAATGCCTTCAAATAGAGGTCCTCCAGGGATTCACTGTTGCGGTCAAGTAGGCAGAATCCCAAGGGTTGTAATTTAATGCGCCCACAATATAGCTAGGATAGAATACTACTTTCATGCTTAGGCCTAAGGTATTTTCATGTTGAAGATTGTGTCCTTAGATTGTAGGGCCTCTGAAAAAGACGGTGCTGTACATCTCATACATAGCAGGCTGTTAGTATTTAAGAGAATACAGTACTAGCATCTTCCTACAGTGTCTGATACATACAGCCTTTGTTCCTCTGTATATTGGATTCTTAGCGTTCCCTCTCTGAATTTTGTTAATGTGCAATGCAAATTTGGAATGGGAAAGATGAAGTCTTTGGTAATGTGTTCTAAAATTGAACAGACACCAACCCTTCTGAAGGGAAGCCACAGTTCCCTCAAAAGCAAAGGTGTCAGAAATGAGCTAATCTCCATTACCATCATCTGTTTCCTGATCTGGCCATATGAGGGACTGGAGTAGAATGGGAAAAGATTTTTCTGCTATGCACATAGAACTTAATTTGTTTTTATTACCATCCCCTGTTTAATGCCTGTCTCTCAGGCAGCTGGTGATGTTTTAATGAAGCTGGAATTGTATAGTCTGTACCCCTGCATAATACTAAGCTGCCGAGTCAGAGTCAAATTAATAATTCATGAAATTAAGGTGTATAATTAATTCGAACTGTGCAGATGAGGAGAGGGCTTGAGTCTTCAGCTTAAAGAAGCTTATATTGTGTATTGGAAAAGAGAGAAGAAAAATAAGAGACAGAATGTTACTGTGTTTTACTATCAGGTGCTGCTGCGGTGGCTAGATGTTTAAGCTGCTGTAAGCATTTCTGATTTACTCCCTGATATTTAGTCGCATATATTTAAGCCCTAAAAGACAACATTTTATAGTTTGCAGGCCTTTGGTCTGACAGAAGTTGTGCATGATGAAAAATCTTCTCACTCTTCTTGCTTTTCTAAAGACCTTTGAACAAAAAATGTTTTGCAGTTTTGATTTTAAAGAAGATGGGGAGTGATTATGCTAAAACCTGGAAAAATGCTCAAGCATGCATTGTGCTGGACTGTTATTCTGCTTAAATGCAGCAATAAGTAACTTTTTCTTGGGTGCAGATTAATACAAAAAGATTATGAAAGACAATCAAGGTTATTGGCATGATGCATCCAAATAAAACTGCTTTTAAAACTTGCTAATTTAAATGGAAAAAATGTAACTGTGCTTAAATTGCAAATTTTCCCATTAGAATTATGGAATGTATAGGTCCTTTACTTTGTTAGCACATCTCATCAATACAGAGCACCCTTGCCAATATGTTGGTAGCTCTAACTGCAGATGAGTAAAGTGGGCATGCTCTTCATATTTATTAGATCATAATATATGATTTTTATTTTAAGTACTGTATCAGAATAACTCCTTATAGTATGCAGTTTACACATTTTCTTACAGTCATATGAAATTGCATTATATGAAATAGACTTAATATTCTAATGAGGGAAAGGCTTCCCTTTTGTAATACCCCCAATAGTAATTGTTCTTCAGAGGGTACTTCAGAAGCATATTTTGGCTAAAGTTAGGGGAGGAGGTGTAACCATTACAGGAGGAAAGAATCAGGAAATGAGCTTAAGGATTTGTTTAATAAAACATCTCTCGTTAATTCAATGCTAAACTCACCGTTGGTCAAATTATTTGTTTTGATTAGCAAGCACAATATAACTGAAGGTCTTTTAAAGTCCTGCTATTTGAGATTCTTTTTCAGTGAACCTTCTGTATGTAGAACAAGTGCAGGACAACCACATTCTTTTTCTTTGTCCATATTAGAAACATTAGACCTCTATACTTTTCTGATTTGGAGCGGCCAGCAACAATGAAAAGCTATTTCGAGAAGAAAGGCAACCCATCTGGAAGCTAGACTATGATTACAATGCAAGATAAGCAGTGGGACACAGGAAGCAATTAGACCAATTGACAGTTGGTCTAGACCAGGGATGAGGAACCTTTTCCTTTCAGAAGGCTGCATTAATTTAGCTGCAATCAAATAATGCCACATTGGAGGGCTGCATTAATTTAGCTGTAATCAAATACTGTAAGGCCACATTCAAGAAACTTCAATTAGATATACTGTACAGTACTTTAAAATGCACATTGTTTTGTAAAACTCTAACTACTATATAGTTAATAATTTCAAAACATGAAAACTATTTGTTAATTTTAAAGTTACCAAAATAAAAATATAAAAAACAAACAAAATTGTATTAATTAAAAATTAAGGGATTTGTTCTGTAAAATTTGGATTAAGTCAAAAGGCTGAACTTAAGGACCTAGCAGTTTCCCCACCCCTGATTTAAATAGTAGGAGGAAATATATGTACTAGATTCTCTGACCTGAGTCCAATGGATGCATTTTCTTCCATTTGTATACAAAGTTAGAAAATATTATTTTTCCTTCTTGAATGAAACTGCTAGGCTTTCTTCAAACAGTAAAAGTCATGAACAAATCAACAAGAACAGTGCTACTTAAACTTTGATTGTCCTCAATACTTTTGGCTGCATTACTTTTATTTATTTATTCTTAGATTTTTATGCCGCCCACTCGGGGAAACCCGACTCAGGGCGGCGCACAACAATAAAAACATATAAAATACAGTAAAATATAACAAAACAGATTAAAACCCTCACTCGACCACCGAACAACCCACCCTCCCACTCCCACCCCACTTAAAAGACTAAAAAGGGAGTAGGGAATGGAGGACTACTGCAGTACACAAGACAAAAAGGAGGGACAGTTGAGCTCTAGTTGGAAATAAGCCAACAGGATGGGGCCCTATTCCCATTAGGGCCCCACACCTGCCCTGCCAGCCAGGTTTTCATTCCCTTCCTGAAAGGCAGCAATTCTGTCTGTAGCCTCAATTCTGTTGGAATGAGGTTCCAGAGGATTGGTGCGGACACAGAGAAGGCCTTCCTCCGTGTGCCAGAGAGGTGAGCCTCTCTAGCTGAAGGTACCACCAAGGATCCCCTCCGGTCTGCTCTGGTTGGACGGGCAGACACTCTTGGGACGATGCGGTCTCTCAGGTATCCTGGCCTGCTGCCATATAGGGCTTTAAAGGTCAAAACCAGCACCTTGAATTGCATCCAGATGCAAACTGGTAACTAGTGCAACTCCCAGAGTAGTGAGGAGGCATGGGCATAATGTCCACACCCCATCACCACCCGGGCAGCCGCATTCTGAACCAGCTGTAGTCTCCGAATAGTCATCAAGGGCAGCCCAATGTAAAGCGCATTACAGTAATCTAGCCTGGAGGTGACCAGAGCATGAGTGACCATGAGCAAAGAGTCCCAATCCAGGAGCGGGTGCAACTGGTGAATCACTCGAAGTTGAGCAAAAGCCCTCCTGGCCACGGCCACCACCTGTTCTTCCAGCAGTAGCTGCGAGTCCAGGAGGACCCCCAAGTTGCGCACTGGGTCTGTCTGGGGCAAAACTGCCCCATCCAAGACCAAAGATGGTAACTCACTGGATAACCCCAGACCCCCAACCCATAGCCACTTGGTCTTGCTAGGGTTCAGCTGAAGCCTGTTGTCCCCCATCCAGACCCCAATGGCCTCCAGGCATCCAGACAGGACTTTGACCGCATCACTGAGATCACCATGGGCCGAGATTTACTACTTCATATTGTGGGATATCATATGCAGCAGAGATGGGCATTAACTTTTTTTTTAATTATCTTGTACTTTGAGAGCCTAAGAAAAGCATCTTCACAAGGTTACAATGTGCAGTGTTTTTTGAAAAGTGTACATTTGCATACATTTGTTTAATCTGTTGAACAACAGATAATTAATATAAAGCATCTTTAAATTATTCAGTAGTCTTCTTTGTAAAGCATGTTATATCTAAATTGAGTCAGCGCTAGCCTTTTCTGCAGGAGGTACTTAAGATGAACATTAGCTACAGTACTTGTAATCAGCATCAGGTCCATCATGCTATCTACACCAAATAGATCTAAGTCTCTGAATATGTTTATACAAATAAGGGTGACCGTGATATTACATAGAGTTCTATTTTACATGAGATATTATACCTGGAGTGGATTAAGTACCTCTTGTAGACAAAGTCACAATCTTAGAAGATGAAGACAGAGCAATACTGTAGGTACAGTATATTTGTGTCTTGATTTCAGCAGGACTTCTCTTTATTTTATATCAAAGTACAATATAATTAATAAATTTCACCTGACAATAGGCAACAAGAACATTTGTAAAGGATTCTGAGAGAATCAGTACTCTTTAAACACCTAAGGAACTACTTTTTTTGTTACTGTGCCAAAATGTTTTATCTGTGCTACATATATGTCATCCAGGCCTGCTGGATATTTTTGCAGTTACATTAGCCTTTTCCAATTCATTTAAGCTGAACAATCTTGTCAGATTATTGATCCCCCGTTGCTTTTTCTTTCAAGTTTAAGTTTCGATCTACTGTACCACTAATGAGGAACTGGTAAGCTTTTTGATTTGCTGAAATATTTGCATGAATAGAGTATATAATTGAGACTCATTTTTTTTCCTTTGAGTTATCCAACAAAGTCTTTGTGCACAGCATTAAAAGGATGGATTAATATCAAAAATTGTGTATTAAGTTTTTTCATGATCTAATAATGGTATCACCTACTCTTGCATTTGTATTGTTTTGGGTACCGCACAAACTTTTTAAAACAGTTATTCATCTGAGCAGCTATTTCCAGTGTTAGACCTTGGGGGTAGTTGGTTCTGTATACACGGGGTATGGATAACTGGGATATTTTGTTTCAATTTTCAACACACTATTCATAAGCCTCTTAACAACCAAGTTGGTTAAATGTGGTTTAGACAGTGATAGTGCTAATTGATGGTGTTGTTTGCTGACAGGCTATATCCAGAGAGTCCTCATCAATGGTTGCTAGTCATTTTGGGAAGAAGCTAATGTGGGGTGCCACGGGGTTGTGTCCTGAGCCATTGCTTTTCAACATATTTATTAATGTCTTGGATAATAATAATTTCATGTCAGAAATTATTCTGGGTTGAAAGGATTTTTTGCGGAAGAAACTCCGCTGAGGGAATGCCCAAATGAGGCTCCTTTCATGTCCCCAAGAGCTGGGACAGAGATGGGCGCTCAATCTGTCATGCAGTATCTGGGTATCGAACTGTTGACTTGCCAGGCTTCCAGCTAACAAGGCAAGCTTTTTATCCACTGACCCACTGCAGCCCAATGACTTGGATGAAGGCATGAATGGCTTTCTCATCAAATTTAATGACACAAAATTTAAGTGGGGTTGCTAATACTCCAAATGACGGAATCAAGGTTGAAAATGACCTAAATAGATAGATGAGATGAGCCAAAACTAACAACATGAATTTTAACGTGGGTGGGGTGGGGTGTAATGTTCTTCAATTAAGGCTCCAAGTTGCTTTGTAATGGATTGAGTGCTGGCCTGGGGTACACAGAAAGAGCTTCCTTGAAGACTAAGGTATTTTTGAACCACAATTGGGCATATCCTGGTAACAGCAACCTTGTATTGCCAGCTAATATCTCTCACACTGGGCCAAAGGAACTGCAGAGTGGACTCACCAAAAGGTGCCTTCATTTTGGCAGTGTCATGTCTAGCCTAGGCATGGAAGAAGAAGACGTGCTGACCTAAGATTCAATAGGTAAAGGTCTCCCTTGCTTGAAAGCCAATCGTATCCAATTCATCTCTGTTTACATCCAAGTAGCCAGTGCTCTCTGCATCTGCAGACATTTCCATGGACATGTGGCAGGTACGCCTAGACACCAGAGTGCACAGAATGCTGTTTACCTTCCCACCGAAGTGGTACCTATTTATCTACTTGCAATATCTTACTTTTGGACTGCTAGGTTGGCAGGAGCTGGGACAGAGACGGGAGCTCATTCTGTCCTTCAGTACTTGGGAATCAAACTCCAACCTTTCAGTCAGCGAGTTCAGCGTCATAACCACTTGAGTCACCACAGAGAGAACTGGGCTCAAATTCCTATGGAAACTTGACTTCCATTTCTGTTCATTTTGATAAAGCAGAATCTGTAGTAAGTCCTGCTGCGAAGAAAATTCTGCTAGTTCTCCAAGATATTTTATTCTCTGCAGTGCAGAACTACTACAACAAAACCCATTTCCTCTTTAGAAATGATGAACGTACATGCCACCACTTTCCAATACAGTTTGTTTCTTTTTCTCTTTGGTGGTTTATTTTGCTGCCATTCCAGAGCAAGTCTGTTTAGAAAAGGAGGGGGTAGGGGAGAGATATGTTATAGGATTATGGTTAAAGGGGTTACCATGAAAAGCAAACAAAAACAACATGCAAATGAGGCTGTCAGCAACAGGTAGACTTAATCAGATGCTGTCAGATGAATTCAGCATCTCCTTGATTGTTGCTTGTGTTAGGCTCCCTTTCGGAAGCCCTCATCTGTTCCAGATGTGGTTTAATTTACTGCGACTTTGCTAATTACTGTAATTAAGGATTAATTACTGTTAATTACTTTCACATAAACTTAACGCCAGTCAAAGAGCGGAGCCTTATGAAGCCTGCCACATAAGTGAACACAAGCACGCTAGGCTGGGTGGGCCTGGCAGGTCGCTCTTTATTTGTGTGGATGGTTGCGGTATGCCACTGCCTGCCTGGCATTACCTCATGTTGCAGGGGATGGCAGAATGGGCACTTCATGCCTCCTCTCTCGACATTTGAACACAGCCTTCTCCAGCCTCCCTGGCATACAAGCTTTGTGGCCACAGGAGAAAAGCCAAGGCGCAAATTCAAATAGCAAAAGAAACCCTGTCCCATTGGTTGTTGGTTTTTTAAAATGGAAAGGCACGTTGTTCAAGCACCGCAGAATCTGAAACACACTGTCAGGGTGGTGGAAAGGAGCAGACACTTAGGCCTTGGTCTAATTATTTGATATACAATTCACAAACCTGAATATAGTCTTAACAAAAATCTACAGCAAAGCCAGTTTTTGTCAGTTGCAAACAATGCATGTATGTATTTTCCCCCATATTTGTATATTCTTAAATATATGCAGGGGAATGTAATATGTGAAGCAACTTAGCAAATATTTTTACAAAAAGCAAAACTGAATTCTTGCAATCCCACAAATAAAAATAGTCTACCAAATGACCAGTTCTGTTGGTTCTGAACTCTTTACACACACACACACACACACACACACACACACACACACACACACACACACACACACACACACACACACACACACACACACACACACACACACACACAGAGAGTTTCTCTCTTCCTTTCACATTTTTTTTTCATTGCCATGAATTTATTTTATTTTATTTTGCAATTTATATTGTGGTGAGAAGACAAGAAACAGCAGAAATATAAAAATTCAGTCTCCCCCTCTAAAATGATATATTCATTGCCTCAGTACTGATTTTGAAGGGAACCCCTCCACACACAAAGAGTACATATAAATAAACAGACAATAAGTATGTAGGTCACAAAACCATCAAACAGATTTTAAGATTACTGTAGTTCATACTGAGTACAGTGTTACCCCGTATAATGAACGCTCCGTACAACGAAAAATGCCTATACTGAAGTGTTTTTGCGATAACCGCGATACCCCGCATAACGATTTTTTCATTATGCAGGGTTTTCGTTAAGCGAGGTATACCTAACATAACGAAACACTGTATAAAGAATATTTTATTTTCATTATGCATGGTATCGCCAATAGCACTTTGTATAACAAAAAAACTCATAACGAAGAGCCCCGCAGAACAGAGTTTTTTCGTTATATGGGGATCTACTGTATTTTGTAAGAAAGATGCATATACACTAGTGGAGTATGTTGGCCGTCAGATTGTTTGGGGAGAACTATATTGATTTTCTTCCTTTAACAAATCCATGGTTTTGTTTTCTTTATAATTAATTAAAGTTTTCCATTTAAATATGACACATTGCTTTTGGGTTCTGTATTGTTCAGTCCAGGAGGTGGTCTTCAACTCAATCTGGAAGTTTATGTCAGGTGAATATTCAGATTAAAACACACATTCTTTCTTCTTACCTTAGGGGCAATTGCCTCAGTGGAGTCAACTAGTGAACGTCTGTAATAAATGTGTATGAGTCAGAACATAAGCCGTGCTGTATGGCAGTTGAAGTCAGCTCAAGAAAGATCTGGTTGTTTCTCCCTATGAAACAGTGAATTAGGGCATATGATGGAGACATCCTTTGTTCTCTTTGCTTCTTTGTGGCATGGTGGCAGAGGTAGTAGGAGAAGAGAAATGACTGCAAAATTGCTATGATTAGTGGAAACCAGCCAATTTAAAGCCATAGCTTTTTAAACTTGTTTCTACTAACCACAAGTCAAATTAACTGTAGTTGATATGTCTGACCTCATGGGAAGAATCAGGATATACTAAGAAAGGGGGAGAGAGAAAGCAGCAATTATGTTAGGACTATCTATTAAGGCTTTGTTTTCTTTGCTTGTTTTGCCTAGCATCCTGAGACTATAGTGCTCATTTACTTTTCAGATTGAATAACTTTAATAAAGGGGATAGGGGTAAAGCTTGGGGAAGGAAAGCAAGGTGAGGCTGGGAGGGATGTGAGGAGGCTTATGGCTTGGGAGATCATAAAGTCTTCGCCTATAGCAGTGATGGTGAACCTTGGCACTCCAGGTGTTCTTGGCATTTCCATTTCCCCCATTGAAACTTACCTTGTTTACAGAAACCCAGTTCTCCAATCCGTTAGAGTCATTTTGAATCTGAGTCTGCCTGAGATATTAGTGACCCCTCCAAGTTTGGTGTCATGCGAATACTTAATGAGTTCCCCCCCCTCCACACCCTCATCCAAGTCATTAATAAAGATACTGTATTGAACAACATAGGGCCATATTCTTATTCTGGTTCTCATTACATTGACTGCTTAATTATTTGTTCTAGTATTTTTGTCAAGTTGACTGGTTGGCAGTCTTCTGGCTCCTTATGAGAAGTCCTCCTTCGTTGACCATGAAGCCAAATATTTCCAGACAAAAGTATCTGCGCAACCAATTGTTGAATTCCAATATTCTCATCTCTCTTCCCTTGTGGCAAGCTGGCAAAAAACAATAATCAGATATCCACCTCCTTTCCTAAGGCTACTAAGAAAAGTAAGGTAAAGGTGCCCTTGCTCAAAAGCTTGTCATATCTGACTCTAGTGTGTAGTGTTCATGTCTGTTTACAGACAAAGGATAGTGATGGGGTGTGGGCATTATGCCCATGCCTCGCCCCTGCTCCAGGAGCTGCAAGGGTTACCAGTTTGTCTCCGAGTGCAATTCAGGGTGCTGGTTATGACCTTTAAAGCCTATATGGTAGTGGGCCAGGATACCTAAGAGACCGCATCGCCCTAGGAACATCTGTCCATCCAACCAAAGCAGACCAGAGGGGCTCTCTAGTTTTTCCATCATCTAGGGGAGCTCACCTCTCTGGAACAAGAAGAAGGGCCTTTTCCGTGTCCGCACCGGCCCTCTGGAACCTCCTGCCATTAGAGCTACGGCTGCAGACGGAGCTGCTGTCTTTCAGGAAAGTACTTAAGACCTGGCTGGTGGGGCAGGTGAGGGGTCCTGAGGGCAATGTGGCAGTTGTCCGTTGACTTCTTCCATAAGAGGCACCTTCTCTCTCCTGCATGGGGTGGGTGGGATTTTAATGGGGGTGGGGATTTTAACTTTTTTTATTATGTGGGGGTTTTAAATTATGTAAGCCGCCCTGAGTCGGGCTTGCCTGAGTGGGCTGCAAACAAGTTGAAAAATTAAATTAAATTAAAATCCAGCACTGTCTATGTCTGCAGATGTTTCCGTGGTTACCTTCCCACCAAAATGGTACCTATTTATCTACTTACAATTTCTTGCTTTTGAACTAAAGGCTTCCCCAGATCAAAAAGTATCCTTAGAGAACCTCATAACCTCATGGGAGAACAGGAATATGAAGGTTTAGATTAGATTACAGATAAATCTGATTATGACATCATCAGTTTGCATGACCAGGCATAAACATATGCAATAGGATTCCCTGAAACCCTAATTTTAAATGTTTCAACAAATAATAGTTTTTATTTTGATGGTTGCATGAAATATGTATCATCTATTGTATACCTTGTTTAATACTTCATATTATACCTGTGTTTGTTAGATTATGATTCTAGTTCTATGCATTTTTACTATTTACCTTTTCTGTTTAACATACTTAAAATAACCAGCTGTGTGCTTTAATTTTAGAGGGAAAGCATGATTGAAGTTCAAAGATTTTGGATAGACTACTATTATTTGAAAGACGGTGATGGGTTTTGGTAGTTTTTGAATTGCATCTCATTTAACCGAAAAAGCTACCACAGGCTATTGACTACACAAGGTGTTCCATGTGCTGCAGTGTTCATTGATGATTTTTTTTCCAGCTCAGCTTCTCAATTTTTTGGCCTCTTTGTTGTCCCCCCCTCCCCCCCCCCCCAGCAGCAAAACCAAAGTAGGTCTGTGCCTTTCCAGGCACCCATCCCCCTGAATCCTGGCTGCTTCATTACAATCTGCCTCCAGGCTCAATTTGAGTTCTTAAGCTTAAAATCATTAATATTACCATTATTAGAAGTAGCTGCAGGGAAACCATTGCAACACCAAATGAAAATGTGCAAGGGTCTGCTCAAGCCGCTGTCACCGGTTTCCAGCTCAGGGGACCAAGAGAGATGGAGGAGGCACCAAAGCTGGCTGATGCAGTGACTGTCAGCTCAGCTCACCCCAGCTGTCAGGCTCTGAATGCAGTGGGCTTCATTTTATTAATTGTCACCTCCTCTCTTGTGCTCTGTTCCTATACACCTTTCAGCCCCATTTGCCTTCTCGCTCGCTCTCATATTCTCTCGCTCTCTTTAATAGAAAATCCTTCCCATGGTGCCTCGCAGAAAGAAGCATGCAATGTTGAGGCAGTAAACAGGGACTCTGTGCCCATGAAGATTAGGAAAGGAACAGTTACTGTTCTCTGCAAAATAAAAGCAGAACAGCAGTGGTAAATACACTCAGCACTTTAGAAATGAGAGAGAGCAGAGCCTTAGAAAAACTCTTCCTCATGCCTAATTCAGCTTTTCAGTTCTTTCAGAGTTCCTTCCAAGTAGTGAATTGTATGGGAGGTCACTAGGTACAAGGCTTGGATCCTGGATCCTTGTTTTTTGCCCCAGTTTAGGCAGGTAGAGAAACGAAAAAAGGACAGAGTCCTCAATATTGAATGAGTGCCCTGACTAAAGATGAGATCAAGGAGGATGAATAAGAGGATGCTCAATGCAGACAAAAGAAAATTTTCTGGACTTTCTAATTGGTAGCTGAATTGTTTTATTCTTAATCTGTATGGGAAAGAATTTGTATTTGTGCTTATAGACACATACAATGGCATGTGTGGCAAGAGAACATCATTCTTATGTCAATTATGATGCAAAAACTCCTTAGAATGTTATACATCTGTATTCTGTTTGGTGGATGGGTTCCTCTAGTCTTCACTTATTTATTCATGTTATTTATATGCTACCTTTCTCCCCATAGGTGACCCAAGGTGGCTCGCAAGCAATTAAGGCTATACAATGATCACAGTTAAAAACAAGATCTATTTTTTAAAAGTCACAACCCAAATAGTTATCAATATGAAAACAACAGTTAAAAACATTTTTTAAACATTTAATAATTTCTAAATTCAATAGAGTATTCCTGAGACCTCCACTTATTGCTTAAAAGCCTGCCTGCAAAGAGGAATTTTGCCTGGCGATGGAAGGACAAGGAGGTGGGGCAATCTGGCTTCTCAGGGTAGCACATTCCAAAACCTAAGAGCAGCTATTGAACAGGTCTTTTTTCGTGTTCTCACCAAGGTGAGGAAGTTGGTGGAATTGAGAGAGAAACCTTCTCCAGAAGATCTTAAAAGCTGAGAAGGCTCATATGGGGTGATGTGGCTCTTCAGGTAGCCTGGACCCAAGCTGTTTAGGGCTTTATAAGTCATAACCAGTACAGTACTTTGAATTGGAAATAAACTTGCAGCCAGTGAAGCTGCAGTAATATATACTGCCTGCAACCTTTGCCACTCAGCAATTTGGCTGCAGCATTTTGAACCAGCTGAAGTTTTCAAACACTCCTCAAAGGCCATCCCATATAGAGTGTTGCAGTAATTCAACTGAAATGTGATCAAGGCATGTGTCTCCATCTCAAGGAACAGGCACAGGTGCCTCATCAACTTCAATTGTACAAATGCATTCCTGGCCTCTGCTGAAATCTGTGCATCCAACATCACTCTTGAGTCCAGGAGCATGTTGCTTTGAGTTGTTGCTGTTTACTTTTCAGGTGGATTGTAATCCTGTCCAGTACAGGCTGAATCCCTATCCCCTAAATTGCTGGTCAACAATTTAGAGTGTAAAGTCTTTAAATTTTTTTCTCTTTACATCATTGCAACATTAACATAAGCTTAGGTGTTAATTTATGGAACATTTCTGTCGTGGGTTTGTCAAACATGGCATCAAAACTATTGTAGCTGAGGTCAAGAAGGCAATGAAACGTTTGCTGCTTATTTTGGTGACTGGCTCTGGGCCATGTTGAGCCCAGGACCAAATATAGTGTTTAAATTTCCCATTTAGCAGCTGATCTGGTATCCACAAACAGAAGGCTGTGGCCTGTTAGCTGGGTTCTAGAAAGAAAGTCAGCCTGTAAGTATTCAGGGGTCTTGTGTCAGCGGCTTTTCAAAGTATCAGCCTATCATTGGGCACCTTCAGCTTTCCCAGGAGTTCAAAATAAAGACCTGATGCCATTTGGTTTAACCCCCACTGGCCTACTAGGCTTGGCCTTAACCTCAGACTCTGAAATGCCTCACTTATGTAAGCCCAGCAGTCCCATACAATTGTCTGTCTTGAAATAAGAGGCTGTTTTAACGATACCTGGAGAGAGAAGGAGACATTTTACAGGGGGGGATGTCACCAGAACCTGCTCATTCAGAAATAACTGTTTAAGGCAGAATGTTCAGTGAGTTTCCTACCGGACTGGCTACAACAAAAGTATTAGCCCAGGGAAATAATACTGCCTGTGCTGTTCTGCTTGTTTTAAGTACTGGGCCCATCCTTCCTCTTGACAGCACTATAGCATTCAAGTGGCTTTTCAAAATGCATTATTCACACAGCCTTTTCCCAGTTCCATTGTGTAGAAGACCAGCTTGCATGCAATTTGATTACAAGAGAACTTTAGTTACTTAGTATGAATGTGAGTAAATAAACAGAAGAACAAACATACCATGACACCAAGGTGCAGAGAGTTGAAAAGATCTATTCCTCTTGCAGTAATGTTTCTATGTGAGTGAAGAAATAAATAGCCAATAACTGAGCATGGCCTTTCAACACCATTGTTCCAAAAACTCAGTGCTCTGGAGGAATAGAAAGTTCTGACCATGTTCCTAGGCCTCTTCCCAAGACAGCTATAGCTTTCAGGATGAGTAGGTTCTACTCGCATCACATGCTTGCTTGGATGTCTTGATTGTTTTGTTCTGCTTGTATATTTGTGTTCATTTTTCTGGCATTGTAGTTCATTTGTCATCTTCCTAGCAGCACTGTATAGTAGAAAAAATAATGTGGGGTATGCATTGGGGGGGGGGGGCTGTTGAGTGTTGGGGTTCATGTATCCTGTCAGTCCCATTGGACAAGTACATTGTTAAGCTGTTCAAGCCAAACGGATGATACAGTAAGCTATTAATGAATGGATGTCTTGGGTTTGTTTGTTTGTTTGTTTGTTTTTGGTGGGGATTGTTGTTTTTTAAGTTAAAAATAGAGGGATAGATGGGTGTTGTTTTTGAATGGATCAGGGCAGTGGAACTGATGCAATTTTAAAACCCTTTCCCTTTGTGCAGTTTTCTGTGTCAGATTCCCACCATCTGTCAGTTGTCCCAGGGAGAAATGCACAGAGTTGTGTAGAAGACCATTCCTCAGATAACCTAGCACACTGTGTGAGGAGAACTTCCTCAGTTTTGTATTGTTGCCAAGTTACACATAACGTTTGTGTAATAATGTCTCAAACTAGAGCTATATCAGTGTAACCATAATTACTGCCTTTCTTTGTCCTAGCTCACTGCAGACATCTTATTAGGCAAATACCAAGCTAATCTCCGTGCCCTCTTCATCTGCGTGCCCCAGGCAAATTGGTCAGCTCACCCATCCCTGAGCCTGTCCATTATTGTGGAAGTTGTCATCTGTTTCTTCTCCCTCCCAGCAGCTTCAGATTTCCACCCTCATCCGGCATACAAAGAAGCAAAATATAGATTTATTCGTTTATCTTTTGTATTTTGATATTAAATAAACACATAGGATAAATAGATATGCCGATCAGCATACCTGTTGCATGGTAATTATGTACACAGAATTGCCTTTACCTTTTTAATTTCAAATAGCTCTGACAGGCTGCCGAATATGGACAAAATATTTTTGTCACCCCCTTCCACAATCTCCTGTTGGGTATTATATAGAGGAAAATCTGTTCTGTTGTAAGAGAAGGAACCTCTGAAAGGGATACAGGTGGAAACAAACTAGAAGTGAGAGTAGGAGGTTGGATGTTGCTGTATTCTTCTCCCATCTGGTTAATTATTTTCAAAAGCCCTATTCAGTTGTCACTTGTCTGGTTCTCAGCAATTTATACACAGAGGAGTGCCGTTGTTGATTTCTCCAGGTAAAGAGTGACAAGTCTGAAGAGAAGAGATTCTTGTTTGAATGTAGACTCTCTCTATGATTAAACAGCCTGGTTTTCCAGGGTTCTTTTCTTCATGTAGACTAGAGCCTTTTTGGATGGATCTACATAGGCTTGATGGCATCAGGGAAGAATATTTTCTTTGCTACAGCCACAGCCACAGAATAAGCATTTAAAAAAGGGATTCTCAACCTGCGACCTGCATGTGCCCCCCCCCCCACTGCCTCCACCACACCAGGAAGTGCCATGTGGTGGAGGAAGGGCAAAATGGCCATCTGGCCCCCAAAGCTGTCTGAGGGAGCGTGACTTGGCCCCCAGCTTAAAAAGGTTGAGAATTCCTGATTTAAATCATATCCAGTGCTCAGTCCGGCTTTCTCTGTTTCCTGCCATCAGGTAGAAAACAGTGATACTCTCCTGTAGATCTCAGGCCATTGGGAGCCAATAGCTTAACTCTGTTCCTTTGAGAATTTTTGTTTTATTTGTGTGTGAGAGAGAGAAATACACAAAACATGGTTATTTGTATATGTGTTGGTATGTTGTAGCATCTCTTACTATTTAAGGTTGCACATTTCATCACTGATGTGTATATTTTTAGATGAATATGGTTCTTAGATCATATTAGCAAATGTAAAAAAGGAGTTTCAGAAATACTGTATCATTTTATTGTCATGTTGTGGCTATCGTCAAAATAGCATGCTACTTTGACAGTCTTTGCGCCTTTGCACTTGGAACAAACAGAGATTACTGTAGTTTCTTAGCAACTAAAATGTATATTCAGACAAATGCCTTTAAAAACAATATTTTACAACAGGATCTACAGTGTGAAAAGCAACTTGTGGCATCACTCAGCCTTTCCTTCTTGGTATGGATTGCAGAAGATTGACTGGTAGTAGCCTTAATTTCCAGGGCACCCTTCTAATTTAAGCAAAGCAATCACATTTATATACCACCCCATAGCACTTAATGCACTCTCTGGGCAGTTCACAAGTTAATTAGCATTTTGCCCCCAACATGCTGAGTACTCATTTTACTGACCTTGGAAGGATGGAAGGCTGTGTCAACCTTAAGCCCTGGTCAGGATCGAAATTCCAACCTTTTGCTTGCAGGATGGCAGTTTACCCACTGCACCACCAGGGCTTTACCATTGGTAAAGATTAAAGATCTAGCACACAGGTCCCCGACAAATAAATAAACCTGAGGGTCAGAACTCTGAAAGGGGTTGAAAAGTGTTTTCTGGGGAGTTGCTGCAATTATACTACACTACTAATAATGAAGAGAGTCTTGAGAGGAGGAAGTGGGAAGGGAGATTAGAGAAACACCACCATTTTGTAAAGGCAAGAATCTTTTGTAAAGGCAAGAATCGTCTCCCAAAGCAGCTGTGTTAGGAGTAAAAAAATATTTTAATGTGTGTTTTTACCCCATTAAAATGTCTTTTTATGCAAATGTGGCAGAGGAGTCACAGGTTACTTGGCTGTTATAAAAGGGGATCACAACTTGAAAAAGCTTGGGAAATATTGATCTAGTACAGGAGTGCCCAAACTACAGCCCACGGGCCTGATTGACGCCATTGCCGGAACTGCCCTTCCACCACCGGAAGTGCTGAAATTGCGCAGAAACCACCACAAAAATTTCAAAAGGGTGCAAAATGTGCCGCCCTCGGTCCCTCCTCCAAGGGAAGTGGCAGAGGCTGGAAAAATGCCCAGAAATGCCGCCTCCAGGAAGAACCATGTGACCAGCATGCTCAGCTGTTTGAGGAGGCATGGTCAGGCCCCTGGCAGGAAAAGTTTAGGTAACCCTGATCTAGTATAAAGCATTATCTGTAGTAATGGTTCGCGGAAGTCGAGGTGCTGAACTCAAGGAAGGCACGCGAGACTGAAGTATGAAGGTAAAAGCCAGCCCCGAATCCTCGGGTGGTCTGTATTTATTGACTACTTTGGGGGTGATCACGCACAGCCCGCGTGAGACCCCCGTGACAGAAGGCATGCGATGTGGCACTTGGCTGGTTGGGTTACACTTACCAGCCTGCATGCCCAGGTTGCCCATTGGCAGACTTAATCAGCGGATTGCGGTGAGACTCATTGTTCTCATGTTATCTAAGTCCTAGAAGACTCTGTGTACCTATGCATAGCTATTTAGTCTAGCTGTGGTTGGTGTCTGCTCAGCCCTTTACACAGACGTCAGCTAGATACCGTATGCTGTTTACGAGACCTTGGGTCTCTTTCCTCATGACACTTGTCCTACCTCTCTCAGTCATACCTGTCAACTTTTGGATTTGAAAATAAGGGAAATTTTGGCTACACTCCTCTGTGGGTGTGGCCAAATCAGTGGGCGTGGCCAAATATAGCCATGTGACTTGCTGGGCTCTAGTCATGCCTGCCACATGGCCATGAAAATGTCTGCAAACACAGACAGCACTGGCTCTTTGGCTGTAAATGGAGATGAGCACTGCACCCTAGAGTTGGATACGACTGGCAGATTTTACTTTCTTAGAATCAAAGATCTCTGCAGATGGTGATTGCAGCTGTGAAATAAAAAAGTGACTGATGCTTGGGAAACAAGCTATGAGAAACCTGGGGAACATAGTTAAAAGTAGAGACATCACCTTGCAAACAAAAAATTGCATAGTCAAAGCAATGGTATTCCCGGTGGTAATGTATGGGTGTGAGAGCTGGACCATTAGGAAAGCTGAGCGCAGAAAAATAGATGCCTTTGAAATGTGGTGTTAGAAATAGGTCCATCCTAGAAAAAATCAACCCTGACTGCTCATTAAAGGTCAAATAGTAAAAATGACGCTAAAGTACTTTGGACATCAAATGAGAAGAGAGGATTCACTTGAGAAGGCCTTGATGCTGGGAAAGGTGGAGGACAAAAGAAGGGGGTGGCCAAAATAAGATGGCTAGATGGTATTGTAGATGCAATGGGCACAAAACTGTGTGGGCCAAAGAACCCTTTCCCCATCTTCTTGGGGGACTTTTGTTTTGTTTTCTTTCTTGTTTACTCAGTGGCTTAAGTGACTAAGATGCTGACTGGGAGGCAGAAGGTCAGCAGTTCAATTCCCGAGTACTGCAGGACGGAATGAGCTCCCGTCTTTGTCCCAGCTCCTGCCATCCTAGCAGTTTGAAAGCAAGAAATTGCAAGTAGATAAATAGGGACCACTTCGGTGGGAAGGTAACAGCGTTCCGTGCACTCCGGTGTCTAGTCATGCCTGCCACATGACCACGGAAACGTCTGCAGAAGCAGACAATGCTGGCTCTTCGGCTTTGAAACAGAGAAGAGCACTGAACCCTAGATTCAGATATGACTGGCTTTCGAGCAAGGGAAACCTTTATTTATTTCTGATTGCAAGATTCCGTGCGCTCTGGTGTCTAGTCATGCCTGCCACATGACCACGCAAATGTCTGCAGACGCAGACAACACTGGCTCTTCGGCTTTGAAACTGCGGCGGTAGCGGTAGCTGGTCTTCCCGCCGCTCAGCTCCTCCTCCTCCTCCTGACCCCTGGCTGGGGGTGGTGATCTCTGGGCATCCCCCACAACCAGCCGACACCACAGTCCTCCCTACTTGCTAGTAAAAGTTAAGGTTTCCCTTGCTCAAAAGCCAGTCGTATCTATCCCTAGGGTTCAGTGCTCATCTCTGTTTCAAAGCCGAAGAGCCAGCGCTGTCTGCTTCTGCAGACGTTTCCGTGGGCATGTGGCAGGCATGACTAGACACCAGGGAGCGCACGGAACGCTGTTTACCTTCCCACCAAAGTGGTCCGTATTTACTTGCAATGTCTTGCTTTCGAACTGCTACGGTGGCTGGAGCCTGGGACCAAGACGGGAGCTCATTCCATCCTGCAGTAGTACTCGGGAATTGAACTGCTGACCTTCCTTCCACCTCCCAGTCAGTGTCTTAGCTACACACCAACCATTCTATCCACTCGCTCCCCCCTCCCCTCTTGCCTGCTGTGCTGCCTCTTACCCAGATAGCGCCTCAGGTCCAGCAGAAAGTGTGGCGGCCCCCCATTGAGCTGGTAGAGAAGGGAGCCGAGGAGGGTGGGCGGGCGGGGAGGAGGGAAAAGTTCACCCGCAGCTCAGGTGGCTTCGCCTCCTCGGCGGCCCATGGCTGGCCGGCCCAGGAGGAGGAGAAGGTGACAGCGGGGTCCAGCGCTCCTCGGCTCCTGCTGCCTCTACGCCAGGGCAACACAGTGTGGAGCTTCCGAGCGCTGCCGGCAGGTGAGCTTCGGCAGTGGGCCAGGTGGGCACTAAAGGAGTCCTTCCTGCGTCACGGCCGGCTTCCTCTTGCCGGGAAGAGTGGCAGAGATGCAGGCACACGCGCGGGCGCCCATTTGAAGAAGGGCTGCGATGCGTTGCCTGCATGGAGGTATAAAAAACAGGAGATGACACTACAGGCTTCATGCTGTACACTGCTTTGAAGCCACAAGCGAAAAGCCACACAGCGACCTCTGGTGGCCAGAAAAAAATACTGCAGCTTCGGTAGGATTTTTTTTTAAAAAAATAGGGAAATACGGGGAAATTAATAAAACAGGAGGGGGCGGAAAGAGGGGTACAAATAAAGGGTTTTCCTGGGTAAAATGGGGTGGTTGACAGGTATGCTCTCAGTGCCCTCAGCCAAGGAAACATGGAGTTGGTAAAGCTCCCTATTACTCATTTGCTCGTACCCAATTTCCTTTCCGGTCGAGGCAGGATGGTCTTGGGCTTGTTTGCATAGCCCGACAAACCCATTGGGAAAGGTTGCTGTCCAATCAGTGACCTGGGCAACCCACAATTATCGGCATAAATCTTTAAAACATTTAGTATAAGATGTACGCCTACATGTGCTTCCAAACCTACCTACCACCATATGTTCGAGGTTGAAAGCAGTCAGTATTTCTTATTTTATTTCTCATGTACAGTGGATCTTTTCCCTAGAAATTAGAGAAATCTATTGGCACGGCAGGTTCATCCATTTGCCAGAGGTGTGTGGAGTATTTTGGGGTGGTAGCATAGCTGGCACTCACCTGTTTGCTGCCACTTACTACTACTGTATGACACTGCACCACCCATGCAACGCAGGGAGCAGAGAAGAAAAAAGAGGATCGTGGTGGTATCATGTTGCTTTGAGTTGTTGCTGTTTACTTTTGCAGTGAGGTTGTTGTACAGCCAGCTATTTGCCTTAGGCCTACATCAGTAGAGGTAAGGCATTGTGGGAGGGTGGACTTCACAATGCCTTGTTTCTCAAAACCTAAGACCTAAGTAAGCAGCCGTGCTCTAAAGACAGCAATTTGAACCAACCTTGTGTTGCTTGCTGCCCTATTCTTCCTTCCCCTACTATCCTGTGTAAGAGTTTACACACAGTATCGGTTGGAAGGGCATGGGGCAGAGATTGGGAAATGATGAGGGATGGATCAGTGGTGGCACTTATCCTCTCATGTTAGGTACCAGGAGAGCTTACACCAGCACTGAGTATTGAACAATCTTCTCCCAAATTCTGCTGCTACTGAGACAGATACAGTAATACCCCGCATAACAAAAAAGCTCTGTTCCATGGAGCTCTTTGTTATGTGTTTTTAGCCTGTTATGTAGATCAAATTGGTGATACCCCACATAATGAAAAATTGTTCATTATATGGGGTTTACGTTCAGCGGGGTATACCCCAGTTAACGAAAACCCCGCATAACAGAAAATTTTTCATTATGTGGGGTATCGCAATTGCCTAACAAACGCTTCGTTGTATGGATTTTTCATTATACAAAGCATTTGTTATGCAGGGTACCACTGTATTGCATTTTCTAGCTGCTGAAGCCAGTTGTAATCTCTAGAACATCCCTGGTAATTTTCCTGCCATTTCAGAAAGAGCCTTCACAAAGCTTGTGAATACAATTGGGCATACTCTGGGCGGCAACCTTGCCGGCTAATCTTTCTGACACCAGATCAAACCAAAGGAACTGAAGAATGAATCCACCAGAAAGGTCTCTGTCAAGACCAACCATAACAATGATCTCAATAAATATTGAGGGACGTTTGAGTAATAAGTAAGCACAAGGAACAACATCATGATGAAACTCACAAATATAAATGTTCACTAAAAGGATTCCCTTCAAAGTGTGAGATATAATTTAAGTATTGGGTATTTGTTTCTGGAGTGAGACCTGGGATGTAGTTGGTCTCACACCCTTTTAGAATGAGGGCATGAGGATATTCCAAAATGGAAGTTACAACCATAGTTCTCTGGCTGAGGGGCAGTCCGAAACACAGATGCATCTAGCATTGTTGGGTCGAGGCAATAATTAATTCTTCATTGTGGGACAGGTTGTTCCCAGCTTCTTTAAAATACGCTCGCTCTGGATCGCCCCCTACTAAAAAAAAATCATCACTCGACCCAGCAGTACTGACAAATTATAGGTCTATATCCAACTTCAATTTTTAGTGAAGATTTTGGAGAAGGTATTGGCGCGACAGTTGCAGGGGGTCCTGGATGAAGTGGATTATCTGGACCCACTCCAGTCAGGATTCAGGCCCGGATTTGGTACAGAGACAGCATTGGTTGCACTGATGGATGATCTCTGGTGGGAGCGGGACAGAGGTCATCTGTCCATCCTCGCTCTTCTTGACCTCTCAGCGGCCTTCGATACTGTCAACCATGGTATCTTTCTGGATCGGCTCAAATGATTGGGGATCCAGAGCACTGTATGGTCCTGGTTCTCCTCATTCCTGAAGGGCCAGACCCAGTCGGTGTGGTTGGAGAGTGAGAGGTCCAGCCTTAGGCCCCTGCAATATGGGGTGCCTCAGGGCTTGGTACTCTCTCCTCTCCTGTTTAACATCTACATGAAGCCATTGGTTGAGATCATCTGTTCTCACGGGGTGAGTTATCATCAGTATGCTGATGATATTCAGTTGTATATCTCAGCCCGTGGTGATTCAAGTGATGCTGTCAAAGTCCTATCCGGGTGTTTGGAGGCTGTTGGGGTCTGGATGGGGGATAATGGGCTACAACTGAATCTCGGCAAGACTGAGTGGCTATGGATCAGGAGCCCTGCGTTATCCCGGGAGCTACCACCTTTGGTTCTGGATGGAGCTACTTTGCTCCAGACAGACCTGGTGCATAACTTGGGGGTCCTCCTGGACTCACGACTACTGCTTGAAGAGTAGGTGGCAGCCATGGCCAGGAGGGCTTTTGCACAACTTCGTGTGATTTGCCAGTTGCGCCCGCTCCTGGACTGGGACTCCTTGCTCATGGTCACGCATGCTCTGTTCACCTCCAGACTAGATTACTGTAATGCGCTCTACATGGGGCTGCTCTTGATGACCATTCGAAAATTGCAGCTGGTCCAGAATGTGGTGGCCCGGGTGGTGATGGGGTGCGGGCGTTATGCTCGCGCCTCGCCTCTGCTCCAGGAGCTGCACTGGCTACCGGTATGCCTCCAGGTGCAATTCAAGGTGCTGGTGTTAACCTTGAAAGCCCTACATCATAGTGGACCAGGATATCTAAGAGAGACCGCATTGCCCCAAGAGTGTCTGCCTGTCCAACCAGAGCGGACCGGAGGGGTTCTCTAATTGTACCATCGGCTAGAGGGGCTCGCCTCCCAAGCACACGAAGGAGGGCCTTCTCCGTGTCCGCACCAGCTCTATGGAACCTCCTACCAATAGAGCTACGGCTACAGACAGAACTGCTGCCCTTTAGGAAAGATCTTAAAACCTGGCTGGCAGGGCAGGTGTGGGTCGCTGGTGGGGAGGTGACCTCCACCCGTTGGTTTATATAGATTAAGATCCTCCCTCTCTTTTTTAAGGATAGGGGGTGGGTTTTTTCATTTTTAAGGGGGACAATTTGAGAATGAGTTAGAGCAGAGATTCTCAACCTGCGGCCCATGGGCTGGATGCGGCCCGTGGCGCCATTTCATGTGTGTGTCCCCACCGCCTCCACCACACCAGGAAGTGTCATGTGGTAGAGGAAGGGCAAAATGGCCATCCAGCCCTTGAAGCTGTCTGAGGGAGTGTGACCTGGCCCCTGGCTTTAAAAGGTTGAGAACTCCTGAGTTAGACCAAGTTAATGGCCTTTTAGGAGTTCACTTTTTGAATAATAAGAATTATATGTCATAGAGGGAGGGAAATCAGGATTTTAGAGATGTTTAGGTGGGGCATGCCCAAAAAAAGGCTAGGAACCACTGCTGTAGACCATGGGTGCCCAAACCTTTTGGGCCGTGGGCCGGTCATGTGGTTCAGGGGGCTGGTCACTATGGCCTGAGGGCCAGATCCAGCCCCCAACACTAATTCATCCGGCCCGCAAAGCCATCATCGCTCCTGGAAGCGGAAGTAAAATGCACCCATATGGATGCATTTTACTTGCGCTTCCAGGAGTGACGAGGGCTTTGTGGGAGGGCCATAGTTTGGACACCCCTGCTGTAGACCATCTTGACCGCTGGCATTGATACAGTCGATACTGAGGCTAGGCCTTTCCTATGGAAAGACTGGTATCCTTTTTCCTCCTGGCACTAAAGCACAATACCGAGACGTTTCTTTGTTATGCCATCCTGGGCAACAAGATTTCAGCCATTGTGGAAGAAAAGCGTTTGAGTTATACTGATTATACTGATTATATTGAAATAAATTTAAATACCAAGCTATTTTGTATAACTGTTGCTGAAGCAGAGCTCAGAATGAGGACCTGTGGAAATAATCATTTATTTATTTTTTGAGAAGCGTGGGAAGCTTGTTAAAATGCTTCATGTTTATGTTGTGCCAGGTTACCTAGGGGCACTCCACTCCTAGTTTCACCCACTTAAATTGAAACTTCCAGCTAAATCATGGATGAGTGAGAACAAGGTATTTCTGGAGGATATATCTTGATTGTGTTCACCATCTTTTGTAGCATTGCTTTAAACATAGGCACTGTTGGTTTGCAGTTCATTATTGGTTAAATATATCATTGCACAGTGTCATGACTCAGAGCTAATGAAATTCCTGCACTGAATAACTACAGCCTAACTTTGGTAAAAAGAGACACTGAAGGCTACAGGCACTCCCCCAAAGGCCCTGGTTTTCGCTCTGCCTGATGGTGCGAATTGACCTGTGCTCCATTGAGTGGAGAGTATTAGAGAGCATATGAAGTAGGGGTCAATGCCTAATGGTGTCTGCCTGGGGTTGAGGGAGGGTGGGTTCCCACTGCTTGTGGCTCACAGCAGCTTCCTCCCTCTGCTATAGGCATAGTTAACACTGCTTTCAGAAGCCAAGCAGCAGCCAAAATGTACTGAAAAGCTGCCTTTAGAATAGTATCAGGCATTCAGCAGAGCTGCCTTCCACATCCCTTCTTTAAAGAATACAGTAATACCTCATACAAAGTCCGCTTCATACAACATCGCCTAATTTCTTGGAAAAAGTTACCTCATACAAAGTCGCTCGACTTTGTATGAGGCATTCAGTTTTCCCCAGGTTGCATTGTGCCTGGGCAGTATAAAAGACAGGACACATGCGTGCATTGCTCTTGTGGGTTTTGCACCAGGCAAAGAGTGTTTAGGAGTGGTTTTGAGCGTGATTTTGGATTTTTTTTAATTTTTCATCAGAATTTTTAGAAGCATTCCTGGGATTTTTGCAGCATTCTTCAGGTTCTTGGACAATCAGGGTTGTTTGACATGTTTTTGTAATGTATTTAGCCTTTAGACAATGTTTTCTTAAAGTTCTGTCAGTTTCCTGTCTGTTTTCTTGACTTTTCCCTGAAGTCTGTGCTGTTACAGTACAATGTATCTCTATGGAAATGACATTGTACAAGGCATCGCAGCAAGGATTTGGACATTGTATGAGGCATCGCGGCTAGGATTTTGCCTGCCTCATACAAAGTCCAAATCCGTATAAAGTCCAAACTTGTGGACTTTCTAAAAATTATGATGGAAAAATTCAAAAAAATAAATCCAAAATTGCACTCAAAACCACTCCTAAACACTCTTCGCCTCGTGCAAAACCCACAAGAGCAATGCACGCATGTGTCCTGCCTTTTATACTGCCCAGGCACAATGCAACCTAGGGAAACCTCCAATGCCTCATACAAAGTTGCAGCGACTTTGTATGAGGCAACTTTTTTCAAGGAATTAGGCGATGTATGAATTTGATGTTGTACGAAGCGGACTTTGTATGAGGTATTACTGTAAACCCATTTGAATTGGTGGCACTTACAGAGAAGTTAATATCCTCATCATATCCTCATTGATTTAAAGGGGCTATTCTAGTGCAACTTACTACACTGAGCAAAAGGATTTCTAGCAAAGTATCTTGAACCATTTATCTAGGTAAGTACTTTTAGTTGGTTCCAATAGACAAAGTACTGAATTTTAAGTGCAGTAAACATAAATTATGCATCCCCCTCTGAATAAGCGCCTCAGCTGTTTGAGGACAAATTTCTGTTCTGTGATACTGTACATTTCCAGGAAAAGTGACATTTTAAGTACTTACTTAAATAGCAATAAAGGGGGAAAAACATTGCTTCCAGTACTATTTCCCCCCAAAAGTACAGTGGTGTACCTCGCTTAAAGAGCATAATGCAGTCCACGGGACTGCTCTTTAAGCGAGTTTGCTTTTTAAGCGAAACACCGTTGTAAGTGACCAATTGTGACTTCTGGCGGGGGGGGCGGCATTTGTGAACCCCGATTTAGAGCCAGTGCTATCTGTGTTTGCAGACGTTTCCATGGACATGTGGCAGGCATGTCTAGTCACCAAAGTGCACAGAAAGCTGTTTACCTTCCCACCAAAGTGGTACCTACAATAAAACCCCGACTTACATAAGAAGTCCATTCCATAGGTTTTTTACGTAACCACAGGGGAAATGATTTTTTACGTAACTCGAAGCAAACCCATAGGAAAAATGATTTTTAAAAAATTAAATCAAAGCAAACCCATAGGACACTGATTTTTTTTTACGTAACTCAAAGCAAACCCATAGGAAATTGTGTTATGTAAATCAGGACATGTACGTAAATTGCGACATGGTTTTAGCACAGAATCATTACATAAGTCGAATTTTACGTAACTTGAGGCATACGTAAGTCGGGGTTTTACTGTATTTATCTACTTGCAATTTCTTGCTTTCAAACTGCTAGGTTGGCAGGAGCTGAGACAGAGACGGGCGCTCATTCCGTCATGCAGTACTCTGGTTTGAACTGTTGACCTTCCGCCTCCCAGTCAGGGTCTTAACCACTTGAGCCACTGCAAAAGTTCAACTAAATGCTCAAGCCATGGACAAATGCCCATGTTGGAAAATATAGGCTGATTGGTTGGAGAGGCAAAGCTCTTTAGATATAGGACAAGATATGAATGCCATTTCTATGCAAAAACATGTTATAGCTACATGTACTTGCTCCATTCCATGCACTCTGGTGTTGAGGCATGCCTGCCACATGTCCACGGAAACATCTGCAGATGCAGACAGCGCCTGCAGATGTTTGGCTATAAACAGAGATGAACACTGAACCCTAGAGTCGGATACAACTGGCTTTCGAGCAAGGGCAACCTTTACTTTTACCTAATACTCCATAACTTGAACACCTGCTCATATATTTCTACTTCTGGGCCTTTTGGTAGTTGGATTCCATGCCTTTCCCCTACTGTCTAGTTTCTAAACATCTACCCTGATAAAGAGACATTGAAAGCATGTCTATTTTGGACATTTAAATTTGATCCTAATAACAGTACTGTATTACCGAACTAGAGGAAATTTAACCTCCCTTTTGCTTTGCTTTTAAATCCCTTTCTCTCCCATCTGGTTCAAAGGAGGAAGAGCCTAAATTGATGCCATAAAAACTTTTCTCTTTTAAAGCCCTTGTAGGGTAGTTTAAAGGGCAGAGAAAAAGATGTATGGATTGTCCCCATGATTCATGATTCCACTCTATACTGGAGTCCTGTAAGCTTATTTGGAAGTAAAATATAAAAGTGAGACTCAAATACATGCTGTATATTTAGTGTAGTGATATATGTACCAATTTCAGCAACTTTCCTTTTTATTCTTGACAAAGCTGAATGGAGTGCAAAAAATTACATCTTTGCATGTCCAAGTAAGTTAGCAGAATTGTCCTACTAAGGAAATAAAGTTACAGTTTTCCTTTTGTGAGTAAATATTCTTTCCCAGTACTCTTGATCAATTGTAAGCTCTATTTTAAATTGTATGAACTACCCTCTGTGTGTGTGCATGTGTGTTTGTGTAGGGTTTTTTCCCCCAATTGATTTCTAGATTGGAAAGCTCAGCTTTCAGTGCAATCCACACAAACAAGTCAGTTTTTGTAACTGTCATTAAAATGTACGGTAGCCTACAGTAATTTGAATATTTCATTCTGCCGGCTGGTAGAGCACTCTGCCTTACAGATGGTGCTTGCTCCTTCCTTCTGGACTGGGTTCAATTATAAATGAAAGTAGGGAGTTTAGATTTGTCCTTTTGTCTCTGCTTAGTTGGAGTAACACAATAAAACTGGATAAGTAGGAACTCTTTACGCACCCATCCTTCTTGCCAAGATTTTCCCCACTTAACTCTCTCCTTACCAGTGCAGGATTCTTTGTTGTGAACAGTTATAGCTTAGCACAAATTTTTTTCTAAAGAAAATGGCGTGTTGAAAACCAGTCCCATCGTCCTATTTTATTTTGTTTAATTTAGGTTTCATTTCATATAGATCAGGCATTCGCAATCTACAGCCTGTGGGCCAGACCCAGACCCCGGTCATACCTGTCAACCTTCCCGGATTGGCCGGGATTTCCCGGTTTTCGGCGTTGATTTTTGCCTTTTCCCGCTCCGCGCTGCCGAAACCCCGGATTTCGGCAGCGGGGGAAAGGAGGCACTGCACAGCCCATCTGCGCAGGTTGCGTTGCACGCATGCGTGGAAGGGCTCTACACTTCCGTAGCTCCCTTCCACGCATGCGCAGAAGGCTACACCGCATGCATAGAAGGCTACGCAAGCGGCGTAGCCCTCAACGCGCATGCGTACAACGCGACCTGCGCAAACCCGGTTCACGCAGGTCCCGGATTCCCCGGAGCCGCGGTTGACAGGTATGCCCCCGGTGCCCTTGCCGCTCCCGGAAACGGGAGTAAAATGTGTTCTGTGCATGCATGGCATGCGTTTTACTTCTGCTTCTGGATGGGAGGAACCACGTGACCGGCCCAGTCAGCTGCCCAGGAGGTATGGTCAGGCCCGTAGCCTGAAAACGTTGAGAATCGCTGATATAGATTATCAAAGGAACAGATATGATTACTACTAGTGCTACTACTTGTAGTAGTAGTAGTAGTAGTAGTCCTATTTGTTCCTTTGAGTAGTAAACCTTTTTTTTCTGAATGCTCACCTAGCAGTTCAAAAGCAAGAAATTGCAAGTAGATAAATAGGGACCACTTCAGTGGGAAGGTAGCAGCGCTCCATGCACTCTTGTGTCTAGTCATGCCTGCCACATGACCATGGAAACATCTGCAGAAGCAGACAGCGCTGGCTCTTCAGCTTTGAAACAGAGATGAGCACTGAACCCTAGAGTCAGATACAACTGGCTTTCGAGCAAGGGAAACCTTTACCTTTACACACACTTTAAGGAATTGTTTGCCCTGTGGGTGAAGATAGGGAGGTGGAGCAATCAAATGCTGACCTCTAAACACAGTTGACCCCCTTGCCTGCTCAGCTTTTGTAGAGACCTCACAGTGCAGTGTATGATGGCATGAGCATGGAGGGAATCTGTGGTTGTGGGGCTGAAGGGAGTCATCCACTGGCTGTATTGTTTATGAACAATAATATCTGGGTGGTGATAGCATTTTTTTTTAAATCCCATGATTACCTTGTAATTCTGGTTATCTTAATGTATTGAAAAATAATTAATGTATTAGTTGTTACACCCTTAAGATGAATGTGGACTTGTTTAACCATAACAGGTTTTGACTTTAAGAAACCGAGAACATTTCAATTCTGCAAGGAGCTTGGCTATCAGATAATATTTAAGGGGGGGGGACTGCAAAAACATGGCATAGCTATCCAACTTGAGTCCCTGATTCTTAAAGAACAAAATGCGATAAGTTTAAAAATGAGTCATGCATTCTAATGTGTCATTATTTTACATGGTAGGGTTACAAAGAATGATCTATAAGCTGTTATTTATAATTAGAGCTAAGCAGAGTCCTTGATAACATGACAATACAGTTATTATAGTCTTCATTGAAAGGAGGTGGAGACCCTTCCTATGGGAGGGGGAAAGCCAGTTTGCACAAATTATTATTATTTTTTGCATATGCTGCATTTTCTCTCACTTTTGAGAAGCAAAGAGTATTTTCGCCTGAAGAACAGTAAAGCTCTAGTCACTGGTTAATCTTATTTTATATTTAACAGGAACAGATGGTTTGCCACAGATGATTCTGTGTAATATATAATATATAATATACAGAGGAGTTTTCTGCTCCTTGTTTTAAAGGGGTTTTCCTGTTAACTTTTCTAGGCTTTGTTCAACATAAAGTCATCATAAAATAAGAACCCAGGTAAGTAAGAAGCCATGTACATCGCATAGCCTGCCCAAGAGACATGGCTAGATAGGGAGTTATTCTGATGTAACAGTTACAATTTTACCCCCAGTCTCCTTCACTTTTTAAAACACAATCCAGAAGTTAATCAGGTAGATGTCAGTTGAGAGAAAGTGAAGGAAAAAAAAATCTCCAGACAATTAGAATGTCATGGCTTTTATCTGTTTCAACTCTGTTTAATCAATAGAGACAACAATATCCCATTTCTCTGCTCAGAAATGTGGAAATCAGGTCTGTTGCTGAATTAAGATAATCCTGACTGTGTAAAAACCACAAGAGCTTGGAGAAGCCAGTTCAAACCTTATGCTGGGCATGCATTTGTTTTAAAAGAAAGAGGTTACTTGTGCATTTCTCTAGCACAGTATTTAAAACAGGTCAGTGGCACCTCAGAGGCAGCATTTAGCATGACAGTGTGGTATATTGTCATATATTTGCCACATGCACACACTCAAACACACATTGCTCCTCTGGGCATAGCCACTCTGGGTGCTTAACATATATAATTAAAAACATTGTTTTGATGAATTCTGGGTTGCTAATATTACAAAGCGAAGATAGTAATATAAATAATCTTAACCTATAAAACCAAGGGTTAACCGTTGGAACTTGCCATAGGTTCCTATGCCTCACCCTAATGACCTGCACCCACCATTCATGCACACGGCCGAACTGGGTCCGCAGGTCAACGAAGGATTGAAAAAACCAGCAGTGGGGAAACAGCCCCACAAATGCGAAAAAGGGAAACAACTTCATTTCCCAACATTCTTTGCACCGCGCAACAGCCAATCAGGCTGAGAGGAGTCACCACAAAGAACGTTGGAAAAAGCGCTGCGGCCAATCAAAAACAAGCCACAGGAAAAAAACGCAAAGGGAAAAATACCCACAAACTACAAGCCCCAGAGTTTTGCGCGCCATGAGCGCACAGAACTCTGAGAAATCCGCCGCACTAAAAATACAGCCGGCGCTTGGGTTCCCACAACACGGCATGGCTGCCTAGCCTGCGGGAAGAGAAGAGACACACACACCCAATGCTGCCTGAAAAACGGAGCTTGCCTTCCCACGCCCCGGACATCGAGCCCAGGCTGTGGGAAAGGAAGACTGAGGCCGTGGGAAGGGACCCCACACACACACAACGCTTTCAACAGGGGGCGAAGGCATCATTGCCTTCCCCCCTTGAAAGCAAAACAATTCCCCCGCAAAGCAAAGGCACCGGACGGCGCTCCGCCCGGTTCCTTTACTTCACAAGGAAGTGTTTCGCTTTCAAGGGAGGGAGAAAGCATCATTGCCTTCCCCCCCTTTAAAGCAAAAAAATTCCCAGGTAAGCAAAGGCACCGGACGGCGCTCCACACGGTGCCTTCTCTTACCCCAAAAATTAACCACAAAGTAAAAAATTACACAAAAATCACAACAAAAACATCCAAAAAGAAGACAAACACCAAACACACAGAAACACACACACCCCAAAAAAAAATACAAACTCCCAAAAGAAATTAAAACGGAGAACTCACCCAAACGACCTTACTGAACGAGATCCGGAAATGAAATGAAGAAAGACAGACTACTTACCGGAACAAGAGACACCCACAGACAGTGGAGAAAGAAAGTCAAAGTAAAAGAAAAGCGCAACAGCACCACCCAGAGGACACAGGAGAAAACACAGTCAAAAAGAGTTGAAAGAATAACATTTCTAAAGCATTTCTAAAATCCTGTTTACAGGTTTCACTCAAAAAAGAAATAAACATCTAAACACAGTTTAAAAACATTGATTTTTTTAAAAAAAAATACTCACACATTATTAAAAAAAACATTGAAAAACATTATTTGGTTACATAAAATAATTCTAAAAAATTATATCATCCTTTAAAACAGCCCGGCAACACCAAAAAAAAAAATATGGCTAAATAAACATTTTTAAAAATTCAATTATAGACTCACCCAGGGGTGGGCAAACTTTTTGACTCGAGGGCCACAATGGGTTCTTAAACTGAACCGGAGGGCCGGAACAAAAGCATGGATGGAATGTTTGTGTGAACTAATATAAAGAGAACCCTCCACTCTTTCGGATCCATGGGCCGGATAGAACAGCTGGATGGGCCGGATCCGGCCCACGGGCCGTAGTTTGCCCACAGCTGGACTAACCTCTACTTTACAAACATTATCAAAAAAAACTTCCAACACCACGGGCCGGATAGAACAGCCGAACGGGGTGGATCCGGCCCGCGGGCCATAGTTTGCTCACGCCTGGACTAATCTCTACTTTACAAACATTATATAAAAAAAACCCCTTCCAACACCATTTAAAACAGCCCGGCAACGCCGGGAAACCTCTGCTAGTATATCTTAACCTATAAATCCAAGGGTTCACCGTTGGAACTGGCTATAGATTGCTATGCGTCGCCCTACTGATCCGCACCCACCCTTCGTGCGCACGGCCGAATTACCTACGCAGGTCAACGAAGGATTTAAAAATCCGGCACGGGGGCCTCAGCCCCACAAACGGCAAGAAAGGGAAAGAACTTCACTTCCCAACATTCCTTGCGCTGCGCCGTGCCAGAGCCAATCACGCTGAGAGGCTCTCGCACGGCGCAGCGTTCCGACACGCGCCGCAGCCAATCGAAAGAAACGCATTTTAAAAAAACGCAGCACAAACAGAAAGCACCAACCCATTACTACAAGCCCCAGCGTCCTGCGCGCCATGAGCACGCAGAACGCTGAGGAAACCGGCGCCCGAAAAATTAAAAAGAAAAACAACTCACCGCGTCACAGCCAAGCACACACCAGCCGGCTTTCTATCCCTCCCTGAAGGACCCGACTGGAGTTTCCCCTTTAATATCAGTGGGTGGGGGTTGCGATCCCCGTCTCCGCTGGCTAACCTAGCGTTGGGAGGTTTGTGGGGACAAAAGGGGAATGTTTCCCAAACCCTTCTGGACTCAGGACACCAGGGAGAGGGGATCGATTCCCACCCCCCTCCTTAAAAAAACTCTGTCTTTTCTACTCTTTAAAAACGGCGTTGTTTTAAGGAGGGGGGGAGGGAATCGATCCACTGTGCCTGGTGTACTGGGTCCAGAAGAGATGGGGGGACATACCTATTTTGTCCCCACAAACCTCCCAACCCCAGGGGAGCAAGCGGAGAGGGGGGTCGCAAGCCCCACCCACTGATATTAAAGGGGAAACCCCGATCTACTTTCACAACTACACACAAAAAAGCACCATAAAACAATAAAGCCACCCTCCCCACCACCTAACCCACCCTTAATAACCCCCAACGACCATGCCCCCATCCCCACCACCTAGCCCACCCTTCCTAACCCCCAACGACCATGCCCCCCTCCCCACCACCTAGCCCACCCTTCCAAACCCCCAATGACCACGTACCTTCCCCACCACCAAACAAATAATTTTTTAAAAATTACTAAAAACACTCAAACACAGCCAAAAATACACAAAAACAAAAACACCAAAAACAATACGAAGTAAACAAAGACACAATCAAAAACAAAACAAACAGACAAAAAATACAAACTCCAACCCCCCCCCCCCCCACACACACACACACAAAACAAAACAAAGAAAACAAGCAAACTTACCAGAACACGTGCTACCTACACCAGGACTGGAAAAGAAATGAATACAGAAAGACCCTACTGACCAGAAGAAGCTCCACCCAGAGGCCAGGAGAGAAACAAAAGTCAAAATACAATAACCCCTACCAGCACCACCTGCTGGCCACAATAGTAAAAACAATTCAAAAACACACAACAGCCCCAAACAAAACACAAACTCACAATTTTACACAAAAGGTCACACCAAAAAAAACAAGTAAAAAAAATTACACTAAACACACTGTCACACAAATCACAAATATATATATGTCAATAAAATACAATAGAAACTTTAAAAAATCCTGTGCTGAGTTATTATATCATACTTTCTTCTTTTATTAATCCTCAAAAAAACCCAAAAAAGCAGATCACAGTTAATAACAGCCAAGCCAAACAAATTTAACATAAATAAACATTTAAAAAATTAAAATTACAGACTGAGGAATTTTTTTAAAAAAAACAACATAATTTAACCTTCCAACACAATGTAACACTATTGCAAAAAAAAATGGCTCATTTTTAATTAAAAAACACCGGGGGGAAAGCCCGTCAACGCCGGGCAACCCTTGCTAGTTATATTATATACACAATAATATACAGAAACAGGATTATTGTGAATACAGGTGTGCAAGAAGTGTTGTGGTCAAAGTCCATTTGGTTCACATTTTAATATGAACTGATATAATTACCTTTTTTGAAATTAGTATGCAAATCAGAGCCCTTTTTTGTTTTTGGTCTTCTTTGAATTTGCATTCAGCCCTCTGATTTAAAAACACAAATATTGGGGAAGATTGTGTGCAGAAATGACTGCATTGTACATAAAGGGAAAATTGAATATAAAGAGCTTGATTGCTTGCAAAAATGCTTACCAGTACAGTGAAACCCCATATAACAAACACTTCGTATAACGAAAAATATGTATAATGAAGCATTTTGCACCCACTGCGATACCCCGGATTACGAATTTTTCGTTATACAGTGGAACTCCAGATAACGACAGCACTGGATAAGGACAAATCCGGATAATGACAGCAATTTTTTAGAAAAGATTTGCACTGGACAGTGTCATTTTGTCGTTATCTGGTGCATCGTGTTTGATCTCTTTCCTTGTCATGCTGTTTGGGGCCAAAAAAATCGCCATCTTTGGGTGCATTTTCCCGGCTCTCCACCTCCCCAGCAACCTCTGGGAGGGTGGGAGGACCTTTTCCATGCTATTCCCGCCTTCCTAGGAGGTCCCTGAGCCGCACAACAGCTGAAAATAGTTGCAGCCTCCATTTTGTTTGGGTGGGCTGCCACCTCTGGGGAGGGCGGGGGACCCGATCCGTGCTGTTTCCCTCCCCAGAGGCAGCACAGGTGGCAGAGAGCCCAAAATGGGTTTTAAAATGTCCATCACGACAGAGCTTTTTTGTCCATTTTGGGCTCTCTGCCACCCCTGCCGCCTCTGGGGAGGGCAGGGGACCCAATCCGTGCTGTTTCCAACATCCCCCGACCCCCCTGGGCACTGCTGCAAGGCAAAACACCTGGGGAAACTCCTTCCTCGGCTGCAGGTTTTGCCTTGCAGCAGCACCTAGGGGGGTTGGGGGGAAAGTCAGGAACAGCGCAGATGGGGTCCCCTGATCTTACCAGAGGCAGCCGGCTTTTTAAAAGCGTTATCTAATGCATGCACCGGATAACACTAAAAACCAGATAACGACACAACTTGTGGAACCAAGTTTTGTCGTTATCCGGAGTATTACTGTATGGGATTTTCATTAAGCGAGGTATACCACGCATAATGAAAATAAAATGTTTGTTATATGGGGGTTTTGTTAAGTGAGGTATACCTTGCATAACAAAACCCCTTATAACGAATATTTTGTTTTTGTTATGCAGGGTATCGCCAATAGCACTTCATATAACAAAAAAACTTGTATAACGAAGAGCCCCGCGAAACAGTTTTTTCATTACTGTATATCAGAAAAAGGTGTTCAAAGTGTGTGTGAATTTCCATGTGTACAAAGATGAAATGTGCATGAATATTCCCTCAGACTTTACTCGTTTGCAGACTGATGCAGATGCAGAAATGCAGTTGGAGAAATTTTGGGATAAAAGTGTTATCAGATTTTTCTTCATCAAGAGCAGAATAAATGAGCTCAGTCCAGAGTTTTTGTACAGGATGAAAAGGGTAACAGGCATGTGACAATCACAGGAAAAGTGTAGTCATAATTTAAAATAATTAATTGCATAAACATCTTATGAACCTTCTCCTTCTCACATCCCTTTTAATGATTAGATATGTTTATTTCATTGCCTTTTGCTTGTGTGTGTGTGTGTGTGTGTGTGTGTGGACTTTGGATTGATAAGAGTAGTATAAAACATAGTGAAATCTTCTCAAAATATCTCTGAAAATGTGTATAAAAGACAACCATAATATAATTAGAAAGTGGAACTCAATGTACCCTCTGAAAATTAATAAGGTTTCCAGTCTACTGTTTTTGAAATGTAACTTTCATACATTAGAGAGCAACAACAATCAAAGAATAACTCGTAATTGTTCTTATAATTCCTTCAAAGCTGTCTGGTACAGTACTTAGATAGCGTCCCAATATGTGTTCTTCCTGTAAAATAATCTGAGTGTTCTAAAACACTTGGCATATATTATTTTATGCATCAGATGCAGTGGTGGGCATCAGCAGGTTCACACCAGTTCACCAGAACTGGTAGCAGAAATTCTGGCTGGCCCCAACTATCCAAGTTTTGAAATAAAGTAGTCCTAATTCGGGTGCAACGCAGGGCTTTCCCCCTGGCCACACCCACCATACCATGCCCACAGTGTGGTAGTAAAAAACCTTGGAGCCCACCACTGATGAGATGCCTCTGGTATCAGCAGGTGGGGTACATCACATTTAGATGTACCCCCTTGTTTGAACTAAATACAACTCTGATACTAATTGTTGCAACAATCGAAAAGGTAAGAGAGGACGTCTTCATAGTACAGTGAACAAAATGCTGAGAGTCACAGACTTGTTTAAAAACAAATCATCTTGTGACATCTTAAAGACTAACAAAATTTTATTTGGCATATGTCCACAGATGACAGCATACTTTTTCAGATGTGGAGCTCCAGTCCACAAGTGTTTATGTTAAATAAAGCTTGCTGATCTTTAAGGTGCCACAGATTCTTTGTTGGTCTTTGCTGTAGTGGCTAATAGTTCAAAGCAGAAATTGGACTTGAAAGAGGGGTTTCTTCATTCATTCTCTTAATAGCAATGCTTCATCAGCTCCCAGGTATCTTTCACAATCATGAGGAAGGATGACCTATAAACAAGAGCATTGGTACAAATGAGCCATTTTTTCTCTTCTTGGAAACTGTGTGCTTTCCTTTCTAACCTCACAATATAGCCCAGAGAAAGAGGGCTGGCCTTGTATCCTATGAGAGTCTCAGCTGTCATTAACAGAGGCAGTTCCTTCAAAGGCCTATTTCCTTTCAGTGGGGGCAATGAGATAGAAGGGGTGATTCATATGCAAAACATTCCCTTGCAGAAGGAGAAGGAATTGTCTTCTCTGAACCAGGGTAACCACTGAGCCACCCTGGCTCAGGGGCTCCAAAGCAGCTTTGCCAAAGGTTTCTGCAGCTAGGAACTCTAACTTTTGCTGTAGCTTTCCCATATTTCCCTGAGTGTTATACACTGAATCTGCAAGGATGCTGATTGACATATTTAAATATACACACTGCATATTTGAATATGTTCATTCTAGCTATCAGATTTTATACCAGCATTCAATATACAACTATCAAGTGAGCCTACAGAATTAAAGATAGAGTAAACTACAATAAAAGAGCAGCAAAATAATAAAAGCAGATCACTTTAAGTAGGAATAAAAAAACAAAATAAGATACCATATTTGCCAGAGTATAAGACATACTGGAGTATAAGACGTACCCCGTTATTACCAAAATAGCCCACTATAGGCCACTATATACAGTACAAAACACACTCCATTTTCCAGTGTATTTTAAGGGCAAAAAAGTAGGCCTTATATGCCAGTAGATACAGTAATTCTTTCTGATGTTAGATTCTGGAGAAATACAAATAGAGAGAGAGAGAGAGGGCAGGTAGTGTGTGTGTGTGTGTGTGTGTGTGTGTGTGTGTGTGTGTGTGTGTGTGTGTGTGTGTGTGTGTGTGTGTGTGTGTGTGTGTGTGTGTGAGAGAGAGAGAGAGAGAGAGAGAGAGAGAAGCAGCCCGGGTGAGTAGGGAGGGAAGGGGGGAGGTGGAATTGTTTTTCCCCCTTTCCCTACCTGGGGTCGGGGGCAGGGAGGGGGGAGTTGCATTGTTTTCCCCTTTCCCTGCCTGGTGTGGGGGGGCAGGGAAGGGGGGAGTTGGATTTTTTTCCCTTTCCCTGCCGGGGGGGGGGGGGGTAGGGATGGGGAAGGCAGAATTTTTTTTCCTTTCCCTGTCTGGGGTGGGGTGGGGGAAAGCAAGGAAGGTTGTTTTTCCCCATTAACTGTTTCGAAGGCTGCTTCATGTCAGCCTTCGAAACAGTTAATGGGGAAAATACAAAGGCAGCAGACAGCACTTCGTCAGGGGAGGTGCTCTCCCTGTCGGATGGCTGGCTGCCGCCTTTCTTTTACCCCCACCGCTGTTTCGTGTTAGTTCTTGAAACGGCGGTGGGAGTTATTCACAGGCGGCAGCCAGCGATCCACCAGGGAGAGCGCCTCCCCTGACGAAGCACTGCCTGCTGCTTCCCCCCCAACTTACCTTGAGGCCGGCGGGGCTGGGGAAGCGAGGGTGGCGAAGCTCTACATCCGCCTTGCACTCCTGCTGAGTGAGGCATGGTTTTTTTGTGTGTGCCGCTTTCCCGGCCTCCTCCGCACTCGCATCCCTCAGCCTGATTGGCTGAGGGGTGGCGCGTCGCGGAGGACGCTAGGCCTTGTAGGTTTTTTTTGTTCGTTTTCGTGGAGCAGTTGCCCCACTCTTGACGACCAGACCCTTGTGGCGATGCTCACAGGGTCTAAAGGTAAGTGTGGGCAAACTTGTGAGCAGGAATCCATATTTTTTTAAAATCCTAAAGAGGTATTTAATCATCGGGCTATCCATTTGTAATCTGTAGTAATATGGTGAACACCACAGAGGAGGAAACTACAACCTGTAGTTCTTGGCTGTCCTGGATTCCCACTGCCCTATGAACACTTCCAGTGGGCCCCCAGACTTTCCTTGAAGCTTTACAGAGAAAAGGGAGATAGCAGAAAAATTGCTCCCAACTAAGCTATAGCTTCCAGGTTCACTTCTTGGGACCTCAACATAAACTTTTTTTCTTGTGGTTGGGATGGTTGGGCCGGGTATGGACATGCATGCCGGACACGTACCACGCAAGGCCCTTCTTATAGGTATAGATAAAAGTCCAAATGCTACCTGGATAATCAATGTTGATTAAGAGCCTAGGGTCTGCAGAAGGTGACTCTTTTGCTAGCTAGATGCTCTGAGACCTCTCCTTTCTGCTCCCATACAGTCTGATCTCAGTGACAAGGTCTTTGGTCATCCAAGATAAATACCAGTTAGAGCAGGTAAATAGGGCAACTGAACAATGGGATTACAAAGACAAAGGGAGGCAGGAGTCAAACAAACAGAATCCTACTAGTGAACCAGCTATAACAGATGAGGGAGATTCAAAGCCAAAACCCAGTAACAATCCAGACTCATTCTTGTCCAGTGGTAATATCAAAGTGGCAGTGAAATTTCCAGCGGGGCATAGTCAAGACAGCCCAAGATCATACAAAGCACAGCAACAGGAAGAAGGATCTAGGGCTAAAAAGTCAGTGAGCCACTGCCAGGGGTTCCAGCTCGGCTCTGGGTGGTTGACACAGCCTTAAGTATTCCCCTGAGTGGAGTGTTGCAACTGAGAAAACCCCTACTCCCAAGGAGATCTTCCTTGCAATTGAAGACTTCCTCTGGCCGTTTCCTGCTGAGCTCTGCCTTCAGTCACTGTCACTCCAGCCTTTGTGTCCAAGTCAAGTTTTCTTTAAACTACTAGGAGTACAATGTTCTGTACCTTTGACAGCTCTGGTTTCATAAGGGCAGCCTCTCTTCAGCATTGACAAGGAGTCTTCTCTCTTTTGTCCCCACCCCTGCCCCCCCATTTGTTCATCTCTTTTCCCTCTTGTACAAATAATAGCTCTGAGAGAGTAGAGCAGGAAATTGAAGTACTTAAATACAAAGGAAGTTAATTCACATAAATGTGATTCATGTGAATAATTTATTTTAGATTTAAAACTTGAGTTGGGGGACAGGATTTGGTGTTCTGATCAAACAACTTGCATGTTTCTGGACAGTCTAAGGCACATTTACAACAACTGAGAAGTAGACTTTTCTTTTCTGGACCTTGTTCATACACATACATAGATATGTGCTATGTTTTCTCCTTCCCACCCTACTATTTAACATACACAAACACAAGGAAGGGTGATGGTCCCCAAGTGGATTAAATCGCACTTGAATCCCTCTTTATGGAGGGCAGCAGCTTCATCCATCCTGGCCTGGGGCTGAGGAGGACTTTGTGTGCCAAAAGGCTCAGGACCAGAAAATGACTCTGCATCAGTGGTACAGGTGTCATGCTGCGATGTGGAAGGCAAGTGGAAGCCCATTGCATTCTATTCTCAGGACAATCTTCATGGCTAATCACCATGAGGATCGCCAATATTTGGAATCAGATATGGCACAAGAAAAAAAGTTTGAGGTCCCAAGAAGTGAACCTGGAAGCTATAGCTTAGTTGGGAGCAATTTTTTCTACTATCTCCCTTTTCTCTGTAAAGCTTCAAGGAAAGTCTGGGGGCCCACTGGAAGTGTTCATAGGGTCAGTGGGAATCCAGGACAGCCAAGAACTACAAGTTGTAGTTTCCTCCTCTGTGGTGTTCACCATATTACTACAGATTACAAATGGATATCCCGATGATTAAATACCTCTTTAGGATTTTTAAAAAATATGGATTCCTGCTCACAAGTTTGCAAAATTATGCTTTGAATTCACTATATAATATGGCAATTTTCTATATGTAGCAAGGGGGAGCAGGAGAACAGAGAAACGTTCTGTACTGTGCACTTTACCGGTAGTCTGATGTGATGCAGTTCAGATACACTTTACAGCCTATTTTCATTTCTGTTGGTTGTTTAGAATTCTAAAAAGCACAAACCACAATGTTGTATGCCAAACCAAAGATCTTTAGCCTTATCATGTCCTTCTGCAAATTTGTGTTTTAAAAGGCCATGTCAAATCTGGAAGAAAATTTTACATCAACTGAGTAAATTGTTAGATAGATACACCTCACCTATAAGTCTCCTCTTGGTTCCATGTTTTTTAAATTTAAAAAATCTGAATCATTTTTTAAAATTCATTGCAAAAAAATAACAGCAGAAGTGCTTTTAAATCACTCTCTCAAAGGTTGGACACATAATATAATAATGATGCACAGTGATGTATAGAGCAAAATCAAGCATGCAGTTAATTACATTTATACTTTTCTGCATATTGCTATAACTCACCATCATATTACAGGTTTTGATATTCTAATGGCAGAATTTAGGACTTGAGGGACTCACACTTAATACATGAATGCACCTTGATTTAAGCTATTCTCCTTGCTGAAGAAAAACATCATGACTTTAGTTTAGTCCTGCTCCCACTGCCATCTCCTTGAAGTACAGTTACAATCACAAGCACTGAATGCTTATTCAGGTGTAGTGAACCAAACCAGTAAGTAACAGTTCAGCTAAAACATATTTTGCAGTCAGACTCTGGTGCACTTGGGTGGGGGAGGCAACTTTCGTAGGAAGCGACCAGTTCCTATGAGATTATTCCCCACTACACCTGAGAATGTATCCTAGCTTGCTTAGGTAAGAAGGTGGCAGAAGCTGAGGTGGCCTGGCTTTACATATGGACAGAGGGGATTGATCACACTTCATTGCTTGAGATCCTGTCTGCTAATACACACACACACACCTTAAGAAAGGGGAACTACTTCATTAGACAAGCTGATTACAAGCTAATGTGTGCTTCATGATGTGTAAGAAGTTTGTTTGCATTTGGAATTAGTCTGGTTGGAGTCAACTCCTTTGACTTAAGTAAACTTACTAAAAGATAAGCAGTTGTTAAAACAGCCATAGGGCTTCAAGCAAAGGTGTCTGGGGTCAGATCAGATTTACCTAAAAGAGAATGTCTAACTTTGACATATAATGCAGTCTTTATATACCTTTTTTTCAGGATCTTCATGGATGAGAGAAAATGATAAGTTAGCAGGATCCTTAAGAGTTTCAACCTCATGACCGCTCACCACCTCTCGAGACAGATGATTCCACAGTTGTACTTCTTAACAGTAAGAGCAGTATAACAGTGGAACCATCTGCCTTGTGAGGTGGTGAGTGGTCCAATACTGGAAGTATTAAAGAGAAAATTGGACAACCATCTGTCAGATCTGCTTTGATTCAGATTCCTTCATTGAGCTGAGGGCTGGACTTGATGGCCTATAAGGCCCCTTCCAACTCAGTGATTCTATCATTCTATGATTTAAAAAGCAACTTAATCTCAGATTAAGGTATCAGATATAAAGATCAGAGATTCAAGATGGGGAAGAAATGGTAGGAGCTGTCTCTGGGTAATTTTATTTACCAACCTGCCTTTTTCTTCTCCTCTAAAATGTCATGCAACAGGGCATTTTGATGTCTGAGTATCTGAAAACAAAATCTATATTGATAACACTGTCATTTTATTCAAAAGCCCACCCTTGAATTGAAGGAAACTTACTGAGATGAGAGTGGTTTGCCAGTGCAACAGACCTTCCAACTCTGAAATTCTATTACCTGGAGAAGGGAATCTGGAACAAAAGTAGCAATATTACTACCATAGCTTTATAGAGTGACTTTTTTTAAAAAAAAACCCAATGAATATGAAGATCATATTCCTTCTTTATATTGGGCCTTTAGGAGGCTTATAGCTAGGGCAGTGATGGCTACCCTTGGCACTCCAGGTGTTCTTGGACTTCAATTCCCAAACCCAACTCAGCACTCCTGGTGATCAGAGCTTCTGGGAATTGAAGTCCAAGAACACCTGGAGTGCCAAGGGTAGCCATCACTGAGCTAGGGTCGATAATGTTTTGTACCTCTTGCTTTTGGTGCTTCTCGGATATCAGGCTGCTGTAGGGTGGTCTCCTTACACTAGATTTCACAAAACACTCAGCCAGTACCTCAAGCTCATTATAGTGTGAAAAGGAAGTTTTGTTTCCTAGACCCAGCTAGCCCTTCATATGTACTGTAGCTTCTGTAGGGAAGGACATTGGATTATGCAGGCATATAAATTGCAGTTGGTTAATTTAATTAAATTTAATTTTTCAATTTTTATGCCGCCCACTAAGGCAAGGCCAACTCAGGACAGCTTACAATAATCTAAAACACATACAGTAAACATATACAAACTGTTAAAACCACCCACATTTAAAGACCCACCCACCATACAGAAGAGAGAGGTGCATCTTATTGTAGAAGCCAACGGGCAGGGACCACATTCCCCTCAGGGCCCCATACCTGCCCCGCCAGCCAGATTTCCAGACCTTTCCTAAAGGGCAGCAACTCCGTCTGCAACCGTAGCTCTACTGGCAGAATGTTCCACAGGGCCAGTGCAGACATGGAGAATGCCCTCTTTTTAAAAAATATGGAACACTTCACGAATTTGGTTACCATTCCCTAATTACTTGACTGGAGAGATGTGTGTTAATGTTAGATACCAACATTAGATACCAACATCTCTCTATTAGTACCAACATTGGAATAGATACCAACATTAGCAGTATCGGTTGTTGGATTCCTGGAAATGATATCTACCTTTCCAAGATGCTGTCAAAATAGCAGTAGATGCATCTTCTGTTTCACCCCTTTGTTGGATTTCACACACTTTTCAGTTTCTCACACAATAGTTTTAGACCTGAAGGCAATGACGAATGGATGGACCAGAAGGCTACAACAAGTCCATGCACTTTGGGGAAGGTTCTCATTCTCTCCAATGTTGGATCAGGGCCCGATACGGGCTGGAAGGTCCCAGAGGAGACTGGTCAAGTAAAGACACACGAGGCAAGATGGAGCGAAGACCAGCTGTTTATTGATCAGAAGGCTCTAATCTTTATACTCTAACTAGCTTGACCGCGTGCAAAGGTTGTGCGTGGCTGTTACAGGAAAAACTGCAAGTCTGCACTTTGAGATTACACAAGTTACTCATCAGGGATGACTTCACCAGGGGAGGTTCCTTATCTATCTAATTTACTACCAGGGGGACATGCATTGTCTACCGCTATCGGGAGTAAACATCTGCCTAAATTAACTCTTGGGCTCAGAGTCTCTGCAGATACAAGATTACCCATTACATGCTGATCGAGTTCATCACCCGGTGATCTTTTGCCCTCTACTGTCCAAACTGCCTGCCAGGTCAGCGATCGGTGAATTAAACTATGACTATTAATCTGCACCCCAATGTCTGTCCCTTTGGAACCAGGCTCCAAGGAGTGTTCCCCCAAGCCGTGCTTCTGTCAGGGACAGTATGCCAATTATGTGCGCGGAACCCACACTTCAGGTTATGATTGGGAGACGTTTCCAAGTTTTGTGTTTGTTTTCTAATTGTAGAGGAGATAGAATAGGTTTGCTTTTGATACAAGTCCAGACTGAAAATTCCCTACTGTGTAAACCACCACAACCAGTAGTTCAGTTTAATGGAGAGTTTCATTTGCAAGTCCTACATTTTTAAAGGTTTTTTTTTTTGAATAGTAGCTGTGTTAGTCTGTGATTCAGGCATATCAGCAAACAAAAACAAAACAAACTTTGAAGGATGTATCTGTTGAGAGAGTTTGCTTGTTGTCTCCACCCTTGATATCCACATGCTCAACAGATTATTTAAACATAACTGTACAACTATTTATGTGCCCTTCATAGCAGAAACTTTTTAAGTGACCAAGGTTTCTCTCTTTCTCTTTGTGGTACTATAAGCTGTGATCAAACTTTCGGAATGTTTGGAGAGGAAAATGTGGGAAAGCCTGCTCCCCCAAGAATATTTTGTGTGCCTGAACTTTTAGAAAGGTGTTGAGACATTCTCTGTGTTTGGTGGCCTTTTTTCCTGATATCAAATGTATTTGAACCTCTTCCACCACATGAAGGCCAATATCCTATCATTAATCCCAAATAAGAGTCCCAAATAAGAAATTACTAAATCATTGCTGAATGTCAAGATGCATGTAAATCCCATTGAGATGAAGGTTAAAATATGTTTTCATTTATACAAACAGCATAAATATGAGGTACCCCTAAGGAAAGAAATCTCCAGAGACCTTATATGTTGCTTGCTGAGTTACCTGAGTTAGCATGAAGCAGATAATATTTATGAATACAGTAAACCCCCGCATAACGAATGGTTCGTATAACGAAAATTTCATATAACAAAGTGTTCGTTAGGCAATCGCGATACCCCGCATAACAATTTTTTGTTATACGGGGTTTTTGCTAAGCAGGGTATACCCCAGTTAACGTAAACCCCGTATAATGAACATTTTCTTTTTGTTATGCGTGGTATCACCTATTTGATCCACATTAAAAAAAACGCATAACGAAGAGCTCCGTGGAGCGGAGCTTTTTCGTTATGCGGGGTATTACTGTATTTTAAAATGTAGGGCAATTTTCTTCTGTACAACAGGTTTTCAGCTGATGTGTCTGTTCAGGTTTGGACTAGTAATCGAATATTGGCCTTCAGCTGTGTGATTGTCATCCCTGTCACTGGAACTGTCTGACAATTTATGGACCCTTTGCTCTCACCTAGCCCTGCATGTTTCCCTCATCAGTAGTCTTTTTTCATGAGATGTAACTTGTCCAGTTGGGGGAAATGTTGCAGAAGGCAGATTAAGCAGCAGTGGTCTGCTGGGGGGGGTGGGGAGATAAATTACCTCCAAAGACAGAGAATGTCTTCCTAAAAAACAAATATGTTTGGGGGAGCATGCCTGCATGTTCTCCTTCCCAGTGGTGGAGGCAAAAAGCCCTTTCGAAAATCACACACTAATCACTCCCATCTGCTCCTGTGCTGCTTCTTGGAGCTGCCTGCCAGGATTTTCTCCTCGGAAACTAAGTAGCACATTATTTTTGATAACTTGCAATCATTTACTTTAAAAACTCCTACCTGTTCATTAAATATCCCCATGGAAAAAAATGGAAGAGAAAATCTGATATGCAGTGAAACAGGGAAGTGAATGTCCTTAGAACAGATTGCATTTGGAACTCTGGCATCATATTAATTCTGGATGCAAATGTGTTTCCTTTGTAGCGGCAGGTCAAGAAAGGAAAGACAAACAGTGTTCCCGTCCAAGATCTCTCTCCCTCAGCAAATAGTTCTAGAAACTAGGAGTGGAAAATAACTACCAAAGAACAGGTCACCAAAGGAATCTGCCATCCTGAATTCCAAACAACACATTTCTGCAGAACATGTCACAATGCATCTTGCTTTATTATCTCTGCTCCTGGATGGGATGGATACTTAGATCAAAGAAAGATTATGAACTGAGAAAATTGTTTCCAAGGGCTGAGGTTTTTAAAGGCCAAGAAACAATTTCCAGGATTCCAAACCATTGATAAATATTTGTCATCAACACGAACTGAAGACATGGAATAAACCTGAATGTGGAAATCAGGGTGACAATCAGCTTTAGGATTTGTCTGCTCTACAGATTTCTGAAGAGAATCCTGGGAACTCTAATAAGATTTTCCATATTTGAATCCTCTAGCAGTCTGACATGGTACATTTAAAAATTAGACAAGGCTTAGTGCCCAAGGCAGAGCACAAGCTTAGAATAGGAAGAGAAGGGCCAAATCATATAGACTTGTGCTCCAGGCAAAGTAGGGCCATAGCAGACCTGGGCCTCTTCATAATGGAAGACCCCGCCTCCCTTTTTTTCTATATAAAAAAAACCCATACCTCTGTATGGACCAAAGGCTCCTGGTACCCACGAGTCTCCCACAAAACCAGTCTGATATTATATTGTGAATAATAGATGCTGTATAAAGGCCCTGTGTTTTAGGTTGTGTGATTATAGAGTTGCTTAATATGATCAAATCAGGCAGCTTTTTTATTATTGGAAAGAGAGTTCAAGTTCATTTTGGACTTGCTTCAACCGAGTAACAAAATTGACACAAAAGCTTTCTTTCATTTGTAGCACCTGGAATATCAGCAGAGATGAGGGAAGAGTTGCATATTTTTCAAAATGATCTTTACAGTAATGTGTTTTTGAGATACAAACTGCTCCTTTTTGAAGAAAGACTACCCTCTAGTGGGTATTCGTAGACCAGCAGATATTCGTAGCAAACAATGAGAAGTTATTTCTATTAATTGATTCTTTCATTTGTATTCTTCTGTCCTCTGTACCGCTTTAAACAGTGGATAATGGATTGAGGGGCTGTAGAATCACCCTGAGGCAAGAACAGTCAAAATAAAACATACTTACAGCTTTTCTTACATTATCATGCAATGTACTAGAAATGACATGAAATAAACATATTTTCAATTTTTTGTATTAGAATTGTTTGTGTAACTTGGCCAGTGCACTCATACACCAAAAAGATAATGAAAGAAACCATAGATAAGAGAATGATCTTGAAATTATGATATCAGTATCATGCTTTTTGGGAATGTGACTAAATTCTTGCTTGATGTAAGAGAAAATTCCTGCTCACTGAAAAGTAGAGATGTGAATCTCATTGCTTCTTGCACTATCAAAGAAATGAGTAGGGAAATCAAATTTTCCTCTGTCCCCTGAAATTTCCTGTTCCCCAGACCATGTAGGAGAGGAATCTCATAGGAAACCCTACTCAACTCCTAGAAATCCCAGGGAGAGTTTCTGAATGTGTGCAGAAATTGAAAATGCCTATCCTGTAGAGCATTGATGACCAACCTTTTAGAGACTTCCCAAGGAGGAAGAGGAGGTGATATGGGGCAGGCAATGTCGCCGGCGCACCTCTGGCAAAGTCATGTGGGTGTGCTGCTCCACTGCAGGTGGGTGTGGGTGTCTTGTCATCTTACCTTGTCCCCTCCACTGCCTCCCGGGTGGGATTTCAGCCACCCCTCTCGCCTCCTCATTGGCAGAAGGATACGGGTGGTGGGGTAGCAGTGCTGCCATTGGTGCCGGCCAGTTGGCTGTCGGGGCAGGGCTTCCCCTCGACAGCATACGTACCAATAGAGAGGCCTCTGCATGCGACCTTTGGCATGCATGCCGTAGGTTCACCACCACTGCTGTAGAAGAACTACCAAATCCTGAAAAAGAATCAGCATTTTCAGCTCGGTGTGTGGCAGTTGCACAAAATTTGCACGTGGGGAACAATGTACGGAAAATAATAAACCTTCTTGCACAAATGTCAGAAAATCTTGCCTACCAGATATGTTTGTTGGGATATTTCTGATTGATGAAACTGATGAATCAGAGAAAACCTAATGAGGGTTTGTCATATATTTTTCAAGAAGTCAGTGGGCATCTCACTCTCACTTGAATAAGCATGTTACATGAGGTCAAAACAATCCATGTTAATTCTTTGTTGGAGGAAGACCACCTCAGTCTAAGAAACTAAGTTCTGTGTAAATCAAGTATTCCTAGATCATGTCAGCAAAGCAGCTGGCATCCACTTAAATTGGAAAGCAGACTAGAATAGACTGCAAAGTGTACAGAAGTGATCAGTCAATTCCACACAGGTTTAGTACAAGACTCAGGAGTACATCAAATGAACTGCTGAATTCTTTCCAAAAAAAAATTCAGTCATTTTGAGCTTGGAGTCAATGTGGTCATTTGTCAAGGAGTTAAAGTTTGTTGACTCAGAGGTCATGGTGGTAGACTTTGTCATGTACACATTACTACTTTGTCTCTTCAAGGAAGGAATGCCAGGGGAAAGCATTTTGTTTGCATTTGAATGCAGACTTTCTTAATTTCCTGAATCATCATGTGGCTGAAAACACTTTACTGCATTTTTTTCAAATGTTGTAATGTAGTCTCCAATCAAAAAATCAATTCAAAATGTGTGCATGAGAGAAAATAACGCACAGAATTGCATTGTATTAGAGGAAATTGCTTCCATAAGTGTAATATTAGTCAAAACTATGCAAAAGGGTATACATTAAGAGATGTGAAAACACATGCAAAGGTTCGTGTAAACTTTGTAAAAGTTTGCTGATGCAGCAAAGGAGTAAGAGGAAGACTAACATCAGGTTGTCTTACCATGTGTTACTGAACTTCAACTGGTTATTATAATGTTCCATTTAAAGTGTACCTAACAACCTGGTATATTTTCTCTCGGTGGTTGAAATCCTGTTACTTTATTTGATTAAAGTGGGCCTTCTTTATTGTGACATATTATATTAAAGTCTCAACTAGAATCAATGGAATATTGTAGAGGAGTTGACTGATTAACTCCCTACTGATTCACTGAGGCTTACTAGTGGGCCTTGTTGCTATGTTAAGAAACAGGATTTTTTCCTAGGTGTACAAAAGTTTGTATTACAGTATTATTATTTTCTCATAACTGGATTTGCAAAGATGCAATCAAAGTGTGCGCGCACACACCAACCAAAACTTGAACTCCCCCACTCTTCTTTTCCTTGAGTCCTGTGGGCAGACAAGTCAGGCAGCATCAAAAATTTCCAAGAAAGGAAGAAGGAACAAAGAGGACAAAGAATTCCCAAGAAACCAAGGAAGACATCAAAAAATAGTCCTGAGGAGGCTTCCTAGAGTAGGCAGGCTGCCTTGTGGCATCAGGAAAAATAATCTAAAGAAATGGGGAAATAAAGAGAGAAAGGCAAAATAGGAAAGCATCTAAGGTAGGGCCACAAAGGCCAGCAGCACAACTGAAGATGGTGGACATCAGGAGCTCACAACTGACAAGGGACAAGTAAAGAAAGAAAACTTCCACTGAGTTTCAAGCACTCCTGGCCTTTTTTGCAGATTCAGAATTCTAGCTCCCTCAAAATGATTTGATTAGCTACTGAGAGTAAGCACATTGTTGGATAAAAAAAATTATGAGGGAATTTAACAGACAAAAAGTGAAAGGTTGGACAAAAGAAGGAAACTATGGAATACAAGAGGTTCACAACCCCTCTTTTGTTTATATGAATCACTAGCATGGGTGCCCGGCTTTGCAGCCCCCTGCCTGCCCCTGCAAACGCCGCAGTCTGCCCTGCCCGTGCTGACGCGCGCCTGGCAGCGTGTCCTGCATTGCCAGGCAATGGCTGCGCTTCCAGGTGGCGGTTGCAGCTTTTCTGTTGTGGGCGCCCGTAGCAGAGAAGCAGCAGCAGTCACCTGGCAATGCAGTCATTGCCTGGCAATGCAGGACACGCTGCCAGGCACGCAGCAGCACGGACAGGACAGACTGTGTTGTGCGTGGGGGGGGAGCAGGCAGCCGCCGGCTCCCCACAACAGTTCCCTTACCTGTCCGTCATCCTCAGCCACGTCCCTGCGTCTCCCGGCAGTGCGTCCTGTGCCGCCAGGCAACGGTCACCACCTGGTCTGCCCCCAGCTGCTGCAAATGCCGCAGGCTGTTCTGTGGGTGCCGCAGCGTGCCTGGCAGTGTGTCCGCTTCTCTTTTGCGGGCGAACACACACACACCACCTCGCCCTTTGCCTCAAATGGCGTGTTTGGCATTGGTCGGGCAGCGCTCCTTCTATGGACATGATGCCCGCAACCCAGTTCATTGCTCCTGGCTGCTGTGGCTCCTAGCAGCTCTGCTCCCACGCATCGCTGCCCCGGAGGCCGACTGATATGCCAGCTCTTCCGGGTTGCACGCGCAGGCTTGTGGGTGGACTGCAACTATCGCGCAAGCACAGTCCCACCTTCCCTTGCTGGCCTCACTGGGGAGGCCGGCCAACACAACAGCTCTTCCGGGTTGCGCGTGCAGGTTGTGCATGTGCAGCCCCGTATTTCCCTGCTGGCCACACTGGTGGGTGGGGGTGCTCCCTTTGCACCCCCTTTTCAGGGTTAAGGAAGCCAAAGGGTGCTGCCGGTTCCCCGCACTGAACACATATGATGTTTAAGGTAGGCGTGTGCACAGGTTCCAGAGCGCTGGGTGCCCAGTTGTCGGTGTGTATGAGTAACATACACGATGACACTTTGATTTTATATATTAAGAAGATTCATGACTTTGAAGCTCTTTTTCAGGAATCCGTGAAAAGAAATAAAAATAGAGAAAATATCATTTTTCATGTTTTCCCCCTTTTATTAAAATTGTTTCTGCTGTAGTAGACTTTGTGAGCAATGCTTTATTATATTGTTTGGATAAGATTCAAAATCTAATTTGTTTTTCAATCATAATTTTTGGCAAATGACTTTTCAGTTCACCTCTTTCCTCTTGAATCTTTAGTTTAGTTCTAGTGTTAATAATAAGCCAAAAATGTAGTGTGAACAAATTGCTTACATTCTGTGTTCTAACTGGCTCTGTCATGCATGCCTCTAGTTCTACCTCAGCTTGTAAAAACCCCTGGAACTGTATCTCACTGATCACACTAGACCAGTGATGGCTAACCTTGGCACTCTAGATTTTCTTGAACTTCAATTCCCAGAAGTCATGATCATCAGGAGTGCATAACTTGGGCTTTTGGTAATTTAAGTCTAAGGACACCTGGAGTGCCATGGTTCGCCATCACTGCCCTAGGTACCAAGGACAGAATTTGGAGATCTCTCATTCATAGAATTGCCATAGGTTGGAAGCAATTTAATGGTAATTTAACAGCAAATAGGATAGACTACTCTGTCATCTTTGATACAAGAATGGTGCCAATAATTAGATGGGAGAGTGGGTCTTTTTTTTTTTTTTTTGGTTTTGTTGAACTTCTTGGCAATTTTCAATATTATTGACCATCATTTCCTTCTAAGACTCATATCTGGGATGAGTCTTTCAGATACACTGAAGATTCTGTTGCTTTCTGGACACGTGCATTTTCAAGGTGGTGTTACACAACTTTTGTTTTGCATCATTGTTAGGATTGTACCTTGTTCTCCATGCTATTTTACCTACATATTTTCCATTTATGAACCTGGTGGAAAAAGTCAGTCAAAGCTTTGGCTTTTCTATTGTTCTTTGGTAGCAAAGACATTTTTGTTCAGGCTCTTGATATTTAAACCTGAGTCATTATTTAAAGTGGATTGTTGTTTTTAATTGAAGTGTTGTAAAAAGGTTCTCAAACTGTGACTATATTTTAATTTGTTATTTGAATTGTCCTGAGTTTAGCTACCTACTATGCAGATTTATAAATGTATTGAGCACATAGATTGAAAAGCACACCCACAAAAAAGTTTATATTTGTAGAGATTGAACTGCTTCAGTTGTCACTTGGATACTTTGGAGGTTATGCCTATCGTTTCATTTTTCAATTTTTGCATTTCACTTTTTAATCTTTTTGCAGTGCTGAGTATTCGAGGAGCTCAGGAGGAGGAACCAACAGATCCACAGCTAATGCGACTGGACAACATGCTTTTAGCAGAAGGGGTAGCAGGACCTGAAAAAGGAGGGGGATCAGCTGCTGCTGCTGCCGCCGCCGCAGCATCTGGGGGAGCCGGATCGGACAATTCTGTGGAACATTCTGACTACAGAGCAAAACTCTCTCAGATTCGACAGATCTACCACACTGAGTTGGAGAAATATGAACAGGTACTACTCTTTTGTGTGTGCGTGTGCATTTGCGTGCTTGTACGTGTGTGCGTGTGGTAGGTTTTGTTAAGCCACCTCCAAACTAGAATTGCAGCATAGTTCAAATCCCACTGTATCCATGGTCTGATTGACTCACGAGAACTCCAGCAGACCAAAGTGATAAATCTCTTACTGAATTGTAATACCTCAGGCTGAACATAAGCAGGGATTATGTATTTGAATTTTGCCCTCACCAAACAGGAACATTTCTCTGAATATAGAAAATAATATATTAGGGGCAGTGTCTGTGTGTTTCACCTCTAGGCTGCTTCCTGAGAGCTAGTTTTCAACCTGTAGGGAATTTTATTTATGTAAAGTAGGAATGGACAAGGACTGGGGGCTTGGGTGCCAAATTCAAGCCCATCAACAAAGTCTGAAAAAAGCCAAAAATGTCAATTTTTAAAAAATTGAATAGGAATTGACTAGATAGGGATGGGGTTGTTTTAGGGGACCTCTCCCAAACTTCTAGAAGTAAAAAAGCTAATGCTATTTGGTCTTTTTTCCTTCTTCTTTTCGTTCATTCCTTCTTTCTTTCTTTTTTTGCCAAAACAACCAAATTTCATTTGAATTTTCTCTTGGTTTTTTTGTGGGGGAGGGTGGTGTTTTAAGATAACCCTGAGGAGGTTAAAAAAACACCCAGAGCCCACATGCGGCATGCCCGATTAATCCACCTTGATGATGTAAATCATTCCAGTAGGTAGTCCCTTTTGCTCAACTTGGAACTGATGTAGTCCAGGAAAGCTTCACTGCTTGAGGATCCAAGCTGGGCATTAGGTGTCTCTTAAGCTGAGATACTGCCTTTCATCTGTAAAATGAGATCTTTACAGATGAAAGGCAGTCTTTTAATGAAGACTTTGATTTAAATTCCTGCTTAGTCATGACACAGTATGTGATCTTACATCAGCCACAGTCATTTCCTTAAGTCCACTGGGCTGTCATGAAAAGATAGCAAAATGACCCATGTGTGTTACCGTTGAGTCCTTAGTAGACAAGTGGAGAAAATGGACAGCATGGAAGAGGATTTGATGAGGAAATGCTCTTAAGACAAGCTATGTAAAAAAATTTTTTTAAGGCTTCACACTTCTGTTTCTCTGTCTGGATGCCATCTCAGTTGCTGAGTTCCTACCTTCTCCACCTGTCCCTCACTATGAAGATTAGTTGCCCTTTATTAGTTGTCTGGGCAATTAGTTGTCTGGGCAATCTCAGGTGTTAGTTCCCAAAAAATATGCCTTTCACTTCTTCCGTGTTTACCTCTGATCTTCCCTTCAATGATTGATTGCACTAGATTGTATTTGTCATCACAAATTATGTCCAAGACATGAGAGTTTGCATTTTTAATAACAAACTATTCTTTTTTCTATCCAAAGAAGTATCTGTTCATTCTTTCTTCTACTAGTAAATGGGATGTGAAGGATTCTTCTTCAGGTCTTCATTTTAAGAGCATTTATTCTATTGAGCAGCTCCTCCTAAGAGTCCAAACCTCACATTCATATAGGAGGATTGGCAATACATAAGATTTTAACACCTCCAATCTCAAAGAGATATTAAGCTATTTATTACACAACATTTTCTTCATAAAACTTGTTTTAGCTATTGTGATTACACGTCTGATCCCCTTGCCTCAGTTCTCTCCCCCAGAGACAGGGCTGCCATCAGAAATTTCTGGGCCCCGTACTGAGCAATCCTATTCCCCCCCCCAAAAAAAAAACAACAACAACAACACACACACACACACACACACACACACTTTTCTCTCTCCTCGCATTGGGGTGGTGGAGGCGGGTGGAAGACACAATTTCCCAAAAGAAATCGATGGGCAGTTGTATCCAACTTTAGAGTTCAGTGCTCATCTCTGATTACAGGAAAACCACAATGGCAAAGCAGTATGCAGTGTAGAAATCCCACTCTCAAGAACTGCTTTTGGCTACAAAATGTTCATGAGAAAATTTCAAAGTTCATAATTCTTTATTAAAAAAATAATATGAAATTAGTTTTGTGTACTTCTTATTTCTTCAAAAGTCTTGTCCAACTTCACAGACAACATAAAAGTCTTCACTACTTCAAAATGAGTAATATTGGATTCATTCACTTACTAATTCAACAAAAGAGTCTTCAATGCCCCAAAATGTACAATATTAAATTCATTCACTTGTTAATTCCAAAATCTATCCAGTTCAAACATTTTTCAATTTTTCTTCATCAGGAAAATATAATTCTGCACAAAATATAAATCATAACCTCATTAAGTACCGTCAACTAGCATTTCAAAATTCTTACAAAATCGGCATTAGTCCTATAACAATAAAATGGTCATAAACAGCTTACCTATCTTCGCGTTCAATTGGCCTCAACTGTAATTCTTTTAGTGCCAGAATGTTGTTAGGGAACTAAACCCTCAAACTAAAATGCTCCATAAATTGTAATCATTAGCACCTGTGCTTGCAATTTCCTCCTGGTCCTAACCCTGCTCATAACGATGATATACCGGTAAAATGTAGACCGGTTTATCTCTATAGCCCCATCTGCATCTGCTGACACTATACTCAGAAGTGGTCCACTCTACAAAAAACATCTGAAGTCTATCTCTTGATTCAAGCCCTTCGGCGAAAGTGTTTGAAATTTATGTATGTAAAACAACTCTCTTTTGAAGAGTAAACGATCTAAATCTACTCTATTATATTGTTCTGCTTTGACTGTTTCAATGATCACAAATTTAAATTCGTGATCAGAATGGTTCTTTTCAATGTAATGTTGTACCAAAGGGGCGAAGGAAGGAAGAATGGAAGGATGGAAGGAAGGAAGAAAGAAAGAAGGAAGGAAGGAAGGATGGTAGGATGGAAGAAAGAAAGGAAGGAAGGGAGAGTGGATTAGTGTAGATAGATAGATAGATAGATGGACGGATGGACCCACCTGGGAGGGGGGGGCAGGCCAAAGAACAGTAGCGGCCTGCCTGAACTGCCGGGAGGGGGGCCGACCACCTACCCCGGCTCTGTTTCCCCCCCCCCTTCGCGGACAAGCAGTACCCAATTACGCCAGGCTTACCTGGCAGTCATGCACTGGGGCATTTTGCCCAGCATTATGGTGGGGGCAGGGCAGACGGAGGCCGCAATGGCTGGCAGTGTGCGTGGAAGCGCCCGCCAGGTACAGGTGGTGGCAGGACCCTTCCCCTGAGGAGGAGGAGGAGGCCACAGGCCTCGAACTGGAGGAGCTGCTGCCCTCAAAATGTTTCTCTCCCCATGCAGGGTGGGCTCAAAGTCGCCGCCCAGGCGCTGTCGCTGCCGGCTGAGAACTCCAGGAACGACATGAGTGCCGCTCGCTGGATGGGAAGGGAGGCCGGCAGTGGCAGCGGCAGCCGGCGCACACGCCCCGTGGCTTCCTGCTGCTGCGCTCGGCCCCGCCCCAGGGCCCAGCCCTCCTCGTGGGCTGAAGCCTGAAGGCAAGCAAGCATTGACCCCGGATCCAGGTCGAGGCAGGGGGCTCTCTAGCAGGGCATGCACAGTGGTGCCGCGGTTTAAAATAAAATAAAAATAAAAAAAGTTTTTAAACATGGGCTGCCCACCGCCAGGCCCCCTGCCAGCTCCGGGCCCGGGATGGGAGTCCTGGTTGTACCTCCCCCCCTTGACGGCAGCCCTGCCCAGAGACTCCAAGTAATCAGACGGTATCAATCTGGCTGCCTTTTGCCAGCAGCCACCTGCAAGAACTTGCAGAACCTAAGATAACCACTTATTTAAAGTGATCTCAATGGAGAGAATTAAAAATAGCTGTGGTAGCAACGAGGCGTTTGGTTTATCTCTATATCTTATCCTTTCTCAATAAGCACATGATGTGTTGAAGAAATTGTTGTTTATTGAAAGTAAAGCACTAGTATTCAGGATAAAGTTCTTGTCATCAGTACAGGATACAGAAAATGTTTCAAAAAGCATTTCCAATAAAAAAAAATGATAAAGGAACATTCATACCTTAACGTTCCCCCCAAAATAAAACAAATCTGATCTATTGCTAGGTAATCATCTTGAAAGAAACACGAAGTCCGGTTGACTTCGTCCACACTCTCTGTAAGGCTGAAAGTAACTCACCACTCCACCTACTAACTAGAAGGCCCATAATAATAATAATAATAATAATAATAATAATAATAATAATAATAATAATAATAATAATAATAATAATAATAATAATAATAATAATAATAATAATAATAATAAATTTGTATCCCGCTTTCCTCAACCCAATGGGCGACCCAAAGTGGCTTACATATAGTTTAAAGGTACAGCACAGCAAGTCAAATAAGAGTAACAAATCCCAATTTACAGTTACAAAATATCATGGCACAATATACAAAAACAAATCAAAAGCAGTATAGTACACATTTAAACAATATCACATCCCAATTTACAATTATAAATATAATGACACAATATGCAGAAATATTTCAAAAGCAGTACAGTACATATTTCAGACAGTATACATTTCAAAGAAAAATAACGCGGGGGGAGGGGACAGAATACATTACAGGATCACCATTTGACAGCTGAGGCTCTTCTCCTCCAGTGGTACAGCCAAAGGAAGACGGGCCATCCCCAAACTCCCCTCAACTGAGTTCATTCTCCCCCCCCCCCGGTCCTCCTCATGCCGGCGTTGGGGGTGCGGCGGTGGTCCTTTGTGACTGCCAGCCCCAAACTCCCCTCAGCTGAATTCGTTCTCCCACCGGTCCGGCCAGGAGGAGAGGGCATGAGCGTCCGGTGGCCTCAGAAAAACAGTCTTTTATAGCCATGCCAGCCATCCCACTGCTGGGGCCAGTCTCTCCCCGCCCTCGCTCTCACTGAGCACAAGCACCTGGCTTTTTGAAGCTGGTGGTCGCCCACCCTGCAGGTGGTCCCAATGGTGGTGGCGGCAGTACTGCTGCGCTCCCTCCCTCTGTGGCCGGACGGGCTGAGAGAGGAGTTCGATGCAGATGCAGGCAGTGCTGGCTCTTTGGCTATAAGATGAGCACTGAACCCTAGAGTCGGATACAGTGGTGGGCATCAGCAGGTTCGCACCAGTTCACCAGAACTGATAGCAGAAATTCTGGCTGTCTGGCCCTGCCCATCCAAGGTTTGAAATAAAGTAGTCCTAATTTGGGTGCAGTGCAAGGTTTTTCCTCTGGCCACGCCCACCGCGCCACGCCCACAGTGTGGTAGTAAAAAATTTTGGAGCCCACCACTGGTTGGATACGACTGGCTTTCGAGCAAGGGTGGCCTATGTGGTCTCATGCCTCAGAGATGACTTGGTGATTAGTCAGTTGTGTGCTCTCACCTCAGGATTGACTTAAAGTGGCCCTAGTAGCCCATGTGTCTATAATATTACAACATGGCTTCTGGCTTAGGTAATTTGAATATGACCAATCACATTAGGTCTTAAATCATAACACAATTTGTTCTCAGAGTCAAGATGTTGACATATCCTCCCACATTCTTCCCATAGTGGTTACAGAGATTCCTTGTCTTTGAAACTCAGATGAGGCCTCTTCCCAATAAACTCCCTGATATCTGCTGATAAGCTAGCAGTAAGAACAGAACATTGGTATTTCAGCACATTTCAAATTATCGCACAAGTTTCTAACTTAAGAAACTCCATTTTTAAACTAATATTAAATCCATGGTACTAGTTTACCATGACACTAGTTACCTCAATTCTTTACTTTATTTCAATATAATAGTTTATGTCATTGTTATTTAAGCATCCCACATAAACCTACTTGGTCTTTATACATGAATTTATATTGATATTATCCCTACTTATCACACTGATTTTTGGATTTCTTAAAACTGATTGACAGTCCAGTGTTGTTCTTTTCTTTTGTGACCTGATTTAAGAGTATTTGAAGGTCATTGTGATATGTTATATTATTTAATAGTACACAGTTTACCTTAATTTCCTCAGATCTATCAGCAAGAACATTTTGCATAATATTTTCTCAATAAATAGTAAAAATGATGACAAGATACATCCTTGATGGACTTCTCTTCTAATTTCTCCTTCATTGTTCAAAATTCAAAAAGTTATTGAAAATTCAAAAAGTTCTGTGTTTTCATGTCCTAGATTACTCCTGGTTGAAAGGATTTTTGCAGGAGATGCCCAAAAGAGGCTCCTTCCATGTCCCCCATTGTGCAGCTCTCGGGGAATTGAACCCCGTCCTTCCGGTCTCCAAGCTCAGTGCTTTTACCCACTGAGCCACCAGGGGAGATCTTTCTTTCTTTCTTTCTTTCTTTCTTTCTTTCTTTCTTTCTTTCTTACTTACTTACTTACTTACTTACTTACTTACTTACTTACTTACTTACTTACTTACTTACTTACTTACTTACTTACTTACTTACTTACTTACTTACTTACTTACTTACTTACTTACTTACATTTTGATGCAAGCATCACTCAGGCCAGCTTATAATATCTGGAAAAACATCTCAACTGTTAGAGCAATGGAACCAATTATCTCCAAACTGGGCGAGCAAGCACACTAACGCTCAAGAGAGAGTTTGACTACCATCTGTCAGATCTGCTTTGATTTGGATTCCTGCATTGAGCAGGAGTTTAGACTTGATGGCCTTAAAAGCCCCTTCCAACTCAGCAATTCTATGGAAGCAGTGTTACTCCTTTAAAAATAATGAGGGAAAATCTATGAATGGAATATATTTGTTTCTTCAAGGTCCCTGTATAGGTCTTTCAGTTAAATCTCTTAAAAAAATAGCAATAATTGAATTTCTCTCACTTTATTCAAAATGCTGGATGGCACTCAATTTCCTTTGTATCCTAACAAATGAGAGGGATGAACATTAATCAACCCTGTGATTTTTGACAGGTCTTTCCCTGGCAGCTGTAGTTAACTATTCTTACTAAGATGTCTCTGTAGAATCCCCATGATGCACTAGCCTTACCTTGGAGATACCTAACCAGGAGCTGACTCAACCAAGCATAAATGTTATTGAAGGCGCAGCAGTACATTTGCATTTCCTGCCTTCTGGTTCTGTATGCATCCCAGGTTGAATTTAAGGATGACTCTGTAATATGGTGGAAATTTTACATAGAGTGTTCTGAAAACTTATTGCTATGTTCAGTCATCATCAGCTAGACCTTAAAAAAACTATGATCTTCTTCCAGCATCACATCTTCATCCCACTTAATCTCTCTATCTGATTACCCTTTTATGTCAGAAATTTCATTAGACATGAGAAAAAGTTTTAGAAACAGTTGCCATGCTTTGTACTTGTAATGAATTTATTTGGCATAACAAAAACTCTTATTTCTGATTTGCTCTACTCATTGGCCACCAAACTTGCTACTAGATATAGCAATTGAATCTGACTTTTCTTAACTAGGCTGTGAGATGAAGCAGAATGGACTAAATGGACAATGCAGCTGAGCAGTGAGCCAGAGAGGAAGATTCTGAATCTTTAATTGTTGGTGTGTTTTTTTTGGGGGGGGCAGTTCAGACAGCAAGCGAGTGAATCCATCCCTCTGGTTTACAGTTAAGTGGTGTGTGTGTGTGGGGGGGGGTTGCCTCAGAGTCTTCCATTATTAGCTCCAACTCTTGTCCCAGAAGATGAACCCTTTAACTCTAAGGTAAAGGTAAAGGTTTCCCTTGCTCGAAAGCCAGTCGTATCCGACTCTAGGGTGCAGTGCTCATCTCTGTTTCTAAGCCGAAGAGCCAGCGCTGTCTGCTTCTGCAGACGTTTCCGTGGTCATGTGGCAGGCATGACTACACACCGGAGCGCACGGAACGCTATTACCTTCCCACCGAAGTGGTCCCTATTTATCTACTTGCAATTTCTTGCTTTCGAACTGCTAGGTTGGCAGGAGCTGGGACAAATACGGGAGCTCAATCCTTCCTGCAGTACTCGGGAATCGAACTGCTGACCTTCCGCTTCCCAGTCAGCATCTTAGCAACTTGAGCCACTGCAGTACCCTTTAACTCTGCAACATGCACAATGACCACTGGTTGAACCATTTCAAACTACAGACACTGAAACTGTCAAAATCATAACAAGACTACACTAACAAACATGAAGCAGAAGAAAATGCCCCAAAGACTGGAAACATTCACTCCCAAAGCAAGGAGATGCCAAGAAGTGCAGTAACTATAGGACCATGTAATCCTGGGATTTCATGTGGTCTGCAGCTGCCCTCACCACTCCTGGAAGTGGAAGCGGACACATTTATGTCAACTGTAATGTAAAAAGAGTCCGCAAATGCACCATAGGATGCTGTAAACATGGAAGTGGGTGCATTTATGGCTGTCATAAATGTGCCCACTTCCAGGGGCGTGGTCAAGCCCACTCAGGCCCACAGTGTAAAAAGATTGGAAATCCCTGTGCTAGACATTCTTTGGTTTGAAATGTTACCCAATGTTACCAAGCCTTAATTTATCATTGAGCAAGTCCCACCTTGAGCATCTTTTTCTGCTAAGTGGACTATATTAATGACATATGTATTCTGAATCTGTCAAATAAAAGTTTCAGTAAAATTGATTTTTACATCAATTACTTCCTGGAAGCTTCTGGCTATTACTACAAACATAGTTATGGTGGTTTCTGCATTATTATTATTTTGGTGGAAAGCCCTGTGCTAAGCTCATTTAATTATTACTTTGCTGGTCATATCATGCAGTACTCAGTACTGAAGGTGACATTTGAAGAGGAAGATTGGCCTGTTTCAGCCATTGACCCAAATTCTAGTATGTAAATACACCAGAGACAGGGAAATAGCATAACTCATAGCAACAAATTTCCACTAATTAATAAGTCCTCACCTGGATTCCTATTACATACTCATTTCTTAATGGCAGTTTGATTCTACAAGTTTTGCTATTCTTAAGACTAAAGCTAAAAAAATTACACCATGAAGTAACAACAATATTTTTATTTTTACTCAAGTGATCTGTCCATGCAAAATCTCAGGCTAGGGGAGAATGGAAGTATTTGAGAAATAGTAATCGTATGTCAGGAATTATTCTGGGTTGCAAGGATTTTTGCGATTTTTGCTGGAGAAACTCCACTCAAATGATGCTCCTTTCATGTCCCAAAGAGCTGGGACAGAGATGGGCACTCAATCCGTCATGCAGTACCCAGGTCTTGAACTGCCAAGTTGCCAGCCTTCCAGCTAACAAGATGAGCTTCTTAACCACTGAGCCATCGCAGCCCCCTATTTGTTGATGATGTTTTATGTTCAGATACATTACACTTTCTTCCTTCAAAACAATGTATTTCTGAGAGGGGAGACTTCTCATGCCATTATTTTATGATTTGGGCAGTAAGGCCTTGCATTTCTTTGTTTTATTGTTTGCATTTTGCCTGAATGCCTTTCTAACAGATAGATACAGAAACTTCAATAAAATATTCCCATTGTCTTTCTTAGGGCCACCTACCATTATACTTTTTTTTTCTGTGGGAGGTTAAATGGTATGGTAGACCTCAGAAATTGAAAATATATTGAGAATCCTTCTGGACTTCTAAGGTTCTCTGCCCACTGCTTGTCTCCCTTGTATTTTGTTTCCAGGCTTCTTCTCTTTCCACAGATTGACTCCACCACCACTAATTCTCTATTGAGTGGCATGTTCAAATAACCGAAAGTGTCCATTTTCAGAGAGAGGTAGAGGTTTGGGTTTGACTACAGAAAGTTGCAGAGAGATAATAACTAAGGTTGCCAGATTAAAGGCATGAGCATTACTCAAGTAAACTACTGAAAGCAGTCCTACATGTTTTAATAGGACTTCCAAGAATTTCTACCATTAAAGCATGCTGAAAGGGACAAAATAATTAAAATAGAAGCTCCAGGATTGGAATCACTTCAGGCGGAATTAGAAAACAGGACTGGTGAAGTTTCATATTATTTAGATCTACCTGTTGCAGTTAACAAGTTTGTATCTCAAAACCATTTTGAGAACTGCAAAAAAAAAAAATTAAACAGAGTATTTGTGGAGGAAAGAAACTTTATGCAAACATTAGTAGCAATCTGGTGTATGATTCCTATTCCACAGTGAGATCTTTAAGCTATAAAACACTACATTAACATTATTCTCACTTTGAGCTGTATTTTTAAAATAAAAAGTCATTTTAACAATAATAGCAATTACACTTACATACTGCCCCAAATCACTTAATGCACTCTCTGGGATGGTTTACAGGTAATTAGCTTTTTGCCCCAACATGTTAGGTACTCATTTTACCAACCTCAGAAAGATGGAAGGCTGAGTCAACCTTGAAGAATGGAAGGCTGAGTAAATTCCATCAGGATCAAACTCACAACGTTTTGGCTGCAGTGCAGCAGTTTAACCATTGCGCCACCATGCTCATATAATAATAATAATAATAATAATAATAATAATAATAATAATAATCATCATCATCATCATCATCATCATAATAATAATAATAATAATAATAATAATAATAATAATAATAGATTTTAAATAAATCTAATTTTATTATCATTATCATTATCATTATCATTATCATTATTGCTGCCCAACTCCGAAGACTCTGGGCGGCTCATAGAAAATAAAACCAATCACATTTTAAAAACCAATAAAAAACCCATTAAAACTGCCACCAAACATTACTCCAACCTTTTTACATGTTTAAAATCCAGTTATTAGTGCAGGGGTGCAAAAACTATGGCCTGGGGGCCACATCCAGCCTCCAATGCTAATTCATCTGGCCCATAAAGCCCTCGTCGCTCTTAGAAGCGGAAGTAAAATGCGCCCATACATGGTGAGGGCTTTGTGGGACGGATGACTCAGTGTCGGGGGCTGGATCCGGCCCCCGGGCCTTAGTGACCAGCCCCCTGAGCCATGTGACTGGCCCGCTGCCCAATATGTTTGGGCACCTCTGTATTAGTTTATGTTTTTAAATCATAGACATTTCTATCCCCTTTCATCTGGAAAAGAAGATTGTGAGATGATATGATAGGATTCTTCCAATATTTGAAGAGCTGTCAAATGTAAAAGCAGAATTTCTGTTTTTTGAATCCACGGTAGTAAGTCCAAAGTATAAGGAGATTTGACTAATCATTAAGAAGAATTTTTGAAACAGAGTTGTTTGATAGTAGACTAGGATCACATAAGGACAGAGATATAAATTTTGCAACCTCTCAGTCTTTTTTCTCACAGTGAGATTTCTCTTCTGTGAGTGTTTTGTTTCTGAGAAGTCTGGTGGGATTTATGAGAAATATTTTTGTCGTGTTTTATGGATGAAATATCAAGCTGCACAAGATTATCACAATTCCTGTGCAGAATGGCATCTTTATCATCCACCTATACAGAGTAGTAAATAGTATAGAATTTGGCAGTTTCTCATGCAAAGAACCAAAATAAAATAAAATGTGTGACTATGGAAATATACGGAGTAGAAGAACAGAGGAAGAAACTAGAATGAAGTTCTGAAATGAAGAAGCAGAATTCTCACATCCCTAGTACTACAGCATCTTGCATGCCCTCCAGTAACTACTCTGATCCTAAGGATTCTTTGTGTTCTTCCTCTTGTTGTCCCAGGCATGTAACGAGTTCACAACCCATGTAATGAACTTGCTACGGGAGCAGAGCAGGACCCGGCCCATTTCACCCAAGGAGATAGAGCGGATGGTCAGCATCATCCATCGCAAGTTCAGCTCCATCCAGATGCAGCTCAAACAGAGTACATGTGAAGCTGTCATGATCCTGCGCTCCCGATTTCTTGATGCACGGTGAGCTTTATTGCAGACTTACAGCTACCCACGTGACTAGTTGTAAGTCGTGAATAAAAAACTTTTCTGGAAAGTAACTTTTATTAGGTGATTTTTCAGAAGAACACTTGAGAGAAAGCTTCACAAATGTAGCATCTAGCTTGACCACATGGAAAACTCTCAAGAGTCCATTTAATTATTTTCCTTGTCTTGCACAGAATTCCAATTAGATATGCATGATTGTTATGTATTTGGTGACTGCAAGCTTCCCCTTTAAAATTGTCGCTCTCAAGTAATTAATTCTTTTTTCCTTAATTTTTTTCTTGCTCAGGCGGAAGAGAAGAAATTTCAATAAGCAGGCTACTGAAATCCTCAATGAATATTTCTATTCCCACCTCAGCAACCCTTACCCCAGTGAGGAAGCCAAAGAGGAACTAGCTAAGAAATGTGGCATCACAGTCTCACAGGTAAGGATTGCAGTTCCCAGGTGTACACTTATAACAACTATTGGCCTAACCTTTCAGCTAACTATATGGAGGAAGAAAAAAGTAACATAATTCTGAGGACTGTGGCAAAAAGAAGTGGTAAACACTGATACTTTGTAGTAGAAAAACAAAAACAGGGCCTGTGACACCTTAAAGATCAAGATATTTATTATAGCTTGAGTTTTTATGGACTATTATGAACTTCAGTTTTATGGATTATAGCTATAATTTTGGGTCTGTGTGCAGTACAACTGGTTGGGAGTAGGATCAAGCAAGGGGAGACTTTTACCTTTACCCAAGAGGAGGGGTGCCCCTGCTCCACACTGTCATTGCCAAACTGACTTGAAGATATCACCTGGGGCACACACCTATACTGCTTTGGAATGAACTAGGCCAGTGATGGCGAACCTTGGCGTGCAGTAAACCCATTTCTATGGATTCACAGAGACTTGGGCTTCTGAGAATTGAAGTCCAAGAACACCTGGAGTACCAAAGTTCACCATCATGGAACTAGGCAGTCACACACGCTTGAAACCTACTAAAGATATACCATCACAATTGTATTTTAAAAACAACAACAACCAGACACTCCTGTCAGGGACCAGAATGTTCCAAGGTAGGAATGCCCTGGGGTTGAGCTGGTTCACTGTTGCAAATATGTTGTCTGATTGCTGTGTTTAAGAGCACCAGCTGGCCTGTGCTATGGTCCATGAATGAATTGCTTATCTATGACCTAAGGAAGTGTTGTTTTTTGTTTTGTTTTGTTTTGATTTTGTCCTTTCTCAGGTGTAAACAGTTTCACTAAGTGCAGCGCTGGTAGCATCACAGTTCAAAAGGATTTCACTGCTTTACTCACTACAACTCAGAAGCCAGGTTTCTGTTACTGTTATTGTTGCTCCACAGACGTCCATGCTCCATGCACATTCCCGACTTTCACATTATTGATTATTGATGTGTAGCATTGTCTGTAACAAGAGGCCAGAAAAAATACAGGGAAATACTCTCCAGCTTCATTTAACAGTTATGATATCTTATTGTGGAAATATTTACACAGAGAGAGAGAGAGAAAACCCAAAGAATATCTCCTTTACTACTTAGGATTGTAAGAAAATGTCCCTCTCCTGAAAAATCCCTGTGTAAACCCCATTAAAAATGCCTTAAAATCCCCTCAGATAACACTGCATTATGTTGTATAACAGTGATGATAGACCTTTTAGAGACCGAGTGCCCACACTGCAAACCAAAACCCACTTATTTATCTCAAAGTGCCAACATGGCAATTTCACCTGTATACTAAGGTTATAGTTTAGAAAAACAACTCATACATTAACATCTTTTGTCTTAAAACAAAAACACAGTAATTGAGCTTTCAGTGATACAAACAACTTTTTGAATCACCTTCACCATAGACTCAACAGGCTGCCACATGTGAGCCACCGACCTTATCCCAGACAGGGGAGGGGGAAATGCTCCCATTGGGCTGCTGAGCAGAGGGGCAGGTGATGTCAGAAATGTTCTCAGGCATGCATGGGGAGGGGGAGGGGAACAGCCCAGCCCAGCACCACGTCCCTCTGGCTTTCTAGTAACGAAGTCTGGCAAACTATGTGCTGGGGCGACGGCGTGTGTGCCCACAGAGAGGGCTCTGAGTGCTCCCTCTGGGACGTGTGCCATAGGTTTGCCACTGCTGTTATATAACATAGATGTAATACAACATTTGTTTGTTTGTATGTATTTATATTCTCCCCGCCCCTCACCAAAGTGACTTTGGGCAGCTCACAAATATAAACATCACATAACAATAAAACAGGAACCTCAGAACTTTTTTAAAAAGTTAAAATACCCTCCCAACATAGTTTGTACACTGCCCAGAGTGGGATACCAACCCAATGGGTGGTATAGAAATGAAATAAATAAATAAAATGTAACTTGTTGCACTCAAAATATAACTTTGTACCTACTATTACATTGCTTGTTACCCAGAGGATACAAGTTACAGGTAGCCATGTTACTTTTAACATAGCTGTCTTTCAACTGACTAGGAGTACCTGTGTCATGCCTGGATTAATTTTCTGTTTATTCACTTTCATTCAGTCAATTACTGACAGCAGGCACCGATTTATAACCAAAACATGTTACTTGGAGTTATGTGAAAAGAAAAGACCCTTCCAGCTCAATTATTAGGCCCATTCCAACTCAATTATTCTATGATTTTATAACAAGCAAGCCAACATTACATTGAAATGTTGTATCACATACAACATCCGAGTCATAGCGGATCCAAGAAATTTTGCCTTCAAAGTGTTGTGCTTGTTCCTCTCAGTGAGCTATTGAGTGGTTAGCATTTTCTTCTTGTGGGCTACTACATAATAGGCTTTTAATTGCTCAAAAGAGCTCCAAATTGTTATATAATTCCTTCTGGTATTTCTCAGTGAAGGCTGAGATTTTGGGACTGTACAATGTGATATTGGGTAGTCAACTCTTAGTCTCATATATTTAGTCCAACTTGTCCATGGAAATAACATATACTTTGTTGGCCTCTTTAATTATGATACAGTTTGCGAAAGAGTGGGTGCATTCACGTTCTGCACAACTGACACTGTCATGAACTCTGTATTTTTCTGTTATCTCAGCCTGGATGCAGAGGCAGACACCCAGTGTGTAGAATCCAATCTGGTATTGTGTCAGAAAAAAATCATTTTCTTAGAACCAGAAGGAAATCTGTTGTGTAATTAAATCTTGGTTTGTTCATCCCCATTCAGTTCTTAACAACATTTAGATAGTGATTCAAGATTTCCACTGCATTCTTGACATCAGTTCTGAGAGATAGAGCTGATTATTGATAGCATAGGCTGTGGTGAGACTTGATTCTGGAACTCCAGAGGATCATTCCAGAGGCTTCATGTAATGATACATAAGTTGTCAATATTTTTATTAGGGTCAACTAAATGTGTACACCAGGGGTGGCCCAGGTGCCTGACCACACCCCCGGAACAGCTGAGGGGACCTGACCACTCTCCCAGAAGTGGGCACATTTGTGCATGCGCATCGGGAACCACTCTGGGAATGGTTCCAGACACGTTTGTGCATGTGCAAATGCATCCACACCACTTCCGGAAGTGGTTTTTTTACTCCCGGAAGTGGTTCTGGACATCTCTGCACATGCACAAATGCATCCCTGCCACTCCCAGACGTGGTTCTGGATATCTCTGTGCATGTGTAAATGCATCCCTGTCACTCTTGGAAATGGTTTTGTCACTCTCGGAAGTGCTTCCGGATGCACATGCACATTGGTGGACACATCCCCCATCCACTTCTGGAAACAGCGAGGGTGTTGGAGGCCAGATAAATTGGTGTCGGGGGCCTGATATGGCCCACAGGCTGTAGTTTGGAGCACCCTTGGTATATACACATATGCATACAGAAACCGACACACACATTGCAAGTTTCAGATTCTCAGGGTTTCTGCACCTAGCATGAAGAGACCCTTGATGTGGAGCATTGTAACAAAATCAGATGATAGGAAAACAGCAATGCCAAAACTGTAGGGATCTGCTTTAGATCTTTAGATAGATTGAATATTTAAATGATACTCTCCTATATCAGATTCCAAACATTCAGAGTGGAGCAATATAATAGTAGTGGGAGATTTCAACTACTCTGATCTCTGTTGAAAGCTTCATTTTGTCAAAAATATACGGTCCAACAAAAATTTTATTTGCCTTACTGATAACTTCATTTTTATAGTAGATGAGAGAAGCCATTCTGGATCTGGCTGTCACGTACAGCAACAGAAAAGAATTGATTGACGAGGTAGAAATGTTGGGAACTTCAGGTGGAGGTGACCGTGTACTGTTGGAATTAGTTATAACGAGGAGCAGGAAACCTGATAGTAGTGCAAAGTGCACTCAGGACTTTAAGAAAGTTGATTTCAGTAAGCTTAAATAAATGATGAGATACCATAGCCCAAAATTCTTAAAAAGAAGTTTATGGTGGATTGGAGTTGGTTGAAGGTGAGAGACAGGTGAGATGAAGTTCTTACAACAAAGAGAAATTGAGATACTCAAAGAAAGTTAGGATAGCTGTATAAGGAACTTTCCAATGAACTGAGATTTAAAACAAGTATGTGTAGTAATAATCAAGTGAAAAGCCAGTAGGCTACTTAGGCTAAGACTCAAAATAAGCTCAGAATTAAGGAATAGAGGGAGTGCTTATCTTATTTAAAGATGACACCAAAATGGGGAGAATAGCTAGTACTACAAAAGAGAAGTAGACTTCACAACGATGATGATAATAAATTTAAGGACTAGGCAAAAGCAAAATGAATTCCAACAAGGAAAAATAGAAAGTTCTACATTCAAATAGGAAAAATTAGAATGATGAAATCTGGCTGGACAGGAATATGACAGTAGCAGATCAGAGGCAAGACAGAAGTCAACAGTGTGATGCAGGACAAAAAAAGGCTCATGTATGTCATAAGAACATAAGAACAGCCTTGCTGGAACAGGCCACAGCCCATCCAGTCCAGCATTCTGTCTCACACAGTGGCTCACCATTTCCTTCAGGGTATTCCCAAGGAGATGCCTTCACCTGCTTAGGATTCCCTGGAAATGGCATTGAGAGATATCCTGCCTATCTCTCCAACCCGGAGGTTTTCCTTAGGTAGCCATAATTATAGCCATTGATAGCCTTGTCCTCCATGAACTTGTCTAATCCTTTCTTAAAGCTGTGAAGACTGACAGCTGTCACCACTTCTTCTGGCAGGGAGTTCCATAGACCAGTAATCCTCTGGGTGAAAAAGTACTTTCTCTTATTTGTTTGAGAACTAGTACCCAAAAGTTTCATGGAGTGTCCCCTAGTTCTAGTGTTGTGCGATAGGGAAAACAGTTTTTCCTTATCTACCTTGTCCACACCGTGCATGATTTTATAAACTTCAATCAGGTCACCTCTTAGACGCCGTCGTTCAAGAGTGAAAAGGCCCAAACGTTGCAGCCTCAGATGGTAAGGAAGGTGTTCCAGTCCCCTAATCATTCTGGTTGCCCTCCTCTGTACTTTCTCCAACTCCATAATATCCTTCTGGAGGTATGGCGACCAGAACTGTACACAGTATTCCAGATGGGGCCTCACCATAGATTTATAAAGAGGCAAAATGACACTTGCTGACTTATTTTCTATACCCTTCCTAATGATCCCTAACATTGAGTTTGCTTTTTTCACTGCTGAGGCACACTGGGTTGACACCTTCATTGAGCTGTCCACCAGGACACCAAGGTCCCTTTCCTGGTTTGTCGCAGAGAGTTCAGACCCCATCAGTTTATAAATGTAATTGGGGTTTTTTGCCCCAACATGCATCACTCTGCACTTACTGATGTTGAAGCTCATTTGCCACTGTTTTGCCCACTCCCCCAGTGTCAAGAGATCCCTCTGGAGCTCTTCACAATCTCTCACAGTTTTCACTACCCTGTATAATTTAGTGTCGTCAGCAAATTTTGCTACCTTGCTTTTTTACTCCTACCTCTAGATCATTTATGAAGAGGTTGAAAAGCAGGGGTCCCAGTACTGAACCTTGGGGGACCCCACTCTTTACTTCCCTCCACTTGGAGAAGTGTCCATTTAGTGCTACCCTCTGTTTCCTGTCCCTTAGCCAGTTGCTGATCCAGGACAAGACCTGTCCCTTTATTCCATGACTGGTAAGTTTATTCAAGAGCCTTTGGTGTGGGACCTTGTCAAAAGCCTTCTGAAAGTCCAGATAAACAATGTCTTAGCTGCATCAACAGATATGGTGTCTAGATCACAAATTAAGTACCACTATTTTGTTTTGATCAGACCTGTATTGCATGTAGTTCTGGATAGCACAATTTAAGAAGGATGTGAAGAAGCTGGAAGGTATCCAGAAGAAGTGACTGAGATGATGACGGTACTGGAAAACAAAGCCTTTGAGGAAGAATATTCAAAGGCTCCAGAGGGTAGGACTCAAACTAATAAATTCAAAAACAAGATGAGATCAGAAGTGTTCAGGGTGGTATGGCCTTTGATCATCTAAGAAGCCCTTCCTTCTACCTTCTACCCTCCCAAGCTTTCCGACAAACCCATACACATACACCCATATGCTGACGATGCTGTAATTCTCTCTAGGACCCCAATAGATCTCCGAAGATTGCTGCCATCTCTGGCTCATTACTGCAGCAGCAACCAATTAGAGGTCAACTATCAGAAAGCCAAAGTTATAACCTTTGCTAAAGGACCTAAGAAACATACTTGGAAAATAAATTGTCATAAGATAGAACAGGTTACCAGCTTTAAATACTTGGGAAGACTGCACAGTAGTCCTCCAAGCTTCAGGCTTAAGGAATGCCCATACCACACACACCATTCTTACAGCCAAGAGATCTGCCTTCGCTGTACTTAAATTCCTGAGGACAAAAGAAGGACAGTACATCCCTGCTGCACTCAAACTATTTCAAAGGAAAATCCTATCACAGCTACTCTATGGTGTCCAATCAGGCCCCCACCTAACTACCTGTCTCTTATGGAAAGAGTACAATCTAAATTCTTATGTGCAGCTCTCCAGGCCTCTGATGTTGGATTCAAAAATAATCACACTAATCTCAAAAAATACCAAAAAAACCCAGAAATCACTTTTCACTCCAAAAAATCAAAATAAAAATGCGTAAAAATAAACATTTTAAAAACCAAAATTAAATTTTAAACTAAATAATATTAAATTAAATTTAATTAATTAATTTAAAATAAAATTTGCATAAACATAAAACAAAAACCTTCAAAAACCAATTTAAAGAGCCCAGCACTGAGGAAGCCGGCATGCAAAAAAAAAAAAAAACCAAACACTGGGAGCGCAAGTCCGCCACAGGCGGACGCAGCGCCTTGAAGCCACAAAATCACAAAACCTTACAACACCATTTAAAACATCCCAGAACCATTGGTTCAAGAAAAAAACCGAAACCCTTTACTATTCAACACAATTTTAAAAAGCCCGGCACCGCCGAACAAAATATGCTAGTATATATATATATCGATATATATATATATCGAAAGAGGTGTAATCATTCTTTTTTTATTATTGGACCACTGATATCCAGTATTAGATAGAGGCTTCTCCTTTTTGCTTCCACAATTTGTGTTATTCTAATCCATGCCAGTCCTACTTTTTAAAAATATAATCCATTCATCTAGTTTGCAGTCTTCCTCAACTCCTTCTCGTCCAAGGTCACCATTGTTGTAATTGTTAATGTCCTTGTTAACTCCATCTCCTTGTCATGTGGTGGGGCCCATCCACCTCTTTTTCATTTTTTACCTCTGAGTTTGATATTTAGAAACTATCTTGCCATTGCGCTTTATGTTTTGTGAGCTTTTTCCATTATGGATTTTGTTAAAAGTCCAGGTCTGTGCAGTTTAGGCTAGTTAACCAACACACATTGATTACAAAGCAATCTTCTTATTTTTAGAAGAATGTTTTGGAAGAATTGTTTTGTTTACCAAAATATAACTATGCTAGTCTTACTCTACTTTCTGATTAGATCCCCCGTGCTTTATTACCAGCTATAAACATATTTTTGTACATATTTTGTTTTTTAGCCACTAATTCTGACAATTTCCTTTTGATATATACATTTTGTTCTTCGTGCCATAAAACAATATTCCTGTATATTTTGAAATATACATTAGCTGAAATCCTGTTCTATAAGCAAAGCTGGTGGTGCTGGAGAAGACTCTTGAGAGTCCCTTGGACTGCAAGGAGACCAGTGCTTCATAGCTCTGAAATACCAGTTCCACACCCACTATCCAGTTTGGATAATATCCTGAGCAATTCGGAGGACGGAGACACATTGCCTTCCCAGGACGACATCGTTGACACAGTGGGCATAGATTTGTGGCAGAGACATACACATCTTGTACTGCTGCTTGCTGCCCTTTCATTGTGTCGGTGCAAAATAAGGGAGCTGAGTGGCAGGTTTTGTTTGGGGGAGCTAATAATTAGCGATTGTAGATTGTCCTTTTCTTACTTGTCCTAGTAAAATCTTCTGTAGTGGGTGCAGGCAGAATTCCTGCAGCCTTCCGCAAGTGTCTTCTTCTACCACACCCACATTTTATATTGCATGAAGACTCTACCCAAAGAAGAACAGGATCTGATTCTGCTACAGCAAAAGACAGAGCCTTCCAGTGAAAATCAGACATGCTCACAAAGCCACAAAATTTATTAAATGAAATACCCCAAAGGGGACTAATAGAATATTTCCCACTTGATTTATAACCTATACCTATAAAGCAGAGATCTGGATATACGTGACTGGAATGGGCTGCCACGCCCCTTCACCGATCCCTCCCAAATTTGGCACACAGGTGCTTTGGACTGGCAAGATCAGCCCTGGGGTGTGTGTGTGTGTGTGTGTGTGTGTCAGAATAAAATTTGGGGTGTAAGGCCTCCAAATTGGGACAAAAAGCCAGGACCAATCAGCTTGCAGTTCTGAGCTATACAGGCCAATCAACTTGCAGTTCTATGCATAAACATTCTCAACTGTTATAACTGTCACTACCACAGAGGCAGACATTCTCAACTATCACAACTGTCACTCTACCACAGAGGCAGCCATGAGCAACACAGGCAAAAACAACTGCGCCAACAACGGCACACAGACCTACACAAAAAGATAGGAGACATAACAAGGAGCACACTGCACAGAGCATTATAAAAGCTCTGGAGCAAACGGGAAACAGTGTAGCTGCATTTTTTTGTAGTAGTGTCCCTATTAGTGTATCTGACGCTTCTTCCTGAGGGGAACTGGTATTAAAAGTATCAACCCTGCAAGTCTTGCATTAAACCACCAACTAATAAGTTTAACACTACTAACCAATAACCAGAACTTCAAAACCAAAGCTAAAACCGACTCTATTCCTACAAATTCACATTGACAGGATGCCTCCAAAGAAACGTCCTCACATTGGCCAGGTAGAGTCAAGGGCAAAGAAGAGGAAAACACAACGAGCGCAGGAAACACCACCAGAGAAAGAAACAAGACTTGCAAAAGGCCAAACTGTAGATGCAACATCTAGAGCAAAACAGACACCCCAAGAACAGCCCACTAACAGCGCAGGAGGAGTGCAGAACCACTGCAGCAACATGCGTCACACCATACTCCAAGAGGACAGCATCCAAGAGCCAGGACACGTGCACACCATTCTATCACTATGAGTACATGCCAGATGAAAAACTAGCCAGAAAACATGTCAGGGGGAGGGACACACCTTCCCACAATTAGAAGGAAAAAAAGCCGGGCCAGGCCGGGCAATCAGTTAGTGTATTAATCATACCTGTCAACCGTGGCTCTGGAAAATCTGGGACCTGCGCAGAACAGTTCTGCGCATGTCACTTTTTACGCATGCATAAAAGGCTTCTATGCATGCGTAAAAGCGACTTGCGCAGAACAGTTCTGCGCTGCTCCCTTCTGTTGTTGTTCAGTCGCACAGTCGGTTCCGACCCTTTGCGACCCTATGGACCATTGTTCTCCAGGCACCTCTGTCCTCCACCATCCCCCTCAGCACTCCCAGTTCTGTGCCCATTGTGTCTACAATACCATCTAGCCATCTCATCTTTGGCCTCCCCCTTCTTCTTTTGCCCTCCACCTTTCCCAACATCAGGGCCTTCTCAAGTGAATCCTCCCTTCTCATTTGATGTCCAAAATACTTTAGCTTCGTCTTTACTATTAGCCCTTCCAATGAGCAGTCAGTGTTGATTTCTTCTAAGATTGACCTATTTGTTCTCCTCGCTGTCCAGGGTACTCTCAAAACTCTCCTCCAACACCACATTTCAAAGGCATCTATTCTTCTGCGTTCAGCTTTCCTAATTGTCCAGCTCTCACATCCGTACATTACCACTGGGAATACCATTGCTTTGACTATTCTAATTTTTGTTTGCAATGTGATGTCTCTGCTTTTCACTATGTTCCCCAGGTTTCTCATGGCTTGTCTCCCAAGAATCAGTCGCCTTTTTATTTCATGGCTGCAATCCCCATCTGCCGTAATCTTTGATCCCAGGAAAGTAAAATCTGTCACTGCTTCTACTTCTTCCCCATCTATTTTCCAGGAACTGATTGGGCCTGTTGCCATTACCTTGGTTTTCTTGATATTGAGTCTCAAACCAGCTTTTGCACTCTCCTCCTTCAGCCCAATCAAGAGGTTCTTTAGGTCTTCCTCACTTTCTGCCATTAGGGTGGTATCGTCTGCATATCTCAGATTGTTTATGTTTCTCCCAGCAATTTTAATCCCATATTGTGATTCCTCCATCCCTGCATTTCGCATTATGTGCTCTGTGTATAGATTAAATAAGCAGGGTGATAAAATGCAGCCTTGTCTTACTCCTTTTCCTATTCCAAACCACTCTGTCATTCCGTGTTCTGTCCTAACTGTTGCTTCTTGGTTCATGTACAGATTTCTCAGGAGGCATATGATGTGCTCTGGTATTCCCATCTCTTTAATTACTTGCCACATCTTGTTGTGGTCCACACAGTCAAATGCCTTAGTGTAATCAATGAAACAAAAGTAAACTTGTTTCTGGTATTCCTTTGTTTTCTCCATGATCCAACGTATGTTGGCAATGTGGTCTCTAGTCCCCCTGCCTCTTCTGAAACCGGCCTGCACCTCTGGTAGTTCTCTCTCCACATGTTGCTGAAGTCTGTCCTGTATTATCTTGAGCATCACCTTGCTGGCGTGTGGGATGAGTGCAATTGTTCGGTAATTTGAGCATTCTTTGGCGTTGCCCTTTTTTGGGATTGGGACGTATACTGATCTTTTCCAATCCTGTGGCCACTGTTTTGTTTTCCAGATTTGCTGGCATATTGAGTGCAGTAATTTGACGCCATCATCTTTTAGCGCTTTGAAAAATTCGACTGGGATACCATCATATCCACTAGCTTTGTTGTTTGCAGTGCTCTTTAGGGCCTTTATAACTTCGCTCTCCAGGATGTCTGGCTCGAGTTCAGTTTTTTCATCATTGTGGTTATCAGGAGTGTTGAGGTCCTTTTTGTAGAGTTCCTCTGTGTACTCTTTCCATCTTTTCTTTATCTCTTCTGCATCAGCTATCTCTTTTCCGTCTTTGTCCCTTATCATGGTCATTTTTGCTTTGAATGTTCCCTTTATTTCCCCGATTTTTCTGAAGAGATCTCTAGTCCTGCCTCTTTTGTTGTTTTCCTCCATTTCTTTGCACTGTTCTTTTAGGTAGTTTTCCTTATCTCTCCTTGCTTTTCTTTGAAATTCTGTGTTCAGAAGATTGTATTTTTTCCTTTCTCTTTTGACTTTCGCCTTCCTTCTTTCCTCTGCTATTTTAAGAGCCTCATCAGACAACCATTTTGCTTTCTTACGCTTCTTTTCTTTTGGTATGGTTTTCTTTGCTGCTTCCTGCATGATGTCCTTTATCTCTGTCCATAATTCTTCTGGCACTCTGTCTATTGCGTCCAGGCCATTATATCTGTTCATCACCTCCACCGTGTATTCTTTAGGGATGCTGTCTAGGTGATATCTGTCTGGTCTTCTTGTTTTCCCTATTTTCTTTAGTCTTAACCTGAATTTTGCGATCAGTAGGTTGTGATCTGAGCCACAGTCTGCTCCAGGTCTTGTTTTTGCTGATTGTATGGAGGTTCTCCATCTTTGGCTGCAGAGTATGTAGTCAATTTGGTTTCGGTGTTGGCCATCTGGTGATGTCCATGTGTAAAGTCGCCTCTTGTGTTGCTGGAAGAGAGTGTTTGCTATGACCAGTGCGTTCTCTTGGCAGAACTCTATCAATCTTTGCCCTGCTTCGTTCTGTACTCCAAGACCAAACTTGCCTGTTATTCCCTCCACTTTTTGATTTCCTACTTTGGCATTCCAGTCTCCTAATATAATTTGGACATCATTTCTTGGTGTCTGTTCTATGAGGTGTTCTAGGTCCTCATAGAACTGGTCCACTGTGGCTTCATCTGCACTAGTGGTTGGTGCATAGACTTGGATTACGGTGATATTGAAAGGTTTGCCTTGAATTCTGACTGACATCATTCTGTCATTTTTGAGGTTATATCCCATTACTGCTTTTCTTACTCTCTTATTGACAATTATGGCTACTCCATGCCTTCTAAGGTTTTCTTGTCCACAGTAGTAGATATGATGGTTTCCAGAGCTGAATTCACCCATCCCTGTCCATTTGAGCTCACTGATGCCCAAGATGTCAATGCTTATTCTTTCCATCTCATTTTTTACCACTTCCAGTTTACCTTGGTTCATTGATCTCACATTCCATGTCCCTATGCAGTATTGCTCCTTACAACATTGCATTCCTCCTCCCTCCTTCCTGTCCCTCCCCTTTCTCCCCTCTGAGGTGTTAAGCATCCTGTATCACCTAGCCTGCCCTTTTGTTTTGCCTTTTGTTTTGGTCAATAGGGTTCTCTTGGCAAGATTTATGGCGTGGTTGCCGGTGTCTGCGCCATTTTTCTCTCCTCATACATTTTATCACAGTTTTTAAAGTTTAAAAACATTTAAGACAACATATTATCATGCATATTATCACACTTTAAAGCACAGTCTCTATGTCAATTGCTATATTAAGTCATTTTAAAGTCTTTATGTGAGTTACTATATTAAGTCATCAACATTTCTGCATATTTAACTACTTATCCTTTGTATGGGGCTCTGAGTCTCACCCCCTGGTTTAACTCCTTTGCCTTCTTCCCTTCTGCCAATTGGACCTCTCCTTCGGCGCTTGGTTGTTTTCAGGGCTTGGAAAAGGCTCTCGTCGGGGCGACTGGCTGGCCTCTCCCCGCCCGGCTGGTCTTCCTCCTCCCTTGCCGGCCCGGCTGGAGATGGTGGGGACCGGCTCGGAAGGGCTCGCGTTGGGGCGACTGGCTGGCCTCTCCCCGCCCGGCTGCGTAGAAGGCTTTTACACATGCGTAAAAGGCTTCTACGATCCCCTTCTGCACAGAAGCCTACGCATGCATAAAAGGGTTATATGCAAGCGTAGAAGGGTTCTACGCATGCGTAAAAGCCTTCTATGCGTGCGTAGAAGCGAGCTGCGCAGAAGGGATGCACAGTAACGCCTTTCCCCCCTGCTGCCAAATTCCGGGGTTTCGGCAGCTCCGGGCGGGAAATGGTAAAAATCGGCACCGAAAAATGGGAAATCCCGGCCAATCCGGGAAGGTTGACAGGTATGGTATTAATATATGAATCTACTAATCCTAAATCTTAATCACAACTACAGTATATTAAATAAGCAATATACAGTGAGATATGGAGAATGTAAATGTAAGTTGAAGGTTCGGGGGGAGGGGAGAATCACAAAGAAAACTGCAGTGCAGGCTTGTTCCAGACCATTTTCTAACAGTAAATACTCAGGGGATTTTCAAGCAGCTATTCCTGCCTTTCAATTGGAAAAGCCAATGTGAAAAAATACTGTCAGTTGTTGGATCTGGGCCGCAAAGCGGTTTGCGCAAGCTGGATCGGAACCGCAAAGCGGCTGTTGGGTCCCAGAGGGGACTGGTCAAGCAATGAGACACGAGGCAAGATGGAGCGAAGACCAGTGATTTAATGAAGGCAAATCATCAGTATTTATCATGTACAGGCTGCAACCTAGCAGTTCGAAAGCAAGAAATTGCAAGTAGATAAATAGGGACCACTTCGGTGGGAAGGTAACAACGCTCTGTGCGCTCCGGTGTCTAGTCATGCCTGCCACATGACCACGGAAATGTCTGCAGAAGCAGACAGCGCTGGCTCTTCGGCTTAGAAACAGAGATGAGCACTGCACCCTAGAGTCGGATACGACTGGCTTTCAAGCAAGGGAAACCTTTACCTTTACAGGCTGCATGTAAAAGCATCGCGATCTGCAGAATTCACACTCCGTGTTTACACAAGTTAATTGGGGAAGTCTACAGGGGAAGTTAATTAACTAATTTAATTAACGGCAGGGGAAATACATTGTTCCATGTTATCCGGGGTAAACACGTGGCAGGTATTGGTTCTAGGGCTTAAGGTAATCCGCAGGCGCGAGATTGTCTATTACGCACCTAGCACGTTAGTCATTAGCTCTCTGTTGACCGAGCAGTTTGTCAGATCAGCTATTGATGAATTAAACTCTATCTAATATTCCGCTCCCCCAATTACTGTCCCTTCAGGAACCCCTGGCAACGAGGTGATCACCCATTACCGGGGTTCTGTCAGGGCCAGTTATGCCAATTGTGTGCGCGGATCCCACAGTCAGTGTCTGTGCTGCTTCTAGATTTCATTGGTGCAAATAGACATCAGACAGATTTTGCTCTCAATCCAGCCCCCTTCACTGGCAACCTCAATTAGGAATTCTCTTCCCCCACTCACTCCCCTGGGTGTCCAGAGTGTCTGAGGAATTTTAGTTTCATTCCTCAAGAAATCACTCCAGGATGCCTGAGAAATAAGTTTCACTTTTACTTCTTCCTCTAGCTAGCAAATCTAGTCTTTTGCTTTCTAATCTATAGGAGTAAGTGGGACTCTGAATAGTAAGAATTATTATTGCAGATATTTTATTACCAGCACGGTAATAAAACTGACATTACTTTCTAATCTATACAGGTAAGTGGGACTCTGAATAGTAGGAATTATTATTGCAGATATTTTAACTATCACATTAAGATTTCAATATGTTCAAATGAATTCTGAATATTTCTGAATCTGAATGCACATCCCCAGTTGTGGCAACTTAAAGACTCACTGCCCTATTTTAATGTGAGCTTTCATGGATCAAATCTGAATCCTCAAAATGAAACTGTGTGCCTGCTATATTTATACATGGCCCCATGACTAGTTGGGGATACAGATAATGAATAGTGTGGCAATAGCTCGTTAGTAAATGTAAGGCTCTCAAGCTGTGAGTAATGTCAGTTGTCAATCTATAAACTAATCATAGCGTAGCATCAGACTGGGAATCAGAATTGCACATTTGGTAATTATGTAAGATACCCAGTGTGGTGTAGTGGATAGAGTGATGGACTAGGGTTCAGGGGGCTTGGGTGTGAATATCTGCTCAGCCATGGGAACTTAATGGGGTTGTGGAAATGGTAAAACCACTCATTAAATATCTTACTTACCTTGGAAGCGCTTTTAGAGTTGCTATAGGTTGGTTCCGACTTGATGACCCATATCATACAACGATTTAAGAAGTCTTGCCTGATGTTAATAATAAATCCTTATACTATCTGAAGAGAAACCAGATTTTAGAGATATCAGCTTTCCTATCCGTATAAATCTGTGTTTTATTCTTTTTAATTCAGATTCAAAGAGGTGCCATTCCATTACCTAGCCCAAGTGTACAACCAATTTTAAGAACTGATTTTATTCTATTTTATTTCAACTCAATTAGATACGTTTGTGGTGGTATATTTTGATTGTGTCTCATGTACTTAAACCCTTTTTACCGAGCTGGTCAATGACCGTAATAAAGTGATTTGATTTTAATAATATTCAGATCTTTCTTTATAAAGTAGAACTGGCCACAGCACATTCTGGTAGCTTTGATCTTGTCATGGTATTATACCGTATTTATTCGAGTATAACGCGCACTCGTGTATAACGCGCACCCCTAATTTTCCATGAAACCTCGGTATAAAATTTTCTCGGCTAGCTGCTCGGTTTCCATGCATTTCAGCATGATCAACAACTTTGAGCTTGAACGAAGCGTCATATGCACAACGTTTACGCTTGATACCCTGAGATGCCATCTAAAGGGGAACCAGTTATATCGGTGAAAAAGAGCACGCCTTAAAATATTGAGGGAGGGGGGGATAATCAGACCCACCTGTTGCAGAAAATGCAATCCGAAACGAGCACTTCCGACCTCCAGGAGCCTCGCTCGAACTGCGAGCTACCTCCGGGCCACGCCTCGTCTCCCGCGCCACCCAATCAGATCCCGTCAATTTCTTCAAAGCCACCCCCCCCCCCGCCTCCCCTTCACCCGCCGCAGCAATAGACAGCCGACCCAATTCTAAAAAGGAAGTAAAAGAGGCTCGTTTATAACGCGCACCCAGTCCTCGTGTATAACGCGCACCCCAACTTTGATTTCTTTTTTTGGTATAAAATTTTGCGTGTTATACACGAATAAATACGGTAGGTGGGCCTGACATTTTTCAAACTTGAATCTCTTTTCACACCAATTTCCTATTCTCAGATGATCGCAACCTTTCCCCTGCTAATTGCTCCATATGACAGGCTGTATACCTTACATGTCCTGCATGAGCCAAATTCTGTGTTTTAAGATTGTATCAACCAATTTCTTTATTCTGGTGTAAGGGTCGCTTCCTGCTTATTGTTCAGTATCAGCTAAATAGCAAAATGTAGTGAATGATGCCAAGAAATGCTGACCATACAGTCAGTGGTCAGTAGTTGTTAAATACTTGATATATTTGGCCAATTTCAGTGTATCTCTTTTTGTGCCTGAAATAAAATACAATATGAGTTGCCAGTGTAAAGTGAATTTTAAATGTTAACTCCATAGATGCATATAAACCTGTTTCCTGAGTCAACCTGACTAGTAACAGTCATTCATGCCTTATTTATGTCACATTTTGACTACTGCAGTGTATGCTGCATGGGGATGCCCTTGAAAGGGTCTGTGCTCTTCAGTTGATACACCATGTGGCAGGTAATTTGCTGCGTGAAAAATGCTATTGTGATCATGTGACCCACATATTTGTTGTCAATTGCTTACTGGGTCCAGTTCCTCTTTAACACCATAAATGGCTTTTGGCCTGGTTATCTAAGTGGTTTCCCATCTCATTATGAGCCGGTCCAGATATTAAGATATTTTGGAGAGGCCTTCTTAAAAACAAGATTTCAGAGGCATGCCCATCAAGACATACAAAACCCTGAAAAGCATTGCCATAGGTTGGAATTTACTTGACAGCATGCTATCACCATCATCACTACCACCACCACCACAATACAGATTTTTAAAAAGATGTTATCTGCACCTATTATGGATACGGCACAAAATTTCAAAATTTCTAAACATTTTGTCAGTTATATATGAAGATCATACAGGATATCTTAAGTTCCTATTTATTTATTTATTTATTTATTTAGTATATTTTTATACCACTTTCCTCACCTATTGGTGACCCAAAGCGGTTTACAGACAAAGATGGTAAATTACATAAAACTTAAGGCCCATGTCATGGGTAACAGCCGCTTCCACTCCCCTGCAACCGGCTGAGGGGAGGAGCTTAGGGGGCTCTGTGGCAGGGATGAAGGTGGAAAATGTCCTCCAGCCACGGAGCAACGGTCACTCCCACTCCCCTCCAACCGGCTGAGGGGAGAAGCTAAGGGGGCTCTGTGGCAGGGACGAAGGTGGAAAATGTCCTCCTGCCACGGAGCAATGGTCACTCCCACTCCCCTCCAACCGGCTGAGGGTTACAACAGCTTTCTTCATATCCATGTGAACCAGTGAAAGAGGGTGCACTGCATTCAGCTTTACAGTTATACTTTCTGATAGGACTTTTGGAGCCATGGCATTTATGCAGGATATTGGAATTGCCCGAGAGTCTGTCAGTTATACTAGAAAGTGTCAGTGAAAAGTAAACTCTGGTATCACTGAACTTTTCAGTATATAAAAAGAGGCTGCACTGAATCTATAAGGAAAGCAACCAATGAATGCAGAACAACAACCTGTTTTATAGAGGTTGTGATATTTTCCATAGGAGGTAAGATGTTTAGCCATATTTTGATTCTTAGCAGACTAAATCCAATATTATCTCATGAGTTCATGAATGGCTTACATTGACTAGCCATTTGATTCATTAGGAAAGATCTATGATTGTCTGTGTATAAGGATAACATAGCCCATTATCCTACTATCACAGGACCCATTCCACCTGACAGAGACATCTACCCATTTAGGAAGCCAGCATAAGACCTTTTGCTGCTTCTGAGTACTTGAGGTTCTGCTCCAGGCTACGGAAATCTATGATAAATTTCAGTTTCTGGTGATTTATGTTTACAAACCAACCAGATCAGGTAGCAATATGTAGATTAGGTAGTGAAATGCCAATAAAATTTCAAAAGGAACTGGAATTGTCCCGCCAGATTATACTCTAAATAAAAACTCTAAAATGTCTTCTATAAAAGCTCAAGCTTTAGATAGATAGATAAATCTTTATTGTCATTGTCCTACACAGAACAACGAGATTATATGAAGAGGGCTGTGGTGGCTCAGTGGTTAAGAAGTTTGTCTTGTTAGCTGGAAGGCTGACAAGTCGGCAGTTCAAGACCCAGGTACTGCATGACAGATTGAGCACCCGTCTCTGTCCCAGCTCTTGGGGACATGAAAGGAGCCTCATATGGGTGTTCCCTGAGTGGAGTTTCTTCTGCAAAAAACCTTTCAACCCAGAATAATTTCTGACACAAAATTGTTGTTGTTGTTGTTGTTGTTATATGAAGGAAAAACTAAAACTCAGGAACATTAAAAGATATAAAAATGAAAAGGAACATTATTACTCTCCTCCCCCCCTGTTAAACTAAGAAAGGAATATTGTCTTATTTTCTGTCTAACACAATCAGGATTACATTTTCCTACTGTTCTACTCACAAGCAAGCTTCTGTAAAATTCTCTTCTCCTGCCTTGAACATGCATAAAACAATGACATTTCTTTTCTACCATAATAAAAAAAACATATTTCCTCCTTTGTCCCACCTTTTCCTCTTTCTTACCCAATAAGACTCCATATTCAATGTCCAACATCCTTACTTCCATTCCCACAGTCCTAAATGTTTTGACTGTGTTCCTGGGAAAGAAATTTGCACCTGGGCCCATGACCAAATTCCAAACCTCTGGTTCTCCTTCGTATAGTTTGTGAATCCACACTCATGGGGTTATGCGCCTGCGCAGAACGGCCGATCGGAGGCTTGAAAAGCTATTGGTCAAAAGTTTTGGCGGTAAGACCGCCCACCGTACCGCCCACCCTGAGGCGCCCGCGCGCCATTTTACCTCAGTTCTCTTCTTTCCGCCGTAGCAGCAGGACGATCGTTGAGAGCTTCCTCAATTTTTTCGCCCTTCTGAGGGAAAGTCTTTTGGCAAATTTCTACAATTTTTCTCGGTGATCTTGTCCTCCGGGCAGGATCGCCACCCCGGCTCTGTCTCTTCTCTCGAGTGGATTCAGTAGCCAATTTTTTCGCATCGATCACCGTCTCCCCCCTCAAGGGGGTGGCGGCTGGTCCGCCCTTCGGGGTACTTGCCTCCAGAAAACTTCCACTGGAAGAATTTTTTCCGCGGTTGATGGCTGCAGCGTTTAAACAGTGCACGGCTTGCCTTAAGAAGTTCCCGGCTTCCGACGGACACAGCCTGTGCCTTTTTTGCTTGGGAGAGTCGCATCAGAGCCAGTCTTGCCCGCATTGCAAAAAGTTTACGCGCCTCGCGGTGCAGAACCGAAGCAATCGCCTCAAGGCTCATCTGATGGAGCTCGCTCTGGCTCCCGCCGCGTCCGCTTCCACATCCGCCGCTGCCGCCCAGCCGCCGCCGGCCTCTTCCTCCGTGCTTCCGATGAGGAAGAAGAAAAAGAAGGACAGGAACGGTGAGAAGAAGCGCAAGCGCGGGTCGGAGAAGAGACGGTCGCTTCCTCCCACCCCGCGCACACCCGCCTCTCCCGGGCCCTCGCCGCCGTTCTCGACTGCCCGATGTCCTTCTCCGGGATCCTCCATCTGGGGAGGACGGTCGTCTTCCGGGTCACCTGATAAAGGACGCAGGGCTGGGGCTCCAGCTCGCCCACTTCAGGTGCTCCCCTCTCCTCCTCGGGGAAGAAACTCCTCGCCGAGGCAGGCCTCCGTCTCCCCAAGGCCCAGGACGCCGACAGACGACGCGGTCGTCAACGTTCCGACGACCGTTTCGCCGACACCGGCCACCGTTTCGACGCCCACCGTTTCGTGGGCCACCATCCCGCCGGCTACCGGGGCTCCACCATCATCGGACTCGGACGGATCTCAGATGGCCCTCGTCCGAGAAATGTTCCAGGTCATGGCGTCGTTTGCGACCAAGTTCCAGGCCTCCATGCCTGCGGCCTCTGCGGCTCCGGTCCCGACCACCGCAAGCCCCGGGCATCCCGGCCCTGCCGTGGCCCCACCGACCTCCCGTGGGTCGAGTGCCCGCTCCGCCGGCCCACCCAACCCGTCATGGTGTGGTCCGGACGTTGATGCGGTGGACTCCCATCCCGCGGGCCCGCCCAGGCCGTACTGGCGCGGTCCCGACGTGGATGAAAGGCTGCCTCCCTCGTCCTCCGATGAGTCCAGCTCGTCGTCGGAGGAGGACGAGGGAGACGTCGACGCCGAGCGCACGCCGGAACAGGCTATCGCCTCAGTGGACCCACCGCGTGGTGAGGACCAACGCTCACTGACCGCCATGCTCACAAGGCTGGGCACCGCACTCAACCTGAAGGTCGATCAACCGCCGTTGGAGGGTGAGGATCAGATGACCGCGAAGCTCGACAGACGTGCTGTGCGGCCGGTCCACATAACCATGCTCCCCTCCATGATGACTTCGGCGAGGGCGACATGGAGGAAACCTTTGGCGGCGCACTCCGTTTTGTCCAGGCTCGACAACATGTACCGGGTCCTGGACGAGAACGTCGAGTTCTTGCAGGCTCACCCCCTGCCGAATTCCCTGGTGGTCAAGGCCTTCCAGCACAGGACGGCCACCAACGGGTTCCCGGTCCCGTCGACGCCGGAGGGAAAGAAACTGGACGCGGTGGGGCGTAAGTTCTACGCCACCGGCTCCCTATTCTTCCGTGCCGCCAACTACTCGGCCGCCATGGGCCTGTATCAATCTCACCTCTGGGAGCAGGTGAAGGTTGAGATAGTGAAACTGCCTTCCGACGCCCAAAAGCGCATTGACGCGCTGGCCACCGAGGGGGACTTCGTCGCCGAGCAGCTGATGCGCACTGCCCGGCATATCAACGACTATGCGGCGAAGGACATGGCCTCCGCAATCTACCTCCGTCGCCATGCTTGGCTCAGGGACACTTCCCTCGATGACGCTATGAAGAAGCTCATCGAGGAGTTTCCCTTCGACGGGCAGGGCCTCTTCGGTCAGGACACCGACAAGGTCCTGAATGAGATGCGCCAGACCAATTCCACGGCAAAGTTCCTGGGGCTCACCACGCCGGCTCCGCCCGCCAGGCCGAGGTTCCAGCCCTTCACACGGCGGTTCCAGGGCAACCCACAGCAGCAGGGACCGACGGAGCAGCCTAGATCCAGCTCCTACAAACAGCGGCGGCAGCACAAGCCCCGCTACCGCCCTACGGACAGGACAAACGTTCGGGCGCGAGGCCCAAGCCCCGCGTTTGAAGCTGCGACGGCCGAGTCTCTCTCGCTCCACATCCCGTACCTCCCCCTCCGGAACTTCCTCCAGGTATGGTCGGGCATCACGGACGACCAGTGGGTCTTAAAGATCTTGTCCTCTGGCTACGCCATCGAGTTCGTGCGGGTGCCTCGGGTAGGAAGACATCGTCTCACCACCTCGTCCCCCCATTTGGAGGAAGAAATATCAACCCTTCTCTCCAAGGGAGCCATCGAGAGGGTAACACCGTCCGACTGGGACAACGGCTTCTACTCGAGGTACTTCGTGGTCCAGAAGAAGGACGGAGGCCTTCGCCCTATCCTGGACCTGCGCCGCCTGAACAAATGCATCCACACCAGGAAGTTCCGGATGGTGACCCTACAGACCGTCCTCCCCCTCATCAACAAAGGGGACTGGTTCACAGTCATAGACCTCAAGGATGCCTACTTCCACATCTCCATCCTCGAGGAACACAGACGGTTTCTCCGCTTCCGCATCGACAATTCCGTGTACCAGTACCGATGCCTACCGTTCGGTCTGGCCACGGCACCGCGGGTCTTCACCAAATGCATGGCTCCGGTGGCCGCATTCCTCCGCCAACGGAGCATCAGGGTCTTCCCGTACATCGACGACTGGTTGATCGTCTCCCCCACCAAATCGTCGGCCGTTCGGGACACACAATACACGGTCCACCTCATGGAGAGTCTCGGCCTCAGGATCAACTTCACCAAATCGAAGTTGATCCCCTCCCAACGCGTCGAGTACATCGGAGCGGTACTCGACTCGCTTGCTACAAGAGCCTACGCCCCCCAGAAACGCTTACAGGATATTGCGCAGGGGGTGAGCGAACTGCGCACCAAACCGTGCATCCGGGCGAAGAAGGCTCAGAGACTTCTAGGCCTGATGGCCTCAACGACGGCAGTGATTCCCCATGCCAAGTTGAAATTCAGGTCCCTGCAATCGTGGCTCCTTCACGAGTTCGACGCACTTCGGGAGAGCCAGTCCAAACGGTTGACCCCATCTCCAGAACTGAGGGACCAACTGCTGTGGTGGTCTACACCACTCAACGTGGCCACGGGGAAGAGTTTCTACCCCCCGCAACCCTCGTTGCAGATACTGACCGACGCGAGCAACCTCGGCTGGGGCGCTGCTTGCGGGACTCTCACGGTCAACGACACCTGTACACCGCACGAAACGGTGCACCACATAAATTACTTGGAGCTGCTGGCCATTTGGAAGGCCCTGCGTTCCTTCGAGACTCTGCTCACCGGCAAGGCGGTTCAAGTGGCCTCGGACAATACCACGGCGGTGGCGTACCTCAACAAGCAGGGAGGAACACGGTCCACCACCCTCCTGTACCTGGCAGTGCAGTTGTGGGAATGGTGCCTGGAGAGGCACATTTTCCCAATTGGAGTGCACATTCAGGGCACACTGAATGTCCTGGCAGACCACCTGAGCCGTCTCACTTCGACGACCCACGAATGGGAGCTGGACGACGGAGTGTTCCAGTCGCTTTGCGAGGCCTGGGGGACGCCGAGCATCGACCTCTTTGCATCGGAATCCAACAGGAAGCTCAGCAGGTACTGCTCCAGAGCAGGCATCGGACTGAATTCCGAAGGCGATGCCTTCATGAAACGGTGGGATCAGGACTATCTCTATGCCTTTCCTCCGTTTCCTCTGGTCCAGAAAGTACTCACCAGGATGTACCAACACAGAACCAATGCGATTCTGGTGGCGCCAGCATGGCCGCGCCAACCCTGGTTTCCGCTACTGTTGCACATGTCGTCGCAGTATCGCACACTGCCGGAGTCACCGACGCTCCTCCAAATGGAGCACGGCCAGCTGCACCATTCGGACCTGCCCAGCCTCCACCTCACCGCGTGGAGGATAACCCCAGACTGTCCAGGATCCTTGAATTAGCGCGGCGCCCTTCCACAAGGAAGTCCTACGCTTCCAAATACAGGCGTTTTTGTGCTTTCCTGGCCTCCCGGCAAACGCCCCCCCCCGCAGGTGGGACTGCAGGACATTTTAACCTACCTCCTCCAGCTGGCGGAGTCTGGCCTTAGCATCACCTCCATCCGAGTGCATCTCGCAGCGGTAGTAGCGCACTCTCCTGCTGGCTCGCCCGCTTCTGGGGCCTTCCGCGACCAAACGGTAAAGCGCTTCCTCAAGGGGCTAAGGAACGCTTTTCCGCCGGCCCGGACACCGACGGCTCAATGGTCACTGTCCACCGTTCTCAACGCGCTCACCAGGACCCCCTTCGAGCCCATGGCTACCGCCGAGGTTCGTCTCCTCACATGGAAGACGGCATTCCTGGTGGCTATCACGTCTGCACGTTGAGCTGGTGAACTGGTTGCCCTGCGAGCAGACGCACCGTTTCTCCAGTTCTTCAACGACCGCGTCGTCCTCCAAGCGGACATCACCTTCCTACCCAAGGTGGTCTCCAAGTTTCACATGGCACAAACTATCTCCTTGCCAACCTTCTTCCAGAACCCCACTAACGCCCAAGAAAGGACTTGGCACACACTGGATGTGAAACGAGCTTTATTGTTTTACACCAGCAGGACTAGAGAGTTCAGGAAGTCACAACGCCTCTTTGTGGCTTATGGGGGAAAGTCCAAGGGTGAACCCATCTCTGCTCAAAGGTTCTCCAAATGGATCACCTCTACCATCTACCTGGCCTACGAGTCAGCCTCACTGCCACCTCCACCGCATGTCAGGGCGCATTCCACCAGGGCGGTTGCCACATCCACTGCCTTTCTGGAGGGCACACCGCTTGAGGACATATGTAAGGCTGCCACCTGGTCCAGACCTTCCACATTTGTCCAGCACTACAGGGTGGACACCAGAGCCACTGCGGACGCCAGGCTTGGCCGTGTCGTCCTCACCAGAGGGCTCCGGACTCAACGCCCCTGACGGGTCCACCTAGAGGGTCTTCAGCTCATCGTGGGATCATCTCATCCGACTGCCCACCGACCAAGTAAGTGTGAGCTTGCTAATCTCCCATGAGTGTGGATTCACAAACTATACGAAGGAGAAAGTTCGGTTTCACTTACCAGTGATAACTTTCGTTCTTCGAGTATATAGTTTGTGAATACACACTACCCACCCTGCCTCCCCTCTTGAGCTGCACGGATGAGATCAGTTGGTTTATCCTGTGCTTGGCTTAAGTATGGAACTGAGGTAAAATGGCGCGCGGGCGCCTCAGGGTGGGCGGTACGGTGGGCGGTCTTACCGCCAAAACCTTTGACCAATAGCTTTTCAAGCCTCCGATCGGCCGTTCTGCGCAGGCGCATAACCCCATGAGTGTGTATTCACAAACTATATACTCGAAGAACGAAAGTTATCACTGGTAAGTGAAACCGAACTTTTCTCAGGAATCCACCGCCCTCTAAGGTGGCATTTGGCCTCAGGCTTCATTGTTCTTTCTAAACAAAGCTGCAATCCTCGGGAACAGTAGACTGTTGAAAACTATCCTTGTTGCAGTGACAAGTATTTGAACAATTTGGACTTCAGTGAATAATTAAGAGCCATTCACTTTACAAAAGACCTGTTTATCATTTGCTGATTTGGGCCAATCCAGTTGCCTGCATTTTGGACACACCTTGGGTGAGTCTGCTTATATGTGTACTATCATGATGAAATCCTGCATTCCAAATTTACCATTATATCATTTATCAGGGTCTTTGTAACTGATGTCAACTTCATTAAGAACAGTAAAGTGATCCCCACTGTGCAGGGTGGGAATACTATTCATAGTGATAGTTTCTGAAATTAGGACATAAGCCTGATAGCAAGCAACCAGCAGTATCTGTTTACTAATGCAGAAATGCTGAATAATTTTCTCATCAAATACTTAATCTTGGCTTTGGTTTTCACATTGCCTAGAAAGTCTTTAACTGGTCTTTTCATTACATTACAATGCATAGGATTACACTATTTTCTTTAGCTGTTTAGATAGCTCTGAGAGCTGGAGCACCCAGCTAAGTCAGGAGTTTGATTCCCCACTCGGCCTTGTAGGAGACGAGTCAACCTGTGTGGTCCTTGTCCAAGTTGCATAGTCTCAAAGAACCTCCAGAAGAAGGTACTGATAAATTGCTTCCTACTACTTCATACTAAAAACAAAAAAGGGCCGCCATAAATGTTAGCCAACTGGGCAACATGTAATTATTATTACATGCTCTTCGTTATGACAGGTATTCTTCCATAGCTTGCCTATTTGTTGAAAAAGAATTGGTACTACATAATAGTCTGCATATTATTTATCAAACGTGCTCAGGAATTTTGAGAAAATAGGGTTTGCATTTTGATCGTCCTTTGAGCAAGGTATATGTCATCAACTTGCTGTTCACAAAGTAAGTACTCTTATACAATTTACTTGGTATCAGTGGGTTTGCCTCTGTATTTTTTGGAAAATGTTTGGTAGCAAGGAAACTAGTAGTTTTCTTGTTAAGGATGGTGACTAAACTGTCTGGACTGAAGAAAATGAAATTGTACCTTCCAAAAGTTTCATAATATTCTGGCTCCGATGGCTCTTAGAAACATGAAGATGGGTTACTATTGTCTGTACAGTGTTGTGAACATTCCCACAATTTTTGTCTCAATATTTAGACATTTGACTTTGAAGTGTTAAAAATTTCTTCTGTTGTGTCAACTTTACTTGTGTTTACTTTTTTATGGGCTTTTGAAAATTATTGAATTGAAATCATTTCAAATTTTGACACACTGTTTTTCTACAGGAAACTGCATATCTAATTAAAAAGAAAAGTCACAATCTGAGTGTTGATTTTCTTGCTTATAGTAGCTTTGCAAATTACCACAATTTTGCTTCTTTTCCTTGATGTCATTTTTAGGGTGAATCCTTGATATCATTTTTACTTTTGCTTATTCGTACCTCTTACCTCAGCCTAACATTTTCTGTAAATCATCTACAGTGGAACCTTGGTTAACAAATGGCTTGGTTAACATAAAATAGCATTTTAATGGTTTTTAAACATTAAATGTTTTTGTCATTTTATGGTCATGAGGGATGTTTTATATTTGAATGTTATTGTGAGCCACCCGGAGTCGCTTTGGCGAGGCGGCGGCAATAGAAATCCAAATAAATAAATCCATAGAAATAGTGGCTCGGTTTACAGATTTTTCCCCAGAATGGATTAATTGGTTTTCACTGCATTCCTATGGGAAATTTCATTCAATGCATTCCTATGAGAAATTCAGTTAAAGTAATTTTCGCTGTAAGAAATGTCCTGGAGAACGCATTAACTATGTTAACCGAGGTTCCACTATACTTCCTTTCCACCCTGTTACTGCACTAAGCCAAATCAAGATGGGCCCCAGATCTTTTCTCTGCCAATTAAGAAAAGGCACCTGCGTGGCCAGATATTTTCTACTTTGCACATTCTGATGTGTACAGTCCTCGAATATCTGCTGCACCTTATATCAATTGCTTGGTCATCAAAAAGAATGCCTGTCAAATAATCCATCATGAGCAAGCACATCAGTAAGCACTTGCTGCCTGAATGCAAGTCAGACTTTCCAGTTGTTTTTGTTTATTCGATTTATACCCCGCCCTTCTCAGCACAGGGCTGACTCAGGGCGGCATAACAACATGTCGATTAACAAAAAATGTCCAATAAGATACAATATACAAATACAATTACAAAGAATTACATCTAAGTGTTAGATGTAATTCTTTGTAATTAGGTGCTTTGATGGCTGCATCAGTTAGGTGTTTTGATGGTTGCATCACCACATGGGTATACTACTGTGTTTTGAGAGTATACTGAAAAGAGGAAATGATGGATAGGAAGTAAAGTTCCATGTGGTCTAAATCATTAAATCATTATTGCAAGATATTGAACAAAAATTGATCAAGTGTAAAGGACAGTCTCCCAAGGTTACTGAAAAGCATGGCTTAACGTGGGTAATCTTTTCCTGTTGAACAAGCAGCTTCCTTTCTTATCTAGCAGCCACTGGTAGAACTGTCATCAGTGAATCCAGTTCTTTCTGGATACCAGATAAATCCCTGTACAGTAATCGACTGCAACTCGTATCCGAGAATGCATTTTTTTCCTGAAGCAGGAAAAATGTCAGTGGTGTGAATTTGTTTGAGATGGATCCCATCTTGCCATGAAGTGACCCACACACTATGATCTCGGAGCCATTACGCACAGCACACATGAAGCGCGACATGCAGGATTTAACACCGGGACTGCAATGGACCGCCACAGCCTTGAGAATATGGACAAGGTGTGCCTTCACAGTCAGTCCATCTGGCATGGCCTCTTCTGCCTCCATGACCATTGGGAATCAGAGTTCCATTGGGAATCATGCCGTTGGGCCCAATAGGATGGTTTCCAGTGGCATTTCCTCCACTGAAGATGCCATCACCCCACCTAAAGCGGCTCATCCGCCTGTAGCTGTTGGCCCCTTTAGGGAGTCAGTTTAATTAACCGCCGCCTGACACTCGGCGTTGAGTCACTGGCTGTACGGTCTACTCCGTTACCATAGCGGGATGTCTGGCCAGACATCCCCTGTACAGTAAAACCTCGCATAAAGAGTGCCTCGCTTAAAGAGCAGAATTTTCTCAATGGTCGCCTCGCTTAACAACTAAAACCAACCAAAAACTCACTTAACAACTTAATTGGGGTTCACAATTCCCTCCCCCCTCCCCCCCAGAAGTCACAATTGGTCACTTACAATGGTGTTTCGCTTAAAGAGCAATCCCGCGGAACGCATTATGCTCTTGAAGTGGTGTACCACTGTAGTCAGGTTTTCTTTGTGTGATCTAATTATAATTTGGATTTTATTTATGTTTTATTGGTAACTGCTTTATCTCTATTTTTAGAGAAAAGATAAGAAGTAATTTAATAAACAAAATAACATTTGTTCAGTATTCAGATGAATGCATGAGATTGTGCCTGCTGCTCCTGCCTCCAATATCAGGTTTGAGGGTCCTTTCCGGTGAGCGTATGTGCATCCAGGTCAATACAAGTCGGCTCTGACTGCATGAATTGTATCCAACATTTGTGTAACATTTTTGATCATGCAGTCAATGCCTGTGCGGGTTGTGGTGTAGATGCTTAGTCCTTTAGGCAGACAGAGACGTAGATCAAGTGTGCTGTTGACAGCCAGTTCAGCATTTTTCCACAGTGGTCATGCATGCGGTGTGAAAAACTGTGGATGTGCCTTTGAGGAGAGCAGTCTCTGTTACCCTGATTATGATGGACTCCTCTTACTGCTCCAGTGAAAGTCCACCATTGGATGCTGGGTAAGATCTGCAGTGAAGTAATGGGTGGAATTGGCCAGTCCCATTCTGTCCACTCCCATCACCCTTGTATTTCCCTTGTCCTCTGAACAAATGTTTGCCCAGCATGTAAACTGGCTACCTCTTGCTGTAATGAAGTCTGTAAATGTTGAGGAAATGTATCTTTTTTTTCCTTGTCATCAACATATGACATCTTTATTTGTAACCCTTCTATAGTTTTCTACTACTGTTTTTATCTTACTTTATGCCACAAAAAACGTACTGGGGGAAAAAGTTAGAGCCATTGCATAGGGCTTTCACTGGTAGACCTAGCCGCTTGCTGTCTAGAGGCACCAAAAGGCAATTACTGCTGTTATTATCATCAGAAAACAATGTTTCTGCCACAAGATGTGTCAATTTGAAATATTGATCGTTGGTTCTAAATGCAATTCATATTTGTTTTTCTTTTCTGCAAATTCTGTGTTCATCTGGCTGTTCTTGTTGTGAATGTGAAGACCACAGTGAATGTCAAAGTGTCAGGGATGGCACATCTCTTGTGAAATGGTCCCGGTTTCTGGGGGGTGAGGGGAATTATGCCTTTCGCCTTTGATTGCTCTCTCATTGTGGGTCCCCACTAGAGAAGAAAGATGAGATAAAGTTGACTGATTAATACTTCTTCCAATTACATAATATCTTGAATCCATTAATCAGATCTGGGAAGTCTAAACAAAGAATGAAGTTCCAGGTTATGACTAGAAAACACAGCTTCAGCGTGAACAGGGGTGGCCAAACCTTTTTGGGCTGCAGGCCAGTCACTGGAAGCGGAAGTAAAACGTGCCCACAATGTGCAAAATGCTACCATAAATGCACCCACGGCTGTTGTAAACATGCAGCATTTTGCACATACATAGACACGTTTTACTTCTGCCTCTGAGAGCAGTGAAGGTGAAAAATTATATATATAATTTTTGTGGGTTAGTTTTGTAAGATTCTGAAACTGTTGACTAAGTATAGGAATCCATTGTAAGCTGTTTGGATTAAACTATCAGTCACTATACCTAGCTGTGTTCCTGATCTTTCCTTCCCCTCTGTCATTTCTTTGACTGTGTACTAACAGGGTTTTCCTTGTTTATCTGTTTGTTTCAAACCTGCTCTAGGTATCAAACTGGTTTGGAAATAAGCGAATCCGGTACAAGAAGAACATAGGTAAATTTCAAGAGGAAGCCAATATTTATGCTGCCAAAACGGCTGTCACTGCTACAAATGTGTCAGCCCATGGAAGCCAAGCTAACTCACCCTCAACTCCCAATTCAGCTGGTTAGTTTTGTTTTGTTTTTCTTTTGGGTTTTTATTGTTCTTTTTTCCCGTGGTGTTTTCTTTTCTTTTGGTCTCAATGTATGTTTCTTGTTTTTTAATTTGGTTTTCTCTTTGGTTTGTTTACATTTTGGGCAATGCATTCATTTATTTTGTTCCTGCCTGTTTTTATTTCTAAAGATACTGTAGTCTTTCTGTGTAATTAAAAAATGTGTGTTGGGATTTTTGCATGGGTGATGTTTTGTTTGAGTTACTCGCTCTTTCAGGAGAAAGACTGTCTATGCACAGTATGTGTTTCTTCACAGGGGAGAGACATGTATCACTGGGTGGTGCTAATAAAAAGCTCAGCACTTGAAGGAGGGGGTGTGAATTGCCAGAAGTTTTTTCTATGCCAGCCAAATTTGAAACAAATGGAAGCTATACTTTAACATATAGATTTCAGTGGGGATTCTACTCAGACTGTTGTCAGTCATGTTATTTTGGTACCATATGAAATTTAGCCCTGAATTATTGGTTCCTCACTCCATTATTTATGGCTCCCAACAGTTTTGTCTTACTGTGTGTAATTTTATTTTTTCTTCACATAAGAGTTGCCAGAGGGCTTTTTATTTGATCAAAGAAATCTCTACCTGGTACTGAAGGCAATGCAAGCTAACTTGTGTCCCTTGAACAACCAATATGAGAACTGTAACGCCACATATTGGAATATGTGGTGTTATGGTTCTCATATTGGCTGTTCAAGCTTGCTTGCATTGCCTTCAGTACCGGGTAGAGAGACAGGACAGAAACCTCAGAAATAAATTAATTCAAACAAGAACTATTGCTTGATCATGCCAAGGAACTTTCATCAGGTTTACTATTTCACATTTGTACTGTTGTTCATAATACAACTATTTACAGTATGGTTGTCTCTATTGCCATGGCCTTGAGAAAACTGATACTATTTTGGGGGTAAAGGCAGCTTGAGGATGTAGTCAAGGTGCAGATGGGGAACCTACTGAGGTTTTGTGTATAGGGTGAAGCTGTACTTGGTTCAGTTGGGTTAATTGGCTCACTTCCTGGAAACCAATGTTTCATTTTAGATAACACTTGCTTCAACGTTGCAGCAAGATCTATGATCACATGAATGATTATTGTGAAGTAAAACAAAGTGTTCCACTTGCTTAAAAAAAGTAGCCCCTGTTGGTGAACCAAAAAGGTGTGAATGGAGATGGAGACCAGAAAAAATGGTGGTCAGGTTCAATATCATTTTTGTGTTATGTGATTGCTTAAAATTAGTTGGAACTTTACTGTGCTGTGAACAGACCACTGTGTAGCCGCTCCCTGCCTGTATCCCAGTGGTTTTTTATTTTCTTGGTTTATAGCTCATAGAAGCCCTGACCAGCATAATCAGTGGTTATGGCTTGCAATTCCACAACATCTGGAACCCCAAGTTTCAAAACTACCGTTCTACATGGAGTCAGTTCTTTTCTAGTTGACATACAGTCCTTCAACGCAATAATTGTGCAACGTTAAGAAAATCCTCGTCCATTCCACAGGTTCACCCTCTGTAAGGGAGCATTTCAGGTAATTAACCACATTACCTGATAATGTCCCCACTAAGTCAGGACCCTCCGCCCTTTTCAATCACTTTGTTTTAGGCCTTAAGACCCAAAGTGCATTGAATAAACAGGACTTGGGAAATCTGTCCTAGGCTTTTACATGGCTGAGTTAAACATCCAGCCTCACTGAGATATGGCTCATTGCTTTAGCTACCTCTGTATGAAAATACAAAGAAATGTTGGTAGCAATGGCCTTCCTAAAAAGAAAACCTTTGGCCTGGCAACACTCCCCCCCCTCCCCCGTCAATAAGCACATGGGTTGGTGAAGTTTTTCATTTATTAAAGAAAATTATAGTAAAAGTATAAAGGTCTTCCATAGGTACAAAGTTTCAGTATCAAAAATAGAAAGAAGTAAAAATAGACTAATTCATACATTTTAGAGACAATCAATAAGGTCCTTTCCCCAGGGAAAATAATAAAACCTATCTAGGTAATTTAGCTAGATTTCTACTTCCTTTCAGCAGTCTTATATTACTCCAGTTCCCATCTCCATAAGGTGGTTAATTACCTGAACTGCTCCCTTACGCCTTCTTGCATAGCTTTTCAGTTTACCTGAGCTGTTCCCTACCATAATCGATACTTCTATAAGACAATCAGACAACTGATTGCTAATCCTTTCCACTCTCCCATAGATAATTTTGTTCAATAAATGGTTTTAGATATTTATGTTTAGAGCAAAACAGGCCTCAAACCATAGGCACAGCTCTCTTTGTAGCCTTGTTTTGAATATGAATGTCTTTTTTAATTAGGACACCCAGCATGCTCTCTGCCCTCTTTCAAGATCTCTACCCAAGATCTCTCTTGTTCGTCTGTGTATTTCAGGCATGGGTGATCTCTGCAAGGCAGAGAGGCACTTTTCTGATTGGCTGATTCAGGAGCCAGACACCCAAAGAGAAATGTCCAAGTGGGCCAATTAACTTTTTAAATCGTTAAAAAAGATATATACAGTAGTGGCCAGAATCCTATTGGTGGTTTGCATAGGTTTTACATAGCTTGCCATGATTATGACTATAAACTTGACAAGGAGTCAAGCATGTGATCAGGGCCCCAACCAGTGTATTCCATAACACCTTCTCAATTAGTTACCTGCAATAAATTATCTTACATGAACATCAATTTTGTCCAGTATTTATATAGTAATATTTTAATTGGACAAACAGACAGTAATTTCAATGATAACATTTCACATACATCTATGTCTAACGACATACTTAGTAAATGCTAGTGTCAGGACATTAGATGCATGCAGTTTATTTTGTTCCAGTTTTAAAGTCATTATTTTAGAACTACTGATTAATTACAAAATCAATAGCACTAATTCAACAAATTAAACATTTTTATTTTAAATATTAAGAGCAATATATTAATTAATTACTAAGTGGTTAAGACGCTGACTGGGAGGCGGAAGGTCAGCAGTTCAAAACTTGAGTACAGCATGATGGAATGAGCGCCTGTCTCTGTACCAGCTCCTGCCAACCTAGCAGTTTGAAACCAAGAAATTGCAAGTAGATAAATAGGTACTGCTTTGGCAGGGAAGGTAACAGTGTTCCATGCGCTCCGGTGTCTAGACATGCTGCCACATGTCCATGGAAACATCTGCAAACACAGACAGTGCTGGCTTTTTGGCTAAAAACAAATATGAGCACTGAACCCTAGGAGTCGGATACAACTGGCTTTCAAGCAAGGGTGACCTTTACCTTTAATATGCCATATTAAAAATGATTTTTGAGACTTAATGTTCCAGACTCTGATATCATACAGATGGTCTAGTCAGAGAGCTGAGAATGAGTGCATACCCTGCTGCCTTCTTTCAGAAACACACTTGTGTTTATTGCTGTGTGAGGTGTGAAGACAAATCCATGTAAGTTCTGTTTTTGTCAAATTATAATTTAAAAATGGTTTCTAAGGAATAGAGTACAAAATACTTATCCCTTTATAGTAGTAAAACAAAAATGGCATTTCATGTATAGACTTGGTGATAATTCTTCCCTGGTTCTTGGCCAGGCTATTTGCCATTCTTTGGTATTAATTAGAAAATTTAGCACTTTTCAGCAATGCTCACTGTTGAGCTGGGCAAATGTATGGTGATTTCTTCTTGGCTCCTACAGGAAAACTGCTGTTAATTATCCTGAAATTGGTGTGGCACTGTTGTCACTCATCATGGTTAATTGAACGAACCAAGTCTATTAGTCTTGGCTGACAATTCTCCAAGTGTTTCCGTCTGCTCTCCTACTTTGCCAGGCTTATGTAAGTCGAACCCTGTTGATCTGCATTGAGTCATTTCTTTTCCACTGCTTTACACCACACTTCTTTCTTCTTCTGACTTCTTCTGCACATTTAAAGCTTCCCTTCATCACTCCCAAAACCTTTTTTCTTGTCCTTTCAACTCTGATGTTCCTTCTATTTGCTCTGCATATCTTATCCTTCTCCAGTATTGTCCACTGTTCCACTCCCCTAATCTTGGTGCCTCCCAATTAAGGCAACATCTTCCTTGCAAATTGGAATACAGCTTGTTCATTCTTCTATATTTTAAACAAAACTAAGTCACTTTATTTAACACACTTCCAAGCTAAGTAGATTTGTTTCCATACCATAAAATAAAGAACTCTTTCCTCCACACATGATAGCTGTGGCAATTAGTGATCTCTACTGCACAGTTATCACAATTTATTCTCACTTTAAATTCCACTTTAAATTTTAATTGAACTTTGTGATCTGTAGTTTCATAAGAATGTAGAACTCCCTGCTGCAATTCAAGTCAATAGACTGACTAGAGGGTTCTACAAGCCCCTGGATTCCATAGAGACATGGCAGAAGAAAGAGAATAAAACTGTGATCACTAGTTAGTTTAAATACGTTCCATGTTTCTTCTAAGGACAGTATGGATCAGGAGTTCTCAACCTTTTTAAGCCGGGAGCCGGGTCGCACTCCCTCAGACAGCTTTGGGGGCCGGACGGCCATTTCGCCCTTCTTACATAAAACACATGGGCTGCAGGTTGAGAATCCCTGGTATAGATAGAGGGAAGAAGGATATAAGAAAATAATATGGCATCCTTTTTTAAAAAAGAGACTGCGGTGGCTCAGTGGTTAAAAAGCCCACCTTGTTAGCTGGAAGCCCGGCAAGTCAGCAGTTTGAGTCTTGGGTACTGCATGACAGATTGAGTGCTCGTCTCTGTCCCAGCTCCTGCCAATCAAGCAGTTCAAAAGCCAAAAATTACAAGTAGATAAATAGGGACCACTTCAGTGGGAAAAGATCTTGGGGACATGAAAGGAGCCTCATTCAGGCATCCCCTGAGCGGATTTTCTCCTGCAAAAATCCTTTTAACCCAGAATAATTTCTGACATGAAATTATTATTATGTTTTTGAAAATGACTGCTTCTTTAGATTCAAAATTTAGCAGGGAGAAAACGAAGTGAATGGTAAAGCATGTTGATGACACAGAGGTTACTAACTAGCTCAGGCAGGTTAGTTGTCAAGGTTTAATTTCTTGCTTTCTTGCTTTCTCACTTCTCATTTCTCTCTTCCTGTGTGCATCCTTGATTCTTTTTATCTCTTACTTTTCCACAATTAGCAAAGTGCTGAATCTTCTCTGTTTTCCTTCTGGGTTCTGCTTCTGTCACAGTGAAGACTGCAGCATGTGATGAATTTTGTTGAAAGCAGCTTTATTGCCAAGTGATTTTTTTTAGTTGATGTACCTTATATAGCTGATGTTTTTGTTCAAAGGGCTTTTGCAATTTTCTCATCATTCGCATAAAACCAATCCAGGGTTAAGAAATTTTATGGCAATGATAGATGTCTTGTCACAAAGAGTTTTCCATTCATCATTAATGCTTCTGCTTCTGGCTGGAATTTGATCCATTCAGCATTAAGCTGAATCTCTCATGGCTAAGCATGGAGACATTTAGCTTCTTTTATGTTTTCCTTGTGGCAATTCTATCCCTATGTTCATGTTGGAGATGAGTAGCCAGTGGTCCATCCAACACTCAGCTTTGCATATAGCTTTAGACACGTCTAACAACACACTCAGTAAATGCTATTGTCAGTACATTAGATGTATGCAGGTTATTTTGTTTCAGTTTTAAAGTCAAAATAATGTATGATGAACAGATTCTAGATAGATAGGTAGCTAAATCTTTATTGTCATTGTCCTGCACAGAACAACGAGATTGAAAAACCACTTATCGACCCAACAAAACCTAAACAAAATACAACTATACAAAATTATCAACATACTCCCACCCCACATATACACATTTAACCCCTAAAAAGCTCTAAAACTCTAAAAACTGTATACAGAAGCACCCTCATAGACTGCATTTCATTGCATTCAAAGCCAGAACCGCTTTTGGGTAGAAACTATTTCTCAAGCTGGTCCTGGTCTTTATGACCCTATACCTTCTTTTAGAAGGCAGAAGCTGAAAGAGATCATTTCTGGGGTGTGTACTATCTTGCACAATCTCTACAGGTTTCTTATAACACCTGGTGGCATAGATTTGATCTAGAGTGGGAAGAGTATGCCTGATTATCCCCTCTGCAGTCTTTACGACCCTGGACAGCATTGTTCTTTCCCTAACTGTACAACTCCCAAACCATACACACAGACCATAGGTTAACACACTCTCTATGGTACAGTGGTAAAATGCTAACAGGAGATCCTTTGAAAGATTTGCTTCTATTTGAAGCAAATCCTCAAGAGCAACAAACAATTGCTATTACAGTTTCCAGTGTCATGCTTTCCAATGACTCAATTCCACATTTGATGATCTGAACCAACTCTGGCATGGAAGTCAATAAGGATGATTAGCTTGTCTGATATTGGCACACTATCAAGTGTGGAGCAAAGATTGTCGTAAGATTTGTCTTTAATGTTACCACTGATGGTCATGGTTGGAGCATAAGAAAGTGTAGCCAGTGGCATCTTTTAGTTTTCCTTCTAAGAGGTGCATTTCTCTAATGGGGACAATATCAGCATTATAATATTCAAGTTTCCTGACAGCAATCTCACTGGCTACACTTTTTTAAGTGGTCACCCCAAGGGGCCCAAAGAGGCCTGTTGTGAAACAAAAGTCAGTTTTGCTAATCAGAATCAGATTGTCAGCAATCCAAGTGGCATCATCTATCAATGCTTATGCTCCAACCATGACCAGCAGTGGTGACATTATAGATAAATCTTATAACTATCCTCTCAGGTATGCTGCTAGAAGTTTTATTTAAAAGGCAGTGAGCATTCCATGCCCCTAAAGTAATTGGGATAGAGTTTCTTCTTTAATTTTGTGAGTTTCTACATAAAATGTAGAGTCCCTGAAAGCTGTTGATAGTTGACCAAAATGTGATGAAACAGACAATGTGTAGGGTAATTTTTCTAGCTCTCTCCTCAAGACTGAGGAGAGCAGTGCGATCCTAAAAAGGGATGCTCAGACACTGAGGGGACTGACAAACTCTGCCACTGCTTCTGCCTAGCTGAGAGCAATCCTATACCCTGTGTGAGCCAGCACCTGTGTTCAGGTCTTCAATTGTGGCTTCCAGTATGTTTCCACCTGCTGTTTTGCCATCATTATACAGCTTTTTTTTAACAAAAAAGAACAGGTAGTGGTAGGATAGTAAGATGGTGATGTGAAGTGATGGAAATGACTTCTGTGTGAGTCATTTTAAGTGAGGAAGACTTGCACAGCATCAATGTCAGTCTCTCCTCCAAATGCCCACCATAATCCAGTGGCAGGACTAAGTCAAAATAACCAAAGATGAGATCAGATACAGTGACTGACTAAGATTTCTTAAGGACCCCATTCTGCCATACACATACCGCAAATGGTCTTTGTCCTCATCTCCAGTGACACATCTTTACATTTAATTATATTTTCTAGCTCTTTCACAACTGCCCTTCCAAGTCTTTGGACAGAATCCTGTTGGTGTCAAGTTAAGCCATGTAAATCAGCTCCCATCTGGAAATATTTATTTTACATTCATGGAAAGCATCCTGTTTCCCCCTCCTTTCAGATTCAAAGGGTCATTAGGGCTTCCTTTTGCTCTGGGGAACCTTTTGGGATCCTTGAGATGGCTGGAAGAGAGATGTTTATGGTCAAAATTCACTGCAAGGTAACTAACTGCCTATGGTTCTAACTCTGGCAGCAGTGATCTGCTGGTGATTTCTGACCATTGAAGGCTCTCCCATCCTAAGGCTCCAGCATGGGATTTGGTTTTGTGCAACGTAACTTTACATCAACAGGATTTTGCCCCCACTCTTCTTTTGACTTCTTCGCTGTAGACTCCCATTTGGTTTGATGACTGAACTAAGGTATACAGAATCTTAAACCGTTTCGTTCTCTTTGTTGGGTTCAAAGTTATGTAGTTCTTCTGGAGTCATGTTTTTTGTCTTCTTTGTGCTCAGTTGCAGGCCTGCTTTTACACTTTTTCCTTTCACCTTCATCAAAAGCTACCCTTTGCCTATAATATGATGTCATCTGCATATCTTAAATTATTAATATTTCTTCTAACAATGTTCACTTCATCTTTAATTATATTTTATGCAAAGATTGAACAGGTAAGGAAATAAAATATACCCTTATTTGACATTCTTGCTTTTGGTAACCATTCTTTTTCTCCATATTCTGTTCTAAGAGTAGTCTCTTGTCCACAGTATATGTTACACATCAGGACAGAGAAGTGTTAAGGCACATGTTTCTTTAAAACCATCCATAGTTTTTCATGATCCATATAGTCAAAAGCTTAAATGTAATTTATGAAATATAGACTAATCTTCTTTTGAAATTATTTCATATGCTCCAGTAGCATTTCTTGCTCCATGTGGAGTAAAAGCCTTTGATGTAACACTGCACATCAGTTTGCATAGCAATGGTTCTGCATTTACTGTGTTCCTTGCCATCTCATTTCTTGGGAATTGGAATGTTTATCAAATGTTTCCTGTCTCTGATGAGTTGTTTTGTTTTCCATGTTTGTTGGCATATTCATATCAGGATTTTGACCATTTCAGTCTCTGTAGCTTAAAATAATTCAATCAGTATCCTATCAGCTCCCAGTGATTTGTTTCTTCCATGCACTTTGAGAGCAGCCTTTTAATTGAGTCTAGCCTCCACTTTCTAAAATTTCAAATTCTCAACAAAGGATTCTTCATCAAAGGAATCTGTCATCCTTGCATCTTTCAATGCTTTCAGTCAGACCTTGTAACAAGTATAACTGAAAGTGACCAATTTGATTTTTACAGGCCAGTTTTTTTTTTAACAGACCAGTGATTCTTAGACTAGAGTTTTTTTATGATCTTAAACTATAACTCCTAGAACCTTAAGAAGTGTTGTAGGTTCTTGAAAGTTCTAACTAAAGCCTATGGATGTAGCACTAAAGTTAGACTATAACTTTATTACTTATTATAGTTATTTAAAATAGTTGCATTTCACCTTTCTTCTAAAAAGAGAACAGGTGCACTATGTAGTGGTATATCAGTTGGAATTAAGCACCACAGCAGATTAAGGTATTAAAAATAAAACGGTATAAAGGCTAAAAAGAGTAAAAATTACAATATTTAAAAGGAATTAAACAAATATCAATTGAAAAAATAATTATTAAAAATGGTACTGATACACATTTAAAAGCAGCAAAGCACAAACAGGGCCATTTTAAAAATCTCCCTTTCAGACAACTAGGTTGTGATAAAGAATATGTGGGTTCCCACCTTGGTTACTTTATTGTTATTTTGGTTGTTCCTGTCTAGACTTATCTTTGAGTGGGATAATAGTTTTTTTAGTTGTTTTAAAATTATTGTTGTAAACCGCCATATGTTACATCAATGTCAGATGGGTGGTATATAAATGGAACAAGTCCCTGGACAGCAGAGCGGGCTGGACCACGCCCCGCAGAAGCAGAAGCAGGTGCATTTATGGCTGTCATATATGCACCCACTTCTGCATTTACGACAGCCGTGGGCATGTTTGCGCATGCACAGGCACATTTTATGTCTGACATAAATGTGCCAGCTTCCACTTCCAGGTGCGGTGGAGGCGGCAATGGGCTGGAAGGAATGGCGTCATGGGCTGGGGCCGGCCCATGGGCCATAGGTTGGGAATTCCTGCTCTAAGGGAAAGCCTGCCTGAAGATAAAGTTCTTTATCTGCTCGCCGAAGGACAACAAAGGCGGCAGCGCAAGTGTGGCCTCCCATGAAAAAGAGTTCCTGAGTTTGGGGACAGCAACAGAGAAGATGTCCCCAGCATGTCCCCAGCAAATGCACCTGTCAGAGTGGTGGACCAAGAGAAAGGCTTTACTTTGGGAAGCGAGGGAATAGGGCCCCTTCACTTTGGGGCGGTTGAATTTTATGTATGCTACACAGAGGTAAAGGCAATTGACATTTTATATTAATTTAATAATGTAAATATTTTCCCTTTTTTTTCAACATGTAAGACGCACGAGTTTCTAATGTTTACCTGAAAATTAACTTTTTTAAAAAAGAGTAATGTTCTTAGCTTTGCACAAGACAGGTATCCAAAAGTCAAAGGCAAACAGTTATTATATGTAATTTGTTTCCCCAAAGGAGCTGTTAATATGCTTCTTTTCCATACACTTTTAATGAAACATTCTTGCTAGTGGTCATCTCAGTCAAATAATTCAGGTGTTACTTTCCCCTTATTCTAGTTTGTGATAAAGAAGTAGGAGGAATATTCAGATGCAAGAGCTAACAAGCCAGTCAGGGAACTTAGCTTGGACCTAACAATTTAAGTGTGATACTCTGCCTGTTTTCAGTTTGTTTTTCCTGCACATTTCCTCAAGATACAAGAAAAGGTAATGTCAAATTTAGCTGGAAAAGAAATAAATAATGTCTGCAGAATGTGGTTCTGATTTCAAAATTCAGATGAATAAATGATATCTTGCAAAATCTAGAACTACAACATACCATATAAATGAAACTGTTTTTAAATTTGTTTGAATTTTATCGTCGTTGGCTGCAACTCATATCCGAGAATGCATTTTTTCCTGAAGCCATTGCCCCCTTTAGAGAGTCAGGTTATTTACTGTTGCCCAACACTTGTGTTGAGTTGCTGACTGTACGGTCTACTCCATTACCATAGCAGGATGTCTGGCCAGACAACCCCTGTACAGTAAAACCTCGCATAAAGAGTGCCTCACTTAAAGACTAACTCGCTTAAAGAGCAGATTCAGTGATTCTATTATTGACAAGCAGAAGATGTAATCCTATGCAAATATCCCTTAATTAGGGCTTGCGTCATCTAAAGGGATATCCTTAGAATACTTTTTTAGTTGTCCATTCTAAAATAGTCATTATTTTCTATTTGCCCCATACTTATGAATTTGCTCATTCTGTAATTTTAAAGGTATATTTGTGAGGGTGGAGTCTTACATATTTTGATATGTTTCACAACATGAAGTGCTGTCCTCCAGTATAAACAGCTATAGTGAAGATAACTAGTTAATACAGGGGCACCCAAACTATGGACCACAGGCCCAATTAGGCCCATGCGTATCATTAATGCCAGGGCCAGCCCTACCATAAAGTGAACGGAGCGGTCGCTCCAGGCGCCCACTCCCAGGGCGCCGCAGTGGTAAAGGAAAAAAGTTTCACCAAGATTTGGCAAAAGCTGCAGAGGGGAGGGGACTGAACCAGAGGCTGCTTGGAGTAGCGGGGACAAAGCGTAATTGCCACTGCCACTGCTGCTCATGTCAAAACTGTCAACAGCGGGAGCAGCCCGCCTCTGGCCCCCACAGCTGCGTGTCGGAGAGGGACCGGACCGGCAAAAAAAAAGTTTGGGCACTGAGTTAGGTGCTCTCTATGTACTGGAAATAATGTAGCATGATGATGGCAATTTTTACAGTAGAACTCCACACATCTTTCTTCAGGTAATTCTATATTCAGAGTCACCTTTCTGTTTGGGTGGGAGGGCTGACCCATTTAGAAAGATCTGGAGTTAACTGTTGAAGGGCAACATACTATCTATTATTAATTATAATTTCTCAGGGGACTAAATATTACCCTTCCAGTGACCCTTCCATCTATTGGTGAATTGCCCTCCCCCAATGTAGTGGCAAGCCCTAACGCAGGAACAAAAAGATTCATCTTTGGCACAGTTCTGGGTCAGGCTGGAATGCATCTTGTGATTATAGAAAAATAGAGTATACCATATTTCCCCGGAAATTATCGCTAACCGGAAAATAAGACCTAGCATGATTTTTCAGGATGTTCATAATATACACCCTACTGCCAAAATAAGCCCCAGTTAAGATTGTCAGTCAGACAGATGCATTTAGTACGTCCACTGCAATAATATTATTGATGTTAATACTTAAAATAAATGATAATATAAATTATAATTAAGCATTCAGATAGTCTTGCCTACAAAATCCAGGCCATGTACAAAATACCCATCAGCAGGGCCAGCAACCGGGGTTGGGAATGGGGGTGTTGGTGATGGAGCCTGCAGAAAATCGCCCTTCCATTGCCAAAGGAACAGAATGCCATATTTCACCTGAAAATAAGCCCTAAAGTGTCTTTTGGGTCTAAAATTAATATATGTTCTGGTCTTCTTTTTGAGGAAATACGGTACGAGACTTGCCCCCAAGCAGTCCAAAGTACAATCGGTTTCCCCATGAGATCTCACCCTCAGTTATCAAACTATCTTTAGCAGACTCTGGCAATGCTATGGGATCTCTCATCTCTCACTAACTCTAAATATCCTTTGAACGGTTTCTCTTGCTGAGAAAATTTTCATGTAGTTGCCATATCTGATAAGAATGTTGAATGGAGTTGAAATGGCAAATTGTAGCAAATTTTGTGATTTCATCTCAGCAGAAATTTGTGGAACAATTTGAGAAAAGCAAAATAGTTTTTGGTAAGACAGAATTTCTCAAGGAGTCTCTGCAGATCACTTGGCATAGTGGATGCAGTGGCTCAGTGGTTAAGAAGACCGCCTTGTTAGCTGGAAGACCATCACGTTGTCAGTTTGAGACCCAGGTACTGCACATTGGATTTGAGTCCCAGCTCCTGCCAACCTAGCAGATCAAAAGCAAGAAATTGCAAGTAAATAAATAGGGATTGCTTCCGTGGGAAAAAAATCTTGGGGACATGAAAGGAGCCTCATTCGGTCATCCGCTGAGCAGAGTTTCTCCAGCAAAAATCTTTCCAACCCAGAATAATTTCTGAAACAAAATTATTATTACTTGTTGACGTATTGCCCTGATTTTCTTAACTGCTGTTTTGCTTCAACCCTCAACTGAATAAATTTCTTAGCATGCAAGAAGTGCTTTACCATTGGTATTTCAGGTCATCAGTTGTTGATCAGGACCCAAGTAAGCACAGGGAATTACTATTTTTCCTAGATATTGTGTTCTTTTATTGTGTTGGAATGGGAAGTCTTTGTTTGATGTTACTCCTTCTCCTATACTTTTGCATTAGCCTTCAGAGCTGCTGAGCCATGGCCACTGGCCTCACATTTGCCTGCCTTCCAACTAAGATTTTTCACTGCTGCCATAAATACTAAAGCAGCAGAACTGATGGCAATAAGAATGTTCTCAGTAACTGCTTTGTCATAAATGCACAACGTCAATACCATTGGTATGCAAATATTTTGCATATGAAGAAGAAACTACATGGCATAGGTATCATTTAGATATGCACAGGGGTTTTAAAGAAGACTAAGCACAATTGACTTGGATAATCTCATACAGAAACGCCATAGCAATGGATGGGAGATGTACAAGAAGCTAATGGTAGTGTCATTCCTTTCCTATTTATTTCTGTTGCACTTCCACAGGAAGAAATTCTATTGAATTTTGCTATCTGGGTCAGTTCTGTATGATCTATGAAAGGCATTTGTCAGTGCTGCTGTTGTCTGGAATAAACTATTGTTACTCCCGTCCCCCACCCACAGCTGGCTAGTTATCTTTAAATGAAACATCTATCACAGTGATGGTGAACCATGACATTCCAGGTGTTCTTGGACTTCAATTCCCAGAAACCCAAGCCTCTGTGAATCCACACAAATGGATTTACTACTGTGTGGATTCACAGAGACTTGGGCTTCTGGGAATTGAAGTCCAAGAACACCTAGAGTGCCAAGGTTCACCATCACAGATCTATCATACTGGTGTTTGAGGGTCTGTCTGCCCAACTAGGAGCCCATAACCTGATGATAGCTGGGATGGTATTGTCACCTAGTAAACAGGTATGCAACTTGGGGGTTATTTTCGATCACCATCTGACCCTCGAAGCACAAATTATGCAAGGCCGCTTTTTCCATCTGTATCAAATAGATCAGTTGCATCCCTACTTGGACAGATGGTCCCTTACGTCACTGGTTATCTTGCTGGTAATCTCTCGTATAGATTACTGCAATGCTCTCTATGTGGGGCTTCCCCTGACCCTGGTACAGAAGTTTCAATGGGTGCAAAATGCAGCTGCTAGGCTAATTACTGGGATGGGGAAATTTGACCATGTCTTACCAGCACTGGCAGGGCTGCACTGGTTGCCCGTTTCTTTCCATATCAGGTTCAAGGTGTTAGTTTCAACTTTTAAAGCCCTAAACGGTTTGGGACCTTCCTATATGATGGAGCGTCTCCCTCTTAGAACATCGTCCTGTATCACTTGATCTTCCCAGACTGGTCAGCTCTTGGTGCCGATGCTGAAATTGGCAAGGAAGGCTACAACCTGGAGAAAAGCCTTTTTGGTGGCAGCGCCAACCCTATGGAACTCCCTTCTGGTGGAGTTGCGTCAGACTACTTCCTTGTTGGCATTTAAAAAGCAGCTTAAATTGCTTCTGTTTAGGGAGGCTTTCGAGAAGGGGCCATCATCTGTTTAATGTTAGGTTTCTTGTTGAGCCTCCCCCGCCGTTAATTAGGTCTGGTATTTGTATTTTTATTGTGTGATTTTAATATGTTTTTAATATGTTGTTGTTAGCCACTCAGAGTGGGGAAGACCCCCAGATGGGCAGGGTACAAGTGAAATAAATAAAAATAAATAAATATTTAAGGGTGATGTTTTAGAAAGGAATTGGGTAAAACGGATGTTCTGTTCAAGAAATCTAAAACAAAGTTCAGAAGTTGACCAGAAAACTGTCATAACACCTCAAACCAAATCTAGAGAGGCATACAAGATTCCAGTAGCTTTATGTGGTGTTACTTTGGTTTACTGCATGGCCCTGAATAGCTAGGTCATTTACTGCAGCCGCCATTAAGGAGAGAAAAACACAGTCCTCTCATTCCGGTGACATTTCTGTGAGACCTAAATAACATTGATATGGCAGAGTCTATGTGCTCAGAAGATGGATGCCGCAGAAAACTGTGGTTCATTTTTGAATTCAAAGTGCAGCATATGAATGGGAATTTTTGAGAAGAGATCAAGGTCATTTCTAACAGTTTCCTGAAATTAGCCGTTGTAGAAATATGGCCATTTATCTTTGATCCATGTCTGTGATAAAAGGTACCATTTCTTGATTCATTTCCTAGGGTTTGAGGAATAAAATTAGTGGGGATCTTTCCTTTAGGGAAAAATAGAGGACCCTAAGATGAATGCTGTGACATTCTACAACCTCTTTTTCAAGTAGTCCAAGAAGGACCTCTTGAGGACTAAGCACATAAGGAGAATTCACCAGTGTTCCCCAGAAGTTTTGAGAAAGACCTCCCACTTTGTTTTGGTAATTGTGGTTTTAACTAAAAATATTTGCAAAGCCAAAGTAGCAGCTGACGGGTTCTGGCGTCTTTTACTGAAGATTGCTTTGGGGCTCAAAGAATGGAGTACACTGTAGTTGTGTGTCCCCTGTGGACACACACACACACACACACACACACACACACACACACACACACACACACACACACACACACACACACACACACACACACACACACACACTGTAGTTGTGTGTCCCCTGTGGACACACAAATAACTTCACACACACACACACACACACAGAGAGTAGAGCAGCATTCCAATACTGAGTAAAGCTGACCAGGGCCCCAGACTTCAAGCTTAATGTCATGTTGAGAACTAAACCTTGCATGTTGAGCTTTCTCATAATCATCATGCTGAACTGCATGAGAGTTTCAAAATAATTCTTTCCATCTACCTCCTCTGCTTCACTTGGTTGCTGTTTAAACATAGTTAGCAGAAGAGAAAATGAAAATTAATTGTATTTGAAATTTCCTTTTTAAAACCTCATATGGTGATTAAGATTATTGAGAAAATTTGTTTATGTCCTGAGATTTAGTTCTTGCTATCACAGAAAAGAGCCAGAGCCATTCCTTCTTCTTGTGGCCCTTTTGTGTTCTCTCCCAGACAGACAACGTAATCAACTGAACTCCAATAGTGAGTCGAAATTAGGTTAAACCTGTTGAATTAGAGGTGCTTACAGAGAATTTAGTTTCCCAGATCCCAGCAATAATTGCAAATTACTGCTGGGATTCAGCCAGTATGTACGTCTACAGATGTTTGGGCTATCAGCCTTGCCAGTGCTGGTGACATATGGTCAAATTTCCTCATCCCAGTAGAAATCTGTAACTTTGATTTTCATGCCACATTTTGCTATCTGTCAGACTTATTTTGATGGATCTATTGTGAACTGTCACACATCCTAAAACTGGCAGTGTTTAAACATGGTGAGCTCCACATAGATTTTGTTTACATCTGTTCTTGCTTAGAATAAGAAGACTGGTTTCTAGAGATCATGGCTGGGGGAAAAGCAAAGCATCCTAGATATTAAAATGCTGTCTACAGCAATAAAGTAACTACACGCACATACACACACAAAGCAAGCTTTTTCTTCTTTTTCTTCTTCTTCTTTAGATGTCATGTGTACAGCTTTTACAGAGCATCTTCTCTCTTTTAATTTTAATTTTGCCTGCTCTGTCCTGTACGCTACTAACTCGAATGTTTTGTTTCCTGTTTGGGATTGCTTTGCATGTCATTTCTTCTTCTTGGCTCACAGGTGTGCAGTTGATTCTTTTCCTTTCTGTGATTCAGGTGCCTCACTCTTTCATTTCCAGGTTCCTCCAGTTCTTTTAACATGTCAAACTCTGGAGATTTGTTCATGAGCGTGCAGTCACTCAATGGGGATTCTTACCAAGGGGCCCAGGTTGGAGCCAACGTGCAGTCACAGGTAGGGATCCATCGGATATACTGCCAGTGAATGCATCAATTGTCAGAATGAAGAGCCTTTAATCTTATTGGCTTTCCCCATTTTGTCCCATGAGAAGAAATGAAACTGACCAGTCAATATGGAACCAAAATTTTCAAACCAGCAATTATTCTTTAAAAATTGTCTTCCTGGATCTCGCCCACACTTTGTGAATGCATTTGGCTCTGGCCTCAATCATTAAAGTGAGAGGAAAAGCAAGACCTTGAATAGAAAAAGTGCTGTGCATCGTGCAGTGTGTTCACTTTCTTTTCTGGGAAACAAGACCAGTTATTGGTACTTGGGACTTATTTTTCAACACTTCTACACTGTCATCTTCTGCTTACTCTAATGACAGCAGAGTGGTGCTGAACACAGAAGTACCTCTCCCCATTTCACTGTCAACCACACTTAGCTATCCTATTGTACAAGCCAGTTTGACAGGGAAGAGTGTTGGAAGTCCACTCAACAATATAAACTACTCCATTCTAATGTTATGATGTTGACAATGGCAGGTGTTGACATCCTAGCCTCTTAGGCATTCGCAACCTTTTCTGGAGTCTTCTTTTACTCCTGGTCTGTTTCAGTGACATTCGAGTGACCCACCACCAACCTTTCCCTCTTGCCAAACTGCCTTTACAGCCAATATGAATTTCATTGCTGTATGAATGCAGAGAAGAGTGCATTTAGATTGCAGATGACCTTGAATGGACAAAAAGGATTAATGGTTTTGAGAAGCAAAGCTTTAAAACATGTGCTATCAACTGTCTTCAGTTTCAAGTGTCATTGCCAAACCTTATATTGAATGATTATGGGTGGGTGGGTAGGTAGCAGATTAAGAACAAATTTCTTGGTCCCATATAACTTCTAATTCAACCAAGCACCTCCAGCCAGCTTCCCTACTTTGTTTATTTCTCTCCCTACTGTTTCCTATATTTGTAAGATTGCAGCATGGACTACTCCCACTGCTACTGGGGCAATGGGTAAAATATAGAAGGGATGGAAACTTTTGTGGTTTGCTTTTTGGTTTGACTATTGGGAGATCATGGTTATGGTCAGATGTTCATATTCTAATGTTCTTCCTGTTACCCATTAGTTTTGCTTTTTCATAACAGTATTCCTAATTTTTTTCTTTGTTGTTGTTGGTCTATTTAGGTGGATACCCTTCGCCATGTTATCAGCCAGACAGGAGGATACAGTGACGGGCTTGCAGCAAGTCAGATGTATAGTCCGCAGGGCATCAGTGTAAGAAAAATAGGCTTCCTTTTTTATGCCTCCTCCCTTTTTTTATTCTCCCTCTTCCAATTATTTCAAAGCCATGGGGCTCAGAATGCCACTTAGTAGGACTTGTCTTAGCTTTCCAGTCACCTAGTTTATTGTTCCTGTATCGGTCATGCCAACGGCAGAGTACTATCTGCAAAAAAAGTGGTGATTGGGCAGGCCTTGTGCAGGCAGCTGGCGTCTAGGGCTGTCAGACAGAATCAGCCTTCTCATGGCACCTGCGGCCACTTGCGTTTTGCTGAAAGGAGCTGCTAAACAGGTGACACCTAGTGCAATGGCAGTAAGGAATGTCGCCACAAACCAGGACCTATCCACCTTCAACAAGAAGGCCAAGGGCTGGAGCCACTGCATCTGGACATGCCCTCTAAAATAGAATAGACCAGTTTCCCACTTGCATCAGCATCTAAAGGCAAAAACTGATGATTAATGAACATAATAGTAATAATGCAACATTTTTATAATAATATTGGGAGGGGGAATAGAAATAAAGAAGGGTGGGGGCGGTGAGAAACATCTTCTACGTGTTCTGGAATATGCTGGCGGCTCCTGACTAGCATGAAAATTCATAGCGACAAGCTGTGTCGTACAGAGTGAAATCGATCAGACAGACACAAGGAGAACCGAGTGTAGATTTGGGACAGCAATCCAACTTCATTTCTCAGATCAATCACCCACCATCTCAGTGGCAATGACAGCAAGCTGGGACAAGAGGGCAGCCTGGAAAAGGAGGCTGCTGTACACAGCACCAGGAGCTTCTTAGCTTCTTTTAGAGGTCACAGAAACAGGGTGAGAGAAATTGTGAAAGAAAGAAAGTAGGAGAGAGAGCTTGCAGTAGTGCAAGCATGGGAGATGGTACTGATATTTCTTTTGCCCAGATGCCTTGGACTTGGGGACTGTCCACTGGGATGGTGGCAAAAGACCCATGCAGGGTTTAGGGACTTCTCTCACCAACCAATCCAAGATAACCATCAGGATTTTTATTGCCTCATTATTCACAACAATTTTATAGTGGGCAATCAATGGGTATTGTACAGCATGACATTACTGGCCTTGCTTGGCATTCTCCAAAATTCATCTTGAAATAAAGGCACCAAGGATAAGATGTGATGTTGGTGTGGGTTAAAACTGCACACGGAGCCCATGTTTCTCTCCTTTCCCATCTCATCCATTCTGAAAGAGAATAACATTTGGGGCTGTGAAAGTCAAATGTTTAGATACTCAAATTAAGTCCAGGTTTACTAGGGTGCTAACTGGGCGAGAAGTATTCACAGAAGTATATTATTTTTCTTTTGGTTTTGAAGTGTTGCTAAAGAAACTAAGTTTCTTTTCTTCTAATATCTTGGCATATGAGGGTGCAAATTGGGTGATAACTAAGTTTACTTTGAGTTAATATTCACACTGTACAAAGTAAAGAGATAGATTGAAGGCTAGTTCAGACAACTATAGCAGCCATATTTGTTGTCCATATCCCTGCCTTATTCAAATATAAAGTGAGAGGTGAAGGGATATAACTTTAATATCTAATAGGCCAACTTCCTCGAACTTAGCCTTTGTATCACTTTGGGCAATTTCCCTCCTTATGAGGGTGTTTTCGGTTGCCTGGTGGGCACTTTTTGAACATGGAATGGTGGCATCTGTTGAATTGACTCTCTTGCCATATTCCTAAGTAATGCAATCTAAAAATTAAGTTGCCTTACTCTTCTTAATGTATAGAGTAGCTCTAATAATAGGCACTTAAGCTAAAACAACACATGGAGAAAAACAGCAAGAATGAATGTATCAGTTCCTGTACCATAATTTCAATGCCCTTCCTCGTATGTAGGACAAACCTCTGAAGTATGACCCCCCCCCCTGCCGCCACCATTTTGATGAAGAACTGTCAGAGAAGTCCCAAGGAGTAGCACAGCACGAAGGTCTTAATACCAACCATCATGTCCTCGTGTCCTTAGTGCAGCGTGTCATCAGTATGTATGTGTTCCCTTTTTCAAATCAAGGCAAAGAAATATTTTAGGGTATGCTTTTCATAATTGGATGAAAGACTTCTTGATAGCTTGGAAGGCTAGAAATGTTATCCAATATGGTCTGTGGCTTTGTTGTTTGAATTTTGAATTGGTTTCATTTGAATTCGTCACAGGCATGTGAGCTTCCCATATTAGCATCAAGCCTTGATGTCATTAGACAAGGACAATAAAGCATTCTGAAATAAATGCAACTGAACATGTGCAGACAATTATGTCTGATAATATAAACCAGTTGGGGAAAAACTGGGCTCAAAAATGCAACATGAAGCATCGTTCCAGATTAAGCTTTACATTGCTGAATTCATTTCCATTCTGGCTCTTCTGTTTTGAGGAGTAAAAGTATCAGGGGCTGATCATGATATGATTTGAAACTTCTGTACAAATTAAACATAACCCTCCAGCCCCCAGAGAAAGGCCAAGGTCACTTCAGTGGAATATATATTTGAAAATGGTAGATTCCAGGCACTAGGAGACTGCTTACTGTAGAAACCAGCTGGAGATAGCAATGCCAATAGCAATTACACTTATACACCACCCATAGCTCTTAGTGCACTCTCTGGGTGGTTCACAAAATAATTAGCATTTTGCCCCCGACATGCTAAGTTTTCATTTTACCAGCCTCAGAAGGATGAGTCAACCTTGAACCACTTTGAAAGCACAAGTGGTAATTTTTCTCCATCTCTGTTAGAAAAAATTGTCTTCCCTAGATATGGCAGTTTGGTGCTTTTAGTTCTTACAGGTTAACAGTCGCCAAGACAGATACTGAAACTGGTAAGGAGAAGTGGAAGAAAATAGCCAACACTACCCTTCTGGGAAAAGAAGACGGTTCTGTGTTGAGCAGCATGTTTTTACCTTGTTAAGAAAGCTACTTCTAGAACAACTAGTTTATAAAGAGAGAATGCTACATGCAATTTTTCTTTGTCGTCATGGATCCCTCTAATTTGGTGACATGACATTAATGAAATAGCGTTTAAATGTGTTTTATTGGGCAAATTTCCAATTCAATACAGATTGTCTTGACATGGCATATTTTGGTACCATCCACTGCTTTATCAGCAGTGACAGCTTCCCTAACTAATTTGGATACTTATGCTGTCTGGCCTACATCTTCCAGTTCTCGCATCTCCAGTGACGATACTGGAGCAAATACTGCAGAACTTCTTTGACTTAGAACATCAGGGTCTCCTGGAACCCCATATGCAACCCTATGATGCTGACCATACCAATGATACCCAGTTTGGTTTTTCACAGTTGAACAAGAATTACTTCAAACAGGTCACTCTTGCTTGTTGCATTGGTATCATTCTTGGTCTCCACGCCATAAGCACTGCTGACCCTTGCATCAGAATTGTTGTTCATGGGACCTCTTGCTGCATGACTACTCTACCCATCACAGCCAAACAGAGCTTTGCATCTTGAGATTTCTCTTATTCCATCTGTAGAAATGAGAGAGTGCTGCATTACCATCAATATCAATCCCATGTTCAGTACCAGTCTCAGTCCCAATCTCCTTGACACAGATGATATGCTTCTCATGAGTACTCCCCAGGGGTGATGCATTTCTTGGCTTTTTCCTGATTTTAGTCTCTGAATCCTGTCTGGCACCACCAATATGCTGATTCCAGCTACTAGGACTTGCAGCATTGTATGAGTTACAAAGCTTCTCTTCTGAAATTTGACACTTGGTACGCTTATGAGGGAGAGGCATGCTGCTGAACGTAAGCAGCTCCTCACATGGCATCTTTACAAGGCACTGCCACTGTATCAAGATTTAACTCTGACAGAATATCAGTAGTGTGATAGCCATTGTTACCTGAGATGGCACCACAGTTGCACCTGTCCTTGTTCCCTTGGTACTTGTGTCCTCCCCACTGGGCTCATTTGCAACTGACATACCCACAGCTTCAGTGCATCATGATGAAATGATTCTCCTCTACAGCCTCCAGTTCTGAGGAGAGGGCTATGCTTCTTCAGCTCTCTCTATAAGATCACACAGTCATCATTCTCATCACCAGAATGCCAGGAGTTTATATAAATTTAATCACCTGGTCACATAGCTAAAACTGAAAATCAGAATGCTACCATTACTGGTTATTGATCCTGTGTTTTCAGAGATTAAATACATCCCCATCAGTGAATAGACCTGCCTTGTCTCTAGTACTGCATGCTACAAGACAATTCTGACACAAACTCCAAACATCACCCCAGTGTCTAAGAAGCCAGAGAATCTCAGCCATGTTATGGAGGAAGATTACACCTTGCTTTCAGATATCTACCTTGTATCTCTATAATTGTGGGTGTATCACAAAGTAAGCCCTAGCGGAACCATGATCCTGGCAGACACAGAGTTAGGAGAATTTAGTGCTTTTAGCAGGATGCTACACTCCACCATTGCACTTTTCTTCTTCGTGGTGAATTATCAAGCTGGAGAGAGGAGGACTATCAGTGATTTTTGTGGGAATTATGTCAGTTGATCATGATGGATCCCTCTGGGTAGGCAATGTTCTCCACATATGCTACAACAAGTTTAAGCCTTTCCACATCTCATGGTAATGACAAGGATCCACCTCAGTGCCCATCTATGCATGTGATTTGTTCTGTAATTCCTACAGAATCCAAAGTGAATCATCAATTCTCTGGAACACCAACATTTCTGGTGTGCTGTTGTTAGTCTGTAAAGTCCTCATTTTAACACTCCAGATTTTTCCTCACAGTAAGGGAGGTTCAGGTAGTATCCAGCAATGCTGTAAGTCATTCAGAATCTGCACTGGATCTGTAGTGAATGGTCTTCTTTTCTTGTCTAGGAAATAGATAATATTGCTAAATATGAATAAAATGTAATTTTCCAAGATTTCTGTTTAGAATTGGGGAGGTGGGGGCAGTAGTTTAAATGGTAAAGAGGTATTTGTTGCCTAAAGATTATTTCTCTCATTTCATTTGGTATCTGCAATAAAAAGCCTTCTAAAAATAGGTTGAGTGCATGGTAGGGACTTTGTCCCTCCCCCCTTCACATTTCTATTCCCTTATAATGACCCTGCAAACACTAGATGCCATTTGAGTGCATTAAGCAGCAAACTCCAGTGACATAGCAATTACAGTTCTGAAATAGATTTGGTGTGTCACTGAAGATAAGGGTTTTGAAAGTTTCTGTTGTGATTATAGCTTGTAACTCCCACAAATAACAGCCTACAAAATAAGAGGCTGCCAAGGGGACCATTGTGGCATTCTCTCGGTGATGGCACGTAAATTGCTATTAATGTCCTGAGTGTACTTGAATGTGCCAGTCTCCGGGTGGCAGAGTTGGCTCAGTGTCTCTTTTCACATGGCCTGTTATTGTTGAGCTGATAATCTGCCGTAATTGCTGTTTCTTGCAATGGTCAGAATGTGAACGGGCTTGAACAAGTTGCATCTTCAGGGAGTGGGCCCATATGGTAGGGGGCTGGAAGCAATATATTTTTGTGTGTACATGAGTAGGGAGCAAGAAATGCTTTTGTGTAGCATTGTCTGCTAGTGCATATATGTATGGGTCTCACCAGTTTTAAAAATATAGTGTGAAGCTACTTGATCTTGGAAATATGATCAGTTCTTAGTCTATGTGCAGTCACATTAAAAAGCGACAGGTTTGGCTCCTGTTTGCTATCAGTGAGAATGAAAGCAAACCAGGATTCTAAACTTTTGCAGGCTAACTATAATATGCAAGAGACTTTTTCTTTCTCCCCTCCCACCTCATTTCTCCTCAAAAGTAGTAGAAGATTTAACTGTAAGGATAAAATTATTATAGATTTCCTTTAAGCAAGGAAAAGGGAAAGCCGACAGGAGCTGGGCAGCATCCGGTTCGGGAAAGTGTGTACTTGAGTAGTGAGGAGGATGCAAAAATTACTGAGCAGAGCAAGGAGCTAGTCACCAGCACTCTAGCAGAAGGATGCAAGAGGCAGTCTAACAATGCAACTGGACTCAAAAGACTGTATCAGGAAAGCATATATAAATACTTGTACACAAATGCCAGAAGCCTCTGGAACAAAATAGGGGAGCTGGAATACTTAGCAATATATAAGAATATTGATATTATTGGTATCACTGAAACCTGGTGGATGGATGATAACCAATGGGATACAGTTATCCCAGGCTACAAACCGTACAGGAAGGATAGGAAGGGGCAAACGGGAGGTGGTGTAGCCTTGTATGTCAAAGAAGTGATAAAATCGTATGAATTGGAATATCTAGGTGATTTGGAGTCACCATTAAAAGCTCTGTGGGTAAGAGTACCAGGCCACAAGGATGGTCTAACAGTAGGCATATACTATCGGCCTCCGACCCAAACTCTTGAGGGAGACTGGCAGTTGGAGAATGTTGTAAAGGAGGCATCCAAGAAGGGAAGCCTGGTTATAATGGGGGACTTCAATTACCCTCACATAGACTGGGTGAACTGTTGTTCAGCACATGATAAAGAGATAAAGTTCCTAGATATGCTAAATGATTGTTCCCTGGGACAGATGGTTGAAGACCCAACTAGAGGTACAAGAATCCTTGACTTGATCCTGAGTAATACTCAGGATCTGGTGCAAGATGTTAATGTGACTGATCCAATAGGGAACAGTGACCACAACTCAATTATGTTTAACTTGATCATAGACCGCAAGTCACTGATAAAATCTAACACAGAGACCTTAAATTTTCAAAAAGGAAATTTCCCAAAGATGAGGAAAGTAGTAAAAAAGAAACTGAAAGGGAAAATTGAGAGAGTCCAAACACTCCAAGAGGCATGGAGGTTGTTTATAAAAACACTAACAGAGGCCCAATTGGAATGCATACCCAAAAGGAAAAAGGGCACTGCCAGGTCCAAGAGGACTCCGATGTGGCTTACAGGAGCTGTTCGGGAAGTGATCAAGAGCAAGAAAAGCTCATTTAGAAGATGGAAGGCTTGTCCAAATGAGGACAGCAGGCAGAAACATAAATTCTGGCAGAACAAATGCAAGGCAACAATCAGGAAAGCAAAGCAAGACTTTGAGGAGCGTATAGCTAAAAATACTCAGAGAAATAACAAAGACTTCTTTAAGTACATTAGAAGTAAGAACCCAACTAGGAAGGCCATTGGACCATTAGATGACAATGGAAGGCCAGGGGTTATTAAAGAGGAAACAGAGATTGCAGAGAGACTCAATGAATTCTTTGCTTCAGTATTCACTGAAGAAGACAGAGACCACATGCCCAAAACAGAGCCTATCTTCGTAGGGAGGGAAACCGAAGAATTAAGCAAGATAGAAATAACCAGGGAGGAGGTCCTTGCATGTCTTGTTAAGCTAAACACTAACAAATCACCAGGACCAGATGGCATCCATCCACGAGTTCTCAGGGAACTTAAAGATGAAATTGCTGATCTCCTAGCCAAAATATATAATCTTTCCCTCAAATCAGGCTTTGTGCCTGATGACTGGAAGGTAGCGAATGTAACACCAATCTTCAAAAAAGGATCCAGGTGTGATCCAGGAAATTACCGACCTGTCAGTTTGACATGTGTCCCAGGTAAAGTGATGGAAACCATCCTAAAAGATAGAATTAATAGGTACATAGAAGAGAAGGCGCTGCTAAAGGAGAGCCAACATGGCTTTTACAAGGGCAAATCATGCCTCACTAATCTGTTGGAATTTTTTGAGAGTGTCAACAAGCATGTGGATAAGGGGGATCCAGTTGACATTGTTTATCTGGACTTTCAGAAGGCTTTTGACAAGGTCCCACACCAAAGGCTCTTGAATAAACTTACCAGTCATGGAATAAAGGGACAGGTCTTGTCCTGGATCAGCAACTGGCTAAGGGACAGGAAACAGAGGGTAGCACTAAATGGACACTTCTCCAAGTGGAGGGAAGTAAAGAGTGGGGTCCCCCAAGGTTCAGTACTGGGACCCCTGCTTTTCAACCTCTTCATAAATGATCTAGAGGTAGGAGTAAAAAGCAAGGTAGCCAAATTTGCTGACGACACTAAATTATACAGGGTAGTGAAAACTGTGAGAGATTGTGAGGAGCTCCAGAGGGATCTCTCGACACTGGGGGAGTGGGCAAAACAGTGGCAAATGAGCTTCAACACTAGTAAGTGCAGAGTGATGCATGTTGGGGCAAAAAACCCCAATTACATTTATAAACTGATGGGGTCTGAACTCTCTGCGACAAACCAGGAAAGGGACCTTGGTGTCCTGGTGGACAGCTCAATGAAGATGTCAACCCAGTGTGCCTCAGCAGTGAAAAAAGCAAACTCAATGTTAGGGATCATTAGGAAGGGTATAGAAAATAAGTCAGCAAGTGTCATTTTGCCTCTTTATAAATCTATGGTGAGGCCCCATCTGGAATATTGTGTACAGTTCTGGTCGCCATACCTCCAGAAGGATATTATGGAGTTGGAGAAAGTACAGAGGAGGGCAACCAGAATGATTAGGGGACTGGAACACCTTCCTTACCATCTGAGGCTGCAACGGTTGGGCCTTTTCACTCTTGAACGACGCCGTCTAAGAGGTGACCTGATTGAAGTTTATAAAATCATGCACGGTGTGGACAAAGTAGATAAGGAAAAACTGTTTTCCCTATCGCACAACACTAGAACTAGGGGACACTCCATGAAACTTTTGAGTACTAGTTCTCAAACAAATAAGAGAAAGTACTTTTTCACCCAGAGGATTACTGGTCTATGGAACTCCCTGCCAGAAGAAGTGGTGACAGCTGTCAGTCTTGACAGCTTTAAGAAAGGATTAGACAAGTTCATGGAGGACAAGTGTATCAATGGCTATAATTATGGCTACCTAAGGACAACCTCCGGATTGGAGAGATAGGCAGGATATCTCTCAATGCCATTTCCAGGGAATCCTAAGCAGGATATCTCTCAATGCCATTTCCAGGGAATCCTAAGCAGGTGAAGGCATCTCCTTGGGAATATCCTGAAAGAAATGGTGAGCCACTGTGTGAGACAGAATGCTGGACTGGATGGGCTGTTCTTATGTTCTTATGTTCTTAAGATAGATTTATTTGTTCAGATAAACAACACTGTGCAAAAGGTGGAAACTCACAGAGGACCACAGATAGGTCCTGAATTGCATCTCTTTTGGCTGCCTTGTGCATTTTAAATCTATATATCTAAAACAGAGGTGTGGTCTTGTATGTGCTCTATACAAATCCGCACCCCTAGACCTATCACTCTGAAAATTGGTACATACGTACCTCGCCCTCCAGAGACCAGCACGGGGGGGGGGGGTCACAAGCCCCATGGGGGATGTATGCCCCTAAATTGATCTGCAAAGGGAAGTTACTCGACAGGAGGGTGTGTGTGTGTCCCAGTGATGTCATAGTGATGCTAATGTCATAGCCCCAGGTAGGTCGCCCAATTGTGACATCATTGTGATGTAATTGAGCTGGCTAATGTCACAGTCCCAGGTAAGGACACAAAGGGGACACATGTATGGGAAGGATAAGGGCGGACCATCGATGGAGAAGCGGGACGGGTGAGGGAAGAGATGGAGGAAGGGATGTCACAGTCCCAGGTAGGGACAGGTGAGGGAGGCAAACAGGGGACGGGTGAGGGAAGAGAGAGACAGAGGAAGGGAGGCAGGAGTGACCCACACACACCCCATGAGATTTCCATGGGAAAGGCTGGCCTACGGTTAAAAAAAAACCAGGTGAAGCCAGATAATCAGCTAGTATATAAATAAGTCTAAGCAGAGCTGAAAATAACAATTTTGGAACATGGGCTAAGCACAAAACACATATCCCCAAATCAACTTTTGTAAAATAATAAAAGATTTGCTTACAACACTGAACACCTTGTTATAATCTGTTCTCCTTTGCAAGAACCAGCAGCACTGTCATGTTCATTAACCAAAGTTTGAATGAAGAATTGAATTTCCTGGCTTTTAAAAACAGAAGTGTATGTATATATAAATTCCAAAAGAAACTTCCCTCATGCAGTACTAAAGGATCCCAGAAGATGAACATGTGATATGTACCGTATTTATTCGTGTATAACGAGCAAAATTTTATACCAAAAAAAGAAATCAAAGTTGGGGTGCGCGTTATAAACGAAGACTGGTGTGGCAGTGGCGGCCGGTCCCTTGAGGGCGCGAATGGTGAGTTCCCGCGAGTTCACGTCACCTTGTCGTGTACAGTGTGCGTCACAAATAGGGTTGTGCCGCTTCATTTCCTCGCCCACACGGGAGACTCAGTGAGCGCATGACGTCACCCACCCTACAAGGACGGCGCCGGCGTGGTTTTCTCCAGCAGAACGAGGCGTGGCCTCCGCCTCCAGCCATTTCCCGCCATACGCCTCCTCACTCCCAGAGTCCCACCCCCATCGCAAGCCTCTTTTACTTCCTTTTTAGAATTGGGTCGGCTGTCTATTGCTGCGGTGGGTGAAGGGGAGGCGGGGGCGTGGCTTTGAAGAAATTGACGGGATCTGATTGGGTGGCGCGGGAGACGAGGCGTGGCCCGGAGGTAGCTCTTATGAACAAGCTTTTTCACCACGCATTCAATTACAATGCGTGGTGTGAAACAAAATTTTATACCGAGGTTTCATGGAAAATTAGGGGTGCGCGTTATACACGAGTGCGCGTTATACACGAATAAATACGGTACTATGGTTATTGGGAAAGGACAGAAGCAAGGAGATCTGAGATATGGCTGTAGTTCCTCTGTTCCAAAATATTTTGATGCGCTATTTTGGACTTAATGAAAAGGTGAAGCACAGATGTAAGTAAATGCAACACATACAACATAGGAAACAGACACATCCTTTAACCTCTGAGGTAAACTAATGATGTCAGGCTCGCTCCACAGAATGCAGATGAGAAAGCTATCTTCCAGTTTCCAAGCCTTTTCCTTGGATTAGGCAACCTGAGGAAGAAAAGCAGTATTGGACACAAAACTCTGCAAACAAGTTGTGTGTATATTTTCCAAAAGCTATCCCCCAAAACCGGGGTGCCCAAACTACAGCACGTGGCACTCCCAAAAACATAAGTAAAATGTGCATGTGCAGAATGGGTCATTTACAGCAGCATTCTGTGCATACGTGGGTGCGTTCTGCACATGCGCATTTTACTTCTGCTTCCAGTGGGAGTAACCATGTGACCAGCACACTCGACCACGTACCCAGCCCACGGCCCAAAATGTTTGGGCACCCCTGCCCTAAAAGGAGCGCTGGTAGTTAGCAAAGATTATCACTGGCAAAAAAAAGATCAAAATCATCTATACCAGGGATTCTCAAAATGTGGCCTGTGGGCTGGATGCAACCTGTGGCACCATTTCATGTGGGACCCCTACCGCCTCCACCACACCAGGAAGTGCCATGTAGTGGAGGAAGGGCAAAATGGCCATCCGGCCCCCAAAGCTGTCTGAGGGAGCGTGACCCAGCCCCCGGCTCAAAAAGGTTGACAACTCCTGATCTATACTATGTAAAAGAAAAGAAAAACAGGGGGAATCAGTTCATCTGAAATGTAGTGTTGACAGTAAGCCATACATTGTGAGAAAGGCAGAAATGTGAATTCTCAGTCAAGTCAAGCCTGAGCTCTCATTAGAACAAAAAAGGGTAAACTGGGGCTATCCTACCATGCACAAATAATGAAAATAAAGAACTGAGCAGAAAATACAATATTGCTGGAAAAGTGGGGGACTGGTGGTAGGAAAATAAAATCTAACATGAGATGGATTGACTCAATAAAGTTATTTCACAGCTTAAATGAATGAGCTTCTGAATATTTGTTCTCTACACTTCTAATTTTTAAAAATATTTTTACAACTAGAAACATTCCCTTTTTAATACTTTTCTGTTGTTGTTGTTGTTGTTGTTGTTACAAAGAGTTAAAATTTTCCCTGCTAATATCAGCAAATTAGTTCCTGAGTTGCAGGGTCAAAAGTTCAGATTTCCCCAGAGTTCAGCAAACTTAGGTACAGTATAGGTAAAGGTTGCCCTTGCTCGAAAGCCAGTTGTATCCGACTCTAGGGTTCAGTGCTCATCTCTGTTTATAGCCAAAGAGCCAGCACTATCTGCACCTGAAGACGTTTCCATGGACATTTCTTGCTTTCAAACTGCTAGGTTGGCAGGAGCTGTGATAAAGAGGGGAGCTCACTACGTCATGCAGTACCCAGGAATCAAACTCCGACCTTCCAGTCAGTGAGTTCAGCATCTTAACCACTTGAACCACCTCAGACCCTTTCACCAAACTTACAAGGTATCTATTCTTTGGAAAATTCCCTGCTGATAAGCCTTTTCAGGGCAGCTTATAGTATTCACTGTTTTATCCTTTTCAAAGGATATATATTTCAACACCTGCAGCTGGAATTCCTTCTAAATAAAAAAGTGGATAAGATAAGCAAGGTTGCTCTTTTCAGCTTATTTTATCTGTTTTGAATCTTGTGACATAAAAAGTTGTTTGTTTCAGCATGGTAGTTAAAAAAAAGTTAAAAAATTTTTTTAAAAAAAAAGCTTTCCCCAAACAGCCCCAAATTTGGCACAAAGCAAGAGCAAGCTGCCGCATCTCCTGTGTCAAATTTGGTGTTGATTCAAAGTCCAGTTTCAAATTTATAAAAATTTTTATTATGCTACCCCCATTTTTAGAATTGTCTTATAGATGTTATTTTGCTCTTCTGCACAATAAAATAGCTGCACTCCTGTGCAGTTATAACATGGATACCTGGCTTGGCATGGGAATATGTGAAAAGAATCACAAGATTGTTGTTGAACACAAGGTAAACGAGTCAGCAGTGTGATATCGCGACAAACAGCTATTGTAATATTTATGCTGCTGCAACAGAGTCATAGTCATAGAAAGTAAGAATTCTACCTAATTGTAGTGAGTCACATCTCATCTGGGGTATTGTGTCTAGTTCTAGGTGCCATACTTTATCAGGGATGTAGATACATTGGAAGAGTTCCAAAGGTCAGCAACAAAAAATAGTACAGAAAAGGAGTGGAAAGAAGTGGATATTGCTAGCCTGGAAGAGTGAATATTGATGGTTGGGGGCATAAAGGCACTCTTCAAATTCCTGAAGAACAGTGCTTTACAGAAGATAGTAAAGACTTGTTTTCCATTGACCACATGCTTTTGATCTAAATTTCTTACATTGAGTAGGAGGCAGGAATATGTGTTCTATAGGATCCCTCTAGTTGTTAAACTTGGTGCAGTGTGAGTTTTGGATCTCAGCTTTTAGCAGTATATTGCCTGACAACTAAAATATGATTTGAAATTAGAGCTGGTACATTGCTAGAAATGAAGAACTGCTAGTTCTGATTTTATATTGGTCATTTAAGCAGATGATTCCCATAAGATTTTTTTGTTTATTTGTTTTTGAAATAACAGCACCTGAATAGCAGAACTAGATTTCAGGTAACAGCATAAAATGTAAAGCAAGCAGTACCACTGTGATACATAGTAGTCTACATAGCAAACTTATGCTGTATTTGGATATATATCCCATAGTGTCACAAGTAATTTGTGCCACAACTTACAGTTTCCTTACAAGTAAATGAAGGGTATGAAGAGTCAGTATTCTGCTAATAGTCTTATACTGCATGCCATTTCCACTTCTGATATCTGAAGAAGTAGACTATAATAAGAAATGTGTGTGCAATATTAAAATGAGTCATTCTCACATGAATCAACCTAAGTATCTGTCACCTAAGGCTAATGCAACTGTCTAAGATTCAAGGCCGTTAGTAAGAGCTATAATCTAAGTGAATGGAAGAGGGGGAGCCCCTGATGGGAACCCTTTGGTGCTTGAGCCCCTCATGGGGAATATGACTGACAGAATTCTCTTTGTTCTTCCCAGGCTAATGGAGGTTGGCAAGATGCGACAACTCCTTCGTCAGTGACCTCCCCCACAGAAGGCCCTGGCAGTGTTCACTCTGATACCTCCAACTGATCTCCAAGCAACCAAACATCCCTGGCTGTTCCCCACTCTCCGCCTGTCAGGAGTGGGGGCTGAGAGGGGAGGGATCTTCTCTCCTGTTGAAGTCATCAGGCTGGATCCGGAGCTGGTTGGCAAACACAACAGGATTTTACATCTCTTCTCTCTTGGGATACTTTCCCAGCCAATCTGAACACTTCTTTATACTCTCCCTTACCTTTCTTTTCTGGGTAGAATCCACCTCTCGCTTCACCATCAGTCATCCTCTCACAACAGAGTATTTTTCAATGTGAAGAAAAAGCAAGACAGGTTCCAAATGAATTTGTACATATTCATGGTGATTTCTTTCCTTCTCTTTTGAAGAGTCACCCTCCTAAGTCCCTGCAGTCTGTCAGGCACGCGCCTTTTTCATTTTCTCTGACATTCTCGCTACCTCTTCGCAGGAGCCACATTATTCCTCACCCTGGCCAATGGGCCCTATTCCGTCCTCATGCAAGGACAATTGTCATTTGCTCTAAGACTCTGAATTACTTGGTGAGTTGCCTTCCAGAATTCTCTGTTACAGGTTGGATAAATGCAATCCTGATGCCACACAGTATGTCTGTAACATGCCCCATTGTTATCAAGAATATTATGAGGACATTAGCAAATCTACTCCTTCCCTTCCCTTTGTGCCTTGTATCAAACCCCAACCATGTCTTCCTGGAATTTCTCTCAATTATTGTTCCACGTTTCCCCCACAGAACTGTAATTCGGGCTGAGGAGCATGCTTTTGCACAAAGGAAATGCACTTTCAGTGCTTAGATTAAAATAAGGCAAATGCAGTAATTTTGGATAGTAAACTAACTTTACATAATTTATTCTCAGTTGAATATTCCTGTTAAATAGTTGGGAAAGTGTTTGGGTTTTGTTTTGTTTTTTCATAGGAAGCCTAGTGATTATCAAAAGAAAGGCAGACAACTTATGGGCTAAGAGATAGATAACCCCACATAGCATATTGACTGACAATATTTTTATCTTCTGATTTAGGAGCTCTATCTAGGCATTGCCTTTGGGTTTCTAAGTGGTTGTGATCTACTATGAAAGTTAGAAACTTTTTTAAAAGGGGGGGTTAAAGGGTTTTTAAACACCATACTAAAAGGAAACTATCCAGTTCTGCACTTGCATGGTTAACCAGCAGACAGGGCAAATATCCACAGCTCTGATTACATTCAGCTCACCAGTATCTGTCACATGAGGGTGGAGGGGGGAAATCAGAGCCCAACTCCAAGGAAACTAACAATGCCAGACTGCTCAGGAAGTGCATGTTGCATTTCACCAGCACATGTACATAACCAGTGACTAGGCTTTCATGGCTTTACACATTGTTTACAAATGTGTGTACATTTGTTTTGAAAAATAATAGTTATGATCTCTTACTTTAAAGAAGGCAAGTTTTTATGGCGGGAGAAAAATCACTAGGCTATAAATTCTGACCGTTAAAAAATGAGCATGAAAAAAATGCATTTGCAGTTGTGGGTATAAATCACTGTGTGTTCTGTCATGCAACCCACCCACAAAGCAAGACGGGTTGTTTGTTCCAAGAAAAGGAGATAAAATCTCCTCAATTAACGGATAAGGATATCAGCTAGGATGTTCTGTTCTAGGCATTCAAGTCTGTTAGGCCAGCTCTGTCCCTGAGAATAAAGAAGTCGTGAAATATCAGCCCAATGCACTCTGACACAACTAAGAAAGTGAAGGGACACAGAAACAGACCAGCAGTTTGTTATTAGTGGCAGAACAAATAGGTAGGAATCATTAGAGCAGTGAGAATTGCATCCATTAATCCTATCAGAGAATAAATAAAACAAAAATGTTGTAGCACTTTGAAGACTAACTGTTATATTTTAATGTTGGCTTCATGGATTAAATCTAAGTGGACTTGATCCACAAAAGTTAACATTAAAATGTAACAGATAGTCTTCACAGCGCTAGAACATTTTTGTTTTGTTTATTCACAGTGCTACAATGTTTTTGTTTTGTTATGTTTATTCTCTGAGATGCTTGAAACACATGGCTACTATTTTTAAAAAAATCCATTAATCCAGCATCCATTGCTTTCTGATGGAGTGTCTTCCCAAGGCTACCAAGACTTGTGCAGGTCTATGGACATGCATATCCAGGATTACTCAATAGAAATTATTTATTCAATAACCCTTTTTATTCCTTCCTGCCCCTCAGTTATAATCAAATTGAGGAAATAACAAGTGAGAGGTGTCAGTCCAAATGAGCAGTCATTATGAGGAGAAAACACCAGGGTGGTAGACAGCCTGTACTGATCAATACAGAATAAAAGCTGTTCCCTATCACAGCAGAGATCAGCCAGGGCCAGAGAAGATGCTGGTCTATCCTGTGTCAGTACTTGTACAGGCATTACGGATGTCTGAATCTGTTTTCCTGGCTACCTCTGAACCACTGCTACTATTCCCCACCACTCCTGATAAACACATGACTCATCCAAAGAGTCAAAACTATGGTACCATCTGACCTACATTTTACCATTTGTCACAATGTTAATCTCTTTCTAGAGATCTTATCATGCCTTCCTGCCACACTTCACCCTCTGCCTCCTTACCATCCGTGTCTGTCACCTCAGGGTGGGGCAACCCAGCTCTTATGGACTCTCCTGTGACCCCACGTGGCTCCTAGGCTAGTGAGTGCGCAAGATCAAATTATTATTTAGGTAGCATAAATGTGGCCACAAGCATGGTCCAGTCAGCCCTTGGATCCCAATTCAATAGACACAAAGGATCTATATTTAATAAGGTTTATTAAGTAAGTTAAAGAAATGAGTATAGCATTAGGAAACCAGACTTACAAACTGAGTCATTCAAAGTACATACAAAAATAAGAAAAAGCTTAACTTGGTTTGGCCCTTGTGGCCTTAGTTATATTCACACTCCATATGTGAGGTCCTTCCCCTGGACTTTCCCAGCAAAAGAGAAAGAGGATCTCTCCCACTCTAGTTTTATACTTTTGATAACCTCCTTACGTGGGGAATCTCATCCAATTGGGATTAGGTTGCATTCCTTTCTCTCTCTTTGGTATGTGGCAATACAGCAACTCCTACGTACTACAATCTCCATTTTGAGAGGACAAAGCACAAGGTAATCTAGTGGGCAAAATCTCATGAAATAGCACAGTTCAGAACTGGGCCTATTTCATGACACCATTCACTTCATGCTTTGGGAATTAAAGCCTAGTGCAGTGTAGGGGAACCTAAGGCACACATGCCAGAGGTGGCACAAAGAGCCCTCTCTGTTGGCATGCACAATGTTGTGAGCAAGCCCTGCCCCATGCCATGCCACCAGCACCAATGACAGCGCTGCTTCGCCCACCTATCCCTCCAACACTGGGGAGGTGAGAGGGGAGGCTGAAATCCCGCCCTGGAGGCAGTGAAGATTAGGTGAGGTGACCAGACACCCTCCACCCACCCCTCCTAGGAGGAGGCAGCAGCACATACAGGGGACATGCACATCCACGGGAGGGGATGGACGTGTGCCCACATGACATCGCTGGTGCGCCTTGAGTGGTGCGTATGCGCACTCACCTACATGACATTGCCAGAGGCATGTCAGCAATGTCACATGGGTGTGTGGGAATGTGCAGTGCCTGCCTGTGCGCTGCCTCCTACTCCTTGGGCGCTCAGTCTCTCAAAGGTTCACCATCACTAACCTAGTGAATCCTGATGACCTCCCCCCTCCAAAAAAAGACAAAGAGATGCATGCTGACTCCTACAAAAAACAAACAGCAAAGCCTTGACTGATGTGACTGATCAAAAAGTCACAATGGAGTTAGCAAGTTTTCAGATCCTTCAGCACTTTTCATCAGGTTGCATATCAAACAGAGGGATAGGGAATGAAACCATCTTCTTATTAAAGCTGTAACATCTACATTGGTGGCACTCTTAAACATGGAGTGCAGAAAGAATCTGGGTTAGATTAGGCTATTTTAGGTGCTTTGCAGTTTTTAGGCTGTACCACCAAAAAAAAGGCAAGAAAAATAGGCACAGAATTACAGGCAATGGCTGAGATATCAGTCCAGTCCTCATTTTGGGAAACAAAAAAATCGAGCATCTCCCCAGATTTTTCTCTAGCTTTGAACAAACCACAGCGGTTTCTTCCTACACAGACATAGAGAAGCTTTGGTACTTTTTTATACTTGTAAAGGTTAAGATTTACCTGAGATGGTATGCAAAGTTGTTTTTTAAAAGCCAAAAGAGGTAGACTACCTAGTGGGCGAAGGGCATGTTCCCTCAAAGAATAAAGTCACATCTTTGGGTAGAAGAATAATTTCCCCTCTAATTTGTGTTATCACAAGGTGACTAATACCTTTTGTGAGGTATGAATGTTTTCAAAAACATTTGTTTCATTTCTTTAGTGTAATTAGTATAGTTTCATTCAATTTCAGTTGTGTACTCTTAGCCCACACCATCTCTTGGCCACATTCACATTGTCTCTGTGACCCAGGGGTGCCCAAACTGCAGTCCATTGTCTGGATCCGGCCCCCGATGCAAATTCATCGGGCCCACGCCACTCCTGGAAGTGGACAGGCATGTTTTACTTTCACTTCCGGGAGGTGAATTGACATTGGGGGCTGGATCTAGCCCATGGGCCATAGTTTGGGCACCCCTGATTTAAGCAGATAAAATGACAGCCAAAAAATCTATCTCATCCTGTTGCAAAACATACATATCTGTTGCAAAACAGATTGCAAGGCGTATTTTACTTCCACTTCCGGTGGGAGGAACCACATGACCGGCCCTCAGCCCAAAAGGTGTGGGCACCCCTGCTGTAACCTGTTACATTGAACAAGAAGCATAATCCACCGGAAGGTAATCCTTTCTCAGGCCCTGTTTCAATGTGTGAGTAGATAGCAGTGTTCAATGCTGTTCATTACTGTGACATCATTTCAGGCAAGTATCTAAACTGTACAATTTGCATGGCAAGACTGCAGGGGTTTTTGTTTTGTTTTTTGCTTTGTTTTGTTTTTTAAAAATATAGATGGAGTTGCATTTATCAGTCTGTAACAATGTACCTTCTCCTTATGGTCCATCCTAGCATGGTACTAACTACTTACGGTACATACACTGGTAGTGGTTCTTTACATATCCAGATGTACTATTTTATTATAATATCAATTATCACTTATTATGGCTATTGATTACATGTGAGCTGCCTTTACTTACACTTTTGCTTCATAATTTTCTGCCCAGAAAACCCCCAACTTCGATACCAAAACCAAAAAAAAATAAAAAACAGAAACTTTTAAAAAAATTGAAAATAAAAAAATTGAAAAATTCAATTCTTTCAGCTTTATTAACATTTTCCATTGTTTCTTGCGATTTATGTCTTGTTCTTTGTAGTATTGCTGATAATGAACATTTGATAAAGAATGTTCTTGTATATTCAGATAAAGAAAAAACCAAAAAAGCAGTCTGAATTTAATAGTGTTTATAATAAAAAAATGAAAATTAAAAAAAATTACCCCTGTAGAATGCATCAAAGGACGGGCTGTCCCCACCCTGTTCTTTCTGTGGCAAGCCCACCCCCCACCCCGCTTCATTCCTGTATAGTTTTAACATAAAACCACTTAACTTCATCTTGTTATCTTCCCCCCCCCCATGCATTTGTGACTTAGTTCAAGAGTTGTAGAGAAGTGTAAAGTTGTGCACATTCATTTTCTATTACAAAATGCTTTTTAAAAATTACAGTAATTCATTTCATAAAACTTTTTAAAATGGTTGGATAGCAAAAATAAGAGGTACACTTGATATTTTACGTTTTCTAACTTTAAAAGTAAGAAATTACATTTTCTTTCATGTTGTGCATTTTCTCATACCAGCTTTTAATTTTGAGGCCCAATCTACTGAGTTGTCCAGTATAGGCCTCCGGTGAAATGAACAGGAGCTGTTTGTACTTTTCTGGCTATCTCCAGTTCATTTTCCGCAGGGTTTATGCAGGAGACCAGACTCTTGATTTTATTTAATTTTTGTATGACTGTGGCCTTAAAAAACAATTCCTTCCAAGCCTCTTTACTCCTTAAATCTTTTTACTCTTTGCCAAGTGATGTGAAAATCTCCAGTTACAAAAAAAAGATGAAAAGTTGAAACAATACTTCCCCCCTGTATTTCCATGATTTGTTCAATTCATTAAAAGATTGCTTCAGGTCACTTAAACTAGAAGCTGAATACAAGAATTACAGAGATGAGCATGGAATTTGGAATGCTATGTATCTGAAATTTGCAGCAGTTCTGAAACAACTCACTTTTGGGATGTGGTACAATAAGCTTTTGGAGAGCACCCTCAAATTTCCAAATGGTGAAAACTTCAGCAGCCTTGAAAAATCAATGTTCTCAATCAACCACTAGTTTCCTTGCAGTAAACACTAGTTTCCTTGCAGAGTCCCTTTGAAAAGCAAATAGGTTCATTCTGTAAAAGAAACTGTTAGCAGACTCTGTTGCCACAGATGCCACTTTCATGCCGCTGCTGTGTAATAGCCATAGACCCCCTCCTCCTCCTCTCAGGTTCTTCCCACTCTTCATTTGTTCCCAGGCTAAGATTATCTGAGCTGGTCAGGTTCTATTTGGGAGCACAGCGGGAGGTCACTATTGTGGTAATCTGCAATGTGTGAAGAGCAGCATGGCTGTCTGCACTGGGATGATGGAAGCTCAGAGAGCTGCTGCCTTACAAGAGCTCTTCTCTCCAATGTTACTTTATGGTCCTCTTGCTCTTAACCTAAGTAGAGCTGATTGGAAGTACTGTACTAATGTTTTTCTACTTATACCTGACAGCATGAAACTTTCCATAAATTCAGGGTTGCCCTTTTGCTATATTCTGTCTTCACTATGGGATAATTCGAGCCAGGATTAACTAAGTAGTGTCCCTGTAGCTGCCGGATCCAGAAGGGTACATAATAATGTGCTTTTATTTACATATTCCAAAATTGATGAGCAGGTCAATTATGGAATATGTAAATAAAAGCATATTATTATGTACCCTTCTCTCACCTCTTATTAATCACATTTGGGGTGGAGATGCCTAGAGCAAGAGGTTCTGAGTAAATGTAAGCTTCAGTAGCTCGTTGCAGGTGTTTAGCAAAATTATGAGTTGCTAATAGCATCATCATAGCCATCCAGAATATATTTATAAGTGTAAGTAGTAGGCTAGCATATCAATAGTTTCTAGGCAACTTAATCTTCTTCACCTTAACACAGGAATTCTCAACCTTTTTAAGGCAGGGACCGGGTCATGCTCCCTCAGACAGCTTCGGGGGCTGGACAGCCATTTTGCTCTTCCTCCACCACATGGCACTTCCTGGGGGGGGGGGGCACATGAAATGGTGCTTTGGGCCACATCCGGCCCACAGTCCACAACTTGAGAATCCCTGCCTTAACCACTGGACTTCTCTCATGCTATCAAAGTACTGATTCCAGACAACATCCAAGGCTGAAATACTAGCCATCCTCAATTTTAAAATGTATCTAGCCATCCTCAATTTTAAAATGTATACTCTCTAGAAAGGATGTCATCTTTGGGAGTGCCCATGTCCAGGTCAATGCTAGGATTTGGTATGAAAATGTCTCATATTCCTAACATTAATCAGCCCATTTAACTACAGTATTTTGTTTCACCCTGCTTCCTTACATACTGCTCTTAATGATTGGAAAGTACTAGTCAATCATAATTAAAGGACAAGCTTGCTTCAGGGGTGACAATAAATCTTCCCTTCTCTGATTTTCTGTGGCATTTTCAGCTGTATCTTGCTTACCACAATTGTCAGAGTGTGGCTTAGGATCCATGGCGAAGCAATGAAGATGGAACACAAATAGCAAGAGCCAGTGAAATTACAAATCCAGCAGATTAGATTGAAACATAGACTGAAGCTGGAAAGGGCATGTGAGGTTTGTATGCCTCTGAAAACTAGTCTCACCCCCTTCGGTGATTTTGGAGACCTCTAAAGTTGTAAAAGTATATAGAGTGTTGAGAAACAATGCTAGTGCTTTGCATTTTGCTACACTGGTTGTACTTATTGAACGCACTGTAAAAAAAAACAACCAACAACCAAGGAGCTTTGGCCCAATTGCTTTGTGTTTTCCTACCCTCCGTTCTGAGTGAGAGCAAAGCAATTGATGTCATCACTGACAACTTGGTGTAGCCCAATCCAGTTGGCTACTTAGCCGCATGACATCATTACGTTCGTATAAGATTAGTAGGGATTTCAGTGAGTACCTCAAAACTTTTGGAAGGCAGAGACTTACTAATGTGATAATTTGCTTGGCTAAAGTTGTTGTTAACAGACCTGAGACAGTCACTCACCGAGCTTCCATTTTGTCTCTTGGTATCTTACATGAATGATGCTACATTTGAAAGCAATGTAGAAATGGTATCGCTAGACACTTTCAGTGGTTCAAGAAAGTGAAAAGGAAGAAGGAAAAAATTGCTATGCCCCCATTGCACAAAACACAGCTTCAAAAACTTTCTAGTTGCCATTTGAAAGTCGTTTTTCTACTCATTCTTCAAAGCCCATGTTTAAGAAAAATACTCTTCTGGAAAGTTTCAGACCAACCCTACAAAGATTATGCTGTGAATGGGAAAAAAGACCTCTGTTCCCCTGGCAAGAACAGCCATTTAGGTCCTATGTGTAAATGGATACAAAAAATGTAAACACAAAAATAGAAAACAGGGAATTTCAGGAAACTGCCCTCTTTAGGATTTTGTCCCTTTAAACATGCGTTGGTACAATTTATTGTCTAGTTTAAAAGCCAGGTATCAGATTGGATTGGAAAATAAGTTCTCCTTCGTATAGTTTGTGAATCCACACTCATGGGTTATGCGCCTGCGCAGAACAGCCGATCGGAGGCTTGAAAAGCTATTGGTCAAAAGTTTTGGCGGTAAGACCGCCCACCGTACCGCCCACCCTGAGGCGCCCGCGCGCCATTTTACCTCAGTTCTCTTCTTTCCGCCGTAGCAGCAGGACGATCGTTGAGAGCTTCCTCAATTTTTTCGCCCTTCTGAGGGAAAGTCTTTTTGGCAAATCTCAATTTTTCTCGGTGATCTTGTCCTCCGGGCAGGATCGCCACCCCGGCTCTGTCTCTTCTCTTGAGTGGATTCAGTAGCCAATTTTTCGCATCGATCACCGTCTCCCCCCTCAAGGGGGTGGCGGCTGGTCGGCCCTTCGGGGTACTCGTCTCCAGAAACTTCCACTGGAAGAATTTTTTCCGCGGTTGATGGCTGCAGCGTTTAAACAGTGCACGGCTTGCCTTAAGAAGTTTCCGGCTTCCGACGGACACAGCCTGTGCCTCTTTTGTTTGGGAGAGTCGCATCAGAGCCAGTCTTGCCCGCATTGCAAAAAGTTTACGCGCCTCGCGGTGCAGAACCGAAGCAATCGCCTCAAGGCTCACCTGATGGAGCTCGCTCTGGCTCCCGCCGCGTCCGCCTCCACGGCCGCCGCTGCCGCTCAACCACCGCCGGCCTCTTCCTCCGTGCTTCCGATGAGGAAGAAGAAGAAGAAGGACAAGAACGGTGAGAAGAAGCGCAAGCGTGGGTCGGAGAAGAGACGGTCGCTTCCCCCCACTCCGCGCACACCCGCCTCTCCCGGGCCTTCTCCGCCGTTCTCGACTGCCCGATGTCCTTCTCCGGGATCCTCCATCTGGGGAGGACGGTCGTCTTCCGGGTCACCTGAGAAAGGACGCAGGGCTGGGGCTCCAGCTCGCCCACCTCAGGTGCTCTCCTCTCCGCCTCGGGGCAGAAACTCCTCGCCGAGGCAGGCCTCCGTCTCTCCACGGCCCAGAACACCGACGGACGAGGCGGTCGTCACCGTTTCGACGACCGTTTCGCCGACACCGACGCCGGCCACCGTTTCGGCTCCCACCGTTTCGTGGGCCACCATCCCGCCGGCCACCGGAGCTCCACCGCCAGCGGACTCGGACGCGTCTCAGATGGCCCTCGTCCGAGAGATGTTTCAGGTCATGGCGTCGTTTGCGACCAGGTTCCAGACCTCCACGCCTGCGGCCTCTGCGGCTCCGGTTCCGACCACCGCAAGCCCCGGGCATCCCGGCTCTGCCGCGGCCCCACCGACCTCCCGTGGGTCGAGTACCCGCTCCGCCGGCCCACCCAACCCGTCATGGTGTGGTCCGGACGTTGATGCGGTGGACGCCCATCCCGCCGGCCCGCCCAGGCCGTACTGGCGCGGTCCGGACGTGGACGAAAGACTGCCTCCCTCGTCCTCCGATGAGTCCAGCTCGTCGTCGGAGGAGGACGAGGGAGACGTCGACGCCGAGCGCACGCCGGAACAAGCCATCGGCTCGGTGGACCCACCGCGTGGTGAGGACCAGCGCTCACTGACCGCCATGCTCACGAGGCTCGGCACCGCCCTCAACCTGAAGGTCGACCAGCCGCCGTTGGAGGGTGAGGATCAGATGACCGCGAAGCTCGACAGGCGTGCCGTGCGACCGGTCCACATAACCATGCTCCCCTCCATGATGACCACGGCGAGGGCGACGTGGAAGAAACCTTTGGCGGCACACTCCGTTTCGTCCAGGCTCGACAGCATGTACCGGGTCCTGGACGAGAACGTCGAGTTCTTGCAGGCGCACCCCCTGCCGAATTCCCTGGTGGTCAAGGCCTTCCAGCATAGGACGGCCACCAGCGGATTCCCGGTCCCGTCGACGCCGGAGGGAAAGAAATTGGACGCGGTGGGGCGTAAGTTTTACGCCACCGGCTCCCTATTCTTTCGGGCCGCAAACTATTCGGCCGCCATGGGCCTGTACCAATCTCACCTCTGGGAGCAGGTGAAGGTTGAGACGGCTAAACTGCCCGCAGATGCCCAGAAGAGGATTGACGCGCTGGCCGCCGAGGGGGACTTCGTCGCCGAGCAGCTGATGCGCACTGCCCGGCATATCAACGATTATGCGGCAAAAGACATGGCCTCCGCAATCTACCTCCGTCGCCATGCTTGGCTCAGGGACACCTCCCTCGATGACGCTATGAAAAAGCTCATCGAGGAGTTTCCCTTCGACGGGCAGGGCCTCTTCGGTCAGGACACCGATAAGGTCCTGAATGAGATGCGCCAGACCAGTTCCACGGCGAAGTTCCTGGGGCTCACCACGCCGGCAACTTCCACCAGGCCGAGGTTCCAGCCCTTCACACGGCGGTTCCAGGGCAACCCACAGCAGCAGGGACCGGCGGAGCAGCCTAGATCCAGCTCCTATAAACAGCGGCGACAACACAAACCCCGCTACCGGCCCTACGGACAGGACAAGCGTTCGACCGCGAGGCCCAAGCCCCGCGTTTGAAGCTGCGACGGCCGAGTCTCTCTCGCTCCACATCCCGTACCTCCCCCTCCGGAACTTCCTCCAGGCATGGTCGGGCATCACGGACGACCAGTGGGTCTTAAAGATCTTGTCCTCTGGCTACGCCATCGAGTTCGTGCGGGTGCCTCGAGTAGGAAGACATCGTCTCACCACCTCGTCCCCCCATTTGGAGGAAGAAATATCAACCCTTCTCTCCAAGGGAGCCATCGAGCGGGTAGCACCGTCCGACTGGGACAACGGCTTCTACTCGAGGTACTTCGTGGTCCAGAAGAAGGACGGAGGCCTTCGCCCTATCCTGGACCTACGCCGCCTGAACAAATGCATCCACACCAGGAAGTTCCGGATGGTGACCCTACAGACCGTCCTCCCCCTCATCAACAAAGGGGACTGGTTCACAGTCATAGACCTCAAGGATGCCTACTTCCACGTTTCCATCCTCGAGGAACACAGACGGTTTCTCCGCTTCCGTATCGACCATTCCGTGTACCAGTACCGATGCCTACCGTTCGGTCTGGCCACGGCACCGCGGGTCTTCACCAAATGCATGGCTCCGGTGGCTGCATTCCTCCGCCAACGGGGCATCAGGGTCTTCCCATACATCGACGATTGGTTGATCGTCTCCCCCACCGAATCGTCGGCCGTTCGGGACACACAATACACGGTTCACCTCATGGAGAGTCTCGGCCTCAGGATCAACTTCACCAAGTCGAAGTTGACTCCCTCCCAGCGCGTCGAGTACATTGGAGCGGTACTCGACTCGCTCATTACGAGAGCCTACGCCCCCCAGAAACGCTTACGGGACATTGCGCAGGGGGTGAGCGAACTGCGCACGAAACCGTGCATCCGGGCGAAGAAGGCTCAGAGACTTCTAGGCCTGATGGCCTCAACGACGGCAGTGATCCCCCATGCCAAGTTGAAATTCAGGTCCCTGCAATCGTGGCTCCTTCACGAGTTCGACGCACTTCGGGAGAGCCAATGCAAACGGTTGACCCCATCTCCAGAACTGAGGGACCAACTGCTGTGGTGGTCTACACCACTCAACGTGGCCACGGGGAAGAGTTTCTACCCCCCGCAACCTTCACTGCAGATACTGACCGACGCGAGCAACCTCGGCTGGGGCGCTGCTTGCGGGACTCTCACGGTCAACGACACATGGGCACCGCACGAAACGGTGCACCACATAAATTACTTGGAGCTGCTGGCCATTTGGAAGGCCCTGCGCTCCTTCGAGACTCTGCTCACCGGCAAGGCGGTTCAAGTGGCCTCGGACAATACCACGGCGGTGGCGTACCTCAACAAGCAGGGAGGAACACGGTCCACCACCCTCTTGTACCTTGCAGTGCAGTTGTGGGAATGGTGCCTGGAGAGGCACATTTTCCCAATTGGAGTGCACATTCAGGGCACACTGAATGTCTTGGCAGACCACCTGAGCCGTCTCACCTCGACGACCCACGAATGGGAGCTGGACGACGGAGTGTTCCAGTCCCTGTGCCAGGTCTGGGGGACGCCGAGCATCGACCTCTTTGCATCGGAGTCCAACAAGAAACTCAGCAGGTACTGCTCCAGAGCAGGCATCGGACCGAACTCCGAGGGCGATGCCTTCATGAAACGGTGGGATCAGGACTATCTCTATGCCTTTCCTCCGTTTCCTCTGGTCCAGAAGGTACTCATCAGGATGCACCAACACAGAGCCAATGCAATTCTGGTGGCACCGGCGTGGCCGCGCCAACCCTGGTTTCCGCTACTGTTGCGCATGTCGTCACAGTATCGCACACTGCCGGAATCACCGACACTCCTCCAAATGGAGCAGGGCCAGCTGCACCACTCGGACCTGCCCAGCCTCCACCTCACCGCGTGGAGGATAACCCCAGACTGGCCAGGATCCTTGAACTAGCGCGGCGCCCTTCCACAAGGAAGTCCTACGCTTCCAAATACAGGCGTTTTTGTGCTTTCCTGGCCGCCCGGCAAACGCCCCCCACCCAGGTGGGACTGCAGGACATTTTAACCTACCTCCTCCAGCTGGCGGAGTCTGGCCTCAGCATCACCTCCATCCGAGTGCATCTCGCAGCAGTGGTAGCGCACTCTCCTGCTGGCTCGCCCGCTTCCGGGGCCTTCCGCGACCAAACGGTAAAGCGCTTCCTCAGGGGACTAAAGAACGCTTTTCCGCCGGCCCGGACACCGACGGCTCAATGGTCACTGTCCACCGTTCTCAACGCGCTCACCAGGACCCCCTTCGAGCCCTTGGCTACCGCCGATGTTCGTCTCCTCACATGGAAGACAGCATTCCTGGTGGCCATCACGTCTGCACGACGAGCTGGTGAGCTGGTTGCCCTGCGAGCAGACGCACCTTTTCTCCAGTTCTTCAACGACCGCGTCGTCCTCCAAGCGGACATCACCTTTCTACCCAAGGTGGTCTCCAAATTTCACATGGCACAAACTATCTCCTTGCCAACCTTCTTCCAGAACCCCACTAACGCCCAAGAAAGGACTTGGCACACCCTGGATGTGAAACGAGCTTTATTGTTTTACACCAGCAGGACTAGAGAGTTCAGGAAGTCACAACGCCTCTTTGTGGCTTATGGGGGAAAGTCCAAGGGTGAACCCATCTCTGCTCAAAGGTTCTCCAAATGGATCACCTCTACCATCTACCTGGCCTACGAGTCAGCTTCACTGCCACCTCCACCGCATGTCAGGGCGCATTCCACCAGGGCGGTTGCCACATCCACTGCCTTTCTGGAGGGCACACCGCTTGAGGACATATGTAAGGCTGCCACCTGGTCCAGACCTTCCACATTTGTCCAGCACTACAGGGTGGACACCAGAGCCACTGCGGACGCCAGGCTTGGCCGTGTCGTCCTCACCAGAGGGCTCCGGACTCAACGCCCCTGACGGGTCCACCTACGGGTTCTTCAGCTCATCGTGGGATCATCTCATCCGACTGCCCACCGACCAAGTAAGTGTGAGCTTGCTAATCTCCCATGAGTGTGGATTCACAAACTATACGAAGGAGAAAGTTCGGTTTCACTTACCAGTGATAACTTTCGTTCTTCGAGTATATAGTTTGTGAATACACACTACCCACCCTACCTCCCCTCTTGAGCTGCACGGATGAGATCAGTTGGTTTATCCTGTGCCTGGCTTAAGTATGGAACTGAGGTAAAATGGCGCGCGGGCGCCTCAGGGTGGGCGGTACGGTGGGCGGTCTTACCGCCAAAACTTTTGACCAATAGCTTTTCAAGCCTCCGATCGGCTGTTCTGCGCAGGCGCATAACCCATGAGTGTGTATTCACAAACTATATACTCGAAGAACGAAAGTTATCACTGGTAAGTGAAACCGAACTATATCCCATCACTACATGCAATTAGATAAAATATATAAATATTTCTGTTTCATATTTTTAGGAAGGTATTTCGACTTTTTAATGAAATCAAGCAGAGCTAAACATTTTTGTAGTTACACATGTATCACTTCTTTTAGTTTGCAAGCTCTTCAAATCTTCAGACAACCAAACTTTTGAGAGACATCACAGCCATTACCCACCTTAACATAAACGCTCTTGCAAACTAAAAGAATTCCAAAGAGCAGCTTTGATTTAGCTGTAGAAATCTACCAAACTGGGTACAGACTTGGAAAACAGCATACTGTATATGAATATGAATGAGGGTATCTTATGTCTCATTTATTTGCAGGTTGAAGATAAGCCTAGTTCATAATGTGTGCACTCTGGGATTATTTGTATATATCTTGCCAGGGAAAAGGTTCAACCTAGCAAAAGTTCATGTCATCTCACAGAATTAAACAATCCAGACTAAATTTCTTTTTTACCCCCAAGTAGTTTCTAACTGATTCACCTCTTCAAGGCATAAGATGCACTAAAATGTTTTTTAGGTAAAATCGGGCATTACCTTCTCCCAGAACTTGTTAGTATTGCAAACTATATTTCCCAAATTACCACTAATAATACTAGTTACTAGTACCCAAACAGGATAACTGCTAGCCCCGCTGATTGGGTGATTTTTGTAATTTAGTCTCCAGATGTCATTTTCCAATCTTTGCTTTCTCTTCCAGTTGGAAGTAACGCTTTAAATTAGGCACAGACCAGGATTTGCAAAACTCATTGGGGGAAGACAATTTGATACTCCATGCACCTCCTCAAAATTAGTACTGTAAAATAATTGACACTATCACCCTCCCATTTGCAATTAATTGTGTAATTTTCACATCACTCTTCACTTTAACCCTTATTTTCCCATGCGACTTTTCCCATAAATCTTCTGTAACATATTACTGTTATTATGAAAGATGTATTACAAAATGCATTGTTTTTAATCGCAAGTCCTTTTGTTTCTTGTAAAGACAACCTGCTTTGTTATGAATTGTCCTCTTTTGTTTGAAATAGCTTCCAATAGAAAGTGTCACTTACATCAAGCTTTTCTGCTTTCTTAAAAGCAAAGGCCTCTGTCTTTTTGATTCCCAATGAAATTCTTATGTTCTATAATAATACTAACAAGGTGTAGGTTTTACAGTCTCCTGATTTGTACTGCTAATGCATATTCCAAATAAATAGTTTTTTTTGTTGCAAGAAAAGAGTGTATTTATTGTGCAGAACTAGGGGTGTGCAATACCATCCAGTCAGATTTGTGCTATTTACCTGATTTGATTTGTTCTCAGTTTTTGTAGGTATTTCTAATTTCTTTCATATCAGGGAGGAAAACTGAAAAGGGTTTTAGCGTAGGTTATGTTCTGGAGCTTTGAAAGAGCCTCAGGCTCCGCCCAACATCCATAGAATAAGGATAACATAGGCCATTATCCCACTATTACAGGACATGTTCCACCTCACAGAGACCTTCATAAGGCCTTTGCTTCTTCTGAGTATGTAAGATTCTTATTCTCTGACAAAGAAATTGGTTCCTCCCCCACCCCAACAAAACAAAATATTTAAACAAGATATTTAAGTAGCCTTCTCTAGCCTTCATCTGAATTTAAGTGGCACTTCAGAACTTTCTAAGAAATAGTGAGTTTCAGGCTAACATAATGGTTATTTGAAACTTGAGGTTGGTCTTAAGTCTAAGCAGCCAATCGTAAAACAAGCAAAGAATCTGAGCAGTATCCTCTGAAAGGCAAATTAATTGGTGGTTTGTTTACTCAATGGTCAGAAATAGAGAAAATGTCACAGAACTTTGCTTTAATTGTAATGTCATCCATCATCCCTCAACGGAAGGCACCAGTGGCTAAATTCTGAGGCAATCCTGATATAACAGTTGAAGAAACATAGCACCATTGATAACAATCCCAAAAACAGTACTAGACTTATCACTCATTACTGTCCAAACCTGTGCCTTTTAAGAGACTTTCCAACCTGTTTCATCTGGCGTCCATAGCATCACAGCAATAGCACTTAAACTTATATACCACCCAATAGCAATTTGTGCACTCTCTGGCCGGTTCACAAGGTAATTAGCATTTTGCCCCCAACATGCTGGGTACTCATTTTACTGACCTCAGAAGGATGGGAGGCTGAATCAACCTTTACTCCCAGTCAGGATTGAACTCACAGCGTTTTGCCTGCTGTACAGTAGTTTAACAGCTACGCTACCAGGGCTCTTTTATGTGTCTATTTCTGGCCCTTTGACAAAACAATGAAAACAGCAACAATAAGTAAATCTGCCACACTTACTTTACTGTGAATGAGAAGGGATACAAATAAACACTGCACTGAAAATTGGAGTTAAAGAAGGAAAGAAAACTTGGGGAGAAGGAAAGATAAGTCCAATGGGCTGAAGGAGCTGGTTTAAGAAAATCTTTCTACCCATTGTATGGCAGTGCCTCTCGAGCCCTCTAATATTGCAAAGCAGTAAGGTTTTTTTTTCTTCAGAGCAGGCTTGCCAGCTTGTTGAGGAAAGGGGCATTGCCACCACTCATGAATAGCTGCCAGTCTCACTCTTTGACAGAAGAAAATTGACTTTCAATGGTAAGATCATTGGGAAATCAGCTGTTCTCTGATAAATGGTTAAGGGACAGACCCAATTTCCTTTTGGTGAGGGGTAGATTGCAGCTACTACTGATAGTCTGAGATCTTATTCTCTGTCAAAGAAACTGGTTCCTCCTCCACCCCAACAAAGCAAAACAAAAACCAACTATTATAATTCAGCTGCTCTTGACACCAACTCTTTGAGAAATGTCAGGACACACCCTCCCAAAAGAATTTTCTTGGCTGTTTTTTGTTTTCTTTAGCTCTTCGCTCCCCCCCTTTTTTTTTTGGCAGAGATTATAGCTATTATTGACAGACAGCCTTTTAGTCTCATTCTTTGACAGTAGAGGCTGGCTGCATTGGGAAATCAGCTGGTTTTGACACTAACTATTTGAGAAACATGGGAAATATCACCTCTGCGAACATTTTTCTCTTTGAAAAGCACTCTCCATGGGGCTAAGTCCAGTAGTTGGTATTCCATTGCTTTGCCAGAAAGTATCAACCGGGATTTAGAGAGAGGCCACTCTAATTTTTTAAAGAAATATACTAAGTTTGCCTTAATGCTGCAAGTGAGCTATCTCTCTTTATATCCATATGTACTGGACATGTGTACTTAATTTTGGGGTTTGTCTGCATTTGGACCTAGTACCAAGTGGTTAGTTTGAACTGATGCTGGCAGATTCTTGTACTCGTATAAGAAATTAATTGATAAGGCTAAGCAGGTTGGGTTGAAATATCCTGATTATACTAAGGCTAAAAAACAAATTAAAAAGATACTTTTGAGCATAAGAATATCAAGAGGCATGGTCTAATTCAGGGGTGGCCAACCTTTGTGCTCCTGCTGTTCATGGACTTTAATTCCGAGAAGCCCAAATCAACACACCTGCTGAAGACCAAGAACAGCAGGAGCACAAAGGTTGGCTGTTGGATCGGGGCCCGATACGGGCTGGAAGGTCCTGGAGAAGACTGGTCAAGTAAAGACACATGAGGCAAGACGGAGCGAAGACCAGCCATTTATTGACCAGAAGGCTCTAATCTTTATACTCTGCCTATCTTGACCGCGTGCATAGGTTGCACGTGGCCGTTAAAGGAAAAACTGCAAGTCTGCACTTTGAGATTACACAAATTACTCATCAGGGATGACTTCACCAGGAGAAGTTCCTTATCTATCTAATTTACTACCAGGGGGATATGCATTGTCTACTGCTATCGGGAGTAAACATCTACCTAAGTTGACTCTTAGACTCAGAGTCTCTGCGAATACAAGATTACGCATTACATGCTGATCGAGTTCATCACCCGGTGATCTTTTGCCCTCAATTGTCTGAACTGCCTGCCAGGTCAGCGATCGGTGAATTAAACTATGACTATTAATCCGCACCCCAATGTCTGTCCTTTCGGAACCAGGCTCCAAGGAGTGTTCCGCCAAGCCGTGGTTCTGTCAGGGACAGTATGCCAATTGCGTGCGCGGAACCCACAGTTGGCCACCCCTAGTCCAATTCTTCCTCTGCCACTCAGGACATATGCAGCTTTATAGCTCCACTACTACATTTAGAAAGGATAGTTTTTGGAAGGTAGACATAAGAGAATAATAAAAAAACAGCTAAAATATTGCTTCCATAACAAGGATAGATTTAACAAATATTGC